>CM065297.1:109878551-111078551 GCA_032871835.1 Dipteronia dyeriana
TAACTTGTAGTCTAAGGGTTATATTTTATATGACAATTTTTTTTATAAATTTGTCATTATATTATTAAATTACTGTTTTAATCGTCTTTAATATATTAAAATATAAACATATCGGTGAAAAAAAAAAAGTTTTAGTGTTCGGCCACTATCCAACCTTCGATATAATTAAGCATTATTCACGAGAAATCAAAAGCAGCCTAAGGGAGAGTTGCATTCAGACCGTGTTCGTAACGAATGATCTTGTCAAATTAAGGTAAACCTCTATCCAGATTGATGTCGGATTTAGAAAAAGAAAAAGAAAAAATATTTGAAGATTGAAATTAACAAAATCCCAGATCCAGAATTGTTGATATACAAACACAAGCAGTGGAAAGTGGGGACGGAATGTGGTAATTAGTACGTTTTCAGGATAGAGACGGAAAACTGTTTGAGATAAAAAATCAACGGCTACTCGAAGTCAATTTGTCAACTCCCTTTTGAGTTATGTTATAATTATCGCAAATTAAAGTCAATTATGAGTAATTAGTTAGTAGTTTGATTAGAATAGAAACGGTTCTATCTTCCTTGCTTTCACTCTCAAATCACTTTTACAAACACAAATGTACATTATTAATGAAGTATGTCTCCAGTTTCACTTGGCCTTATTGATGATGATGAGAATGATTAGGCGGAGCAGAACGCTAGAAATTTGAGAGAGATGTTACAAGAATCCAAAGCCAGAGCGCCCAAATTGATAGGCATTCTTTCAACAGCACATTGACTGTGTTATCATATTTTTTTTCAAATGAAAGTGTTATCTGTTTAATACTTCGTGTGTACGATAAATCTTCATTAGGCTTCTTATGTAATGTTTGAGGTCGAGGTCTACTTAATCCTTTCTAGTTTTTCTTGAGAAATAATCAATTTGAGATAAAATATGTATCTTCACACTTTACGGATAATGGTAGACATCCAACAATTGCTTCAAATTTGATATGATAACTTATATAGCACATCCTTATCAGCAGCTACATTATCATATTGCTACGTCATTGCACTTTTTTGTTTTTTTTTCAAATCCTAATTTTTAATTCCATTCAATTTATTCCTGATTTTATATAACAAAAAAAAAATCAATCTCTGAAAGAAGCTCTAGAAGTTAACAAGGATGTGTCATGTAAGCTACCGTATCAAGTTGGATGTAAATATTGGATAAAAAGGTTGGATGTTTACCGTTATCCATTTAATATATAAATATGATACTATATTTACAATACTATAGATTAAACTTCGATAATAGAGTTTCGTTTTGAAGTCTCTAACCATCAAGACAAGGGGTTTAATGCTCGTTTGGTTAAGTTTTCTACTGTTCCAAAATATCTACGAACGTCTATTTAGATTTTTTAGAGTTGTTTGATTGACTTTTTAAGAATGTCTATTTTTAATTGAGTATAGACTAGTAGAATTTAAACCTCTACTAGGTAAAAGCTCATGGGTCTATCAACAAAACAATTATATATATATATTAAGAAACTCTACTTCGGATAAATCTAATACAAATAGATCTTTTAAGGTTTTTTAGAAGCTCAATCAAACAAGCTCTTGGTATATAAAAATGATAAGAGTGTATGGACATTTCTAAAGTAAAGAAGACATGATGTAGTTAGCTTCTCCCTAATTAATTAACTTTCAAAAGCAATCATCAACCAACTTTTCAAAACTAAATATTGATGAAGCAAATTATAAATAATCAAGTGAATTCTAATAAAGATATCAAACCTTTTTTTTTACTCAATACTTATGAAATAAATAATTATTTTCTAGATACCAAACACTCATAAAACTAAAAATATAATGCAATTTAATCGAGGGAATCGAGTTTTCTTAAAAATTAATATGGAGATGTAGATTTCAGGACAATAGTCCAGTACTTTAGTGTAGTGTTTAGAGCGCTCTAATGTACATGTTTACACTAATGAAGTTAAAAACACGAGTCTACAATTAGGGATGGATCCAGGATTATGTTTTGGGGGAGTCATCGTAAAATAATGAGTTAAAGCGACATATATTTCAAAGGTTAATTAAAATAAATGTTTCTTATGTTTTAAAACTGTACTTTTTTCATTAATTATTTTAAATAAGTAATAATATGTTATTGAGATAAATTATCTTAATTTGTACATTTATTTATTATCCTAGTATTTTTCTAATATATAAAAACTATTTTAATTGTTAAAAATTATAAAAGTTTACTTGATAGAATTTCTTAATAATTAAACATAAATATACGATCATGTTTACCTGACATGTTTTAATTATATAAATCAACATTTTTTTAAAAGTAAAATATATATATATAATTTATCAAAAGCATGACATTGTATTATAGTACTAGGGTCTAGGATGATGAGTAAAGATTTGGAGAGAGAAATTTTTTAAGGATATAATAAAATTAGTATGACATGGCTTCGGTGCATATGATCAAAGAAAAAAAAAATGGTTTCATGAATTATATACATTGGAAACGTGAACAATATATAAAATTGAACTTGAACTTGAACGTTTTATTTTTACATTAAATTGAACTTAAACTTTGTTTATAGAACATGTCAAAATATATTTTTTGATTAATTATTTATTTTGTTAAATTGAATTTTGTTTGCAAAAAAAAAATACATACAAAATGGAGTTAATTAAATTTAATAATTAAGAACTTATATGTTGCACTTGTGTTTGTAAATTTTATGAAAACACAATCAATCATCTTAATTCACAGTTTAGTTCTTTCTTGTAAAAGAACTTCAATTTTTATAAGGTCACCCCACACTTTAAGGGTCTTATAAATTGGCATCTGAAGTTTCCACACTTCATAAGGAGATTGATTGGTCTTCTTACGCGAAACTCATTCAAAGCATGATTTGAATTTTACTAACCAAATTGCACTATACTAATCGTATTTGTAAAACTAGTACAAAATTAACAAATGGAAATCTCAAGACTCACTATTCTACTTTTAAAATTCTGTTTAGAATTTGACCGAAGCATTTTGTTCCATATAATATTTTGGATACCATTTTTTTTTTTGGTTGAGCAACATTGACTGTGGTCACAATTTGGTCAACATTGTCCATGTGAATGTTTGAAAGTGTACAACACCTGAATTACACATTCGCTGTACCAATATGATCTCTTACCATTTACAATGATTTTGAACATGAGTAGAGTACAATAATTGGCCTCAAATTTTCAATTATAATCGGAAAATTTGGTCAATATCATATTTTCTCTTCACAACTTTTTATGAATCACACAACAACAATATAGTGTGCATTTCTTAACTATAGAATCACACTATATAAGGCACGGTTTTATCTTGAACCAACATGTTCAAAATCACGTCGGTTCGATCAACATACACTTGCGTTTTTGATAGTGTACAATTCGACTAACACTTACATAAGGCAAAATCATTTTTTTTAGTTGAAATGATTTGCTTCCCACACGTGCTTCAAGAAGGCTAAAGTGATATGTTGATCGATTTCATCACCATGAATGATTGTTTAAAAAATAGTTTGATGTTGACTTTTTTATCTTGAACCAGCATGTTCAAAATCACGTCGGTTCGATCAACATACACTTGTGTGTTTGATAGTGTATAATTCGAATATCACTTACATAAGGTAAAATCAAAATTTTTAGTTGAAATGATTTGCTTCCCACACATGCTTCAAAAAGGCTAAAGTGATATGTTGACCGATTTCATCACCATGGATGATTGTTTAAAAAATAGTTTGATGCTTGTAACAAACAATTATTTCACTTGTGCCTCCTTTAAAATACACTCAATGTATTTTCATACATCTTTACAATTCCATTTATTGTCATTGATTGTGAGTCCATAATAAAATAGATTGTTAAAGAAAATAGAAGAATAATATAATTGATTATATAGTAAAATGTAAACAACAATTTTGAAGATATCAAATACTTAATCTTCCAATAACCTACTATAATTAAATAACAACAAATTAAAAAAAAATGCAGTAAAACTAAAATACTAACTTGATAAGTAGATAGAGGCATGCAAATGGTTGCAATATCCTAAAACAGTATTTCACCCATTCTCTTGTGCTTGAAGTTCTGTAGATGATTGTTTTACAGGATACAACTATTTGTATTATAATTTCTATCACTAAAAATTAGAACCCTAGCGAACTTTGTATATTTCCTCTCAATGCAGTAAACTTATAGTTTATGCAGACAAGCTAACTAAAAAAGAATTTCTATCAAATTCTTCTTAAAACTCTCGTATTTTGGAATGAATTTCATTCTAATTTATAAACTCAAATGTGTCTATTGGTTAACACACGTCATTTGGAAGAGTTGCATCTCTTGATGAAGAGACAATTTTCTAGTGAATAGACATGACTCTTGAATTCTATTCAAAATTCCAATAGATAGTACAATCAGATGTGAAAAAAAAAACATGTCATTGATGTTCAGATTTTAGTTCTCATTCAGTTTTCGAAAAAATTCAGGATTGTTCAGTCTTTAGATAAAAAAACAAACGACCCATAAACTTGACTTTTCTAATAGATGATTCAAAAACACTAATATGTGCAATATAATTTAATTATGCATCAATTAGTATTTAATTATAAAATTTAAACAGTAATAATTTATAAGATAAGACACACTGTGATCTATTTTAACGAAATGGTACACATATACGTATAGATCAGGATTATCTTATCACATGTAAACAACCATCAACCATTTACATATAGAAATGTGTGTATTGTGCATGCCATTTTTATCAAATGCAAGATCTTCAATTTTCTCATGTTTTTTTTTAATGTATAAAGAATAATTCAATGAGTAAAGAAATGTTGGGGATTTGAATCGATGGACGCGGAAATGATATATTTAATATTCGTTCATAACTCGTATATAACAATTAACGTTCATACACCATTTTACTGAGGTGTACCGGGAGCTGTGAGTTGGGAAACTATCCCATGCTCGACCATAAAGTCTTCAAACTCTTGGTCAAGGTAGTCACCTCCACGATCTAATAGCAGTGACTTGATAGTCCTACCTAATTGATTCTCAACTTCAGCTCAAAATTCTTTGAACATTTCAAATGTTTTCGACTTCCGTTGCATTAGGTAGACATATCCGTATCTTGAGTAGTCATCTATAAAGGTGACATAATACTCATAACCACCCCTAGCTTTAACATTCATTAGTTCGCAGACGTCTGTATGTATAAGCTCTAGCGGTTCTTTAGCTCTAAACCCTTTTTCCAGTAAGAGATCTCTTAGTCATCTTACCTTCCAGACAAGATTCGCAGACAGGTAAGGTGTCAACCTTTAACTCACTTAAATGTTCGATTTTTACTAGTCTGTTTATCCGGTCAAGGTTGATATGACCAAGCCTTAGATGCCATAGATACGTGTCATTATCTGGAGAAATCTTATGTCGTTTAGTTTTTGGTTTTTCAATCTTAAACATTTCGGTATTGAGCAGTGTAGTATGTATTAACGATCTTAACACATACAAATTGTTTTCATTAATTCCTCAACAAATATTCAGATCATTCTTTCCAATAATAACAAAATTATTATTAAAAGAAACAAAATATTTTTGTTCTAACAACTTAGAAACATAAATCAAATTCCGTGTAAATCCAAGAATATTGTCCAACAATATATAATTATTACAAAAACGTAATCTAATTACGCCCACTGCTCGTGCCGACACGATATCCTATGACCCTACACGCATTGAGAAGGCTTGCTCCTCTAGCTGTGTCCAATAATCAGTCCATTGTAAAGAAGAACAAACATGGTTAGTGGCCCCTGAATCAACTATCCAGGGTGAAGAATCATCTTCCACTAAACACGACTCAAGAGCAAGTAAATCATATTTACTTTTCTTGGACTTCTTCTTGCTTTGGGCTTTCTTGGGTTTGGGCTTACCCTTCGCCTGTATGCCTCTCGAACAGTTCGTGTGGCATTTGCAGCAGGCGCTGGAGGACATTCCTCCGTAAGCACAAACTTGAGGTCTTTAGTGACCAATATTGCATTAATGTTAAGTTTCCACTTAGTGTAGTTATCACCAGTTAATTTATCGTTTACGAGAATTTGAAGTAATGCAGAAGACATTATTGCTGAAATAAATAAAACATTCATTCAGTCATTTATTTAAAACAAGTGTGAGTGCATTGACATAAATTTAAACATGATGCATGAACATGTTTAACGAACTAGAACTACCTTAAAACTAGTTACTATACCACGACAATCCAACATACCATAAAGAAGTGCCGCCTTAGGGTCGGTCAAGTCTTTGCATGTTGGACCGAGACATTTTCAATCAAATGATATTCTAGAATAACTCTTATTCCATATCATTCAACCATCGTTCATTCAGTCAGGTTTTTAATTAACAAACTTAATCAAAACTTTCGTGAGTGTAACCCATCATTTCAGATCTCACGAGCTTAACTCGAGAATTGCCGCCTTAGGGTCGGTCAATCAATCCCGAAATACCCTCAGAAATCCTATCCGTTAGGAAGTCAACCTTGGTATTGACCTTTGTGGAAACCCTCCTTAGAGAGGACAAAAGCAAAGCCGTCACGAGGCCCCACTCGGATCTCACTGTGTTGAACTAATGATGGAGACCGCGGGATATATATGTCATATATCCCTCTCCCACTCACTATTTTAAAATTAGGGTTTTCTATTAACCGTTAATGCACCTAGACTTTACATGATTAAACGACTAACTTTAATCAAGTTATATAACACATTAACTAATTAGAAACAAATTCTAATTAACTAATAAATTATTAATGAATTTTAACAATTAAAAATCTAATCTATTAGTGAATAACCTAAGCATTTGTAAACTATTTACTAGAGTTGGATTATTATGTTAGTGTTTACCAAGTTTTAACTATTAAAACCCTAATACTTTATTTGGATAATTTATTATTAGGTAATTAATTATATTAATCCTAATTACAATAAATGACCATATTAATCTAACTTATTAAACTCTTTAATAACTAGATTAATATTAATGAGAATTACCAAGTTTTCTAACCATTAAAAAAAACTAATCTCATTATTCATATCCAATTTATGTATTTACCCATTTTAATCACATTAAAAAAAATACATAAAATATCAGACTATGATGCATGTATGACATATCAAATATATTTGTGTAGGCACATCTAATATAAATGGCATGCGTATGCATGACAATGCTTTTATCATCACATAATATAAAGTATACATGAATTAATCGAGTATTGTGGATTATTTAACCTAAAAAATTGGAATCTAAAATTACAAAAAAAATAATTCCAAGGCATTCGTTGGTCTTCTAGTAACTTCAGATATCTTTCAGTCTCTTCAGATCACTCTGATTCATCTCATGAATCCGAAACGGAAAATCTGCACGGAACACACTAGGCAACACTTGCCAACGGAACCGTTCGTGAACAGTACCCCGGTGAACAGTGCCCACCGTGAACAGTACGTGTGAACAATGCTCGGTGACCAGTAACAAGCGTGAATAGTACCCCCCCGGTGAACAGTACGCTGTCGTGAACAGTACCGGCGTCGCGCGCGTTCCCAGTTCTTTATTTACAGGTTACAATTTTTTTTTTTACAATACAATAACAGTAAAATAAATAAAATAAAAATTATACAACCCATAAACCCTAAATCCACAGTACCATAAAAAATTACGATCAACCATGTTTAAATTAAACAATTTAATTATAAACATTCATACAATCATAAAGATGGTGAATACACATTCATACATACAGGAGCATCGCAAACAATTTCCAGTTCTGAAAAATAAATTGGCTTTGATACCAATTGTAGGAACCCCGTTCACCGGTCACGTAGCGAAACTAGGTTTTAAATTTTTTATACATATCATATCTGTATCTGGGACCAGTGAACTTTTGATCGTAATCATTTTTCGGAACCAATACATACAATATGTAAACACAGGAAATTGAAATCGATATAATCAATACCAACGTTTGGAGGCTCCTTCACTTTGCGATGTGCTCCTATCTGAATCACTTGATCTTTCTCGCTATCTTCCGGATCTGATAACTGCGTGTGGACGGGTCAAAGTCTCAGGATCTTGAATGGAGGATGTGGAGAAAATTTGAGGAAACCCATTCTTCAATCTTTGGTGTTATTTTTTAATGTACACTTGCACAAAAATAATTCTTTTATTGCCAATGCTTGTATCAAGTACAAACAAAAAATCACTTTTTTTTTCTTTTAGATCTTTGGTGTAGGCCTGCACCTTTTGTTTCACATATATATATATATACTGCAATTCTTGTTTTTCACAAATATATATATATATATATATATATATATATATATAAAACGCTTGCTCTTGCTTTTTCACACGAAAAGAAAATATGACATTTGCTCTTGCTTAATATATATATATATATATATATATCTCATGCCTTTGCCAAATATACATATATAACTCACGCCTCTACCAAATATCTATTTTTTCACACCTTTACAAATATATATATATATATCTTTTTAAGCAAACTCTTGTTTATGAACTATAATACTATATATCAGCATAACCCTCCACTTGCGTTTTTCATATATATATATATATACTCGTTTGTATCCTATACAAACACTTATATATGTGAACACACCGATTTACCTTCAATGCAATTTCGTGTATTGTTAATTGATATATATCTTTTAATTATCATTTTCAAATATATCTAATATATTAAAAGTATTAATAAGTATTTTAAATTTAAACTTAAATTCAAATACTTAGATAAATGATTTAGTAAAAATAAAATAATCATATTATTTTATCTTTACCTAAATCTATATGTAAACTAACACCCTCCAATTAATAGTTAATTAATAATTCATAATTATCAATATAATTAAATAATCTAATTATTTAATTAATTTAACTATTAACATTCATTAATTAAATAATCTCATTATTCAATTAATTAATGAATAAACACGTGTCACTTTTGTAACACAATTAATTGGATAATCCAATTAATTAACCGTGACCCTTGTTACCTAAATCGATCGGGTTAGTAAGGGGACCTAATGGACCCACAGTATTTTGAGCTCCAATAATCATCGGAATCATTAATTAAACTCTTTAATTAATATTCCTTGATTATTAACTCCAGTGTTATTCCACTAAAAATCCGAAGCTGCACTCTCTCAACTGTAGACGCTTTTACATAGACCGAAACAACTCGGTGTCCATCGATATAGCTATTACACATGGTGTGATCCTCTACAGTAGTTCATAATTAGAGCTGGGTCATAATGTCCATTATACCCCTCTAATTACATATATCCTTTAAGTACTGTTGATTATATAATGAGCAATAAATCCTATTTCCTTACGGAATTAGGAGAACGCTCATATTGTCCAAGCCCCGAATCAACCCTTAAGGGAACTACCGTCTACTTCTCACAAGAATGAGTGGATTCCACTATTGTGTACAAACCTTCACAGCCACAAGCCAAACCGTAATCCTAACATACAGAGCATATTGATCGGGAACTGCATCCGACCTCACCCATGGTATATCAAAGACCACGATCTAACCTGAAGGAGTCGATAAGACACTCAGGATTAAGATCACCCACATATTGCCATTATTAGTTGATATATATGAATCTCACCAGTAAACGAATCTTGGTGAGAGATTCATATAGACCATGACCCAGTCCTATATGATCATATCATACAAGGTGCCTCCATTCTCATATCTACATATGAATGATTCAGGATAGAATCACCGTACATTACGGAATGGACCGCAATTATAGATTAACCACAAATAAAGTACCCAGCTTTATTTGCTATCTATGGACTCTTTAGATTGCATATCTCTTACTGTATCCATCCGTATATGACACTCATATACACAGTTCGAGATTACATCCGGCAATCTTGGATGTTAAATATATACACAAGTTATAAAATAAACAACACAACAAGAATGAATTGAACTTTTCTTTTTATTTATTTCATAAATCCATTTACAAATTACATCTTGAGGGCATAAACCCCAACAACTATTTTTGTATGTGTGTGCCATGTGTTGAATTATGTATGCAATGTAGTGAATGTAACTAATTGTGGTAGGAATTCTTTCAATATAATTGGCAAATTGGATTACAGTGTTACAAATTAGGATAGTGGCATGAATTATTTCAATGCATAGAAAAACTGGATTACAATGTAACATGCGGTTGCGAGAATTAATTTGACGATTGGATTTCAAAGTAACAAATTGTGCCATGGATTATTTTTGTATGCATATGCCAAAGTGTTACCAATGCAGCTGACAATTTGACAATAATATATTTCTACTTGTAAACAATATTTGCATTATACAACAATTGATCAAAATGTACTTTCAATATGTAATTTTTTTCCTGACACCAACCAAGCATCATAACAATATAATTTAGACATGAAATCAAGCAAATATACTAAGAAAAACTCTACTTAACATTACACAATGCTGTCAATCAACATTACACAATGCTTTCTTTATGTTTTTCATGTTCTTTAAACACTGTTAACACTCTCAGCATTGTCAACACTATATACCGGACGACAGACACACTTCCACCGGAGACGGTATAAAGCAATACCTTATATGCCTTCGATAGGGAGTTATAGAACTTCACAAAACTTCCATCAAAGCCGTTGTTCTTCATACGAGATTTTCCTTGAAACTGAAATTAGTTTTGACTTTCCAGATTGATACTTGAACTTCCCATCACTTTCACTCCATTCCTCATCGTATAAAACAACAAACCAAACTTTATCCATGCAACATTTAAAATGAATAAGAAATTAATGATTAAATTCCTAAACAAATATTATATACTCATGGTATAATGAATTTATAAAATATTCTAAATCCAAACTATGTTAATCTTGATACCGCTAGAATTTCTAACTATGTTGGGAATTTCCATTTGCGTTAGGAATACCCAAATACCTAACGCTGTTATGAATTCCCATCGCAGTTAGGAATTCCCAACTAAATTGGAAATTTCAAACGCAGTTGGGAATTCCTAACATTAGGAATTCCTAACGCTTTTAGGAAAAATTGTGCTGGATATTTAAAAAAAAAATGTTACCAATTGTCTAGATTCATTCCAATAATGGAAAATTAACAACACCAACATCAAATTTACACAAGACTCGTGCTCTATTACATTTATGTCAACAATTTTGACAAAAATAAGCAACCCTAATACACAAATTAAACTAAAAAAATATTCAAACATGAAATAAACTATAAATTTATGTATAAAATTAAAATTGATCACACCAACATCAAATTCAACTAAGACCCATGCTCTATTATATTAATGAAAACAATTTTCATAAAAATAAACAACCATAATGCACAAAGGAAAGTAAAAAAGAGATAAAAAATAGAAATATACTTTAGATTTATGTTTAAACATTAAATTGATCACATCAACATTAAATTGACACAAGACCCATGAATTATTATGTAAATGTAAACTATTTCCACAACAAATTAACACAAATACAATTAAATCCAAGATTTAACTAAAAAATTTATAAAAAAAAACCCACCTTAAAGTTTGAATACAAAAGTACCCTTGTTGTGGATGAATATTTCTTAATTGATCAATGGTGGAGAATGTAAATAATTACTAAAATTCGAAATGAAGGAAGAGAGAACAAAAAAAAAATTTGAGAGAGGAAAATAAGATAAAATCGAAATTAGGTGTTGTGGTGGAAAGAGAGATGGAAATAAGAGGAAAATTATGGTATTGTAGTGGGATAATATGTATAAAAAATGGATATGTTACAGTAAATAAGGGTATAGTTGTACTTATACATCAAAAAAAGTTAATTTTATAATTTTTTCAAAAGAGGTTAGTTATTGATTTAAGTCTTCTAAATCAGTCGGTTTTCAATAAAACTCGTACAAATATAATAGAAGAAGATGCATGACATGAGCATGTGGTTATACCACATTGGAAACGGAGTCCTTCGTGCGCCAACAATTTTCACTTTACTTTTTTCTGTCTGTTATGTGAGTCTGACAAAGAGTATGCCAACTTTTTGATTACAATCTATTTTTATTAGTAAAACAATTCACTATTTTAAGCAAGAATCAAGTTAACCGTATTTTTATTTTTATTTTTATTAAAAAAAAGAAGAAGATCGAAGCACTAAGAGGGTGAAAAGTACAAACAAAGTGCAAATAAATAATCACCGACTAATTAAAGAAAAGCATACACCTACGCATCGGAATCATCGATATTTAAAAGGGATTAAGGTTCAGTTTGGGATTACTTAACAAGTTATTTTTGAAATTAAAAGTACTTCTGAAGTTGGTCTGAAGTGTTTAGTAAAATTTTTAAAAAGTGCTTTTTGTATCTTTTGGCTTCCCCCACAACTGAAATTGAGAAACTATAAATTGATGATTTTAGAAATCAGCTTCCTAGGAAGCAGAAATGAAAACACACTTAATACTCTTATTAATGATTTTTTTTCCAAACTTACTATTTTATCCATTGCCTTTTATGAAATTTACCACATAACAAAACACGAAGTTAGCATATATTATTTTATTTACAATTTACTATAACATATACTTTGCTATTTACATGTTGTCTATTTCAATTGTGTAATCTTATGAATCATTGAATCAAATTATGCTAGTTTTCTTGATATATTCACAATATATGTGGCAATATATAAAAAAAATATTAAAGCAAAATTATATATTTTTTAACAAAATTTATTTATTTATTTTATAACAAGTTTATGGACACGTAAAAATAAAATAAATTATTTATTTTATAACATGTTTATGGTTATATAAAAATAAAATAAATTATTTATTTTCAAATCATCTTAAATATTCATTTTTGTTCTTTATAGTAATTTTGTTCAGTCATAACATTTTTTTAACAAACACATTGAAATTGTTTTTGGTTCTCACATGACTTAAAAAAATCAGTTTACTAAACACCCAACTGATTCTTCTCACAGCAAATCCAAAAGTAATTCCCCTACAGCAGAATCAAAAACAATTTTCCCCACAACACAACAATGCCAAACTGGGCCTAAGATTATTTATAGAGCTTATATTTTTTTTACCGAACATGATAGATATAAGATAAATATAATCAATGATTGTATATTATATATATATTACTTTCATTTTCTTTGAATACATTGAATTATATTTGATTATTTGAAGTCAGAACAAAAATCACCGCAATAGAAGATGTATTTAACTATACAAAACTAAGATCTAAAGGGCCTTAACTACATAAAAATGAACATAAAACTAAAAATGAATATATGTTTTATGTGTGTACTAGATATTTTACTTCTATAACGTAAGATATTTACTTTTATAATATCAAAAAAAAAAACTCTCTAAATTTACTTATAAAATACATATATTAAAATCTGAACTTCACAGCATTAATGTAACGAGAAAGGTGTACTACCCTATATTAAATGTTGGCACGATAAGCGTTATTGGAAACACTTTTTAGCCTCGTACAAGTAATTATGGAAGTATACTTTTGAATTAGGGTATAGATACTAGAGATCACCCAATTTTTGGGAGTGCAAGGACCACTTGGATTGATATTGTATGATTAAAGTGGCTCTTTGCAAGTTTACCTGAAAACAGTGATTACCATTTTCTAGCATTTTATTTTAATTTAATGTAACATTGGTGTATTGTCACTGGCCACACAACTACTTCAGTGCATTTGTCCCTCTCCAAATATTCTTACCTTTCCATACTTGTCATCATCAATTTGTGAAACCATTCAAGATAGGGTTGAGATCTTTTTTCCCATCATGAAAAATACTTTTATTATTATTATAATTTTTTAGAAAGCGTAAGGTTTGGAGATCGGACAAATAAGTCTTTAATCAACTGTTCGAATCTTATTAATAATAAAAAGTTTTTTTTTGTTTTATAAAATATTATTTTAATCAAATTGTTCTTTATATTTTTTCATTCGTTGACCAAACAAAAATCAAGAAAAAAGTAAAATTTTTTAATATAATTGTTGTAGAATTGATGGTAATTACACTTTTTAACCAATGTGCAGGCCTCAAATTAAAATCTCTCCTTAATTTTTTGTTTTTATGAAAGCCATTAATGGAATAACTAAAAATGGTTCTTGATAAAATTTGTTGTGTGCTCTTATAACAAGATTCCATTGTTTCGGTAGTCAGAGACTTCAAAACGAAACTCTTCCGAACCAAATCTGTTATTGTAATTTGACAGAGAACCAATTTCCCAAAATACCCTAGTAATGGTACTCGAAAACAATAATCAGTAATACACATGCAAGGGCATTTTAGTCCCAAAGAAATAGTCAGTCCATATAAGCTGGAGCAACTTCGTCTTATCTCTCTCACACGTGTTTGGTGTGTGCACAAATGAACCTTACGCGAGCTCTCTCCATTTGAAAATTGAAAGAAGGAGATTTGTTGAGGTCGAGAGAGGGAGAGGAGCTCCGAGGATCATCAAATCCATCGATTTCGGAGCTTCTTCAATCTATTCAAAGCATTCGCTAGTTGAAAATCTCTCTCAATCGATCACTTTCTCTCATTTTCAATACCACAACTTTTAGCTAGGGTTCATTCAGGTTCGAATCTTCAAACTCTCTGCTTTTTTATGTATTTGTTTTGAATTTTTTTAACTTCTGTATATCAAAAGTAAACCTGCTCGTTTATTTGATTTATTAATGCTAATATATTCAGTTTGAGAAAATGTATATAGTTAAAGTTTAAATCTTGTAATTTACAGGTTTTGTTGGTTCTAGATTTGTTGAAACTTGAAAAATAATGAAATTTAGGATGTTATTTGCTATTATTCAAGATTGGATATTCTTTAAGAGAGTCACTGAATCGAGGGTGTTTTATATTAGGAGGTAAAATGCCAGCTGGTGCTCTAACAAAATTGAACCCTACTGTCTGTTCTGGTTTTCGGAGAGTGGCTGGCTTTTGTAATTCGAAAAGTTTACAACTTGGACAAGGAAAACTTTTGTTTAGGAATTCTCAGTCGTCTGAGTTTTTGCCGTATTCGATTCAGTTGTTATCTGAGACCACTCAGTTTAATCTAAGCGTCCCGTGTAGGAGGAATTCCATGGCTGCTTCTGGTACCAAAGCTGTTTTTGGAGATGTTCACGTTGATGATTTTGTTACGGGTTGTGGTAATGGTTTAGACTTCAAGAAACCTAGTGGTGTTTATTTCAATGATAGAAGTCGGAGCAGTTGCCGGAAAGCTAGCATGAGTTTGAGAAAGAAGGAATCCCCAAATAACGGGATTTATGGTGGGTATTTTATATTTGATTCCGTGAGAAGGAATTTCAACTCGAATGGTCTCCTTGGGCCATGGTTGAAGAATATTCACACCTCGTCTTCTGTCTGTTTCTCTACTGGGGCTGCTCAGGATGTTTCATTTGACAGGAGTTCTAGTGATGAACTTGGAAATACCTCTACTGCATCTGACCAGTATGTGCTCTCATCTTCTGTATAATTTCATTATATTTGCTTTTGGTTGTTTTCTTGTTTTCACTAGAAAGCATGCCACTTTTTCTGCTCTTCTTAGACTTTATCTAACTAATTTTTTTTTTTGAAACTTTGCAAGAAACATTATTCGGTGTTTAGTCATTGTAGAAGTAGACTTTCTCAAAACAAGAAAAAAAAAGGTTTAAGTGTAGAAATAGGCTTTTCAGCACTTAGCACTTGAGCTAGCGGGTCTGTCACTCCAGACCATTGTCTTTTAAGAAGTTTTTACTTTTTAGCGCTCCCTCTTGTTATGCTAATTTATCGGCTTGGTGTTTACTTCAGAACTATTTTAGGAGAGAGAACCTTGAAGCTACTTTCTGGATCATGCTACCTGCCACATCCTGCTAAAGAAGAAACAGGTGGAGAAGATGCTCACTTTATTTGTGTAGATGAGCAAGCCATTGGTTTAGCAGATGGTGTTGGTGGGTGGGCGGATGTTGGTGTTGATGCAGGTTTATTTTCCCGTGAACTTATGTCTCATTCAGTAGCAGCAATTCAGGAGGAGCCCAAGGGTCACGTTGATCCTGCCAAGGTCTTGGAGAAGGCTCACTCATTCACCAAAGCCAAGGGTTCATCCACAGCCTGCATCATTGCTCTTACAAGCAAGGTTTTTTGTTATTTCATTTCAGTAATTAGTAATGCCTGTCCTGTTCTAACTATAGCTATTATTGGAACATTGCCTTTATAGGTAGCATGAGTTAAAAATATGGTTTACATGATAGAATATCAAAGTTTTTTCGGTCCTTCTCATCGATGATTTAGTATATTAGTTTGCTATCTTCAAGGGAAGATTATGCAGGATGGTTTTTAAGTGCATTTCTCAATAATTGCTTTTTTGAACAGGGAATACATGCAATTAATCTGGGGGATAGTGGATTCATCGTGGTTCGGGATGGATGCACTGTCTTTCAATCCCCAGTGCAGCAACATGGCTTCAATTTTACATATCAACTGGAAAGTGGCAATACCGGCGATCTACCCAGCTCTGGTCAGGTCAGTTAATGCACAGATGCCTCACATGCTTACGCCAATTATGAACTGCCAATCTCAAATAATTGGTTGTTTGCATTGTGTTTTATTTTTTACTTGATACAGTAGATGATAATTGGACTATTTCTTGCTTATGTGTGTTTATGATGCTTTACAATGGAAACATACATTTTGCCTTCCACTTTCATCTGTTTAAAATTTAGAGGGCATGGAGAAAGTGAATGAATCCATTACAACTGAATATTTTGTTTGTCCTGAGCTTAAAGAGAGTAAATATTATTAATATTCTTCGACTGTTTGATAGCCATATATATATATATATATATATTTTCCGTTATCCATTTTTCATCACTGCATGATTAGACTGCAATTTTCTTACGAATGTTTTCTGACTGAGCTCTTGGTTAGAATAAATAAAATCATTCATTAATAACTACAATAAATGGGACATAGTTAACCATATTTTTCTGTGATCAATGTGCTTAGGTTTTCACAATTCCTGTTGCTCCGGGTGATGTCATTGTTGCCGGGACAGATGGTTTGTTTGACAACTTATATAATAATGAGGTTACTGCTGTTGTTATTCATGCGGTAAGAGCAGGCTTAGGACCCCAAGTGACGGCTCAAAAGATAGCAGCTTTGGCACGTCAGCGAGCACTGGATAAGAACAGACAGACACCATTTTCAACTGCTGCTCAAGATGCTGGTTTCCGCTATTATGGTGGCAAACTTGACGACATAACTGTCGTTGTGTCTTATATAAGTAGCTCCCCCAATATCTGAGTCTGCATTCTACTAGTTGCAATACTTGTTAACCTTGTATATGTTCCCACATTCTTCATAGTGGTCAATTAAGCAGGGAAAACCTTTAGTTTTTTTTCTTTTTTTCTTTTTTTCTTTTTTGTTTCGAGATCTAGTGGAGAGAACTCTTAATGGTATTTCTTCAATGTATTTGTTTGATAATCCAAAGTTTAGGTCTCCATTGGTATCACTGAATTTTTGTTCTTTTCCTCAATAATTTTTTAATCAAACCGAAGAAGTGGAAATTTTTGCTGAAATCTGGCTCTGAGACTTGTTCTGTTGCTCATGTTTCTCATTATTCACTTTTTTCTTCATTTTGGCCACTTCCACTACTATCTGATTGACCGTTTCCGATTGAAAATCGGCAAATATGAAAAGAAACAAATACAAGGTTACATCGTCTTTTCTCGTAAGATAGACGATCAATAGTGTCGATTTATCCCAAACCTCATACCAAGTTCTTTCTCAACTAAATTACTTTTGAGTCCTGATAGGTGCACAGTTTGTTGATTAAATTTATAAAGTTTCTCTTGTAAAGTATGAAGAGAGAATGTGATTCCAATTTTATCCTCTTTTAGTTGAAGTTGAACTGTTGTGCACACATTCAAATTCAACGATAGGAGAGGTTTCACTCAAATGCTGAAGAAAAAATGGATTTTCAATCATGAAACCAACCGAGGCCAGGTTCATATATATCATTCCAGTAATTACTAAAGTGATTTTGAACCAATCAGAGCTGTTTTATTATTTTAATCCAGATCGATAGCCTGAAAACATTATTAACTTGGCCATCGATCTTGTGAACAAATAATTTTCAAAACCACCCAACAAAGAGCTTGTATGTAGTGAAAGAAGGAAAGGCACAATCCCACATCGGATGGAAACATCTATTTTGATTGCTTATAATGCTATAGAGACACATTGCATGTCGCCGAGCTCAGTTACGTGAGCCTGTGACCCAAGTGGGGGCACTAAGGCGGTGGAACGTTGGGTCTCCTTCAGAGGGCCGGGCTCTAAGTGGAAATCATCTGGCCTGCCCATTCCAAGCCAGGAGTTGGGCCGTGGGTCCTCAGCGAAGGCTGGAGGCTCACAGTCCTAGAGTTGGGGGCACCGCGTGAGGCTGGTTTCACAGAGCAGCGATCACCCCCCGCTCCTGGCAGTGGAAGGATAACAGGCCGGCTCTGCTTGAGCCCAATACGGCCCAATGAGTTGGCTCAGAAGAACCATCGCTTTTATTTTCTTCAATTTTTTCCCTGTTATTTATTTAATCAACTTCTGTTAGTTTTAATTTAAAATGTCAATGTGATTATTATTATTTTTTGAAGTATTACTATGTATTACCACACGGGTAACAGAGTGGGTTTGGGGTAAATTTCTTGACCCGGTTGGATTATCGGGTCGAGTATGGGGCGGTCCCTTTTTCCTCGACCCGTCCCGTTTGACCCGTTACATATATATATATATTTAAAAATGTTGTATGCATTTTATATTTTTGTTTAAATCATTTTGGGATTTGTATTTTATATTTTACATATGAATTTAATGTTTATTAAACATAATTCTTGTGTTATATTCGCTTTTTTTTTCTTCAATTTTTTCCCTGTTATTTATTTAATCAACTTCTGTTAGTTTTAATTTAAAATGTCAATGTGATTATTATTTTTTTTTGAAGAATCACTATACGGCTTTTTAGAAAGGGAGATGACTCAAACTTGTAACTCGTATTACCACACGGGTAACAGAGTGGGTTTGGGGTAAATTTCTTGACCCGGTTGGATTATCGGGTCGAGTATGGGGCGGTCCCTTTTTCCTCGACCCGTCCCGTTTGACCCGTTACATATATATATATATATATATATATATATATATATATATATATTTAAAAATGTTGTATGCGTTTTATATTTTTGTTTAAATCATTTTGGGATTTGTATTTTATATTTTACATATGAATTTAATGTTTATTAAACATAATTCTTGTGTTATATTAAATTTAAATTTACGTAAACAAACGGGACGAGTTTGGGGCAGGTTTTTTTGACCCAGTCGGGTTACGGATCGGGTTTATGATGAACATTGAAAATTGGATTTCGGGTTTGGGGCGGCTCTGACCCGTACTCACCCTCCCGACCCGCCCCCTTGCCACCCCTAGTCTCAAGACTCTTAACCTCTCTAAGTACGATCGCCTGTGGGTTTTTCTCCCAAGTGCGATCGCCTGCTCACCATCAGCATCGCCATGACTTTGTTTTCACTTTGATAGAGGGATTCTTTGCTGCCTGGAAGTCAATCTAATCTCCATGAGAACTATATATTATGGTTAGGCCCAGCTCACCAAGAAACCTCGCCAGAAATTCACATGTTGAGAAGCTCAAATTCTGGTTATTGTGGAAAATCACATATTAACAAGTTAACAACCACTTATGTTGCCGATTATATTGTAATAAGCAATGGAGAGATGAGACGGCTACAACAATACGGTGTATTCGAGTTATATCTCCCAAACCTCGAATGCAACTCCAATACAGGAATAAAATGTTTCATGTAATTGGTTAAGTTTAATATATATATATAAATTTAACTTTTATATTTAAACCAAAACCTTACGGTTGTGGTCACTAAATGGTAATCCACTAATTCCCTTCATCCATGAAATTGTGAGTTCCAGTTATATATGTTCACCAATCCCAATTATTTCCCCTATAAGTAAAGGAAATTGATCATAACCGAGGTGATTAGTTGAACGTGGATCACAAAATTCAAATTCAATCTCAAGATCAGTTGAAGTGCAATCAATCTAAAGTCACAGCTCAGCAAAGCTTGTAATCAACTGGTAAAGAGAATACACAATAATATATATGATCAAATTCAAATGGTCAAAATGATATGGAGCAGGCACCTACTATGCATGGTTTTAGTTAATAATAAAAGCTGATACTCGTAACGTTTCTCAAAGTAATTAAAAAGGAGTTCTCACACAGCCAATTAGGAGCAAATCAGCTAGAATTTGGAATCCTGATTCATGCTGCCTCAGATTTCAGAGAATATTAGGATACCACGCAATACCTAGCACACAAATATTGTTCGAAACAAAACAATATTGTCAATATCATGATTCATTAGTAACACAATTTCCTTTAGCTTCAGAGTAGTCTTTAGCAGAAATAGAGAAGGAAAAATCACCACAGACATAAAACACACTATCTTTCAATAATATTCCATCATTTTTGTTCACTTGAACACATTCACACATCTCATTATCAAGCTTAAAAACATACAAACCATCCGCACAAAATTCTCGAACATTATGATAACCAATTACCCACCAGGTATCAAGCAGAAACAAATCCTTTCACATCTTAACGAAAACCATGTTACGACTTACGACAACATTGATCATGATTAAACATTGGAACTGCAATTTTAGTAATCATCAAAGACTTGGAATAATCTACAATCATAGCAAGACCCTTGCTGTCCACAGCATAGAAATTTTCATTATGATAAACGATATCCTCTACATACGAAGTATTAGTTTCACCAGTCTATTTTAGTCCAGTTCTTGTCTCTATTTCTCCACACAATCTTGAATCCATGTTTGATCAAAACGCTTCTCCCGATTCATTGTTTTATAACCAGAAAAATGAAGAGTACGTACTAGTAATTCAACGGTATTGTCCAAAATATTTTGGATGCCGACCAATTATTGTCCAAAATAATATCTAGAATGTGTTAATTAGGAGAAACCGCATCTGATGCACCACACTGTATACTGATTGTGGTGCATCGGATCCACTCACTGAATGACACGTGTCATGTCAATTTTTTCATCCATTTCATTTCCTGTCCTCCATTCTATATCAGGAATTTGGATCCTCTCATCACCTTATCTTATCCTCACCTTGACCTCACATAAATCAATGGTCTGAATTAATTATATATTTTAGTTTTGTAAAGCTTAATAATTAATATAAATAATTCAGACCATAGATTTGTTATATTTGATACATATCAACAGATTATAACGGTAAGGACAAGGTAAGTAAGTATCCAAGTTTATGTATCAAACTCTCCCTCTCCCATTTTCTCACGCTCAGTCTGATCCACCATCGACGCTCCTTCTCCTCTGCCGTTTGACTCCAGAGATAGTTGGATCTAGAAGATCGGACGACGCTAAGCTAGTTGGTGCAATTGGAATGTGAGACTTGTTCTTCCCTCTCCATTGGTATCATTGAATTTCTGTTATTTTCCTCTCAATCATTTTTGAATCAAAACTGAAGAAGTGGATTTTTTTTCTGAAATCTAGCTCAGAGACTTGTTATGTTGCTCATGTTTCTCATTATTCACTTTTTTCTTTACTTTGGCCACTTCTGCTGCCATGTGAATTACGGTTGAAAATTGGCAAATATGGAAAGAGACAAATAAAGGCAGAGTGGTTACATTGTCTTTTCTCGTAAGATAGACGATTGTTGGTGTTAATTTATTTTTAAGCTAATTGACCCTAGACTCTTCCCAAATATGCACCATGCATCCTATATTTTTTTTCGTCACTAAACCTCATAAACTCTTACAAATTGATAAAAGTTAATCGTAGATGTTCCCTCACAGGGGATAATAAACCAAGTGTTCGTATATATTTTGAAAGAGTTTAGATGACATCAATATCAATTAGTCTTATTTTTAATATGAAGCAAACCTCGTACCAAGTTTTTTTTCATCAAAATTACTTTGAATCGCAATGAGAGGAGAGTTACAAACTTATATAATACATTTGATAGGTTCACTGTTGGTTTATTAAGCTTATAAAAGAAAGTTTCTCTTGTTAAGTATGAAGAGAGAATGTGATTCCACTTTTATCCTCTTTTAGTTGAAGTTGAACTGCTGTGCAGACATTCAAATTCAACGATGAGATAGGTTTCACTCAAATGCTAATCAAAAATGGATTTCCAATCATGAAAACTAAAGTGATTTTGAAAACCACCCAATCAGAGCAGATCGATGGCCTATCGATCTTGTGAACAAATGATTTTTTAAAACCACCCAACATAGACCTCGAATGAAGTGAAAGAAGGAAATGCACAATCCCACATCGAATGCAAACATTTATTTTGATTGCTTATATATCTATAGAGACACTACACATCGCCGAACTCAGTAACGCGAGCCTGTGACCCGTGTGGGGGCATGAAGGTGGTGGGACATTAGGTGATCTCAGAGGGCCGGGCTCTAGGTGTTAAAAATATCTGACCTGCCCGATCCAAGCCAGGAGTTGGGCCGCGGGTTATCAGCGAAGGCTGGAGGCTCACTGTTCCTAGATTTGGGGGGCACAGCGTGAGGCTGGTTTCACACACCAGCGATCATCCCCCGCTCCTGGCAGTGGGGAAGGATAACAGGCCGGTACTGCTTGAGCCCCCACCATGGCCCTAATGAGTTGGTTCAGAAGAACCATCACTTTTTTCATTTTTATTTTAATTAACTAACTTTTAATTTTTTATTTTTGTTAAATTAATTTAAAATGAACTGTGATTATTGAACATAGCTCTCAACCTCTCCAACTACGATCGCCGGCCCACCGCTAGTAGGGATGGCCAACCAGGAAATGGAACCGGATATAGGTCCTCCAATCCCCAACCTCATTTTTCAAACCCATAAAAATTCATAATTCTATAAATTCAAATACAAAATAACATCCTCATACAAATTAAAATGAAAGTTAAATTGTTTAATATATATATAGTTAGTAAAATATGTTAATAAATTATATGGAGCTTTTTTAGTGTGTAATTTAACAAAAAAATCAATATATATATACAATTAGCTTGCTTGGTGTGTAATTTAAGTTATAGTTTATAAATATGTATATATAGTTAGTAAAATAAAAATAATAAAAATATTGAAAATGTAATAAAAATATATATTTTATATAATATTATAATATTTGAAAAAAATGGAAAAATGGGGATGGGGACACCTAACCTAACCCAACCCCACCCCATCCCATCCCATCCCATCCCATCCCATCCCAAAAATGGAAAAATGGGGATGGGGATGGGGACACCTAACCTAACCCAATCCCATCACATCCCATCCCATCCCATCCCATCCCATCCCATCCCATCCCCATTTCTAGAAATTCGTGAAGAAAATGAGAAAATGAAAAATGAGAAAATGAGAAAAAGAGAAAATAGAGAAATGGGGATAGGGACGGGTCCCCCCATCCCAAACCCCATTTAAATTTAGGATTAAAAATCATCCCCATCCTCCCCCATTTTCCTATTTTCCTATTTTCCTATTTTCCCCCAAAATATTTCTCTCAAATGGGGATGTAGGAACGGAGGTTTAGAGGCCCGAGGTAAAATGGCCATTTCTAACCGCTAGCATTGCCCCGATTTGTTTTCTCTTTGATAAAGGGGATTCTCTGCTGCCAAGAAGTCCATCCAAGAAACCTCACCAGTAATTCACACGTTGAGAAGCTCAAATTCCGGTCAATGTGGGAAATTGCACATTTTTTTCTTTTTTGAAATATTATGGGAATTACACATTAACAACCAATTATGTTGGGGGATTATATTGTAATAAACGCGGGATGAGATGAGATTGGTAAAATGTACCTTCACATCTAGACAGCTACAGGTAGTACATGTTCGATTCATGTCCCTCCAAACCTGAATACAACTCCAATACAGGAATTCAATGTTTCACATTAAAAGCATTAACTTTTATAATCCACTAATCTTTGCAGTAATTAGTCATTGTTCAAAGTGAAATAAGAAACTAGACAGCAAAATAACTTGAAAAACCATATATTTCAACCGAAACTAGTAACAACCTGCTTCATCTAGCCATCGGAGTTAAAAACATAATTAAGTAACAAAATGGCTCAGATTCAGGTTTTTTGCTGAGACTCTGAAAACACAGGAATCTCCAGGTTGCCTCGCCAAGAAACACGCCTCACACAGCTTGACTGAAAGCCTGAAAGCATCATCACATAATCATTACAGTTGTTCGAAGGGGTGAGCAAAATTCGAACAACTTCTGATATCATCTGAAAGCTAGATGTTCCGATATGAAGTGGGTAGATTCATTTTGAAAATACCAAAATGTATCCGAAATCAGTAAAAACCTGCTTCATCCAATCATTTGATACAACCAAGTCATAAAAAAAAAAACAAGAAGAAACACAAAACATAATTGAGTGGGCGAAAAAGGCTCAGATTAAGGTTCGATCAAACAATGTGAGAAATTCACCGACAATATTGGCTGCAACACAGAAATATCTCCAGGTTGCCATGCCAAGAAACGGGCCTCTCACAAAGCTCGACCTAAAGCCTCAAAAATATCATCACAGCCTCACAGCATTCAGTTTGGAGGAAGAAGAAGAAGAAGAAGATTATTATTGTGATTATTTTTGTAATAATGTTGAAGCAAGTGAGCGAGTGAGCGAAGAGAGTGAGAGAAAAGGCAGTTCATTTCGATTATAAAAATGGAGAAATCATCGACTCCGCTTCCATCAGAGAAGAAAACATACCATGATTCATCACTCTGAGAACAGAGTCTCATTCTTACTATTGCTGGGAATACATGGAGGCTCATATCAGTCTTCTATCAGACTATGATCGAAACATCACTCCACCATGGCTGCAACAACATTTTTTTTAGCCGCCCCGCCATGTGAAGCAAATGTTTCCACACCATCTGATTTTCATGACCTTACCAAATTCATAATCATGGCCTCACGACACCCATTTTTCTACTTTCCACATGTAAAAAAGCATATACAGAGATTGTATGCATGTTCATGTGGAAAGTTCTGTGAATCTTATTTTAACACTACAAAATAGGCTAATAAATCATGATAATCATGGCAACACAGTATTTGAACACTAAAGAAAATCGTTAACATACAAAAATTAGAATAATCAATAAATAACTCACAAAATAGCTAGGAGCATATGGAGGCTCAAACAAGAACGAAACCCCACATCAAGATGACTGCAAAAACAAGTTGTGCAAGTGAAATCAGAGAGAAACCCACCCACCATTATCACTGTCACAGCTACCCTGCTATCAATGGCATTTTTTTTTTCCATATGAAGAAAGATAGAGAGATAAAAAGAGAGAAAATATTGCAACTCTCAAAAAATGGACCGTCTCAACCACCCAATCAGAGCACGTTGGTGAGAGAACCAGGAGAGCAAGGCACCAATTTCACTGTTTACAAACTTGTCACAGATTTTTAAGTATCCCACGTCAAGCTCAGTTACTCGGGTTTGTCACCCAAGTGGGGGCTTTGTATCTAATGGGTCGGGCTCAAATTTACTTAAAAAAGTTGGGATACAAAATGGATGCTTAGGACTACTCAATGAAATGGGATTACACAAAGATTTGCATTCTTTTTGAAGTCCAAAGAATACCAAATCAGTTTCAAATATTAGTCTAAAGACAAACAATTTCAGAACAGGAAGCAGATGCAATTCACAGGAACTGTTTGCATTAACTGATATTAGAAACAACAGAGGATATCATCATCCATCACCATATAAAATAACCTTCAAACTGACCAGTGAAAATGGAAGTTCTCCATACTTAATTATAAGTTTTCTAGCTCATCGCATCCATCTTCATTCCTACGGCAATTACATTGATGCTGAATCAAAATATGGCAATTTCTTAGCCTTGGCTATTCTAGTATGGATTTTTCAAAACACTGGCCTGTATTTTCAACAAAAAAAGAAAAACAAAAAACACTGGCCTGTAATCAGAGAGCAGATGTGGGTCTGAAAGCGTCACAGCATCAATTTCCAGCAGTGCCATAGTACTTCTCTACTGAGGCAGCGGCACATTGTTTGTCTCTGCATTGTTTTTCTCCGGCGGCACATTGTTTGTCTCTACATTGTTCGTCTCCGGCGGCACATAGTTTGTCTCTGCATTGTTTTTCTCCGGCGGCACATTGTTCGTCTCCAGAGGTTTCGTGAAATTTGTCATTGCATTGGGTCCATTAATACGAATAGATGCTCTGTCATATTCATGAGCAGCCTCTTCAGCTGTGTCGAAAGTCCCAAGCCAGATCCGGGTTCGTCGAGACCTGTCTCGGATCTCTGCTACCCAACTGCCCCATGGCCTCTGTCTCACGCCACGGTATTTACGACCATTAGATTTGCTACTGGCTTCTTGGATTGTTGGCCTAGTGGTACTGTCTTCGTTAGAAATTCCATTTTCACTAGTCAGGTGTCTTGAACCATCTTCGATCTTAATCTCGTTAATGTGCTTCTTCACCCGAATTGGGTGTGAGGACGGCAATGAGCGACAAAGACCTTCATTTTCATCGCTTGATGAGTCACTATCAGTAGCATTGCTGTCAGTGAGCGAAATTCGAACAACTTTTGATGTCATCTGAAAGCTAGATGATTTCACGACCTTAGTGGTAATAGTTCGATGTTCCGAGTATTTGGTTCGAGATGATTCGGATGATTCAGATGAAGTGGGTTGGGTCATTTTAAAAGACCAAAGTGAATCTGAAATTCAAAAACCTGCTTCATCCAGTCATTTGAAATCAATTACTTCACGGTTACAGAGCATTTAATAAAAGAAGCCATAAAAAGTAAACAAACAAGGAAAAAAAAAGGAACAGATGTGAATCATAATAAAAAACATAACTCAGTGGCACAAGGCTCAGATTCAGGTTTAATCAAACAAAGAGAGAAATTCACCGTCAATGGCTGCAACAAAGAGATATCTCCAGGTTGCCCTGCCAAAAAAGGGGCTTCTCAAAGCTCGACCTAAAGCCTGAAACCATCATCACAGCCTTGTAACATTCAATTTAGAAGAAGAAGAAGAAGAAGAAGAAGAAGAAGATGATGATCATGCTGCATGTATTGTTCAAAGGAGAGAGAGATAGAGAGAAGGGTGGTTCATATTGACGTAAAAATGAAGAAATCACCAGCTCTGCTTCGATCAGAGAGCAAACAAAACAGCAGTCTGAGAACAAAGCCTCATTCTTAAACTAGTGAGAGTTATATAAACACCTGAGCTTACTATTATTGCTCGGTTAAATCTGAGGCTCATATACGTCTTCTATCAGAAAAGAACGAAACCTCACTCCACCATGGCTGCAGCAACTTGTTTGTAGCTACCCCGCCATTTGAAGCAAATGTTTCCCACCGTCTGATCTGTTGGACTTTTCCAGAATCACTCATCACGGCCTCGTTCATGATTTTACAAATAATATACAGGGAGACAAAGAAAGAGAGAGATTGCATATAAAAATGAATGGTGGAATCATAATAACACAGTATATGAATATTAGAAAATAGCTCATATGAAATATCTACTGTAAATCGAAATCCTTAACATTTCTACCGGATGCTGTGTTCTTCATGCAAATTTTTTTTTTTTTTTGTGCTATAACTCGGTTTGATTATAAATCATTACACATTTTTTATTGCGCCCACAACGTTCAACTTGAGGTTGATTATCTCAGGTTGACACATCTACTCACAAGTTATATGCAAGAGCCACCAGGTACTCCTGCAGTTCATTAAATGATTAATGCAGTTATGAGAAATCTTGAATTGTGTATGTATTGTACATAAATTTATGAGTCATGTTGAGGTAATATATGTCACACATTTTGGCATGCGGCAAATATGTGTACAATTTGTTGATGTCAGATTGCTTAGGTGGTGAAGTCATTTGTTGTTTTACAACAGACAAGAAGCTGCAAACCAAATCTTGCTTCTAATAAGGGTTTGAAGAGGTCGTTTGGTAATATATTGACATGAATTTTCCGGTTAAACTATTGGCTAATTTAGTTACCATTGTCAGTCTCCGTCGAAATATTTATTAGTAGAGTATTATCCAAACTATATCTTGAATACTAATAAAGTGCTGGCTAAATCTACAAGGAAGTAAAATAACAGTAGGAAAAAATAAAGGGAAATCATGCTGAATACAGTGTTTTTCAATCTTTACTGTAAACCTAAGCATATCTTTAGAGAACTAAGTCGGGCATGGCCTTTGGTTCATCTATAGTGAGCAAAGGTTTTGAATTCTGGTCACGATACTAAGTACACATCTTTTGATAAAATTTATCAAGAGCGGGATTCCAGATTATCAAACCTATAATCAATTTTATAGCAATTATCAGGTTTGATAATCAAATAATCAAGTATCCCAAGCGACGAAACGTGCGGTATCCCCACTTGAAACTTACTAACATCTTCAGAATAAAATGTCTTCTCATTTCTATTGAGCATTACTGATATGGTGACAATATGCAACTATTATACTCATGTACTTTCAATTATTGTCCTATAATAGTCTTCTATGTTGCTCATGTATTTTTGTACAGTGTTAGTGCAGAGCCTGTTAAGCTTGCATGCGTTGAACTTATTCAAGCTTGAAGAAATTTCATGAAGAACACAGCATGCAATAGAAATATTAAAAGAATTTCGATTTACATGAGGTATATCATCATATCAGTGAACAAATTCGAAGCATATTAAATCCATAACTTGCAAAATTAAGAACAATCGTAAATATAATTTTTAAATAACTTACAAAATAGCCGGATTATATGGAGGCTCAGGCAAGAACGGATGAAATCAGAGAGAAACCCACCATTTTCACAGAGACCCAGAAGCTACTCCTCCGTCAGAAGCAGATGTTTATCGTCGTCCGGACATTTTACTTCACAGAAACAATAATCGTAGCTGCAACATCATAAAACCCATTTCATTTTCATGTGAAGAGAGATTGTTTATATATAAATAGACTGAAAATTGAAAATTGAAATTTACAGATACGGAGAAAAATCAGTGGCTTCGTTGAAGAGGGTCAGAGAGAAGGACAACAATACTCAAGAAAGGGACCGCCTCTCTGTTTTGGCCTTTATCTGATTAAAATAGTCTTATATACTGTATATTAATGGTAATATAAAGAAAGTTTGAGGGTATTTTAGCAAATAAAATATGATATTATTGTTATTGTGTAAATTTGAAATGAGATAAATGATACGCACAGTAATTTAATTTATTTTGAATGTTCCAATATTACTTTATATAAAATAATTTAAAGAATGGAATACGTATAAATTTTTTTATTATGAGTAATGTTAGACATTTTTTTTTTTTTCAAATTCAACTCATAATCTCATGATTTATAATATGTTGGCACCTCATATGCTGTATCATTTAAATAAGAATTTAAAAAAAATAATTGAGACATTTATTATTATTATTATTATTATCATCATCGAATATAATGGATAATATTATAAGATGAAAAGAAGAAAAACAACAACAAAAATTCATACAATAATTATGTCACAATTAAGATGAATTTTTAATTAAATTAAGTTGAGTTTCAAAATTTTGTTAAGTTATAATCATATAATATTATTTCAAAAAATCATTAATTGATATAATCATTTTTCTTTACCAATGTTACTGTTATTCAATCATTTGAATTTGAAATCATTGTTATTAGTACTGTTTTTAACTATGGTTATTTCATTATTTAGAATATATAACAATTTTTAAAATGTTAATAAGATACATACTATTCATTTTTATTTATTTATTTATTTTTATTTATTTGATTTAAGAAGGAGGATTTGAACTTAAGATAACTTTGTCAATAAATATGATTATTACTGAGCATTGACTCTGACAGCAAGTTATTTTGGTTTATTATGAGTGGATTGTCAATAATAAGTTTAATAATAGGATAATTTCATTACATTGTTAGTTTACTTGATTTTAGTATAACTCAAAGAATAAAGTTTGGCTATGTTTATAGCATCAAAACAAATAAAGATTACCACCACCAAATGTGTATTGGTAATTTATAATATTACAAGTTCAAATTATCATTCCACATATGATACATAATAAAAGAAAACTGATAAAGATTGTATGCTTTAAGACTGATATGATAGCAAAACCAACAGACTATCAAAATCCCCAAGCAATCAAACGATGATCAATGCTAATATGCTATAAACAATTAAGATTATTGAATCGATATTTAACCTTTTTTTTCTCCTCTAATTTTATCGATCGATAGCCTGAAAACATTGCCACAGGCTCACAGCCAATAACAAACAATTTTCAGGAGAGCTGGAAAGACTCTCTATATCCCACATCGCTTGAAAAGAAAAGGTTTCAAGTATACATAAGCTTGTCTCAGCCATCAACAGATCGCCGAGCTCACTCACGAGGGCTTGTGATCCTAGTGGGGGCAATGAGTTGGTGGGACGTTGGGTCATGCCCATTGAATCTGGTTCAGTGTGGTAACATACTGGCTTGCCCATTCCAAGCCAAGGGTTGGGCCATGGGCCTTTAGCGAAGGCTAGAGGTTCATGGTCCCTAAAGCGGAGGGCACAGCGTGAGGCTGGTTTCACAGAGCAGCGACTACCTCCCGCTCTTGGCAGTGGAAGGATAACGGGTCGGTGCTTCTTGGGCCTAATATGGTTCAATGGGTTGACCCTAACTGGACCACCACCTTTTTTTAATTTTTGAAATAATTGCAGTTGGATTATCAAGTACTTCCAACAATTTTTTGATTTAAATCTAAAGAACTATATAATTCAACTTATAAAACCATTTTCTGGTTTTTGTTTTCGATTTACATTTAAAATACTGTGGAATGAATACATATAGGATATATATATTATTATAGGGACGTAGGTTTTGGAGATTACTTGGTAAATTTGTAATAAGATTAATTAACAATACAAACGATATTTTAATTTACTTTTAATGTTTTGATATTAATTTAAGGAATGTAAAATATACAAAAAATTTCATTGTAGTTGTTTTTTCTTTTTGAAAGGAAAATAATATTATTAAAAAACCAGAGTACACAATGATTAATAATAATATAAATGGTTTCTAGCTCATCACGATCTTCATTCCCATATATGCTAGCTAGTATATACAATTTATGAATCGTGTCTATATAAATATATTTGAAGTCATTGACTTGTAATCTGACTAGATTTGGGGTGTTCAATTTGTTCTACCTTTTGCTCCATTAATGCGAATAGCTGCTTTTTTATACGTATGAGTAGCCTCTTCAGCTGTGTTGAAGGTCCCAAGCCAGTGCCAGGTTCTTTGAGATTGGATCTCTACTGTCCATTTTCCCAAAGTTAGGAGTTTTGCTACTGGCTTCTTGTTTTGTTGGCCCAACGATTCCGTTTTCAATAGATGTTCCATTGCCTTCTTCACCTGAATTAGGTGTGAGGAAGGATCTTCTTTATCTTTAGCTTCATTTCTGGTAAGTTATTGATCCCATATAAGCAAATTTAATTTTCTCTATGATCACCATTTTCCTCTCTGGCTTGATTCTCTTCCTTTCTATCCTAATTCATTAGTTTCTCTACTTTGTCTTCTCTTTCAACATATGCAACCATAATTTTAACTGAAATACCATATCAAAACTTGGAAAACAAGTTTTTATCGAATGTGTAAGTACGATTCTTGTAGCATTTGGTGGGTATTTATAAGGAGATTTATAGAGATATTAAATAAATTCATATCTCGAAAATCTTTATCAAAATCCCAGTGCATAATCGGCGTATCTTTTCCAACAAATACTCTTAAAACTTTTCTATTGTGGTCAACTTTAGCCCTTGAGCATTGCCAGCTCCAATTATTCAATTTCGTATGAGTCAAAATGTGAATTTTCGAGCATGACTACGAGGCCATTCGTTAGTTTCTCACACCCACACCATGAGATTGTAGGTTCGAGTCTCAATTCCTTCCCAAACCCTTAATTTTTATAATATTTCAACAACAAAAAAATCCGAAGCTACTTTATGTTTCTTAGGGTGTGTTAGAGGATTACTTAAACTTATAAAATAATCACTTTTTTTTAAAAAAAAAACAGTATTACATAAATTTTCATGTGTTGTGTGATGAGAATAATTTTTCTTCATTTAATATGTTTTGATTACATATGCAGTGACTCATGTTCATGATGCACATTTGTTGACATATTGAGCTTGATGTTACATGAAGAAATAGGCGGACAATCTGCCTAAATGTGGTTGTTATTATTTAAGTGAGGGTATTTTTGAAAGTTTGGGGTATTTTTGTAATTGTTTGACTACATAAGATATATTTGCAATTAGACCATTTTTTCTAAAATCTCTCCTCAAAATACGCTACAATCTGCCACCATATCAAGCGCATAATTTGTGTATCTTTACCAACAAAATGTTTGTGGCAAAACTTAGTATAATAATAAATACGTGATTAAATCCGAAGCTATTCCATTATTATGACTGAAATGGATACCCAATAAGACGAGTAATTAAGGATCCTTTCCTTATAAATCATAAACTAAAAACATAATTAAGTAGCTAAAGTACTCATGTATATTCAGGTTTGATTGAACAGTTAAGAGGTAACGTAGCCTCATTTTTAAACTGAAGAGAGTTAAATAGACACATGAGCATACTCTCAATCGAACGTGAACGAAACCCCACATTACCTCTTTTATTCATATATATATATATATGATTGCCCTTTTGTTTTTTTACTTTTTAAATTTATTTCCCTTTCTTCCTCTCTCCTTTTTTTTTTTCAAAGCCGAACAAACCTCCAATGGAGGTCATTGAAACGGTCGACTCCATTAGAGGTCGTTTAGACAACGCTCAACCTCCATTGGAAGTTGTCGAAACGACCTCAATTTAAAAAAAAATCTAGAAATAAGTTTCTAGTAATTGACAATAAGTTTCGGATAGCTGGAAATAAGTTTCATATAGCTGGAAATAAGTCTTGAGTATCTGAAAATAAGTCTCGAGTAGCTGGTAATAAGTCTCAAGTGACCTACCCGAGAATTATAGCCGAGACTTATTTCTTGGTTTTTTTATCTTCTTTATCGACACCTGATAAAAAAGAGAGAGAGAGAGAGAGGAAGAAAGAGAGAGAAATTTAAAGAGTAAAAATAAAATAAAAAATAAGTTAAGGTATTTTAGTTTCATTATATACTTTGGTACTAAAAACAACATAGACCAAATCCATTTTGTGCTATTTCCCCCTATTCCCTCTTACCAAATCTCTTTTGATTTGGTTATTGAAATGGGTGAGGATGGGTTGGTCATTTTAATGTGGTAATCATTTTTGACGTTGTCATTGGATATAATAAGTAGTGTAGTTTTCTCACTTTTTATTTTAGGTTAATTATATAAAAGATTAATCATTTTCAAAAAAATAAAAATAAAAATAATACTTTAGGTTTCTATCTAACTCAAAGCCATCTTCATTCCTAACGATAGTCTATTGCATTGATGCTGAATCAAAATATACAATTGTATTAATGTATTTACTGAGTCGTCGGTTTCAAAAAAATTGTTTTAGCTTTTGGTCCTTTGATGCGAATAGCTGCTTTGTCATATGCACGAGCAGCTTCTTCAGCTGTGTCGAAAGTACCGAGCCAACACCGGATCCCTTTAGAACGAACCTCTGCTGCCCATTTGCCCGATGGCCTTAGTCTCACACCAAGGTATTTACGACCTTGTCGAGACATGTCTCGGAACACAGTCTCACACCAAGGTAACCAATGTCCCCATTGCATCTGTCTCACGCCACGGTAGTTTTGGCTGTCCGATCTGCTGCGAGCTTTTTTAATTATTTGTGGTTTAGTCATTTGAATTTTCTCTTTGTAAGAAACTCCGGTTCCTTCGATTTTTATCTCTTTAACATATTGCTTCTTCACCGGATCACGATCTTCAATTTCATCACTTGATGAATCGGTAGCGTCGCTGTCATTGACCAAAATTCGAAGAACCTTTGATACTGTCATTTTAAAACACCCAAGTTTATCTAAAACCTGTTTCATCATCCAGTCATTTGAAATCAATTACTTCACACGGTTATAGAGCACTTCCCATAATTAAAAAAAAAAGGCATAAAAAGTAAATAAATAAGGAAAAAAAAAACATATACGAATCATAATAAATTAATTATTAAATGGCAAAAAAAACTTAGATTCAGCAAATTGAGAAATTCATGGACCCCGAACCATCGAACACACGACTCGTGTGTGGGCGCGACCTGCGGACACGAATACCGCTCCGGTTGGACCGTGAGAGTACAATTGACCTTCCCTAAGTCAACGTTTTGATTGTGATGAATAAGGAAAGTTTTAATTGTTTGGATTCTGATTTCTTACTTGATCACTAAGAATACAGAATCGAGTTTAATTAGAAATAAATCTCTTTGGAGAATATTATCTAATTAAATTATTTCCTTATTAAATCAAAACGAATTTTCCAATTATAATCCCGAATTAATCCCAAAACCCTAGGGTTCGGTTTGAGTTCGCTGATAGTGGATAGTGCCTAGGCCTACCACTGTTGGACCGTTGTATCCTAGGAGACACTCTCCTAATACACATACGGTGTTGTCCGGCGAAATTGTCTTAAGGACACCGTGTGAAACACCGGCCTCGGATCAAACTCTTTTTCTAACGTTGCTTTCTGTTTTCATTGATACCAGTCAAGTTTGTTTGCAAAATACGTTTTACAATCTTAAGACAATTTCGTTTTTCTTTTCTGTTTTAATTTCTTCTTTCCAAACAACGTTTGCTTATTCAAACTTTATGGTATCGGATTTCTGGTTCAGATCGTAACAGACTTGAAAAATAAATCAGCTCGTAAAACTGTGGTAATCGGGTTCCTCTACAACACTGATTCAATTTGGAAATCGGGTTCTTTGGAACACTGATTTCAATTGTATATAACCCCTGGAAATCGGGTTCTTTGGAACACTGATTTCAATTTGAAAGATATATATTAATCTGTGGAAATTGGGTTTATTAGACACTGGTTTCGAAATCAATTGTGATTTCAATTGTGTTATCGGGTCTGCAATATCAAACACTGATTCTGATTTCCATCATGAAATCTGATTTGATATCAACTGATATCTTTGCTATTATTTCTTTGATACTAAAACGATTTTGTTTTTGTTTCAGATATTATGGCAAACAAATCGAATGTGAACTCCAGTGTTCCACTAGAGACTCCAGAAGTTAATCCAAGTATGAGATTAGATACTTCAGCTGTAAACTCTGTGCTTGTGGGCCAGATACCAGTAGTAGTACCTACTGTGGCTACAACGACTCCGGGCATCAACTCCTTCGTGAGAAACATGCCTGATCCGGTGATGAGCCAGTATATGAGTCAAGGGAATGTTCCCATGGAAAATCCCTACATGAATTCGGTACCTTTACCGATGAATCATATGGAAAAGCTTGATAAGTTCAGTGGACTGAATTTTAAACGATGGCAGCAAAAGATGCTGTTTTATCTGACCACACTGAACCTTGACAGATTTTTGACTGAAGATGCTCCTAAACCTAATAATGGTGAAGAGCGAGATGTTCAGGTATGGAATGCAATTGATGCATAGAATCACTCGAATTTCCTGTGCCGTAATTACATACTGAACGGGCTGTCAGATTCGCTATATAGCGTTTATTATTCAAAGAAAACAGCCAAAGAACTGTGGGAATCATTAGACCGCAAATACAAAACTGAGGAAGCTAGTTCCAAGAAGTTTATTGTCGGCCGGTTTCTTGATTACAAGATGGGGGATTCCAAGACAGTTATGAGTCAAGTCCAAGAGCTACAGGTGATTCTGCATGAGATACATGCAGAAGGGATGACCCTGAGTGAAACTTTCCAGGTGGCTGCAATCATTGAGAAGCTTCCTCCTTCATGGAAAGAGTTAAAAAACTATCTCAAATACAAGCGAAAGGAGATGAAGATCGAGGATCTAATTCTCAAGCTTCTTATTCAGGAAGATCACATTAAGTATGACAAGAAAGATGTCAATGCGCCTGAAGTGAAGATCAATGTGGTTGAGCATGGGCAAAGTTCTAAACCAAAGAAGAACAAGCCTGGGAAAGGATCCAAATTGGGTCCTAAGGGAGGAGTCTCTAAGAAGCCAAAATTCCAAGGGAAGTGCTTCAACTGTGACAAGCTGGGTCACAAATCTTCTTAGTGCAGGTTGCCAAAGAAGAAGAAGAACCACGAGGCAAACGTGGTTGCTGGGATCTTAAGAGATGTATCTGAGATCAATCTCTCTGCAGTTGTGACAGAAGCAAACCTTGTTGGGTCAAACCCAATAGAGTGGTGGTTGGATACTGGGGCCACTCGTCATATATGCTCTGACAGGAAGATGTTCAATATATTTGAAGAAATGAAGAATGAAGAAAAGTTGTATATGGGCAACTCAGCCACATTTGACGTGAAGGGACGTGGTCAAGTCATTCTCAAGATGACCTCTGGTATAACCCTGAGCTTGAACAATGTGCTGTATGTACCTGATATACGCAAGAACTTGGTTTCCGGTTCATTGCTCAATCAGCATGGGTTCAAGATGGTGATTGAATCAGACAAAGTGGTTTTAACTAAGCAGGGAACTTATGTGGGTAGGGGATATGTAACTGAAGGGCTGTTTAAGCTTAATGTATCTGTTGTCAAAAGAACAATCAATAAAGATAATTCTTCAGTTTATTTGCTTGAGTCTTCCAATTTATGGCATGGTAGACTAGGACACGTTAATTATGATACTCTGCGTAGATTAATTAACTTAAATCATATTGTCACATTCAATATTGATCCTAAATATAAGTGTGAAGTTTGCGTTGAAACAAAACTAACAAGGTCATTATTTCAAACTATTGAAAGAAAATCTGAACCTCTTGATTTAATTCACACAGATATATGTGATTTAAAATTTGTTCAAACAAGAGGTGACAACAAATATTTCATCACATTTATAGATGATAGCACCAAATACTGCTATGTATATTTGTTGAAAAACAAGGATGAAGCTATAGAGAAGTTTAGTCTCTATAAAACTGAAGTTGAGAATCAACTCAACAAGAAAATCAAGGTACTGAAAAGTGACCGAGGTGGTGAATATGTAGCACCGTTTGGTGAATTCTGTGCTCAACACGGAATCATACATCAAACTACTGCACCATATTCCCCTCAGCAAAACGGTATTGCAGAACGTAAAAATCGTACCTTGAAAGAAATGATGAATGCAATACTGATAAGTTCTTGAGTGCCTCAGAACATGTGGGGTGACGCTATATTGTCTAGCAATTACCTTTTAAACAAGGTACCCCGAAAGAAAGAAGACAAGACACCATATGAACTATGGAAAGGAAGAAAGCCTTCCTATAAATTCTTATGAATGTGGGGGTGTCTTGCCAAAGTAGCAGTACCTATACCTAAGAAGGTGAAAATAGGTCCTAAAACTGTTGACTGCATTTTCATTGGATATGCACAAAACAGTAGTGCTCATCGATTCTTGGTCTATAAATCTGACATATCAGATATACACAAAAACACGATAATGGAATCTAGAAACTCGATGTTCTTTGAACATGTTTTTCCATATAAATCCAAAGATGAAGCAAGTTCGTCAAAACGAACACATGATGATAGTTGTGAGGACCAAGAACAAGGAAATAAAGTAGAGGATGAACCTAGACGTAGCAAAAGAGCAAGGACGGAAACGTCTTTTGGTCCAGATTTTATGACCTATTTGCTGGAAGGTGAACCTCGAACCTTCAAAGAAGCGGTAAGCTCTTCTGAAGGACTCTTGTGGAAAGAGGCAATCAAGAGCGAAATTGATTCTATCCTTCAAAATCATACTTGGGAATTAGTGGATCTTCCTCCAGGATGCAAACCGCTAGGATCCAAATGGATTTTCAAAAGAAAGATGAAAGCAGATGGAACAATTGATAAGTATAAGGCCAGACTTTTAATTAAAGGTTACAATCAACGAGAAGGCCTAGACTACTTTGATACATATTCTCATGTGACGAGAATAACCTCCATTAGAATGATACTTGCAATCGCAGTTTTGCGAAATCTTGAAGTACATCAAATGGATGTGAAAACGGCTTTCTTAAATGGAGATTTAGATGAAGAAATTTACATGGAACAACCTGAGGGTTTTTCCGCTCCAGGACAAGGAAAGAAAGTATGTAAATTGGTGAAGTCTTTATATGGTTTAAAGCAAGCACCAAAACAATGTCATGAGAAATTTGACAATGCTATGATGTCAAACGGATTTAAGATCAACGAATGTGACAAATGTGTTTATATCAAGGACACGGAAAATGGCTATGTCATTGTGTGCCTCTACGTTGATGACATGCTCATTGTTGGTAGTGATGATAAAATGGTCAAATCTACTAAGGATATGTTGAAATCAAGATTTGATATGAAAGATATGGGACCAGCTGATGTAATATTGGGAATGAAAATCTCAAGGACATCTAACGGACTCATACTAAGTCAATCACACTATATTGACATGATTCTTGAGAAATTCAACAAAAATGATTCTGGAATTTCTAGAACATCAGTAGATACAAATCTACATATATCCAAGAATAAGGGTGAGAGCATCTCTCAACTAGAATATTCTCGAGTGATAGGAAGTCTGATGTACTTAACCAGTTGTACAAGACCAGACATAGCGAATGCAGTCAGTAAATTAAGCAGATATACGAGTAATCCAGGAACCGATCACTGGAAAGGAATAGTAAGAGTACTGAAGTACTTACGATTCACTCGTAATCATGGACTGCATTATACCAGATATCTAGCTGTCCTAGAAGGATACACTGATGCTAACTGGATATCTGATATGAAGGATTCAAAATCCACTAGTGGGTATGTGTTCACACTGGGTGGTGCGGCGGTATCTTGGAAATCCTCCAAACAAACATGTATAGCCAGATCTACCATGGAATCTGAGTTTATAGCATTAGATAAATATGGAGAGGAGGCTGAATGGCTACACCAATTCTTAGAAGATATTCCAAGATGGCCAAAGCCTGTGCTGACGATTTGCATTCACTGTGATAGTCAATCAGCAATAGGAAGAGCACAGAGCAGTATGTATAATGGGAAGTCTAGACATATACGTCGAAGACATAATACCATTAGACAGCTAATCTCAACTAGGGTTATCACTATTGACTATGTAAGGTCAAAAGATAACATTGTGGATCCGCTAACTAAAGGGTTAAAGAGAGAACTAGTTGAGACATCATCGAGAGGAATTGGACTAAAACCCATTAGATAAAGGGTCGATACAATGGACACCCAACCTAGTTGACTGGAGATCCCAAGATCTAGGTTCAATGGGACAACCAAGTTGTAAGACTCAGTTGGATCACTGTGGGGGTTACCCTCAAGTCCATTCCTATGATGAAACAGTGATGCCCGTAGGGAAAAGGTTAAACTGTGGTTTTTAATGATTCTTATGCGTCGAAATTCCTAGCTATGGAAATCCGAGCAGAGTAAAGCGGGTTACTCTTAATTAAGAAATCACCTATGTGAGAGAGAAGTGGGGCTGCTGCTAAAAGAGAATAGTGAAGGGTTATATTCTCCAGAGACTCTCACAGAACCGGGCATATGTTCATGGCCAAAACGAACATAAAAATGAGAACCAAATCGGATCTGGAAGATACCTGTGTAAGGTGTGTGATCGTTTACACAAAACGACAGAACAGTTCAAGGATATCACATCTACTGATCAGCCAGTAAAGTAAGCATACCTTTACAAGGGAAGGTTCAAAGGGTAACACCTATCTATCCTATGCAGGCTTCGACCGTTTGAACTTACCAAACATCTTCTTTGTGTCTCCTAGGTCAATTTCATTCATGTGGGGGATTGTTGGAAATTTTGTGATAATCTCTCATGTTGAGGGCAAAAATTGAGTATGATAAATTCCATTGAAATGGAAGATTAAAGTGGATTCGAATTCTCCTCCGTGAGAACTTCGAAACGGTATACTCAAATTCACAAAATGGTTAATTGGTGAATGAGAAATTGAATCTCAAAGTGGACCCATTGTGTAGGGATTAAAAGGAATCTCACATTGCTTAGGGAAATCATTTATAAGTAGTTTATAAGTGAATGTGTGATATGAGCTTTCAACATGTGTGTGGCATAGAGGCTCTCTCTCGCGCGCGCAGGGGGGGTGCAAATCATGGACCCCGAACCATCGAATGCACGACTCGTGTGTGGGCGTGACATGCGGACACGAATGCCGCTCCGATTGGACCGTGAGAGTACAGTTGACCTTTTGCCACTTCCCTAAGTCAACGTTTTGATTGTGATGAATAAGGAAAGTTTTAATTGTTTGGATTCTGATTTCTTACTTGATCATTAAGAATACAGAATCGAGTTTAATTAGAAATAAATCTCTTTGGAGAATAAATTATTTCCTTATTAAATCAAAACGAATTTTCCAATTATAATCCTGAATTAATCCCAAAACCCTAGGGTTCGGTTTGGGTATTTAATCCCTCTTATGTTCTGTTCAACACACACAAAAATAATTTAACTTTCTTTTGAGCAGCCGAATTCGTTTCTTCTCTCTGTTTCTTGGTAAGTTCAAAACTCGGTTTGAGTTCGCTGATAGTGGATAGTGCTTAGGCCTACCACTGTTGAACCGTTGTATCCTGGGAGACACTCGCCTAATACACATACGGTGTTGTCCGGCGAAATTGTCTTAAGGACACCGTGTGAAACACGGGCCTCGGATCAAACTTTTTTTCTAACGTTGCTTTCTGTTTTCATTGATACCAGTTATGTTTGTTTGCAAAATACGTTTTACAAGAATCACTTTTGTAACGATTATCAGATTTGAAAACGTAAGATTTCACACGTTTGTATTCTCGTGCCAAATCTCGCACATGAAACCTGTCCAAATCTTCCAAATAAAAAAAAATATTTTCATTTTATTGAGCACCAGTGATCCATAGGGTGACGGTATGCAACTATTATACATATGCATTGCATGAGACAATGAGATAGATATATAGATCATATGTATTACCTAAACAAAGGTGGACAGCGTAGAAATAGTTTTCAAATTTCAAATAACTTACAAATTGTATGGAGGCTCTGACAAGAACGGAAGCTACACACCACCATGAAAATAGAGAGATCCAGCAGCTACCCCGCTGTCAGAAGCAGAAATGGACTGACAAAATTTCTCAACAATTTTGTCACGAAAGTGACTGCCGCCTTTCTGTGTTGGATATGCTCCTCATTAAAATATTATTATATAGTGTAGAGTATAATGGTAACGAGGGTTTGGAGGGTATTTTCGTAAGCAAAATAGGATATTATTATAGGGACATAGGTTTTTGGAGATTACTAGGTAAATTTGTAATAAGATTAACTATACAGCCAATATTTTAATTCATTTTGAATGTTCCAATATTATTTTATATAAAATGATTAAGGAATGTAATATAAACTTCATAATTATCGAATCCAATGGATGATAGTAAATGATAAAACAAGAAAAAGACTAAAAAAATCATACAATAATTTTGTCACACTTAATATGAACTTTTAATTAAAATAAGTTTAGTTTCAAAATTTGTTAAAATATAATCATTATATTATTTCAAAAAACCATTATTTTGTTATTTAGAATCTATAACAACTTCTCAAATGTTAACCAATACGTATGGATCGTATGGTAATTTATTATTTAGTTGACCATTATATTAGTTATTTCGGTTTATTATTGGTGAATATATAATCAATGCTAAATTAATTGTATTATATTATTAGTTTAACTAATATTTTTAGTATGACTTCGTTTATACCTTTTTTTCTTTTAAGAATTACACTATTGAATAAATTTAGGGTTTTGGGGGATGAGGATTCAAACCCACAACCTTATGGTTTAGGTGTGAAAGATTTATCATTGGAACAATCTCATCTCTCAACTTCGTTTATACATTAATCTTAAAATACAGTCATTAATAAAATTTGGGTGCATGATCAGACATGGTTGAATCAATGTGCATAATGTGAATTATGATCAACATTATGTATAATTTTATATACTAAATATTGATCAAAATGTGAATTATGATCAACATTATGATCAACATTAGATATTGTATTATATATATATATATCAATTTACAAGAAACATTGCATATATGCATATATTATATACTAAATATACTATCAACGTATCTATTTTGGAGTTTTATTCAGATGTATAAATTCATTGATTTTTATAATATATTAAATATTCAAAAGTTAATGGATGAGTCCTATATTTGTCGGTCTTCCTTTTACAGTACAGGGATATTATGATATGTAAATCGTATTTTTAAATGTTTGTTAATTATTATCTTTCTTTTTTTTCTTTTTTTGGTTTCATTGCCCGGTGTATATTAATTATGTAGGTTACTTTTAAATAAAAAAATATATTATTATTATAATAAAAAAAAGTTTAATTTTTATGTATTTCTCTTTAATTTGAAAAAAAAAAAATCCTTTTAAAATCTGGTTTCCTTAGATATTATGAACTAGTCTAATCTATATATTTACTTCTTTATTTTTTTACTAGTTTTTTACTTAAACAATTTCATTCCTACCGCAACAATTGAATTCTTCTTATTCTTGGTTCATCTATCCAAATAATTTCAAGTATGAGATTACAATTTAATAAATATTTTAGATTGTTTTTTATATTGTTATTGTTTTTGGCTATTATTTATTAATCTGATTTCTTTGTTAAATTCTTTTTCAATATATATATATATATATATATATATATATATATATATATATGTATGTATGTATGTATATATGATTTTACTACATTTATTATACATTTTTTTTTATTTAAATGTTTATTGAATTAAATTAGTTCGATTTTTTTAATTTGATTTTCAGATGAGAAACCCAACGACAATTGATGGATTTTTCAAAAGAATTAAAACCTTAGAAGCCGGTTCATCTTCGTCAACATCTAATATTAATATTCTAGATTCTGAAAATCAATCCACGGAATCTCCAACAAAGGATATTAACCAAGATAGTAAATCTTTAGTGCGTAACCCAGAATTATGTCAACAAATATGGGATTATTCAGTCAATGAACGTGATGAAATTCGTTGAGCTTATATTAAAGTCAGTCAATTCCAACCTATTCTTGATGATTACAAAAAATCTGGATGAGATTTTCATAAATACAGCTTCCAGAGTTCTTAGTTTATATTATTAGTATATTTGTCTAGTGTTAATTTGAATAATTGTTTTTGTCTTGGCCCCTCGAAGCTCTAATCCTAGCTCCGCCCCTGCAAGTAGATTAATCACAGATAACACTTTTATTGGATTTGAGTGTTTGAATCTCCTTAACATGGGGTGTAGCAACCATGATCCTATAAGAAAATTGAAGAGATTTCACAGAGATTTGCATTCGTTTTAGTCAAAATAACATCAAATATAATTGTTATAAATTTCAATACAGGAGACAAATTAAAGCCACTGGCAGTGGCTCAATGCAACACAGAGAAATCTCAAAGCTAGACCTGAAGCCTGAAGAGTGAAGACATCATCATATCACAGCAACGTATATAACATTCACTTCGGAAGAAGAAGATTATTATTATTATTATGTGCAAGCGAGAAAGAGAAATCAATGGCTCTGCTTCGATCATATATAGATCGAGTAAACAAAACAACAGTCTAATTAGAACATAGTCTTTTTTTAAACTAACGAGAGTTAAATAAACATCTGAACTTAATTACTAAAATTATCTTTTTATAAAATTTATTAAGTGTAGTATCTCATATGGACCCTAGATTATCATATATGATAATCACTTTTGTAGTTATAAAATTTATTTTGTGCATTCAGGCACATAAAACCTGCTGACATCAATCTTCCAAAAAAAAAATATCATTTCATTTTGTGTTGCATGAGATAGATCACATCAGCTTAACAAAGTTGGTGCATTATAATTTGTAACATCCATAATATTACCATTGACATATTATTATATTTATATCGTGTAGATTAGATAGTAATACGAGGGAAGTTGATGGGTATTTTCATAAGCAAAATAGGATATTATTATGAATTTGGATTCTCTATCTCTGATCTTTTTCCTGACCTCATCTAATCTGATGACACATAAGCATTGCAATGAATGTGTGGTTAAGACGTAATTGGTTTCCATAACCATTTTACCAACAACCAATCACATATTTTAAAAAAATTAAAAAAAATATCAGATTATTAGAGGATCTAAATCCTATTATTATAGGGACAGGTTTTGAAGCATATTAGGATATTTATTTATTTATTGTTAGTTGAGTACTGTACTAGGTGTTTTTTTCTTTTTGAAAGGAAAGTAATATTATTAAAAAACAAAATAATAATAATATAAATGCTTTCTAGCTCATTGCCATCTTCATTACCATATAAGCTAGTATATTACATTAATGCAGAATCACGCCAAGGTATTTCATATTTGCAACCGCTAGATCTGCTACCGACTTCTTGTTTTGTTGGGCCGAGAGATTTTTGTTGGTGGGATAGTAAGGATTGAGGTCAGTTGTGGTGCACCTCTGAGAGAGATTCTCGAACACACAAGAAAGGAGAAGCTTTTTTTATTTCTCTCTATAATATCTTACACCACTCCACACACTTACAACACAATCTTCATCCCTTTATATAGGAAAATAAGATGAGATAAAAACAAACAAAGCAATAAATTTGAATCAGTTGTTTGATGCCAGTTGGGAGATGGCTGGAGGAAGAAGTCGGATGGTGGTTGGAGTCATTTCAAAGGCTGACTTCTACAAAGGTGGTTGGTAGGAAAGTCAAGTTTAGTTTTTAATATCCCACCCTTAAACTTGACTTCCCGTGTTTCGTCATTATGAGCATTTCCTTTACACTATGTTTGGTTTGATGGAAAAGAAAGGAAAGAAAACAATAAGTTAACGAGGAAAGGAAAGGAAAAGAAAGGAAATGATAGCGTTTTTAATGAGTGTTGTTTGAATAGTTATGAAAGGAAAAGAAAAGAAAAGAGACAAATAAAAATAAATAAATAAATAAATATTATTCTATTACAAAAATACATTTCTTTCAATAATATGAATGATATATATGTGTATATATTGTTATATAAGGTTACTTTTGGGATATTGACAAATCCCTTTCCTTTCCTTCCATTTCCTCTCAAATTTGATGGGAAACCTAATTAGAGAAAACAAGAAGAAATTATTAAATCCCATTCCTTTTGTTTCCCTATGTTTCCTTTCCTTTCTCTTCCCTTTTATTTAACAACCCAAACAAGATATTAGAAATCCATCCAATCTAGTACACGTTAAGTATCTCAGGCTTCCAACCAAGCTCTTGAAATAGGTTGGATCAACATCTCCTCATTCATTCATTCTTAACTCTAATCCTGGTTCTACTGGAGTTGTGGCATGATTGCATTTTTTCATACCAAATCTTTTCAGAATTTCTTTTACATTCGTACTTTGGGAGATGAAGATACATTTTTCGTTTTGCACAACTTCAATACCGAGAAAATGAGTCATTAGATCAATGTCAGTCATCTCAACTTCTTTCACCATTCTCCGTTTGAAATCTTCAAACATGGCTAGATTGTTACCGGTGAAGAACAAGTCATCAACATATAGGCATGCATATAACAAGTCTCTGTCAGTCACCTTCTTCAAATATAGTGCATGCTCATAGGACATTTCTCGAATCCGTTCTCTTGGAAGTAATCATCAATCCTCATGTTCCATGCATGGGGTGCTTGCTTCAAAACATATAAAGCTATCTTTAGTTAGCATACTTTATCTTCTTTGCTTTTCTTCACATATCCAGATGGTTGTTCCACATAGATTTCTTCTTCAAGAAGGTCATTCAGGAATGCTGACTTTACGTCAAGTTGGCAAATTTTCTAACTTTTCTGGACTGCTAATGATATTAGCAATCTGATGGTCTCTAATCTGACAATTGGGGCAAAGACTTCTCCGTAATCAACTCATTCCTTTTATTTATAGCCTTTTGCTATAAGTCTTGCCTTATATCTCTGGGCTTCTCCTTTCACATTCCTTTTGGTCTTGTAGACCCATTTCATTCCGATGGTTTTTTGGTCTTTTGGGAGATTAGTCAACTCTCATTTCTTGTTCTTTTCAATGGATCGAATCTCTTCATCCACTGCACTTCTCCATTTTCCTTCTCGGTTAACCTCTTCAAAGTTAACTGGATCACTTGTCATCAGCAGACAATACTGAGTAATATCTTTTTCCATCCGGACTGTATTTTCATATAGATCTTATAGGTTATGTGTCCCTCTAGACCTCATATCTGAAAAGTCATGTTCAATTGGTAATGGAGCGTCATATCTTTATGGTGAAGGGGAACCATGTTAAGGTGTCTATTGATATCTGGGTATTTGTGGTTTTGTAACCACTTCTCTTGTCTCTTCTTCAGGTATCAACTCTGTACTTCTTTGTCTGATCTTAATTCCAGGATTCATTTTCTTCAAAAATGACATCCTTGTTGAAGATCACTTTCTTGGTGATTGGGTTGTATAGCCGGCAACCCATAGTTCTGTCACTATATCCAACAAGGATACATTTTTCTCCTTTATCTTCAAACTTGGTTCTTTTTGCTTCTCAGACTTTGATGTAGGCAATGGATCCAAAAACTCTAAAGTGGCTCACACTTGATTTATGAGTGATCCATGCTTCTTGCGGTGTTATTGTAGCAAGACTTTTCGTAGGATATCTGTTTTGTAGAAATACTGCACACAAGACTATTTCAACCCAAAAACTTTTGGGCATGTTTTTATCCTTCAACATGCTTCTGACCATGTTAAGGATTGTTCGATTCTTCATTTCAGCTACACCGTTTAACTGAGGAGTATAAGCTGGTGTAAACTGATGTCTGATTCCTTGTTGCTTAAGGAATTCTCGGAAAGCACCTGTAATGTATTCTCCACCTTGATCTTATCTCAATGTTTTGATGTAATAGTCACTTTACTTCTCCATAAGAGTTTTGAACTATTTAAAGTAACCAAATACTTCAGAATTCTTTTTTAGGAAATAGACCCAAGTTTTCCTGTTATAGTTGTCAATAAAGGTGAGGAAGTATTGAATTTGTCCATTTGATACCGGCGTTAATGGACTACACACATTTGTGTGAACGAGCTCAAATGACATGGTTGTTTTCCAATTTACCTCCTTTCCGAAGCTATTTTTGTGTTGCTTACTAAGAACACATCTTTCACACATCTCATTTTGGTAATGGATATTTGACAATCCTTTCACCATCTTCTTACTTCCTAATTGCTTTAAACTTTCAAAATTGAGATGTTCATACCTAAGATGCCACAACCAATCTTTATCATCGATGATGGTTGTTAAACACTTTGGCGTATCATAATGAATTGCGAGGGGAAACATCCTGTTCTTCATCATCTGGACTCGAGTAACCAGCTTTCCTCGAGCATCTTTAATGGTGAGTTGTATATTTTAAAGGCTATTATGGTAGCCTTTCTCCAAGAGTTGTCAAAGACTTAGGATGTTCGTCTTCATGTCTGGAACGTAATAAACATTGGAGATGAAAGCATGGTCTATATTCTTCTGCTTGATCATGACATCTCCTCTTCCTTGGACAGGGATTTTAGAGAGATCGTCAAATGAGATTTCTTCATGAACCTTCTCATCAAGTTCAGTGAATAAGTCTTTTCTGTTAGTCACGTGGTTGATGGCTCCAGAATTAAGAAACTAAACATTTTGATTTTGATATGTTCAAAACAAAAAAATTGAGTGCTTGATGCAAATTAATGTTGATACTAAAAATTAAATATGCATAATCTAATCTGATATTGTATTAAAGAATTTGGATCTTTTGCTAAGCTTATCTTTGTTCTAACCTAACTAGATCTGATGACATGTGTAATCAATGACTGAGATTATTTTAAATATTTTAGATTAGAAAAAAGATCAGTTCACCGGAACATCCCAACCCTATTCTATTAAATAATAATAATAAATTAAATCTAGGGATGGGCATTGGGGAAATGGGGATGGATATTGGTCCCCCCTTCCCCCACCCCCATTTCCCCATTTGGGAAAAATGTGAATGAGCGATTTTGGGGGGAGGTATCACCATCCCCATTTCCCCGTCTTCCATATGTCTTATATTAAAAAGAAACAAACAATTACATATTTGTATGGATGTGGCTCCCCACATCCCTACTTCAATTTGGGGATGAAATTCATCCTTATTCCCTCTCATCTCCTCATTTGGGGATGAAATTCATCCTTATTCCCTCTCATCTCCTCATTTGGGGATGATTTTTTTCCCTAATGTGCATTGGAATGGTGAATTGGGGATTTTGGGAAGAATGCGCACCCTAATTCAATTTTTAAAAGATGAAAAGTAATCTGGATATTAATTTACAAGAAACATTGCATATATATTATATACCAAATCTACTATTAGTATTATCTACTATCATCTTATATATTTTGGAGTGTTCGATATATACATGTAGATTAATCACCAATAATGCTACTATTAGATTTGAATGTTTGAATCTCCTTAATAGAGGTGTAACAACCATAATCCTATCAGAAAACTGAAAAGAGATTTGCATTCGTTTTAGTCAAAATAACATCAAATTGTAAGCAATTTCAATGCAGGAGACAAAACCAATTCACATGAACTGTTTGCATCAGTTGGATCAAAAGAATTTGAAAAGAACTGGCTAAAAATAACATATATGGATTTTTTTTTTTTTTTTTGAGTTGTGATGATCACTCCATCCAAAGCACGGCTTTTGAAATTAACTTCTACCAGCAATCACTTCTTCTGAATTTCAATTAAACACATTCCACATAGTTATTAAACGCCTATAATCGTGATTAAATCCAGAGCTCCTACGGCGCCGTTTCTATCTTAATTATAGAGACTCCATTGAGTCACCTCCAAACTTGATTTAGATTTTTTTTTAAAATTATGTTCTTTCTAGTAATTTGTCTTTGTTAAAAACTGAAATAAGATCTTCATTAGCAAGACATAATGAGAATAAATTACTTCATTGTTAAAGATGATTTATTATGATAAAAGTTGCGGTGGTTAAGTTGTAAGCCGACCCATCATTATAATTCTTGCTCTGAATGGACTTGTGATATGTCCGGACACATCACCAGTTGACTCGATCAATATAACAAGTTGCAGTAATGCTCACTAGTAACTTAGATGAATGAAGACCTTGAACATCTATTGATTAGAAAAGGTTGTGCCTGTAAATAATTGATCAACTAAATCGATAAAGCAAGTTCTATTTGCACGACATGACAAATCGTAGTAAAAGCTGTAGATTGATTTCCATAAATTCTACTGATGATGTCTGTCCCAACTTGATGATTGTTTCATTTTTGGATATGTCGGGAATAAGACAAGACATAGACTAACCCAATTCATCAATTACGGTTTTCATTTTCATGTCATGTGATTCTTGAAGCATGATATATTGATATGAATATGAAACATTGAACCAAACAATTGGAGAAGTATTGAAAATTATTACAAACCACGTTGTGTTTTTGTATACATTGAAGAAAACTAAATTGATTATAAACTGAGTGAGGTGATTATATTTTTCAATACTCGACATGGACAATGTTTGAATTATGATCCAGAATAATCATCACAGCCTATGAGCTTGTCAAAGGCACTCTCCAATTCAATCAAACAACTAATTTTCTGGAGAGCATAGAAGACTCTATAGATCCCACATCGCTGGAAAAGAGATGTTTTCAAGTCTATATAAAATTGTCAAATGGCCACTTCAATCGCTGAGCTCAATTACGAGGGCTTGTCACCCATGTGGGAGCATTAAGGTGGTGGAACACAGGTTCAGTCCCCACTGAACCGGGTTCATTGTGGTAACAAACTGGTCTGCCCGTTCCAAGCCAGGAGTTGGGTCATGGGCTTTCGGCGAAAGCTGGGGGTTCATGGCCTCTAAAGTGGAGGGCACAGCGTGAGGCTGGTTTCACAGAGCAGCGACTACCTCCCGCTCCTGGCAGTGGAAGGATCACGGGCCGGTGTCACTTGAGCCCAATATGGTACAGTGGGTTGACCTTAACTGGACCATCGCTTTTTAAAAAAAAAAAAATTGCTGGGATCTAATTAAGCTTTTATAAATGGGTTTGAAATAATTTCAGTTGGATTATCAGGTACTACTTACAAATGTTATAGAAATTGATTTGTTAGATTTAAATCTAAAAGAACTATATAATTATACATAATTCAACTTATTAAACAATTTTCTGGCTTTTTGAATTTACATTTAAACTACGTGGAATGGGGAATACATGTGTTACCATTATCATGTTATTGATGCCAATTATTTTGATTAATAAATTAAGCAAACATCTAAAGCAAGACAGCAGTTTCAAACTCAAGATCATAGATTGGCAATGAAGATTGAATAACAAAAACTTTTAAAGTACTGAAGATTTCCAAACATTTACAAGAAGATCTCTGTGTAGAGACATAGAGAACATAATATAATGAAAATCCTGTTAAACATTTGCAGGATTGTTACCAAATTTGTTGAAAAATGAAGAAAAGACTTGCCATACATACAAATACAATTTGTTACTAAAAGGAATAAATAAACAAATGAAAAGATATCCGCTGCGATAACCCGACTCAGCACCGACCAATATGAGCATCGATCACTTTTCTCTCCGATGCATAATTTTTGCATGCCAATGCTCCAGTCACATTCTTGATGTAGCAGCTGTGCAACTCCTGACTTGAACGCCTTAAGCCCTAGAAGCCTGTTTAATACCTCAAGAATCATACATACAAATCAACTTAAAACAAATCAAAGTAAAACAGGCACACCGAATGAAAAGCACGGAGATCAAAATCACAAAACAATAATATCTAAGACGAAAATTCGAGAGTATGATGAGCACAAATAGTTTTTCCGAGTAACAACTCAGCATGGGCATCTCAACCATGATTAAGAATCAGAGTATAGCAAACCTGAACCTATTAGAAAACTGAAAAGAGATTTCACAAAGATTTGAATAATGTTTTAGTCAAAAGAACAACAAATTGTTAGCAACTTCAGTGCAGGAGACAAAAGCAATTCACATGAACTAATTGCATCTGCTGGATCAAAAGAACTTGAAAGTACCAACCAAAAATATCACATAAACTAATAATAATTGCCATCAATCATCAGATGGGTTATCTTCAACCTCAAAGTAGATAATCCGGATGAATGATCTCTCGATAATTTAACAAATGGTCTCTTCAGCAATGCCATCTCCATTCTTCCATTTAGTCTATGAGTGAACATGTGAAAGTTTTTGAATTGTGGCTATCAGGCAATCCAAAGTAAGGCTTTTGATAAAACTTCTCCTAGCAATCACTTCTTTTGAATTTTGATCAAACTCATTGCATATATAGTAAATCAGTAAATGCATGTAAATATGTGATTACATCCAAAGCTACTACGCTATTCTGACTCAAATAGAGACTTGACAAGACTCTATTGACTCTCGAAATTTGATTTAGATTCTTTAAAATCATGTTCATTTTTCGTTCCGTATTCTTTCTAGTAATTTGTCTTGTTAAAAACAGAAATAAGATCTTCATTAGCAAAATACAAGGGTCCTATTAGTGGGAATAAATTGCTTCACACTGTTATAGAGGCTTTAATATTAAAAGAATAAAAAGTTTTTAAAAAAAAAAGAAAAAAAAAAGAAAAAAAAAATGAACATATGTGAATCATAAAAAAGAAAACATAATTAAGTAGCTAAAAGGCTCAGACTCGGGTTTGATCAAACAAAGAGAGGCAGCGCAAACAGTGGCTGCAACACAGAGAAATCTCCAGCTTGCCATGCCAAGAATCGGGCCTCTCAAAGCTCGACCTGAAGCCTGAAGACATCATCACAGCCAGGTAACATTCACTTTGGAAGAAGAAGAAGAAGAAGAAATGAAACAGCAGAAGAAGAAACTGATGATGATGATCATGACGACGACAACGATGATGATCATGATTATTATTATTATTATTATTATTATTATTATGAGCAAGCGAGCAAGAGAGATGGAGAAATCATTGGCTCAGCTTCGATCAGAGAGAGAACAAAACAACAGTCTGAGAACAGAGCCTCATTTTTAAACTAATTAGAGTCAATCAAACACCTGAGCTTACTATTAATGCTCAGGATCACATTGAGGCTCATATTCATCTTCTAACAATCAGACATGAACGAAACCTCACTCCACCATGGCTGCAGCAACATTTTCGTAGCAGCTGCCCTGCCATGTTAAGCAAATGTCTCCCACCGTCTGATTATTTTGACAAAAATCAATCATCACTGCCTCATTCTTGACACCCAAATTTCCATTTAACTTTTTTCAAATGCTATAAACGAAGATTTCACACACTACAGAGAGATCGTATGTATGTTTTTATGATAAAATTTGCGGATCATACGATAATCATTAAAAGACATACAAAATTATGATAATCTTAACATAATTTATAAAACAAACTTACAGAGTAGCTACAAGAACAAAACCCCACATCACCATGGATGCAGGCAGCTACAAGTCTGATTGTTTAAACTTTTCAAACATCAAGGCCTCATTCTTGACACCGAATTTTCATTTTACATACAAAATTATGATAATCTGAATATAATTTCTAAAACAAACTTACGGAGTAGCTGGGATTGAATAGAGGCTCAAATACCTCTTTTATCAGACAAGAACGAAACCCCACATTACATCATCATGGCTGCATGCAGCTGCAAGTTGTGTTAAGTGAAATCAGAGAAAGAAAAAAAAGCCCACCATTTTCTCAGGAAAACCAGCAGCTACGCCTCCATGAGAAGCAGATGTTTCTCGAGAAAATGGAGAAATCAAAAATCGACCATTGTCACTGAGAGTGAGAGCAAACCCTCTTACTAACGACAGCGTTTTCGTTTAGGTTATTGAGATGGGCGAGGATAGTTTGGTCATTATGCCCTCGACGCCAGGTAGAAATTATCGGATTAAATTTTGTTTATATGGGCTTTTAACATGAGAGTGTGAGAGACTATTGTCTATATTTGGGCCGAACCCAAATAAGTACCATTTTTGGACCAAACTCAAATCGAGTGGGCACATTATTGCTATTTGCTGACGTGTTAAAACACATCATCATCTGATTGTTACGTTTATACCGATTATGAGACCCCTGTCAAATGAAAATATATCACGAGAATCTTACCATAATAAAGACCGTTTCAGACTATTTTTTCTCCATCGATGACCGAACACATCACCACACGGTTATAAGGTGACTGGGCATGTCAATATATCATCAAATGTGTTTTTGACACGTTAGCAAATAAATGGTCCTTTTATTTGTATATGTAATTTTGATTGTTTTGATGCTGATTCTGTACATCCCCATGACCATGATGCAAATTTTAGTAATGTAAAGATGTATCATGAATATTTCAGAGACTTTTGGTTCAGTATATTCAACGCAGATTGTTGCATCATAATATTTTCGAAAAATCGTAGTATTTGGATAATTATTTAGTTTACCTTTATATTAGTTATTTTGGTTTATTATTAGTGGAATAGTGTTAAATTAATTGCATGATCTTAATTAGCAAGATATAATGGACATATCACCAGGAATAAAGTACTTTTTTATTGGAGTATTTTTAATGTTACGTCAAAATTGTATGTCAATACTAAAATTTAGTATAAAGTGTAAAAACATTCTTTTAATACATTGTCAAATACTGTGTTAAATTTGACATATACTAAATTTGTGTTAAATTTAATATACATTATAGCATATGTAAATTTTGGTATAGCAATAGATACTCTTTTTTAATTATAAAAATACCATTATATATATATTTTAAATAATTAAAATAGTTTAAATTTAATGTATATTAATGATATTTCAATCAAAATCTATTTTATCAATCTATTTTATCAATATATTCTTCAGCAATTTAATGAATGTATTGATGGTAAATGTTTACTGTTATAATTTTAATTAAAAAAATAATAAAAATAACATGTTAAATGCAACTATACAATGAAATACAATGTTAAATTGTTATGTCAAATATAGTATTTTACATTTTTTTGAACTAAATTTGGCATTAACAATAACACATGCATTGAAGATGGTACCAAATTTGGTACTGGAAATAACACATGCATTGAAGATGACTTTAAACTGTTAAAGATGATTTATCATGATAAAAGTTGAGGTGGTTAGCGGTAAGCCAACCCATCATACCCACACGTATGAATGTAATCAGGATTCAAAATTAGGATAGGTTATGATAAAATTAAATGAACCTCAATGATATGAGGAAATTTTATTGATTTAAAAACAAAAATACACCTAGTAGGGGTTATACAATGTACAATGCATATTCTAAAAAATAAGTATTTTTTTTTTGACATAACATTCACGATGACAGAGACTTGAATTTAAAATATTGACAGATTAAATTAACGCTATTATCACTGAATCACATTGAGTGGAGAAAAATGCATTATTATTGAAAAAAAAACATTATAAAAAATAATTAAATCAAATACTAATTAAGTTATATCCTATGATTTTTTAATATAATTTTATCAATTATAATATATTGATAAATAGTATCATCAATTTCTATTTCAATTTAGAATTTTAGATAACCATAGACTTTGTTTGATATTCATTCTCCATGATGTATTGATCATTTTCATACTTCACAATCCTTGTGTCGTGGAAACACGAAGAGATTGAGTCAATTCTAATAATATAAAATTCATAAAATAAATTTAGAGTAACTTTAAAATTTTAAAACAAAATAAAATAATTAAACATAATTCCTAAAAGCATACACCGATTGAAGACATAATTTTTTAAAATTGAGAAAGAGGTTGAATCATATTTGGAAATGAGAGAAATTTTGTATAAAAATCTGTGTTTGTGATGACCGACCTATGGCACAAAATTGAAAATAGAGTTCTATAAAATTTAGAGTTGAGTACTTTCTTAATCTTTTATAAGAATTAGCATGGATTCAGTATATTATGATTCTTATTCTGCGTGGACTCGTGATATGTCTGAGCACAAGGCATATCACGAGTCGACTCGATCAATATAACGGGTTGTAGAAATGTTCGCTATTAACTTGACATAACAAATTGTAGTAAAGGTTGTATATTGATTTTCAGAAATTTTATTGATGATGTCTTTCCCTCTTCTCTGTTTTTCCACGCTTTTACAACTCGATGGTTATTTCATTTTTGGACATGTTGGGAATAAAACAAGACAAAGACTAATCCAATTCGTCAAATATGGTTTTCATTTTCATTTCAGGTGATTCTTGAAGCGTGATTTGAATATGAAACCATACAATTGGAGAAGTATTGAAAATTGTTCCAAACCACATTGTATTTTTGCATACATGGAAGAAAACTAAATTGATTATAAAGTGAGTGAGCTGAGAGGTCCAGGTCCCTCTTGGCTCTTGCTTATATTTTTCAATACTCGACTTGAAAAATGTTTAATTATGATCCAGAATAACTATCACAGCCTATGAACTTGTCAAAGGCACTCTCCAATCCAATCAAACAAATAGTTTTCAGGAGAGCATAGAAGACTCTATAGATCCCACGTCGCTTGAAAAGAGAGTTTCAAGTGATATTATTTTCCAAGGCAATAATCACTCGTCGAGCTCAATTACGCGGGCTTGTGACCCGAGTGGGGGCATAAGGGTGGTGGGATCTGTTGGTAAACCAAATGGGCTTGGGTGAAATAATTTCAATTGGATTATTTATCACTTTTTATTTGCTTTTTCAATTGGTTATTTATCAATTTTTTATTTTTGCTTTTTTGTTTGACCAAACGGTACAGCCAATGGACAGATGTAGGGTTCATCATCCAACCAACCTCGACTCGTCAAATTGCAGTTGAACTATACTGTAATAGAAATTGAATTGCTAGATTTAAATAAAAAGGAACTATATAATTCAACTTATTAAACAATTTTCTGATTATTTTTTTTAATTTACATTTAAAATACTGTGGAATAATACAATACATGTGTTAACATTCTCTCGTCATTGATGCCAATTATTTTGATTAATAAGTTAAGCACTAGATGCAACAACACTTCAATCCTCCTCCTCAGTGAACAAACATCTAAAGCAAGACAGCAGTTTCAAACTCAAGATTATAGATTGGCAATGAAGATTGAATAACAAAAACTTTAAAGCATTGTAGATTTCCAAACATTTACAAGATGATCTGTGTAGAGAGACATAGAGAACATAATATATTGAAAACCCTGTTCCACATTTACAAGATTGTTACAAAATTTGTTGAAAATCAAATGAAGAAAAGACTTGCCATAAGTACAAATGCAATTTGTTACTAAAAGGAATAAAAAAACAAATGAAAAGATATCCGCTGCCATAACCCGGCTCAGCACCGACCAATACGAGCATCGATCACTTTTCTCTCCGATGCATAGTTTTTGCCTGCCAATCCTCCAGTCACATTCTTGATGTAGCAGCTGTGCAACTCCTGACTTGAATGCCTTAAGCTCTCGAAGCCTGTTTAATACCTCAAGAATCATACATACAAATCAACTTAAAAAAAATCAAAGTAAAACAGGCAAACGGGATGAAAAGCAGAGAGATCAAAATCACAAAACAATAATATCTAAGACGAAAATTCGAGAGAGCATGATAAGCACAAATAGTTTTTCCGAGTAACAACTCAGAATGGGCATCTCAACCATGATTAAGAATCAGAGTATAGCAAACATGAACCTACTAGAAAACTGAAAAGAGATTTCACAAAGATTTGAATAATGTTTTAGTCAAAAGAACAACAAATTGTTAGCAACTTCAGTGCAGGAGACAAAAGCAATTCACATGAACTAATTGCATCTGCTGGATCAAAAGAACTTGAAAGTACCAACCAAAAATATCACATAAACTAATAATAATTGCCATCAATCATCAGATGCGTTATCTTCAACCTCAAAGTAGATAATCCGGATGAATGATCTCTCAATAATTTAACTTATGGTTTCTTCAGCAATGCCATCTCCATTCTTCCATTTAGCTATGAGCCAACATGTGAAAGTTTGTGAACTGTAGCTATCAGGCCATCCAAAGTACGGCTTTTGATAAAACTTCTCCCAGCAATCACTTCTTTTGAATTTTGATCAAACTCATTGCATATATAGTAAATGCTTGTAAATATGTGATTACATCCAGAGCTACTACGCTATTCTGACTCAAATAGAGACTCAGCAAGACTCTATTGACTCTCCTCCAAATTTGATTTTAATCATGTTCTTTTTTCGTTCACATACTCTTTCTAGTAATTTGTCTCTGTTAAAAACAGAAATAAGATCTTCATTAGCAAGACACAAGGGTCCTATTAGAGGGGATAAATTGCTTCATACTGTTATAGAGGCTTTAATATTAAAAGAATAAAAAGTAAAAAAAAAAATTAAAAAAAAATGAACATATGTGAATCATGAAAAAGAAAACATAATCAAGTAGCTAAAAGGCTCAGATCCGGGGTGATCAAACAAAGAGAGGCAGCGCTAACAGTGGCTGCACACAGAAATCTCCAGCTTGCCCTGCCAAGAAACGGGCCTCTCAAAGCTTGACCTGAATCCTGAAGACATCATCACAGCCAGGTAGCATTCACTTTGGATGAAGAAGAAGAAGAAGAAGAGGAAGCAGCAGAAGGAACTGATGGTGACGATCATGACAACGACGATGATTATTATTATTAATATTAATATTATTATGTGCAAGAGAGCAAGAGAGATGGGGAAATCATAGGCTCCGCTTCGATCAGAGAGTGAACAAAACAACAGTCTGAGAACAGAGCCTCATTTTTAAACTAATTAGAGTCAATCAAACACCTGAGCTTGCTATTAACGCTCAGGATCACACTGAGGCTCATATTCGTCTTCTAATGATCAGACATGAACGAAACCTCACTCTACCATGGCTGCAGCAACATTTTCGTAGCAGCTTCCCTGCCATGTGAAGCAAATGTCTCCCACCGTCTGATTATTTTGACAAAAATCAATCATCACTGCCTCATTCTTGACACCTAAATTTCCATTTAACCTAACTATTTTTTCAAATGCTATAAACGAAGATTTCACACACTACAGAGAGATCATATGTATGTTTTTGTGAAAAAAATTGCGGATAATACGATAATCGTTAAAAGACATTCAAAAAACAATGCTTTACATACAAAATTATGATAATCCTAACATAATTTATAAAAAACAATTACAGAGTAGCTACAAGAACAAAACCTCACATCATGGATGCAAGCAGCTACAAGTCTGATTGTTTTGACTTTTCAAACATCACGGCCTCATTCTGGACACCCATTTTTCATTTTATATACAAAATTATGATAATCTGAATATAATTTCTAAAACAAACTTACAGAGTAGCTGGGATTGCATTTGAATGGAGGCTCAAATACGTCTTTTATTGGACAAGAACGAAACCCCACATCACATCATCATGGCTGCATGCAGCTGCAAGTTGTGTTAAGTGAAATCAGAGAAAGAAAAAAAAATCCACCATCTTCTCAGGAAAACCAGCAGCTACGCCTCCATGAGAAGCAGATGTTTCTCGAGAAAATGGAGAAATCAAAAATCGACCTTTGTCACTGAGAGCAAACCCTCTTACTAACGACAGCGTTTTCGTTTGGATTATTGATATGGGCGAGGATAGTTTGGTCATTATGCCCTCGAAGCCCCAGGTAGAAATTATCGGATTAGTATTTTGTTAATATGGGCTTTTAACATGAGAGAGAGTCTATTGTCTGCATTTGGGCCGAACCCAAATAAGTACCATTTTTAGACCAAACTCAAACTGAGTCGTATCATGACCTATCCCGAAAAAACTTATATGAGACGATCTCATTAACGTGTTGATATGACCATCCATTAAAAGTGTATTAAAAGTGTATCATGACTCATGTGTAATTTAAGAAAATATATTTTTATTTTTTCAATATAAATAACATATTTTCATTGGACAGTCTCTGAGACAGTCGCATTTAATTTTTTCTCCATCCATGCCCCGACACATCACCACACCACACGGTTATAAGGTGACTGGGCATTTCATCAAATGTGTTTTTGAAACGTTAGCAAGCAAATGATCCTTTTATTTGTGCATGCAAATTTGATTGTTTTGATGCTGATTCTGTACATCCCCATGACCATGATGCAAATTTTAGTAATGTGAAGATGTATCATGAATATTTTAGAGACTTTTGGTTGGGTAACTTCAACGCAGATTGTTGCACCAGAATATTTCGAAAAATCGTAGTATTTGGATAATTATTTAGTTGACTGTCATATTAGTTATTTTGGTTTATTATTAGTGAATAATTACTGTTAAATTAATTGCATCCCATTATTAGATTAACTAATTTTAGTAAAACTTCATTAATACATTAATAGTAAAACTTCATTAATACATTAATCTTAAAACATGTCATTAAAAAAAATTAGGTTGTTGGTTTAATAGTCAACCTCTCACATCTATATCTAATAAGTTGTAGGTTAGTCAAGCCCCGATCTTGAAATATTTGAATAGTGTAAAATAAAAAAATTGGTGCCTAATGTGAATTATGATCATTGATCTGCATTAATGATGCAAATTAATGTTGATACTAAAAATTAAATACACATATAATCTAATTAGATATTGTATTTAGAAATTTGAATCCACTGTTCAGTTGATCGTTGTTCTGTCCTAACTAAATCCGGACTAAATCCGGTGAGTGATGACATGTGTAATCAATGGTTGTGATTTATTTGAAGTGCTTTAGATTTGTGTGTGGGATCCCATTTCAACTTGGGGATGGAATTTATCCCCATCCCCCCTCATTTCTCCATTTGGGGAATGGAGAATGGGGAATGGGGAATTGAGGATTTTGGGAAAAATACTCATCCCTAACTCAATATTTAATAGATGAAAAGTATAATAGATATTAATTTACAAGAAACGTTAAATATATATTATATACCAAATCAACTATTAGCATTATCTATTATTTTCGAATTTAATTTGGAGTGTTCGATACATACATGTAGATATAACATTATTATTAGATTTGAGTGTTTGAATCTCCTTAATAGGGGTGTAACATAGACATGGCGGCGATTCGGTTAGAACCGAAACCTGAGAGTAAAAAACCGTAACTGAACTGTGTTTTTTAATTTCGGTTCCGATTCTCCAGTTCCGTAGCCATATCGGAACCGCTAAATAGCGTTTCGATTTCGATTCTGGTTTCTGGTTTCTGGTTTCTGGTTTGGTGGAACCGTCCTGTTCGAACCGACGGTTCCGATTCGGTTCGAGCCAATGGTTCCTACATTTATTAATTTTTTATTTAAAAAAAAAATCAAATCAGAACTGATTCTGATACTCTCACTACATCTCTTTCTCTCTTCTTCTGTCAAACCTCTCTCTCTCTCTTTCTCTCTTTCTATTTCTATTCTTCTCATCCATCTCTTCTTCCTCTTTTTCATCTTATCGATCTCTTATTCTTCATCTACTCTTCTTCGTATTTTCTTCTTCATCTTGCTATCTTGGACGATATCTTCTTCTCATTATGTTCTTCACTTCTTCATCTCGGTCTCTTCTTCATCATCATCTTGGAGACTTGGACTGGTGGCTGTCAAGATTGGATGAATTTAAGGATTTATTGAGAAGAAAAAGTTAGGGATTTAGGGATTTTAGAGGTTTTCGGTGATTTGGGAGAGTTGGAGTTGTTGATTTGGGGGTGATTAGAGAGAGAGAGATAACGATGGAAGATTGAAGATGAAGGACTGAACGTGGTGATTTAGGATATGGGATTCTGATTTCTGGGTACTTAGTATTGTGTGGATGTGTTTGTATCATGTATTCATGTATGAGTTATTGGGTGTGAGCCTGATAAATAGGGTAAAAAAAAAGAACCGATTCGTCGGAACCGGAACCAGAATTGTTGGTTTAGGTACCGGAATCGTAACTAAAACCTTATAAGTAGATATGAACGTTTGAGGAATGAAGATGGATATAGGTCCCCTCATCCCCATTATCACTTCCTAGACCCTTCCCACCCCACCCCCCATTTGGGGAAAATGTGGATGGGGATGTTTGGGGGGAGGTCCCCCCAGCCCCATCCCTAATTCCCTATTTTTTCCGTTTTTTCCCGTTTTCTCGTATCTCCCGGTCCTCTGTTTTCCCATTTCTCTATTTAACTAAAAATTATAAAAAAAAAATAAAACAAACCTTTCGTTACAAATAAAAAATATCAATGCATTACAAATTCAACATAAAATGTTTCAATAATTAAAATATATATTATAGTTATATTAATATACTTTTGGGGAAAATGGGGAAATGGGGATCTCCATCCCCATCCCCATTTCAATTTAATTGTGGGGGAATGGGGAAATGGCCAAATCGGGATGGGGAGGGGTTCCCCCATCCTTATCCCCATTTTAATTTGGGGATGAAAATCATCTCTATCCCCTCCGCCTCCTATTTCTCCATTTTTTTTTTAAAAAAAATCCCCGAATGAGGATAGGGGTGTGGGGATTTGGGACCCCGGGGATAAATGTACATCCCTACTTATAAGGGGTGTTTATGTTCCGGTTTCGGTTCCGGTTTCGGTTCTGGTTCCGGTTCCCTGGAACCGGAACCGAAATCGGAATCAACGTCATGTCTAGTGTAACAATCACAATGTTCAAAAGTTATATAGCACATTTTAGATGTTGTATTTTAAGACTCCTTTAACAAGTTAAGTTTAAATTGCACATATTATGGTGAACGGATGAAAATGTCTCCCACAGTAACTTTTGTCACTATTTTGGTTTGTTTTTTAAAAATCCTCTATCAATGGAGGTCGAACTGACAATGGAGGTGAAAGACTTTTATTAGAGGTCGAAATCGGCCCCCAGTGGAGGTCGATTAAGAGGAAAATGAAAAAAAAAAAAAGGGAAAAAGATTTCATGTATTTTCCGAGACTTTTCGGGTATTCCTTAACATTTTCAATTATTTTCGAGACTTTTGGATAATTTTTGAAACTTTTCATGTATTTCTGAGATTTGTCATGTATTTTTGAGACTTTTAAGGTAATTTCGGAGCATTTTCGAGACTTTTCATGTAGTTTTTGATATTTTTGGTAATTTTTGAGACTTTCTGAATAAAAATGAGATTTTCCAAGAATTATGGTCATTTCCGAGATATTTTGGTAATTTTCAAGAGTTTGGTAAGTTATGAGATTTTCTGGGCAAAGATGAAATTTTCAAAATGACCAAATCCAAAAGGCTTGGAAAACTTCAATTTCACCCAAGAAGTCTCAGAATTTATCAAAAATCTCAGAATTACCAAAAGATCTCGGAAATAACCAAAAGTTTCAGAAAATTTCAATGTTGCCTAGAAAGTCTCGAAAATTACTAAAATGTCTCATAAATAACCGAAAGTCTTGAAAAATTTCATTTTCCCCCAAAAAGTCTAAGAAATTATCAAAAGTCTTGAAAATGATCTAAAAGTCTAAAAAATACATAAAAAGTCTCAAAAATTACCTTTAAAGTCTCAAAAATTACATGAAAAGTTTTTCCAATTTTTTTTAATCTTCTTCTTAATCGACCTCAAACGGAGGTCGATTTCGACCTCTATTAAAGGACGATTTTGGCCTCCATGGAGGTGGAACTTATCTCCAACGAAGGTTGAACAACTTCGACCTCCAATGAAAGCCAACGAAGAAGATGAAAAAAAATCTGAAAAGTAAATAAAAAATATATATGTAAAGTAAGTGTATTTTTAGAAATTTATTTACTATGGTGCTTTTAAAACTTAAGTTTTTAAAATTGTGACCGACTTGAAACACCAACTTAAAAGCTTGTCTATTTCCACAACAATCAATCAATCATGATCCTATCAGAAAACTGAAAAGAGATTTGCATTCGTTTTAGTCAAAATAACATCAAATTGTTAGCAATTTCAATACATGAGACAAAACCAATTCACATGAACTGTTTGCATCAGTTGGATCAAAAGATCAGTTAGATCAAAAGATCATTTAGAACTGGCTAAAAATACCACATGGATTATTTTATTTTATTTTATTAGCTGTGATCATCACACCATTCAAAGCACTGCTTTTGAATTTAACTTATATTAGCAATCACTTCTTTTGAATTTAAATTAAACCCATTCAACATATAAACGCCTGTAAATGTGATTAAATCCAAAACTACTACTTTGTTTCTATCCTAATAGAGACTCCATTGCGTTTACTTCAAACCCGCTTTAGATTTTTTTTTTTTTAAAAAAAATTGTTCTTTCAATCTTTCTAGTCATTTGTCTTTGTTAAAAACTGTAATAAGATCTTCATTAGCTAGACATAATGCTCCTATCACTGGGAATAAAGTACTTCATTGTTAAACTGTTAATGATTTATTATGATAAAGTTGAGGTGGTTAAATTGTAAGCCAGCCCATCATATCCACACGCATGAATGTAACCTGGATTCAAAACTAAGATAGACTAGAATAAAATTAAGTGAACCTCAATGATGCGGGGAAATTTTATTGATTGAAAAACAAAAATGTACCTAGTAGGGGGTTATACCATGTAAAATACATATTCTTAAAATAAGTTTTTTTTTTTGATATACCACTTATAGTGCTAGAGACTTGAACTTAGGACATTGTCAGACTAAATTAAGACTCTTACTATCGAGTCACATTGGACGGGGTAAAAATACATTATTATTGATGAAAAAAACGTTACAAACAATAATTGAATTAAACACTAATTAAGTTGTATCCTATGATTTGTTTTTAATCTAATTTTCTCAATTATAATATACGGATCAATAGTATCATCAATTTCTATTTCAATTTAGATAATCATATATTTTGTTAGAAATTCATTCTCCATGATGTCTTGATAATTTCATAATTCAAAATCCTCGTGTTGTGGTTGAGTCAATTCTAATAATATAAAATTCATAAAGTAAAATTAGACAAACTTTAAAATTTTAAAACAAAATAAAATAATTAAACATAATTCCTGAATACATACCGAGATTGAAGACATAATTTTTTTAAATTGAGAAAGATGTTGAATCATATTTGGGAATGAGAGAGAAATTTTATATAAAAACCTACTTCTGTTAAGGAAGTCCTTGGGCCATACGTTGACTTAGTTTATTATGATTCTTGTTCTGAGTGGACTCATGATATGCTCGAACACAAAGCACGTCACAAGTCGACTCGATCAAAATAACGGGTTGCAGAAATGTTCGCTAGTAACTTGACATAACAAATCGTAGTAAATGCTGTAGATTAATTTCCAGAAACTCTACCGATGGTGTCTTTCCCTCTTCTCTGTTTTTCCACACTTTTACTACTTGATGATGATTATTTCATTTTTGGACATGTTGGGAATAAGACAAGACATAGACTAACCCAATTCATCAAGTATGGTTTTCATTTTCTTGTCTTGTGATTCTTGAAGCGTGATATGAATATGAAACCGTACAATTGGAGAAGTATTGAAAAATGTTCCAAACCACATTGTAGTTTTGCATACATGGAAGAAAACTAAATTGATTATTAGCTGAGTGAGCCGTGAGGTCCAGGTCCCTCTTGCTTATATTTTTCAATACTCAACATGAAAATTGTTTGAATTATGATCCAGAATAATTATCACAGCCTATGAGCTTGTCAAAGGCATTCTCCAATCCAATCAAACAAATAGTTTTAGGGAGAGTATAGCAGACTCTATAAATCCCACATCACTTGAAAAGAGAAAGTTTCAAGTCTATATATTATTTTCCAAGGCAGTGATCATTCGCCGAGCTCAGTTACGTGGGCTTGTGACCCAAGTGGGGGCATTATGGTGGTGGGACATAGGTTAAGTCCCAATGGACCGGGTTCATTGTGGTAACAAACTGGCCTGCCCGTTTCAAGCCAGGAGTTGGGTCATGGGTCTCCAGCGAAGGCTGTAGACTCATGGCCTCTAGAGTGGAGGGCAACGCGTGAGGCTGGTTTCACAGAGCAACGACCACCTCCTGTTTCTGGCAGTGGAAGGACAACGGGCTGGTACCACTTGAGTCCAATATGGTCCAGTGGGTTGACCTTAAGTGAACCACCACTTTTTTTGCCCTTTTTTGTTGGGCTCCCTATAAGTGGGCTTGGGTGAAATAATTTCAAGTGGATTATTTATCACTTTTTTTGCCCTTTTTTGTTGGGCTCCCCTATGATACGGATGGTACGGGTGTGAGTGGGTTTATTACCAACTAGGGATGACAATTAAATCCGAACCCATAGGATCCGCTCCGAACCCAACCCGTTTGGAGAGGGTTTGGTATTTGAATATAGAACCTGTGGACGGGTTTGGATTTAAAATTTCAACCCGTCAAGGGTTTGGGTATGGAAAAAAATACAAACTCGAACCCGCGAACCGTTTGATTTAATAATTATTTAACAAATAATATTATAATAATTACTTTTATATTTGGTTTTTGTCTTACATCACAATCAATTGGACTCTATTATTTATCTTTTCAAATTTTAAAATATTTTCCATTATTATTTTTCTTTTTCTTTTTATCTTTAGTTTTCATTTTCTTTTCTTCTCAATCTTCAACCCCCCACACTCTCTTCAAAATTAAAACTCATCTTCTCCGTTTATTTTATCCGTAACTTATTTTGTTTTCTTTTTGTCTTCAAAATTAAAACTCTTCATATATTCTTCTTCTTAAACATTTTTAAACATTTTTTTGCTCTTACTTTTTTTTTTCATTTTTTCTGAAGTCTGAAAAAAGAAAACTAACGTGGATGAATGTCGGTAACTGAGTTTGACTCGGACCGAGTTACACTCACAAGAGTGAGTCACTTTGGAACAACAAATTCTAATGGGTTCGTAGGTTCGTGGACGGATCTGAATGTTGCTAAAATCCGCTGGTGAAACCCGAATCCACTAGATTTCATGGGTTCGTAGGTGGGTATGGATATCATTTTCTTTCGTGGGTTTAGGTTTGAGTTTGAATTTGGTTTTTCCCAAAACTATCTGAACGCGACCCATTGCCATTTCTACTACCAACCAACCTCACCTCGTCAATTTCAGTTGGACTGTACTTACAATTGTAATAGAAATTGAATTGCTAGTTTGAAATCTAAAAGAACCATATAATTCAACTTATTAAACAATATTCTGATTTTTTTTAATGTACATTTAAAATACCGTGGAATGAATACAATACATGAGTTAACATTCCCTTGTTATTGAAATGAAACCACACTTCAATTATCCTCCTCAGTGAACAAACATCTAAAGCAAGACAGCAGTTTCAAACTCAAGATTTATATATTGGCAATGAAGATTGAATAACAAAAACTTTAGAGCATTGTAGATTTCAAAACATTTACAAGAAGATCTCTGTGTAGAGAAATAGAGAACATAATATATTGAAAATCCGGTTCCACATTTTACAAGATTGTTACCAAATTTGTTGAAAATCAAATGACAATTTGTTACTAAAAGGAATAAATGAACATATGAAAAGATATCCGCTGCCATAACCCAACTCAGCACCGACCAATACGAGCATCGATCACTTTTCTCTCCGATGCATAGTTTTTGCCTGCCAATGCTCCAGTCACATTCTTGATGTGGCAGCTGGGCAACTCCTGACTTGAATGCCTTAGGCTCTCGAGCCTGTTTAATACCTCAAGAATCATCCATACAAATCAACTTATAACAAATCCAAGTAAAACAAGCACACGGGATGAAAAGCCGAGAGATCAACGACGAAAATTCAAGAGCATGTTGAGCACAAATAGTTTTTCCAAGTAACAACTCAGCATTGGCATCTCAACCATGATTAAGAATCAGAGTATAGCAAACATGAACCTTTAGAAAACTGAAAGAGATTTCACAAAGATTTGAGTAATGTTTTAGTCAAAAGAACACCAAATTGTTAGCAATGTCAGTGCAGGAGACAAAAGCAATTCACATGAACTAATTGCATCTGCTGGATCAAAAGAAATTGAAAAGTACCAACAGAAATAAGATCTTCATTAGCAAGACACAAGGGTCCTATTAGAGGGGATAAATTGCTTCACACTGTTATAGAGGTTTTAATATTAAATGATAAAAAGTAAATATATATATATATATATATATATATATGAACATATGTGAATCATAAAAAGAAAACATAATTAACTAAATAAAAGGCTCAGATTCGGGGTGATCAAACAAAGAGAGGCAGCGCTAACAGTGGCTGCAACACAGAAATCTCCAGCTTGCCCTGCCAAGAAACGGGCCTCTCAAAGCTCGACCTGAAGCCTGAAGACATCATCACAGCCAGATAACATTCACTTTGGATGAAGAAGAAGAAGAAGAAGAGAAAGCAGCAGAAGGAACTAAAAATGATGATCATGACGACGATGGCGATTATTATTATTATTATTATTATTATGGGCAAGCGAGCAAGAGAGGTGGAGAAATCATTGGCTCCGCTTCAATCAGAGTGTGAACAAAACAACAGTCTGAGAACAGAGCCTCATTTTTAAACTAATTAGAGGGCTCATATTTGTCTTCTAACAATCAGACATGAACGAAACCTCACTCCACCACGGCTGCAGCAACATTTTCGTAGCAGCTGCCCTGCCATGTGAAGCAAATGTCTCCCACCGTCTGATTATTTTGACAAAAATCAATCATCACTGCCTCATTCTTGACACCCAAATTTCCATTTAACCTAACTATTTTTTCAAATGCTATAAACGAAGATTTCACACACTACAGAGAGATCATATGTATGTTTTTGTGATAACAATTGCGGATCGTACGATAATCATTGAAAGACATTCAAAAAACAATGCTTTACATACAAAATTATGATAATCCTAACATAATTTATAAACAAATTTACAGAGTAGCTACAAGAACAAAACCCCACATCACCATGGTCCATGGATGCATGCAGCTACAGGTCTAATTATTTTGACTTTTCAAAAATCAATCATCACTGCCTCATTCTTGACACTCAGTTTTCATTTTACATACAAAATTATGATAATCTGAATATAATTTCTAAAACAAACTTACAGAATAGCTGGGATTGAATGGAGGCTCAAATACGTCGTTTTATCAGACAAGAACGAAACCCCACATCACATCACCAAGGCTGCATGCAGCTGCAAGTTGTGTTAAGTGAAATCAGAGAAAGAAAAAAAAAAGCACGCCATTTTCTCAGGAAAGCCAGCAGCTACACCTCCATGAGAAGCAGATGTTTCCCGAGAAAATGGAGAAATCAAAAATCGACCTTTGTCACTGAGAGCAATCCCTCTTACTAACGACAGCGTTTTCGTTTGGGTTATTGAGATGGGCGAGGATAGTTTGGTCATTATACCCTCGACGCCAGGTAGAAATTATCGGATTAGTATTTTGTTTACAGGGCTTTTAACATGAGAGACTATTGTTACATTTGGGCCGGGCCCAAATAAGTACCATTTTTGGATTAAACTCAAACCAAATGGGCACGTCGGGCACACCATTTGCCAACGTGTCAGAACACGTCATCGTCTAACGGTTACATCATCATCACCCATGTCTGGACATGTCACCACAGATAATGAGATGGAGAAAATTTTACATTAAACGGTATCATTGATTTAGCAATAAGGTTATCCGATGAAAATGTATCATACGATATTTTAAAAATATATGTTAATGTTTCCAATATAAATGACATATTTTTATTGAACAGTGATATCGTCTCATACAAGTTTTTCACTGTGAGGTGACCGGACATGTCATCAAACGTGTTTTTTAAATGTTAGCAAATAAATTACCCTTTTATTTGTGTAGGTAATTTTGATTGTTTTGATGCTGATTTTTTCTATATGGCCATGACCAATTGACCATGATGGAAATTTTAGTAATATGAAGTTGTAAAATGAATATTTCAGACTTTTGGTTGGGTATCTTCAACAAAGATTGTTGCATCCAAATATTTCAGAAAATTCAAGTATTTGGATCTCTACATAGCCATGAATATTTCAGAAATTATCAATATCTTCGATTTTTAATTAAGGTTGTAAAAAATATATGAACTTAAATGATGATTTTATGGACTCATGTATATATAAAAGATTGTTGAAATCATGTTATATTACATGCAAATAAATGTGATTGATTTATTTGTTACCTATATATGATGTATAAAACGAAAGAATCGTCGTCCATGCATCATAATTCATACATTATACATCTTTTATTCAAATCATGATATATACAATATTCAAATAAATATGATTGATTTACTGATCATTTGAATGAAAGTATTGCTATTTATGATATGCACACTAATCGGTAATAAAACGAAAAAGCTTGTTAAGATAATTGATATACTTATCAGAGTACAAAATTACTTCAAATTAATTGAACCACGTTGTTAGTAAGAGCATCTCTAACGATGTGTTAAATTTATATATCAGTACTAAAAATTAGTATAAAGTGTAAAAATCTTCCCCCAATGCATTGTCAAATACTATGATAAATTTGTTACATGCTAAACTTTATATCAAATTTAGCACACAGTATAACATATGTCAAATTTATCATAGCAATAAATGCTCTTTTTTATTTTATTTTAAAACATCATTATATATATTTAAAATAATTTAAATTTAATGTACATTAATAATATTTCAATCGAAAATTTTTTCATTCAATTATTCTTCAGCAGTTTAATGAATGTATTAATGGTAAATATTGACTTTTATAATTTTAATTAATAAAATAATAAAAATAACATGTTAAATACAACTGTACACTTGAAGCACAATGTTAAATTGTTGTATCAAATATATTATTTTATACTTTTTTATATTAAATTTGGTATTGACAATAACAAATGCATTGAAGATGGTCTAACATTGTAATTTTTTATAAAAAAAAATAAGAGGAAATACCCTCCTTTTAATAAAATTTTTATGAGGTTATTGTTTTTACCTGAATTTAATAAATTTATTGTTTTTACCCGACAATCGACTATGGAGAATGAAATGCCACCCATTAATCTACTGTTCATATATTTCTGAAATTTATTTTATTTTCTGAAATTATCTCTTCTCTCTCGTAATATCAAAAAAAAAATATCCTTCTCTCTATATATCATAAACAATATCCTTCTCTCTCTTCAATATCCTTCATTATTTTTGTTCTCTCTCCAATGCACGTGCATCATATCGTTATAGGTAAAATCTTTCTTTCTGAAACATATCTTTATTTTTCTCTCTGAAACATATCTTTCTTTCTCTCTTCGTTCTTGGCTCTCTTCAAGATTGGATTTCGCTGAAACAATATCACAAATTTGTATGAAATAATTCGGGTATGTCAAAAACAATCATTCTATTTATTTTCTTTGCGTATATTCGAACAAGATTTTTCTTGGATTCCATTCGAGGGTTGAAGAAGTGATTTGGGTCGAAATTGTTTCGAGGGTTTCTTATAGGGTTTGAAATATATGAAACAGATCTTTTTTTTTTCTCCAGATCTGTTCTTCTTATCATTTTAAAAAAAAATATTTTATGAAGATTGATGTTGTACTATTGTTGTTTGATATTGATGATGAAGATGTTTGAGATTGATGATGAACTGAGAAATTTTTGATGATGATGATGATTAAAAATAAAGTTTTTGTTTTCAGATCTGTTCAAAAGTTTCTCAGTTTTTTTTTCTTTACTTTTTTATCTGAAGAGATTTGAAAATCCATCCAAATCTTTTTAAAGATTGTTTAATTTTTGTTGGTACGAGGAAATCTGAAAATATCTAAATCTATTTAAATATCTAAATCTATTTAAATCTGGAAAAAAATTCTGATTTCTTTAAACACGCTAGACCATAAATTAATTAAATAAACACACTAGGTCATACCAATTAAATTCACCGTGACACCAATAAAACACATAAATGTAGATCAATTAAACTCAATTAATTATATTATGACAACTCAATTAAATACATCATGGTAATATCATGTGTAAATCAATTAAACACACCATAGAAAATCAATTAAAAACATCAGGACAATATCAAATGAAACTTTTAATTAGTGTTACCTATATGATAGTAAAAGTGGGGTCACATTTATGAGAATGAAAAAAAATGCTAAGTTCTCTAAAGTTATCATGAAAAATCGGGATCTGTTCAGGACCAAAATGAACAAAAACGTATGAACTAAAGTATATTTAAGGGTGTTTTGTCTAAAACATATTGTTTTGATTTTATTTAAGGGTGTTTTGTCTAAAACATATTGTCTTGATTTACTACCACGGTGAACAGTTCAAGATCATCAATATCCACTGTATCACCAAGTAAATCCGATGTACCTTTACTAGGGTAAGTTCAAGTCTAAAAGACACTTCTCCCGATGCATGACACTTCTGTTCTTCTCAAGTACATTCATTTAGTAGACTAAGGTCGTAGCGTAAATGTGAAGTATTGAATTTTAAATCAAATGTGGGGTATTGTTGAAGAAGTTTGATTTAAAATTGAATTTTTTAATTTTAAACTCAAACAGTTATAAACAATGGTGTATGTTCCTCTTTTGTTAACTGACACAATCTTGTCTTTTTATTTTATTTTATTTTATATCATTTTTTTAACAGACACAATTCTACAATATTTGTGTCTTTACAAAATGGCATGTTTGGGTTTATAAATAGGACAAGTGAGTCAAGTTTGCAGAGACAATTTTACTTTAACTTTTCTTTCATTCATACTGTATTCATATTGTACTGAGAGAAAAATATACTGCTCGTCAGGGTTTGAAATTTTGTGTTACAATTTTGAACACAGATAGTTGTATCCTGGTAGACAGTCACTTATCGGTCTTCAAGCTCAGTGAAGGGGTGAAATACTGTCTTTAGGACATTGTTCAACGCAAGCCTCCATCTTCATTCAACAATTGCATATACAAGTTAGATTTTTTTTTTCTTTTCTACAACATTATGAAATTTTGTTTTGTAAAAATATTATATATAGTACAAATATATTTTTTCCAGTAGATATAGAAAACCAGTATTTCATATATATTGTTTTTATAGTAAAAAAAAACATTATTTCAATTATATTGTTAAAGTGTTATACATCACTATTTATTTATTTAAATAAAAGTTACTGTATATATATTTTTCTTCTTCTCACACATTGTTGTTGATTGTATTTCTCACATATTATTATAAAATATGAACCCCTTAACACAAATATATAAAGGGAGATGCACTACCACTAATGGTGTCCACGGTTCGGTTTCGGTTCCGTGGAAAGGCCGAACCGTAACCGTAACCGTAATGGGACGGTTTCGGTTATGGCGGTTTTCGGTTACGGTTCGGTTTCGGTTTTCGGTTAGGTTTGGTTCGGTTTTTTTTTTTTGTTTTTTTTTTAAAAAAAGTGTCACGTGTCAACATTTAATTAGTTGTTGCATTTTTTTTTTATTTTTTATTGAAACCGGCGGTTTTTTGGACGGTTTTTCATAATTCATAACTGTAACTGAACCGTCGGGAACCGGTTTCCAACCGGTTTTGTAACCGCCGGTTTCGGTTTCGGTTTCGGTTTCGAGAGGACGGTTTCGGTTCGGTTTCGAACGGTTTAACCGAACCATGGACACCTCTAACTACCACATGTGTTCGGAGTCGATTTGCTTTTACCTTGTTATTTGTCCTCCTCTGTGCACACAAGAATGGAAGTCCAGTTGAAATGCAATGATGATCGAGGATCATATATATATATATATATATATATATATATATATATAAAACACAATCGTTTGAAGATCTTTATAATGACTAACGTTTGTAACGACAAACAAAGTGAAATTGGTGAGGATTGTCACATTTTTTTTATTGTGTTGTGATGATGTCACCAGTTTAGTAATTTATGTTTAAAAGACACCTATTATGGTGAATTGTCCAAAATGCCCTTAAAAGTTGTCTTTGTACTTCAATCAGCTCTTACTTTGAAATTTTTGAAGATTTTATTCTTTCATCTTCTTCATAGAGGTCTGTTTAATAGACCTCAAATGGAGGTCAAACATCATAACATTATCAATACATCTTTATTGGATAATTAGTTTAGTAGGGCTACGCAGACGCAATCGGGGGTCGAGCTCCCCGCCGAACTTCCCGGTCAGCTCGCGTAGGGGGGCAGGGGGCAGCACCCCTGAGTTTTTTTTTTTCTGGTCAGTACTTACAAGACTGGAAATGTAATTACAAAAGAATCTGAAATGTAATTACAAAAGAATCTGAAATGTAATTACAAAAGCTCGATTCGAGCTTTTATACAAAAGCTCCGAGCTTTTGTATATTCAGATCGAGCTTTTATATAAAAGCTCGAAACTTTTACTCCGAGCTTTTGCATAAAAGCTTCAAGCTTTTGTACAAAAGCTTTGAACTTTTAAAAGCTCGATCCGAACTTTTATAAAAGCTCCAAGATTTTATACAAAAGCTCAAAATTTCTGTATAAAAGCTCGATTACATGTCAAAATCTCGAAAAATAAAAACTCGAATGCAGATAAAAGCTCGATTTCATCTTCCTCAATAACTTTTAACAAATATAAAACCTTGAATACAAGTAAAAGTTCGATTTCACTTTTTGTCACTTTACTTTTTCTCTCATTCTTCACAACGACAAGTGATGACATAGATATTTTTATCTCCACACTTTAAATGGTGCATTTTAAACATGATTTATTAATATCGTGATATTTTCACAAAAACCCTTTTAAAAGGTAACGTTAATTTTTCGAACCCACAAACAAATCACAGAATCACCAAAAACTTGTTAATATTCAAAGAGGCAGGCATCTTGTTAGAATGAATGGAACAATATGGTTAACACTTCAAAATTGTTGGAAGCAATTCAAGTAGAGATTTGACATAATCCGTGATAATTAGTTAATTACCCTAGTCATCAAAACAATAATAAAAAAAAACCAACAAAAATAAAACTAGAGAAAAAGAGAGGGGGCACATTAGAGATTTTATTCACCCAACACAACACATGACTTATAATAGAAATTGATCAAACACAATATTAAAGCCTTCCACATATTCTTCTTAATAGGGTTGTCGTTGTCGTTGCTCTCCTCCTCCTCCTTCACGTTCCCTTTGTTCTTCTTGCTTCATGGCCTCTTCTTGCTCTCTCTGTGCTGCTTCTTCTCTTTTTTGGGCTGCTTCTTGCTCACTCTTTTCTTCTTCTCTCTTTCTAGATGTTGCTGCTTCTTTTTCTCTCTTTATTGCTTCTTTCTCCTTACCCTGTCCTCCTCCTCCTTCTCCTCCTTCCTCTCTCTCTTTTTCTTCTGCTCTCTTTCTTGCTTCTTCAGCTTGCTCTCTCTGTGCTGCCTCTTCTTGCTCTTGCTCTCTTTGTGCCTCTTCTTGCTCTTGCTCTCTTTGTGCCGCTTCTTCTTGCTCCCTCTTTTCTTCTTCTCTTTCTCTAGCTGCTTCTTCTTCTCTCTTTTTTTCTTCTGCTCTTTTTCTTGCTTCTTCTTGCCTCATAGCCTCTTCTTCTTGCTCTCTCTGTGCCGCTTCTTCTCTTTTTCTGGCCTCTTCTTGCTCCCTCCTCTCTTCTTCTCTTTCTTTAGCTGCTGCTGCGGCTTCTTGTGCTTCCTTTTTGGCCTCTTCTTCTTCTTCTCTTTTTTTAGCCTCTTCCTCTTGTCTCTCCTTCTCTTCCTCTCTCTTTTTAGCTTCTTCCTCTTGCCTCTTCTCCTCCTCCTCCTCCTCTCTTTTTTTGGCTTCTTCCTCTTCTTTCTCCTTCTCTTTCTCCTTTTCAATCTCCTCCTTCATTGTGAGCTCTTCTTCCTCGGCACAAGATGTACACTCTAATATGACTGAATCTCTCTGTGGACTAAGTAGCTGATCAACTGTTGCCTTTGTCACATTGAACGATAATGCAAAAATCTGTTTGTTTAATGCATGAAGTACCGAGTTCTTCCCTGCTAGAAATTGTGGATAATTTTTCTCCGTTGTTGTGCTGAACCCCATGAAAACAAACGAGTCGTTGTTAAACGACATCTGAGCCATCGGATGGAACCTAGGTACTGCAAAAATGTCTCCTTCTTCAACCCTAAACTTCAAGTCTTTGCAGTTCGATTGTTCTGTTGTGCTCGGACAAACCACCCGAACCATTCCTTGTCCTTGTATCACTACCGCTATCTCATTAGCCATCGGATTCCAATGTGGCCCCATCATTGAACCCTTCACAATTAGAATACATAAATTATTGTCACAATTTCAATTCTATAACAGCTTTTAAAACATTATAATCATAAAAACTAACCTTTGTCAAGTTCACCATGAAAATACCAAGATTTGTATGCTTCAATACTTTCAAGTCTTTCTTGTCCACTGTTAAGCTCCATCCGTTACAATTCTTGAAATCTGGTTTAGCATCTAGAATGTTAAACGATTTCTTGTTATCGTTTCTTTCGGCTTGCAATGGGCTACCTCTGCTGATTACAAAAGCCTTCAGGAATCGATCCTCTAATTGCCATAAGTTTGTTTTCTTCTTTGGCAATGCATGTATCATAGCCGGTGGCTTTGTTGCATTTGTAATTGCTTCAATCACATCTTCAGAGACCTTTTTACATACACCAAATTTCAGTATACTACAGTACTCTCTAATGCAACAATGAAGAATAATTGGCAGTACTTGAAAATATCATATATGTAATTGTACAGATTTGAGAATGCCTAGATGCAGATAAATAACTGTAACCGGGTGTGTTTGTTCCTCTACATTAGACTGTATAAGGCTATAAGCTAATAAAAATGTATTAAATAATTCAACTCAAGCGTTTGTTCCTTTCTATGATTTGCCACTGGCTGCGCTAAACAATGCATAGTACATAGCGTACAACATATTACCAGGTACAACATATTAGCAAATACGTGATTATATTAGTATAATACAATTCAATACAGTGTAATCCAGTCCAATTTAATCAAATCCAATACAGTTCATCAAACATGCCCCAAGGATCTTAAATTCGACTATAGGATGATGGCTGAAAGCCAATTATAATTCTCTGTGTCAACATTTAATTTAGTTCAAAATTAATGCACATTAAATGTGTTCTACACTTTCTCAATGGGTATGCATAATGTCATATTTTACCTTGGAAACATAAAAGTAGATTTTAAAACTTTTATATTGCATAATTATATACATTGAGAGACCGTCCCACCCAAATTTACACAAGTTTTTCTCTAAACAGTAGATGCTGTGATGCACCATTCTCTTTACTAATTCAGCATTTGTTATTGTTTTCAAAAATTATATATATTAATATATACATACACACATATACATACATATATATATATATATATATATATATATTGTAAATTAAAGAAAGAATTGACAAGGACAAACAAAAATGAAACCAGATATATTAAAATCGATCTTGGTTTCTGGATAATACCTTGAAAGCTGAAGCCAGGACTTTCTTATCAAAGCCTAGAACGAGATCACTAATGCTGGTGTATGCTCCAATTGATGGTTCCTTCATTTTCATATCAAGAACACACAATCAAAATCTATATTGTAATTTATTCTAAAACATATTAGTAAACCGAATTGAAGTGACAGTGGTATATATATATATATAAATATCATACAAATGCTTCTTCTTCTGTATTAGAAAACATTGCATAGATTCTAAGCTTTTCTCTTTCGATCAGCTCTAAGTTGCTCTCTACGAAGAAGACAGTCCCCGGCTGCAGCCTGAAGACGTCTCCTCGCTTTAATCGCATCCTTTTTAGATCACCTTCATCAGTCCAACTCAACCTCCCACTCCCTGCACACAAAACCCATTTACATGAAAATATCAAAAATCTCTTGTTATATATGAGAAAGATTATCAATTTTACAAAATTAGGTAAAATGGTCTTACTTTTCATATATTATCAAATTTGTCCCTCTTGTAGTCCTGTTTTAATTTGTATATATATCAAACAAGTCCCGCCTAAGCTGAACTAGTTCCTCTTAGCAAATTTCTTAATTTTTGCTGAAACCCAAAAAAAAAAAAAAGTACCCAAATGATGTGCCATATGGAGGGAATTGGGGAGGGGTTCGACTCAAATACTCGATCCCAAGACTCTTAGATAGAACTATATAAGTGTGAGGCTAATATCATCTTGTCCTATTATTTATGATACTTAAAAACTTAATTGACCATATTATTAATAATTATTTTTTTAAAATATTACCAAAAAAAAAGTGACCAGCCTATCCCGAATCCTCTTGTCACCTTTCATACATATGGCACTGCTCACACTCAATATTTGCCACTTAGAATGTGCCAGTGACAGCTAATTTTGAGAGATAACAAACATACGAGGGGTGACAAGAGAAGTCGGGATGGATCCTACCAAAAATTGTCTATAAAAATATAAAATCTTCATAAATCTTTTTTCGAAAAAAAAATTCTCCTACCAAATTACTAAAGAAAACTTCCGAAAATTATTTAAATTTAAGAATACCAAAATACCCTTAATATAGTAAGGACTCTTTTGATAATAGATTAATGAAACAATAAGTACATTTTGTAAGTAGATAAAATAAGGATTAAATTAAAATTATTTAAATAATATAGCCTTTTATCAAATTATCCCATCATAAATATTTATGGTGTGATTTTATGTTAAATATACCTGATCTAACATAAAACACCATGCCAGCCTGGAGAAGCACGGGAAGAAAAAGTGAATTGGGCTCCAATGTGATGAATTGAAGATAATAATGGCCTGTTGATGGTCCATCACTGATTTGAACGGCTGAGATCTGTCCAAACTCTGTTCTAATGAGGGATTTCCTCTGCTCTCTCTTCACCATATACCCAACTGATCCTCCTGCTACATCTTTATCAGTGAAACCCTCTGCATGCAACAACAACAAACACAGAGAAAAAAACAACAAGAAGAACAAGAAGAATGGCAAAGTTGTAAATGTTTTCAACATCTTTCAAACAATAGAAAAAAATCTCCTGACAAAATCGAACGATGGAAACTAATCGATCTTTGTTTGCTGTTGCCTCGAAATGTTATTATAGAGAGAAAATTAAACAGATCATGAGCCACGTGTCTGGTGTCTGGACACGTGCATTTTTTCATGCAACGCGTGGCAGCTGCTTGGCTATTGCAATTTTGCAATTCCCGCTAAATTACAAAGTTGTTGAGATTGCTTTGAATTCAACTTATATAATATTGGTTTGAGCTTCGAATCCTTATCTATATTCTTGCCAAAAAATATGTGATTTCAACAGCAAAATGTTGCTTGAGTAGTTATCCGATGCTTCGGGGGATTTTTATAGAATTATAGGGATAAGGGATTCTACCATTTTAATATTGTATCTTCATTGAAGTTATTGTATTAATTATAAAATACTTTTATCGTAATATTATTAGAGTTCACGGGTAAGTTCCTGTACTCACAAGTTGAGATTATGGGTTTCTATATAATTAATACTACATATTAAGATCGTGGATATATGACTAATACTAACTTGGCACAAATGTACGTTCGAACTTTATTTTAGATTATGTGGTATTACAAGTCACTTATCATAAAATTAAGGGAGTTTTATGTAAAAATTGTAGATAAAATGATATCACCCTCTTAAGGGTAGGTCATATCATTTAGGTAAATTGCAAGTGAATCTAAATTATGCACTGAGATATGTACGTAAACATACACTGTTTTATAATGTAGTGTTGATTATGAACAGCATATACTTCACTTAATCGGTGTAAAGAAATAAAAAGATTGACGTCTAAAGATTATATATATAGCATGTTGTTCACCTAAGTGTATATTGATAATTTATATCAATACCGTGCATATGTGAACCGTTTGATTAACCATAAGTTAATATTGAATGCATAAAAATAGTTGAATCCAAGTTCAACAAATGTTTGAAGGCAACAATTTTTGGGCATTTTTATCTAACTTACGTTGCAGCTGTACAAAAGAGTTTTTTTTTTTTTTTTTTTTTTTTAAAAGAATACAAAAAACACAAAAAAAAACATATACTTTGATCTAGGGATGTGCAAAAAACCGCCAAACCGAACCAAACCATCTAACCCAAACCCAAACTTTATGGGTTGGTTCGGTTTCAAATATAAAAAAATTATTAATCGGTTTGTCATTTATCAAACCGATCAAAGATTGGTTTGATTTGGGTTGCTAAAAATAAAATTCATATAACCCAAACCAACCCATATATTTAATAAAATCCAATCTATATTTCCTTGAGTTTTGTAACTTTTATTTATACTTATTTGTTTTTCATATAAATAAGTTTTTTTTTCTTCTCATTCATTATCATCATCCATTTAGTATTGTATTACTTCTCTTTCTTTTACATATTATATTTTTTAATAAATAAAATGCATTTACTTACCCCTTCCATTACATTTTATGAGTTTTATTATGTTTTATTTTTAATTTTCTATTATGGTACCTTTTATTATTAATTTGTTAATTATATAATATTTTAAATTTTTACAATAATTAAATAATACATACTTAATATTTTTATATTTAAATATTTTTTTTAATAATACAAAAAAAATCATTTTTAGATTCAAACCCAAACCATCAAATCAACCCAAACCAACCCGACTTTTTTGGTTTGGTTTGAATCGGTTTGACAAATCAAATTGGTTTGGTTTGGGTTGAAATATAACCAAACCGATACATATCGGTTTGGTTTAATATTGAGTTTCAACACAAACCAAACTGAAATTGCACACCTCTGCTAGTTGGATCTCAGTTTGGAAATTGTTAAAGGCCTTTTTTAATTTTAATATGCTTTCACTTTAAGTTATTTGGGCCCAGCAATTCAGCTGGACACTTTGGTCTACAATATTGTAATTCTTTTCACACCTAAACAAACAAACAAACATATTTTAATCTTTTTATTACAATGAAATGAATATAAACCAAATTCATATATATTCTGATGTAGCTACAAAAGACTTTCCATCTTAGTTAACAGAGAAAGAATTTGAGCCGATGCTTTTTCTTTTTTGAAGGAAAAGTTCATATGATTGAACATTCACCAAAAAAGTATGAGTTGGAGATCATTAACAAAAAAGAGACATCCTAGAAATTTATGGTTCTCATGTGATTTAATCACTTTGTGGCATCAAAATTCAGGATAGATAACAGAAATTTATGGTCCTCATGTGATTCACTATACTAAGAAACAGAATATTATAAAAAGCATATGATGTAAATCAAAATTCCACAATTTTCAAGTATGGTGAAATGATATATGATGTGATAAATGTATTTCACATCACATACAAATCACTTGTTATGTAATTTGAAATAAAGATCAAGAATAAATTTTGAGATATAAAATATTATCCCTACAAACATAAGAACACACCAAAGTAAGACATGTTAGGTTTTTGGCTCTTATTCTCAAGTGAACATAATGTGAACCAAACGAGACTCAATTGATGTGAAACTTCCTAAAGACGTGAGATATCGTTTGGAATTTGAAGATGGTGTTTAAGGGAGGTTTGAAGACGAAGAAGAACTGAAGAATCGAAATTTAGAAGGAATCGCGGTGCGGATAGGCGTATGGACTGCAGCACATAGAGTGGTCGTTTCCAGGAGATCAAGCGCGGTGTAGACCGCAACGAAGGCAAAGACGTAGACCGCGGTATTCTGAGCGATCATCTCCGGTGGCTTTCTGCGGTATAGGAAGCGGGGTGCACACCGCGATCCAGACCGCGGAAACGACGTATCTTGCTCAAATAGGAATGTTGAGTGAAAATAGGAAATGTGTTTTCTTCTGGAAGTTCTTGTGTTAATCGGAACAGGAAAAAGTTTGTCTTCATGAAGAACATGAAAGTCATGTACTTGAAGAAAAAGGATTTATCCTTAACAAGAAAAATTGTCATAAATAGGAAATAATATTTATGTGGAATAATTAATTATTGTACGTTTAGGAGTATGATTTCCTCTTATGTTAAACTCTTTATAACTAATATAAATAGACCTTGTAATTAGGTTATTTATGTGTGGAGCAAAAAGAGCACCATGTAACATCAGAGAGTGGGCGAGATCCGAGTGAGAGACCCGTGGGAATATTCGGGGAGGGATCAAAGGGAATATCAGTGGATCAAGTTAGAGATCCATGGATGATATTCAGGGGTGACCTAGGGGATATTGTGGGTTCTTGGTGAGGATCTTGTGAGCGTGGTTTGGGGTTTGGGTGTGAGAGAGAATCCTAGAATATATGGTTGTAACAATGTATCATATAGTGAAATTTTCTTCGTCGTCCTGACGGCCTGTAGTTTTTTACTCGATTTGAGTTTTCCACGTATATCTTGTGTTGTGATTGATTTATTTTCTCTCATCTATTTTTCTGCTAATGATGCTATTATTTGCTATGAGTTATTGGTGTATACTATGCACGACGATTCCACGTTTATCGGTTCAAAAATCATCCTCAACAAGACCTAATTTCATAATAAATATTTGATTTGATTCACAAAAATAGTAGACATATAGCAAGAAATATGTTTTTCTGACGCAATGGAAAACACAAAGGAATAAAACCGACAACTGTATTCCGTATTTTATTGGAATTCAACAGTAATAAAGAGAATAATTCTGAAATTTTAATAAATCAAAAGCTAATAAATCTTTCGGCTTATAAGGATATTAAAAGTGATTAAACCCTAAACCGAATCTTTATTGGACAAGAAACGAGATTACATAGCAAAAGTTACCAAAAAAGCAAGAATTGACGGCGGATGATTCTGACTTGTCAAAGTCAACTTATGACTAAAAATGAAAGTTTTATAAAATAACAAAAACTGTAATTTCTGGACCTAAATGATGGAATTTGGCCGAAAATTGATGAGCCTCACCACCTTTGGCGGTGACTTGAAAAGATATTCTCGATTCGATTCAGATGAAGTCACTTAGCCTTGAATTTAGGATGATCCCTCAAAGCCATGTAGAAATCAGTCATTTGTTCTACACCATTTTCGAATATGATGTTTTATTTTTTTTCACATCTCCTCTTAACGTACATCACCCTGTCCACGTTAGTAGGCATGATTCGCGTTCTACCATACACATTTACATGTATGTGTGGAGATTTTTCTTCCCCGTGTTGTGTGAGTACATATCTCTCGACTATAAAATTAATATATAGATTGATGAAATGAAAGTAATTAAGTAATAGGTTCTCGAATACCAGAGAAGAATTTTCTCCAAAAGAACCTTTTTTTATTAATCAAATCAAAAGTAACAAAAAACTATTCGAACCCTTACATATTTAAATAAAAAGAGATTAAAAAAAACAAACATACAAACAAACATACAAACATACAAACAAACAAACAACCTGATTCCTCCAGAACTCAGGATTTCTAAATCGGCTAAAATAGAAAATCTTAAAACTTACTAAAAAAATATAAATTTGAGTTATTTCCAAAACCTAAAAGACCAATCGTAAATCTACTCAATGAAACAAACCTTGCCAAAAAAGAAGAAGAAATTCCTAAAATATGGCTAAAATTTGAGAAATTGCTATCAAAACATCATTTTTTTCTATGGGCTCGTCAATATAGTTCCAGCAATATCATGGGTCCAAAATAGACATCGTTTACCCCTCCAAAAATGGGTTCATGAAGTGTCATACATTATAGATATTCGGGTTGCATATGTAGTCCTTTCAACTAGTTCGGTGTTAAATTTCAATATTTATGATGTATTTTTAAAGACATTTCGATTGGATTCTATGGTGTTGTTTGAAAGTGTTTTTAAAAACCATTTTTGTTGGACAATGCTTGGATACTGACCCCAAGGTACTGATCTTTAAGGTACTGACCTCACCAATAGGGTGTTAGCACGTGACCCATTTTAGCACGTGACCCATTTTAGAAGAATACAAAAAGATAAATGTAAAAAGTGAAAGAAAAAAATACCACGTGCTAAAACCCCATTAGTGGGTCAGTATCTTGGTTACATAAGGCATCTCCAACTCGAATAGTGGTTTTGGTGCAACTTTTGTACTAAAATAGTGCAACTGTTGCACTATTTTACTTTTCCGTCTCCAATCCACTACACCAAAATTTATACTAAAAAGAATATTCTCTGGAATATTCTCTTTCTTTCCCTTTTTTAATATTTCTATATAATTAACATTTTTCCTCATAATTAACATAATATTCCAATACGATAAGAAATTATGAAATTAATGAATAAAAAGAAATTAAATTTAATTAGGTTAAATATTACATTTATTATTAAAATAACTTAAACATTACATTTCAGGAAATAAAAAAAGAAAATGCATAAAAATAAAAGTATATATTGATCATCATCTAATTATCTAAATTAGTATATCCATTCCACAAATTATCTATTAAGGCATTTCAGAGTGCAATGTGAGCGTCTGTATCCCTGATTTCTCTATGTCGAGCTAGGAATTGTTGAAATCGGATATTTTCATCTAACATCATCTCAACTTCTGGAGTTGGTGCTTTCATATGATCCTCAATTTATGCATCAACATCATGCTTATTCGCGATTATCATGTTGTGCATAATAATGAACGTAGTCATTATATCATGTAAAAAATGTTTATGTCAAAAACGTGTCGGTCCTGGCACGATTGCAAACCGTGATTGGAGAACTCCAAATGCACATCTTACGTCTTTTCTACATCTTTCTTGTTTCATAGTAAATATTTTTTTTTTCGACCATGTGGATCATGAATAGGTTGTACAAGCGTAAACCATTTTAGATATATACCATCAACTAAATAATAACCCATATTATATTCTTTTCCTTGCATGACATAATAAGCTGAAGAAGTAACACCTTGAGCGAGGTTGGAAAATATGGGATGCCTCCAATACATTTATATCATTGTTTGTACCTGGCAAACAAAAACATATCATAATTAGCTACGGCCTCTAGAATAATAGTTGGGGATCCACTACGACCTACATATTGTCCTGCCCAAGCCGTTGAACAATTTTTCTACTTTCAGTGTATACAATCTAGACTATCCAACATTCCTGAAAAACCACGATCTTTACTGATACAGAGTATTCTGGCAACGTCAGTAGCGTTGGGTGATCTTAGATACTCACATGTAAATTCCTCCATAACAGCACAACAACATCTCTTCAAACTCTCAATTATTTTGGACTCTCCTATTTTAATATACTCGTCAGTAGCATCAGCTGGACAACCATATGTTGTGCAAACAAACCCAGTCTTCCCATATTATCTCTTTGTTGCACAAAGTAGCTATCACGAGCTTCCAATTTCTCAACAATACGAAGGAATAAACTACTACCCATTCAAAAGCGTCGACAAAACATTTGATCGGTATACCGTGGGTTCTCGGTAAAATAGTTGTAAAACAATCGGCGATCAACAATTTTTCGGTCTCGATCACTATATGACCAGGAATTGAGCCTCTACGGGTCACTGGGTTGTTTTGTTGATTGAAATAATGAGCGATAACCCTTGGAAGTTACCATGTTAGGCAAGTATCGCTTCTTGTTCTGCATCCATCGCTTCAAGATCTGCCAGAAGCTTCTCTTCCACTTCGTCGAGATGAAGATGAAGATGAGAAATTAGATGGACCTCCAACATTAAAATTAATTTATTCTTAGAGTTTAATTTAATGAGTTTTAGCAGACTTTGGTGTAGGCTCTTTATCTTTATGAAATATACTATTCTAGATAAGAAATATTAGTTATCCTAATTATCAATCATTGGATGGATTGCATCACCATCATCACCATCTGAACCGTAAGATTAAATCTCGAAAATAATATCTTCTCTTTGTCCATGTGGCCAACAATAGCTGTAAGCCCACATGAGTATTGTGAGTAGATACAGACAAAACAATATCTAGAAATCTTATCTTCACTTTTCAGAGTACCTCTCTGTAAAAATATCTCAACTTTTCAAGAAATCTGATATTCATTTTTCCCAAAATATGAAGATAAGATATCTGAACTATCTGAGAAACAATTCTCTGTATTTTTTATTAATAAAAAACTAAATAGTCTTTCGACTTTCATGGCAATCTTCACAAAGATATTGTTATTCGAACTTGGAAAACGTAACTTATTATGAAAACAAAATTGTCCTGAAACGAGAAAAATGGTGATTTTGGGGTCTAAACGATGGAATTTGACCAAAATAGGGCATGCCTCATGAACAAAGATCATGATTTTTAAAGATTTTGACGATTCGCTTCAACCGTGAAAATTTCACGTCATTACGACTCCAATGCCAGCACTAGTAGAAATCATTTGACCTTCTTCAGGTCCCATCAGATTGCGTCACCATCTAAACTGTAAGATTAAATCTTGACAATAGCTGCAAGCCCACATGGAAAAAGTAGCGACAATAGCTGCAAGCCCACGTGGAAAAGCATATACGGACAAAAATATTAAAATTCAGCAAAAAAATTCAAACCACTTATCTGTAATAATATCTTAACTATTCCAGAAATCTGATCTTCACTTTTCCCAAAATAGAAAGATAAAATATTTGAGCTATTAAATTCCAACCGTTGAATGGATTGCATCATCATCTGAACCGTAAGATTAAATCTCAAAAATAATATATAGACTTCTCCAGAATTCTTATATTTACCTTTCCCAAAATTGGTGGATAAGAAATCTGATTTCAAATGACAACCAATGGATGGATTTCCTCACCATCTAAACCGTTGGATGAAACCTGAAAAGAGTACCTCCTAGTTTATACAAATATCAACTCACACTATATTAAACATATCCCTTCAAATCTCTTATACCTTTGAAACACTTATCTCTTCAAGTCACTTTACCCTTCAAATCACTTTTTCCATAAAATGTCTACAAAAAGAAGTTCTCCATACATGCATGCAGAAGACACATATCTTTATCACATATATCTTGATGTTTCGTAAAACTTGATCATAGGTATTTACCAATCGAAGGATATATTCTGAGCTTGAGTTGAGACTGATTACAACAACAACAAACCATCTTTTATCACTGAACTTCGTAACAAGAGAAGTTTGTAGTGTTGCATGCAAAATATCCTTATCGCAATGGGGAAAATGCAAGGATGCCTACAACAGACTGAAAATCTTAAACCTAGTGGTGCCTTCGAAGATGATATTGTGAGTATTTGTTAAAATTCAAGTTGTAGAAAAATTATATTTCATATTTAATTTTAACAATATATTTGTATCATTTTGCAAATGAACTAGACAAAAATTTTATTGGCCCAAGATAGCAAATATAAATATGGATTCAAGTTTGACCATGTGTGGCACATCCTAAAAGATATGTAAAAATTTACAGACAACGAAACTATAACATCACCCTTTCAAAGGGAAAGTGGTAATTTCGTATCATCATAGGAAGACTCTCTAACTCTAGAGTCTCCGACAACGTCATATCCTAGATTATCTTTATTTTCTCAAAATATAAGTAGTGATGACGGTGGGGGTAGTTCATCTCAACGGGCCGTTGGGGTGAAGAAAGCAAAAATTAAAAAGAGGGCAGAGGGAAAAAATTCAACATTTTGTGAAACTTTGAAAGAAGGACAACAACAAATGTTGTAAGTTCATACCAGAAACGTTATGCAGAGGGAAAGAAGTAACGAAAATTTAGAGAGAAAAGTGAAGTACCGTGAAGCCAAAATTGTGATGATAGATTTGAATACCATAGATGATCCAATCCAGTACGAGTTTGTGAATCAACAACAATTAAAAATTATGGCAAAACGAGCTCGACAACAAGACCAGGGATCCCAAAATACAACCGGGTCTTTTGGTGATATTTTCAATAAAATCCAAGGACCTAGAAATGGCCTTCCAGACTACTAAATTCTTGTTGTAATTTATATTGTATTTTCCCTTAATTTCAGTGCATTTCAATTGGGTTCGAAAAATTAATAGCACTATTTGGGGTGACTATTGTGTAAATATCACTGCATTAATAATTCATATTTAAAAGACACCAATTAAGGTGACCAGACGAAACTAACCTGAAACAGTGAGATTCTGTCGTTTTCAAAGTGAGAGAGAAAGAAAAAGAGAAAGAAAGCGGCGACAAACAAATCGACGGTGAAGTAACCGCAAGTTAGAGAGCAGTGGATTTTCCACACTTCATTAGATAATTTCCAATCGATAGAGGTAAGCTGAGTTAGATTTCATTTTCGTTTTTGTTGTCGATAAGTTATTGCGAATGTTTGATGAGTTGTGTGTTGATTGAAATTGTAGATTAAGGTTGATTTGTGGATCTGATAATGGTTATGGGTTAGGTTAGGGTTTGAAATCGGGTTTAGTGTTTGTTGACGAAGATGAATTTTTAGGTTTCTGAGACTTTTTCAACAAGGTCCGAGCTTTTTTTTGACTTTATTCGAGCTTTTCGGGTTTGGAAAATTAGGTTTTGTATGCCCGAGCCTTTTTGTTTCTAATACGAGCTTGTTTGAGGTAAATCCGAGCTTTTTTGTAACACGTCCGAGAATTGTTGTTTCAAATCCAAGCTTTTTTGAAACATACCCGAGCTTTTTTTGTTTTGAAAATTAAGGTTTGTTTAATTTTGAATCTCTTAGACCTTTTGAAAGTTTTTTTTAACCAAATCCGAGTTTTTTTAAAACAAACCCGAGCTTTTTCGTTTGAAAAATTAGGTTGGTTAAACTTTGCATTATTTGTGTTTTTTTTAAATCATCGATCTTTTTTATCAATGCTCCGAGGTTTTTTTTTCAAAGTTTCGAGTTTTTTTATCGAACCTCCGAGCTTTTTTATACTATGTCCGAGCCTTTTTCTTGTAATCCCCGAGAATTTTTATTTACTTTTCGATCCTTTTACAGTATAGTTATGTATTGCTTATGTGAAAATACAGATGAAGAATCGCTTGAAGGATTTGTTTAAGACTCTAGAGGGAGAATGATACAAGGGCAAACTCACTCGCCACGACTATTTTGAAGCTCTTGGTAATAAATACGATGCACTTAACCGGGTCCCTGAAAATTTTGTTGTTGAAGACCGACGTCGGTTCATGGAGTCGTGTTTCAGGCATTTCAGAAGATGCATCGTCAGATGAAATTTTTGGATTGCGTTATCCATCGACTGCTTATGTAGGAGCTACATTATGATGGCACGACAGATGATATACGGTTCATGTTAGGGAATCATTCGATGAGATTTTCAAAGGTAGAATTTTGTTTGATCACTGGATTATGGTTCGGAGATGTACCAGACACGACGATGTATGCTAACTTGGAGAATGGCATACACCAGAGGTACTTTACTAGTATAGATGAGGTCCAATTCGAGGAGTTGAGAGATTTTCTGAGCCTCGATGAGTTTCAGCAGCCGTACGATACTGTGAAGCTCTGCCTCCTCTATATATTGAACTAGAAACTGATGGGGTTGGACGAGAGAATGAAGATTCAATTTTGGCAGTTTCGACTGGTAGAGGACCCTGATGCTTTCAATGCGATCCCATGGGGTGCCCACATGTACATGCATTCCATTTATTCATTCAAGCATGTGCTTGACGGGAGATGTGAGTGATTCGAGAGACATCAGCATGCAAAGGGCGCTAACGTACACACAGTGGAGATCTACAACATTTACGGTTTATCTCACGCCTTGCTGGTAAGAATTTTGAATTACAACATTTACTTTATTTATCGTGTCATAAATTTTATGGACTCTTATCGTACTTATCATTTATACATATATTTGCTTTCGAGGTGATCCCCGATCTTGGCATCCAGTTCGGGACCTGGAGGGCTATGGACCTGTCTCCTTAGATTTTGAAGTGGGAGTTGAACAAACAATCGAGAAGGGAAAAGATAGCTAAGATTTTCACAGCGAGAGTATTTATCTAATTTGTTAATGTTTATATTTGTTACTATGTATATAATTACAATGGTTCAACTATGGTTTCAGGTGTTTACGAGGATGGGACTAGTGCCTACAACAACTGATAGGGGTCAACCGTACTTTACGAGCATAGACGGGGGGGGGGGGGGAGGGGGCAGCCCGATATATAGAGCAGGACAGGCTTCACATTTTGAAATTGGTTCTCGATCAGACTACCACTGATGAGAGCAGTGGGACAGAGGGTTCTGACCCGAAGGGTAGAGGTGGGATGCCTAGTGAGACAGAGGGTTCAAAGCTGGAGGGTCAGAGAGAGAGGCATAGACGAGTTCGATTTACCACACCCAGAGCTACCTCTAGAAGGGATTCCCATAGGGGCGTTGGGCTTGATCAAGAGGTACGTAAAAATTACTGTTTTGTTTTTTATAAACTCAAACTTGTGACTATTTTAGTATTGATAATTTAGACTTAATTTCAGGCCCCATGGGAACATCAATTGAACGCAATGCTTGAAGCCCTCCAAAAGAGTAAGGAGGATCGAAAGCAGCGGTACCGAAAGTGGGTGCAAATGATCAGGGGCTTCAGCGGTCAGAGTCAAAGACGCAAACGCACAGGGATGCTCCACCATCTCCTAATTGGGACTTTAGTCCTAGAGACATGGCATGTGGTCATCACCAGGGGACAGGCCGAAGGACTGCACCTGGCCAGTAGCCGCATACTAGGGGGACATGTCTAGACAGTGAGACTCAACTACCTGTAAGCGATACAGGAAATGGTACACCTACAGCAGTCCTGTCGGTACGTACATCCTCAGATCGCACCCATTTGGTCCTCCTAGAGAACATGTCCAGGTCAATGAGCCCTAGCGGTCCCTTCCACCCCGCAGATCGATCGAGCCCTAACAGTTTCACCCACCTCGCAGGAGGCACATACTCAAGTGAGGTTGGCAGTTGTTTAGCCTTTACACAGATCCATATCGGTCGAAGAGGGTGAGGATACTGCTCCAATCAGCTAGCACATTTTCGATCCATATGTTTTGGTGAACGCTGACCAACTTGTGGCTTACAAAGCTTACAAGAGGAACGTCAACGGGGAACAGTAAGTACAACTTTCTTTATGTAACTAACAATCACCTCAGTTAAATTAATGAATTATATAACTAATGCAACAATTATGCAGACATGATATGGACGTGCTGGAGCCAGTTCCTACCACATGGTTCCACAAGATGCAATCCAACTTCATGAACTTGGAGGACACGGTACATTCCTTATGTGATTTTTTTTAGGTTTGTTTAAGTTATGCTACATTCAAACAATGTATAATTTTTATATTTTCAGCATATAGATGCATACCTGCATATTCTACGGAAGTGTCATCGAGCATTCCCCACTGCGGTTATGACCTGATTGTAAATATTTATAACGTATAGTTTTAGCATGTAGCTTTTTTTGTTTGTTATTGTTTATAACTTTCTCTCAATGAATATATGTATAGCCACTTCTGATGATACAGTGGAGGATAATGATGCCCAGTGATGCTCACGGGGATGTCACCACGACGAGGTGGAAGGTGTTGAAGTTTTGATGGTCCGTTGAGGAGTTTACGACGGTCCATGGAGCTACCCCAACTGAAAATCGTCTGTGGCACGAGGTTGACCTGGTGAGTGTTAAATGGTATCAATTTTTTAATTAAAATGTATTTTTATATCCTAACGCCTTCTTGAAACTCTTACAGGTCCTGATACCTTGCAACATTGGGCGCCAACATTAGCTCTCGGTGACCGCCGACCTCACCATCGGGAAGATCCACATACTGGACCCCTAGAGACATGTAGTTCTCGTGCATATCAGGAAGCAGCAGGTCGTGCCATTGAGATGATTTTTACCGTCCATGTTGCATCAGGTGGGGTTTCACACTGCCTGCCCAACTGATCTACTGAATTTCAACATGCCGAATAGGCTTTTTTTGGTCAACACTGTGTCTACATCACTTGTGCCCCAATAGAACCGAGCGTAAGACATTCATTTTTATTAACTTCGAGTTTGTTTTATTAAAATTCTATTGCAACACATGTTAATGTGTCTAACTGTAGGGATAACTGTGGTCCCCATACGTTGAGATTGATTAAGTACTTACTAACGTATATGAATTATTTTGATTGGCCAGAAGACGATATGGGGATCGTTCAGGAGAAGATGGTTGTGGAGTATTTTTGTAACTCCAAGCTCGTCTAAACATTATTATTTTTGATGTATAAAAACAACTGAATAAAGACGATATTATTTTTTATTGTTTTTATTTCAAGTGTATGGAATCACATGTACAACACACATTGCATACCTTTAACAATATTAAAACTAAAAATGAAAACCTCATTTCATTAAAAATTAAGTTAATGAACAAGTCATACAATTCCAAATTATAACAATGCCGTCAATGTAAACGCCTCCATTTATTCCACGGTAGAGTCCTTGTCAGGGCACGTCTGTTTGTTATGTTTGACTAAATGACAGATGCTACACTTACGGCGGTATTCTTCAGGAACAACTCTGCTTGGACCTTTATTAATCAAATGTGGGTTAGAAAACCTCATAGAATTATGACCTGATTGTCCACATTTTCTACACGATTGTGTGGTTGTCTTTTTCAAAGACGAGACATGTCGACTTGCCCTCGGGTGTCCTACTTGTCTCCTGGAGATTGGATTCTAAATCACCCGTTCAACGATGTCGAATAGCACTACCCATGATGATGGATGGCCAACAGGCATAATAGGAACCAAGTACGCATCAATAAATATCTATCTCTTATAGTAGTCCGCACACAGGGATGTGAAATCCAAGTTTATCTCCCTACAATAATAATGAAAACAATGAGATTCACGTTTCAGCAATATAAAGCGTAAACTATAACTTGTATTGTACCTTGCCACTACGAGTGCGTGAGAACACAAAAAATGGTCCATTTAGAATTTGTTGCATGTACAGGTCTTCTGCGCTAAGTCAATAGTCCACTATTTTTCAGACCGTTTGATGGAGAATAATTTCCAGTCGACTGGATTTACGGTCATATAACCGCACATCTTCATACATTTTAGGATTACAGGATGTGTTGAGTCGTTCAACTAATAATGCATGGACTATGCAGCTCGATAGCTATCGTGAAACCACCGTTATAGCTTATTCCTAATGAACTCTGCCAATGTCAACATAGGCAGTTGTCGTGCAAATTTTAAGAATGAGTTTATGCATTCTACAGTATTTGTTATTGTTTACATGTAAAACTGGTAAACTATTATCAAAACGCCACGTATGTCGTTTGATCAGCTGGTCAATGAAATATATTGAAGACTGATTGAATTTGTATATTTCGGACTATCTCTCAAATCCGAAACCAAATATTAAAGATACAATTCTAGAGAAATGGTCAGACTGAAAGATGTAGTAGTCTCTAAAAATCCCTCATTTACATATGAGGTTGGATCCCATATTATATAAGAGGAAAAGTGTCGAAATGACTATAATTGAGTGTTTCAGCCTATGTCAGAAAACTAGTTGGGCGGCTGAAAGCCTAGTTGATGCTTTGCTTTTGAGGTTGGTCGTATGCCTGGTTGACACATGCCTGATTTCAAAGTTGTTGTACCATTGGTTGGATGACACGTAGGTTAAGTGTGTCAAAACTGAAAATGCTACCTTCGAGGACTGAAATCTAGTCCAGATTCTTTGCATCGCTCTGCCCGAGACACTCTCTGATGAGACTTGTTTCATCCAGGATGACCTTTTGGACTACATATGCTTAGTTCTTTCGGCCCATTATTAGAAGCTTCACATTCGGTTGAAACTTCTTATCAATTTAGGTGGGCTTTCGTAGGCTCTCGCATCTTAGCAAATTATTATTCTAAACCAGTCCAATGGCGGTAGGCACATAATCTTGGGTATATCATCAGCCCCTAGTCTTGTTCGATAAAAAATAAAATTTTATCTTGGAAGACTTTATATACTAGCCGAGGTCATTGACTCGACGCACACACACATACATATGGCTTTTGAGAACCAGGTCTTAGTCTTTCGGTTATCTGAGAATCCTCTTCTCGTTGAGCAGCTACTTGGTGGTCTGAAACTTTCCTGATTTGGACACGTCTGAGTCATCAATGCGATTTGGTTGATCAATAGAAACAATTTTTAGAAATTGTTGTCCTGTCTGACATATAACTTGGCCGAGATGGACAATTTCCCCTATATTTGAATTTATTGAAAATCCCTATGGGCCAATATGCTTTTTTTTTCGGGCAGCATTGTATTGGCCGAATTAGCTTTCTTGAGAACATGTAATATATATATATATATATATATATATATATAATATAATAAAGTAGATGACTATTTTTTATTATATACATTAATAAATTTCAAAGAAAAGAGGAATATGAATCAATTTACCCATGTCAGTAGCCATACGGTTGGTTCGCATGTACTATTGGATGTGTCAGTTTTACACTGCCCCATGTCCACATGTTGGATAATCAATTTGCCAACCCTTTGACTTCTCTAGGCTTCAAACGCCTAGACGTGAGCGGATTTGGTGGTTTTGCGTCCATAGCGGTTTGGAGGTGAAAATACAGTCACTTTCCGGTGAGTTCTCTTTCATGGATCTCTCTTGCACTAAACCTCTTGGTCAATTCTGGTTTCTTTCACTTTTGAGGGCGGTTGAGCTGAAGGGTGCCAATTTTTTTTTACAAACCACCAGACCTCATTTTGCCTAAAAATCCTTTAAACTCGGGCCGAAATACTAATCTGAGTGTCTTGGTTTCGGATTTTTCTGGCTTTGGTTTCCAATTGACTGAAATGATTGTCAAGACGTTGAAAGGTCTGTCCCAATTAAAAGAACAGGGAGATGTCATGGATTTCGATGTTGAATCCCATTGAGAGGTTCAAATCCGATATTCTATTGAGGAACCCTCTTTTGTTGACAGTGAGGTTAACACCGTTTCGGTAAACAACTTAAAATCCTATCAGATGTACTTCAGGCTATCTTCGCGCATCGAACTGTTTTTTCCTGAAACCCGGGCCTCTTGGAATCCACCTAGTGAATATGTGGTGATTTATGGTTTTATGTTGAGTTGTGGGATTGGTCTTCCTCTTCCTGATTTCATTGCCCATTACCTGAGTTCTGTCAGGTGTGCGCCGATGCAGCTTACCCCTAATGCGTATCGTAATTTGCTGGGTCTCTATTGCCTTTAGCGAGATCAAAATTTTGGTGCCCCTTCCGTTAATAAAATAAAACATTGTTTCATTCTTCGTCGGTCTGTTAATGAGCCGGGTTCTTACTACTCAGCTTCTCCTCATCCTTCCAGATGGATGCCTATTGGAGAGGATAGGAAGAGAGTAGATGGCATACTTGACCTTCCGAGTAAAAAGGAAGGGAAAAAGAAAAATGGCATTATATGGGGCATGCTCAGTTCCAACAAATATTGGAAGGGGGGGTAGTTCTTCATTGGTGGTGAGTGGGGAAGAAAACCCTCGGGTGGTTCTTTCGACGAAGAGTTTTCAGTTCCCCGCCAGGTCTGTGAAGCTAGTAAGTGTCCTTATTTTTAACTATGCTTTGTATTTGGTAGAATCTTACTTGATAATAATTTATGTTTATGTAGTTACTTACAAAGATCCTTCCAAGTTGACTATTGACGAAGTGAATTGAATTTCCCAAGCGGTTCAAACAAAAATGCATGTTCAAAATTATAAGACGCTGGTGACTGAAGAGAAGTTGAAATCCTACGGGATTATTCCAAAACTCTTGAATAACTGAAAACATCGTGAGTGTTTTCTTCGTAACTCAATTATAAACCGATTTTTTGGAAGACACGTGACCTTTTGTTTACTTCTGGCAGTTACAGAATCAGACCTAATATGTGGTAAGGCTGTAAGGGCACTGAAAACTGTTCAACTTTCCAGTTATCATGACGAAGAGAAAAATGTAAAACAAGGGAATGCTCGTCCTGACAATCCGGATTTACCAGAGGACTCGGATTCCCATATCCCTGTTTCGGGTGTTGTGGTCGTTGGGTCAGGTACCGGGCCAATTGTTGGGTCAGGACCACGAAAATCAAAATATTTTGGTCCACCCATTAAAAGAAAAAGAGATGTCTTGTCTCGCCCCAGATTTTAGAAAGCTCCACGGAAATTGAATATCCCTTCATCCTGTAGGGGAACTGATAGTGGGAGAACCGACAACGATCCTCCTAGTAGTGTTATTCTAAATACTTTCGGTTCGATTCTGGAGTATGTGCCTGAGATAGACATGACCATGGTTATGTTCGAACCGTGGAACCGAACCGAACCGTAACCGTGTGAAATGAACCGTAATCGGAATCGGAACCAGAACCGTGGGGGAGGGGTTCGGTTCCGATTCCTCCTCTGAAAAAACCGCCATGGAACCGGCGGTTCAGTTCCGGTTCTGAACCGTCGGTTCCAGCAAATATATATATATTAAATTTTTTCTTATGCTAAATTGTGAAAAAAAACCCGAACCGGCGGAACCGGAACCACCGGTCATCGGTTCTTGTTCCGGTTCTGGTTCCGATTCCGGTTCCGGTTCCGGTTCCTTCTAGAACCGAAACCTGTTGGAACCGTGGGCATGCCTAGTCTGAGAGTTTTCGTGCGAATGCTTCTTCCATTAAGGTTCAAGAGACTGCTCCCTCTGACCCTCCCAAAAATATTCAGATTCTGGGGATAGTTTGTCCTTTAGCCGTTTTTTTTAGTTTCTTCACAGGCGAAGGATCTCTTCTGTCTGCACCTACTAGAAGAGATGTTTTGTCAGACTCGGACCCTTTGGATGCTTCATTTGCACTAAAATTGGCTTTAGCTGGCGATTTATCTTTCAGCCCACCGGAGGACTATGAAGCTTTTAAGATAACTGACATAGTTGAACATGGTCGACAAGGTCTTCACTCTCTCTATGGTATGCTTTGTATCCTTCTCTTATTCGTACTTTTGCATATAGCTTTCGATATAATATATATATATATAATTTTTTTATTATATCGTGACTGTTTTACTCGACAGCTTTTGAGGAAGTGTGATTCTGCCGTGAAAGAGAGGGATGGTCTCATTTCCCAAGTGGCTAGGATGGCAGAGGAGAAGCAGAAACTCTTGGCCGACAACTTAAAGCTTTTGACTGAAAATTCAAAACTCATGGCCAGGATCTCTAGTTTGACTAGCAAAGAAACATCCATTGTCTAAGAGACAAGAAGGCGTGAAGGGGCTGAGCAACGAGTTGCTGAGTTGGAAAAGTTGAAAGGAATCCTCGAACTTCGCCTTGAAGAGTTTAAGTCAGATTTCGAGTTGGCCCAAGATGAAATCAGGATTCGGGCAGTTGATCTTTTTAAGCATTCACCTGCTTTTATTGCCTATACTCACAGAGAGTTTGCAAGAGGGTTGATGCTTGCAAGGACCTCGTCTGGGCTTTAGACTATCCTGCGATTGCCGAAAAGATCAAAGAGTCGATGAAGGAGAACCTTGAAAAAATGGTGGAAGACTTGAAAGCTCAAGTCTGTCGATAGGAGATGGACCGAAGGAACAGACATCTACCTCTGTTAGATATGCATATTGATTTAGATGCTCGATATGATTATACTTTCGGGGACTTTAAGTCCTGGTAATATGTGGTTGGATCCTCTCATTGATTATGGTCCTGATCCGGAGTTCGAAGAAGATGCAAGTGAATAAGCTGAAGAAAGTAAAACAGAGGGAGAAGAAGATGAAGACCAGGACGAATGAGGAAAAAACTGAGGCCACCTTTTTTTAGCCGAAGTTCCTGGCCTTTTATGAACTTTTGTATATCAATAAAAGATATTTTGTTTTCTGACTCTTTTTGTTTTAAATCTTTGGATCCGAATTTTGAAGGTATCGGGCATGTCCGACCTCTTTGCATGATTTCCTTTTTAATGTAAACTTTACCTCTTGTTTTTGGTAATTCCTTTTGATATTTATTTAACTACTCTGATGGGTTTTTTTTTGTTATTGGTTATGATCCATTTTAGCCATAACCTTCGTAAGTTAAATTTTTTCGATTAAGTTAATATAACTTAATCTTTTTTTAATTACTCTAACGATTTTTCGGTTGCCGGTTATGAGCCAGCTACTTTAAACGTCGTAAGACAAATACTAGCCTTTTTGGCTATTTGTAGTTTGATTGTTGGTACAACTGAAAGTTTGAATTTGGTTAGAATAGATATTTTATTTATCGCCCAAAGGCTAAAAGACGACAAGGCCTAAAGGCTCACGCGTTGATGCCTGAATGGCTTACAAAAGATGAAGTCGCTCGGAGGAAAACACGTTGCCCGAAGGCTCAAAGATGATGTAGCTCGAAGGCTGACATAACATCCTAAGGTTCAAAAGACGATGTCGTCCGGAGGCTGACTTGTTGATGCCCGAAAGAGAAAAAGATGTAGAATTCCCTTCTACTGGTAATAAGTCTTTAAATATTGAGCGTTCCATGGACGAGGTATGATTCCACCCCCTGACCTTGATATTTGGTAAGCTCCATGTCATGCTATTTCGACAACCTGATAAGGCCCTTCCCATTTGTCGTTGAGTGTCCCGGTTGCTTTGTCTCGAGTGTTAGGCATCACTCTTCGTAAGACTAGGTCATTTATCTGAAAACTCCTCTGTCGAACTTTGTTATTGTAATGACGTGACACCCTTTGCTAGTAGGTGGCCATTCGTATTTAACCTCTATCCCTTCGGGCTTCTAACTCGTCTAGACTAGATGATAGTAGATCAATGTTGTTGTCTTGGTCATAAAACCTAATCCGGGGGGAAACTATTTTGGTTTCTATAGGAATAACGGCTTCGGCTCCAAACGCCATTGCGAAGGGTGTCTCTCCAGTGGAGGTCCGCGAGGTTGTCCTATATGCCCATAATACTTCGGGCAATAAGTCTACCCAACATCCCTTTATGACATCCAATTTTGCTTTGATGTTGTGTTTTATTATCTTGTTTACCGCCTCGACTTGCCCGTTGATTTGTGGGTGTGCTGGGGTGGCGAATAAACAATTGATGTTCCACTCATCACATAATTTTCAAAAATTCACGTTATCAAATTGTGTCCCGTTATCTGAGACTATAGCATTCGGGACACCGAAACGATAGATGATCAATTTTTTGATAACGTCCGTTGTCTTGGCTTCGGTTATTCGAACCAGTGCTTTTGCTTTGGCCTATTTTTTGAAATAATCTACTGCAACAATGGCATATTGTGCCTGACCCTTTGTTGTTGGCATTGGCCATATGAGATCAACTTCCCATCAGTCAAAAGGGTGTGCTGACACCATTGTTCGGAGTCACTCGAGATGTTGCTTGATGTTATCAGCTATCCTTTAGCATTTATCACAACTCATCGCCATTTTTTTACCGTCGTCAAAAAAATGTCGGCCAGTAGAAACCCTGCCTCATTACTTTGTGAGCTAGACTTTGTGGACCAGTGTGCTTGCCGCATACACCAGCATGAATCTCTGTTAGGATCCTTTCAGCTTCTGTTGGACCGACACACCGTTGTAATGCTCTTGAGAATCCTCTGCTGTATAATTCACCAGAGAGTATTGTATACCTGACCGAACGATATCTGATTTTCCTAGCCTCAATTTTATCTCCGGCGTTGTTCCATCCATCAAGAATGATCGGATTGGTGTCATCCAAGTCATTTCCAAAGTGCTTATCTCAACAGTCTCGTGCTTGTTATTCGAGTAAATACTCGGTCGTTGCAAATGTGTAACTAAGATCATTTTGGTGATGAACACATTTGTAGCGGATGCTAATTTGAAAAGTGCATCTGCATGATTATTCTCGGCCCGAGGGATCTGGGTGATCCGAAATGCCTTGAAGCGCCAGATGGCCAGCTTCACCATTCATAAATAAGCCATCATTCCTTCCTCTTTAGCCACGTATTCATCGCATACGTGGTTAACTACCAATTGAGAGTCACTAAACACATCTATCTCATCTACGCTGAGGGTTGTGGCAACCTTTATTCCTGCCAAGAGAGCTTCGTACTCGGCTTGGTTATTTATTGCTTTAAAATCGAACCTGAGGGCACACTCTATCTGGTCATTTTGGGGGGTTGTGATCACTATTCCTGCCCCACTCCCATGTGTATTTGACGATTCGTCTACATGGAGTTTTCAGGGGTAACCTTTTTTTGGTTTGTCTGACTCGAATCCTTTGAATTCGACTGAAGGTTCTGAAAACTCTACGATGAAGTCCGATACAACCTGACCCTTAATAGATGACCTTGGTTTGTACCCGATATCAAACTCTCCCACTTCGATAGCCCATTTGTTAATCGACCCGAGACCTCTGGTTTCTGTAGGATTTGGCGCAACGGACAATTGGTCAGGATTGTGATTCGGTGAGCCTGGAAGTATGGCCTGAGCTTTCTGGCCAACACAATCAGCGCTAGTGCCATCTTTTCCATTTTCGAGTACCTCATCTGAGGGTCAGTAAGAGGCTAGTGTAGTACATCGGCTTCTGAATTCTGATTTCTTCTCGAACAATGACTGAACTAGTGGAAGCCGCAGAGACCGATAGGTACAGAAAAAGGTCTTCTCCCATATTTGGTTTTGACAACAACGGGGTGGTGCCAAGATATGATTTCAACTGTTGAAAATTCATTTCACATTCCCGACTCCATTCCACTGTCTTTCCCTTTTTTCAAAGCCTTAAAGAAGGGTAAACATTTGTCAGTAGATTTTGATATAAACCTGCTTAGAGCGGCGAGACAGCCCGTCAGTCGTTGGAATTCCTTCAACGTGCGTGGTGGCTTCATTTTGATGAAAGCATCTATTTTGTCTGGATTTGCTTCAATTCCCCTTTAGTGAAAAACAAAATCGAGGAACTTGCCTGGTCTTACGCCAAAGACGCATTTGGTTGGATTTAGCTTCATCCTATATTTTCTAAGGATGTTGAATGTCTCCCGAAGCGCTTCAATATGTCCTTCAGCAGTCAGACTTTTTGTTAACATATCATCTACGTAGACCTTCATTGTTCGCCCAATCTGATCGGCGAACATTGGATTGACTAACCGTTGGTATGTTGCTCCAGCGTTTTTCAAATCGAAAGGCATGACTCTGTAGCAATATAGTCCCTGGTCAGTTATGAACGTCGTCTTCTCTTCATCTGGGTCATTCATTTATATTTGGCTGTAGCCCGAGTACGTATCCATAAAGCTTAACAACTCGTGTCCAATTGTGGCATCCATTAGTCGGTCTATTCTAGGAAGAGGGAAACCATCCTTTGGACATGATTTGTTCAGATCCGTGAAGTCCACACACATCCTCCATGTGTCATTCTTCTTTTTTACTAATACCATGTTGGCTATCCATTTTGGATATGTGGCTTCTCGAATAGATCCGGCTGTCAAGAGTTTCTTCACTTCTTCTTTGACGGCAACGTTTCTTTCGGCATTAAAACACCTTTTTTCTGAGTTACTGGTCTAGCATCTTGTTTGACTGAAAGGCTGTGGTTGATTACACTTGGATCAATACTCGTCATATCTTTATGGCTCCATGCAAAGACATCGACGAATTCAATCAAAAAGGCTGAAAGGTCAGCTTTTACACGAAGGTCCAGATGGCTTCCCACTCAGACCACTTTTTCGGGTCTATCTTCGTCCAGCTCGACGTTTTTCGTTGGTTCAATTTCTCCTTCTTGCTCTCTACCCGTTGGATCTCTCGGATCCAGGGTGAATTTTGTTGGAGTTTCAGTCGCTTCTTCAACCAACCTATTTTGCTCGACTGACTCCTTCCTTGTTTTTTTTTCTTTCTTTCTTTCAGTTTTTGATGGTTTGTTTAGCTGAAGAACTTCCTCTAACTCTTTTCCTTTAAATGTTGAAAGATTGGCACTTCTGGCGGTTTCCTGATAACCTTTGATTTCTCCCGTGTCGAACTCGGTCGGAAATTTTACCTTTAGATAGTATGTGGCGGTAATCGCTCGTATTTCATTGAGGAAGGGTTTTCCCATCAATGCGTTGTATGGCCATTTGGGAATGCTGACTACTACGAACTCGGTCAACACTGTCCGCCTAGTAGGATGCTTCCCAATTCTGACGGGCAACCTGATCATCCCAAGTGGCCTATTTTTGATCCCCGGAAAGCTTTTAGAAGAGTATTGAAAAATTCAAGATCTTTTTCTGTGAACCCCAACTGTCGAAATATCGATTCGTTTAGGATATCGACTGAACTGCCATTGTCGATTAAAATCCTTTTAACGTCTCTATGGCCTATCCGAAGTTCGACCACTATAGCATCGTTGGGTCGAACATTACATCCGTTAGCATCTTTTGGCCGAAATGAAACTGGGCTCCAACCCTAATTTGGTTTCTTCCACTCCCGTTCGGCAAAGTTGACTTCTTTTCCTGAGACTTCTCTTATCTCGTCCTTTCTTTCTCGATTGCTATGACCAGTATTTGGCCCTCCCGAAATTGTATGAATCGAGCTTTCCTTTCGACTTCTTTCTTCATTTCTTTTTTCCTTACGGGGACTCTTCTGCCTGTCTCGGGGTAAATCTTTCCTTTTCTCAAATTTTGAGCCTCCGTTATCTTCCTTTCTAAATATGTACTCCTTCAGATGACCCTCCTTGATTAAGCTTTCGATGTGTTCCTTCAACTAGAAACATCTCGACGTTTCATGCCCATGGTCTTTATGAAAACGACAATATTTTTCTGTTGTTCGCTTGTGTGGCGGAGCGCTCATTCTTTATGGTCATCGTAGTATCCCCTTTTCTTGAGCTACCGAAAACACAGTTTCTACATCCCGATTTAGTGGTGTATAAGTCGAATATCTGCTCTTGAGGTAATCTCTATCGTCCCGACCATCATTTTTTCGTTTACCTTTGATCCTGTCGGGTCGTTTTTCCTTTTGGTTAGTCTTCCTTGATGTTGTTTAGGTCTTTGATCCCTCCCCCTTTTCAGGTCGAGAACCGTGGATCAGAAAACCTCCTTGAGCTACCTCTTCTTCCTCCGCCGCCCGAGCGTACTCGACGGTTACTTCGACCAGTTCTGAGTAATTGGCGAGCCTTTGTCGCCTTAGCTGGAACGAAAAGGGTCCACTTTGAAGGCCATAGGTGAAAGCTTTAATTGTAGTTATGTCGTTGAAGTCATCCATCATGAACGCTAATTTGTTGAAATGGGCCAGGTATTCTAGGATGACTTCTGTCTTTCCTTGCTTTAAACTTGACAAGTGAGCTAATGACTTTTTTCGTTGGAGGCTTCCTATAAGTTGTTGGGTGAAAGCCTGACTAAGTTGATTGGAACTGTTGATGCTATTTCTGGGTAACTGTCTGAACCAACTCTCAGCTAAATCTTTGAAAGTCACTGGGAATGCCTGACACAAGATGCGGTTGTCCTGAGTTTCAGTTGCCATTATGGTGACAAACCGGCTGACGTGCTCCATTGGGTCCCGTTCTTCAGTATATTGCTCGACGTTTAGCATCCTAAAGCTCCTCGAGAAGGGTTTTCTCAATACATTTTATGTGAATGGTCCCATGTGGTCGTTAGGCACCCGTATCGAACCACGTGTGTCGTGTCGACTTTTCTCCATTCTTTCTAGTCATCCCGGATTTGTTGCATTTCTTGTATATATTCTTGATTCTTCCTGGTTGAATGCCCGAAATCAAGGTGTCGGCGAGCGGATAGACTTTTCTTCGTTTTAGGGAGAGTGTTATCAGGTCGAATGGGTGTTTCGGCCCTTTGGTAGGTTTGACCATGCCGACCCTTACATCGTCTGGGGGGATCTCTCTCCTCCTCGTCCGACTCGTCTGTTGTTCTTTGGCTCTCTCTCTTCGTTCGGGTTGAGTGAGAGCTCTCTTCTTCCGAGTGGCCCTGTTAGGACCGCAACTTTCTATGCTCTTCCATTACTGCTTTTCCTCTGTCATTTCTGGCTTCCGTAAGAGAGTCTTCAGCCTGTATACCATACAGAGCTAAGATTGCCCGACTCCTTGGAGTTTGATAGGCAAAATGGGGGAGTTGAAATCTTCCCCCAATGATTTCCATGAGCTGCTGGAGATGTGTATTTGCTTTATGTATCCTTTGTGCTGAGAGACTCAAGGGAGTCTGTGTGTCTGGTGGAGGTGGAGTCAAGGTGATCTGTGAGGTGTCTTGTTCTTGCAACCTAAGATTTTGATTTGTTCCGGCTGTTAGGCCAGGCGTGAGATCAGCTTGACTCTCGTTAATTTGATATGGATTCATGGGCTTAGTTTCTCAAGATTTCTTAAGAGTTTAGTTCTGCCCCTCTTTCTAGCGCCAAATGTTTACACGTAAAATTGGTAAACTATTATCAAAACGCCACGTAGGTCGTTTGATCAGCTGGTCAATGAAATATATTGAAGACTGGCTCAATTTGTATATTTCGGACTAACTCTCAAATCCGAAACCAAATCTTGAAGATACATTTCTAGAGAAATGGTCAGACTGAAAGATGTAGTAGTCTCCAAAAATCCCTCATTTACATATGAGGTTAGATCCCATATTTATATAAGAGGGAAAATGTCGAAATGACTATAATTGAGTGTTTTGACCTATGTCAGAAAACTAGTTGGGCGGCCGAAAGCCTAGTTGATGCTTTGCTTTTGGGGTTGGTCGTATGCCTGATTTCAAAGTTGTTGTACCGTTGTTTGGATGACACGTAGGTTGAGTGTGTCAGGACTGAAAATGCTACCTTCGAAGACTGAAATCTAGTCCAGATTTTATGCATGGCTCTGCCCGAGACACTCTCTGATAAGACTTGTTTCATCCAGGACAACCTTTTGGACTACCTATGCTTGGTTCTTTCGACCCATTATTAGAAGCTTCACATTCGGTTGAAACTTCTTATCAGTTTAGGTGGGATTTTGTAGGCTCTCGCATCTTGGCAAATTCTTATTCTAAACTGGCCTAATGGCGGTAGGCCCAAAATCTTGGGTATAACAGTCGTCATCATCTTGTATCTTCTTTCGGGACAGTGTACGCGGGACCACTTGTATGGACTGGTAGCATTGACATAATCGAATGCATTCTGGTACAGGTTACGTAACTCTTCCATGTGCCGGTTATATTTCAACTTAGTGTACGATCGAGTTGCTTTGTCCATTATTGCGGCAACATCCTTTCTATTAAATAGCTTTTTAATATTTTTAGAAAAGTGATAGTAACATGTAGTATGGGTTGCATAAGGGAACATTGTAGAAGTCCCTGCTTCAATGCTTGCATGTCGATTGGAAATGAAAATCGGATCATCTATATGACCACGGGCACCTTCAAGCAATCCAATAGTCACTCCCATGAAAGGTTGTTTTCTGAGTCGTCGTACCCCAAAGCAATTGGATACAACTGTTCGTTCTCATATTGTGCAGTTGCAACAAACATTGTACTCCTGAATCTTCCCTTCAAATGTGTACCATCAACTGCAATAACTGGACGCATACACCTCCGGATTTCTCCAAATGAGGCACCCAACGACATGAAAAATACAAAAATTTACTATCTTCGTTACACTGTAAGTCAGTGATTGTGTCGAGATTTTTTTGTTTCAACACACAATCGAAAGATGACAGTAGGTGGAAGGTTTCTTCATACGTTCCATAGGTTAGTGACAACGCATAATGCAGGGCTTGATGTGTCTTACTGTACAAGATTTGGATGCTATACATTGTTTTCATATCGGCGATTATATCCTTGGGACTCATGAGACGACCATCTTGTTGTTGAAGTCTATGTGCAACGACTTCTCCAATTATGACTGCCCTAGCTTGTCAGTGGCGACGGTGAATCTCCTCCAACGGACAAGTGTGTTCGTTGACAAAACTTCTTACTTGGAAATACGTCCCTTAATCTCTCCTCACCACTCTTAACTTCCACATACAGCCGTCCATCAAACAAACCAGATATAACGTTGTCTTATTGGACTTTTTCACCTTCCACTCGAAGTTCTGCCGTATTGTAAAATGGTCAACTAGTCTCTTCAAATACTTTTATTGGGTAAAAATTGACCTTTATAAATCATGCTTGTAGGTTCTTCTTCTACCAAGTTCTTGCTTTCACCCATACCAAACAATTATGAATCTGCCCCGGGAATAACTCACGTTGTGGTATTATCAGAATCATATGGAGTTACATTAGGCTGAACCTCCGAAGTCCCAACCATATTTGGTGCACTGCAACTAAATCTGTGTACACGTCTTCCACGTTTTTCCATTTGGATAAGCTCTTCCTCTTCCTCGGTTTTCTCTACATGATCTACCAGATCAATATTTGTCTCATTATCCACCTCATGAATCAGCCTAAGATCCGGTTGAGCGTTCTGCTCATTGTTCATATCATTGTATTTCTCGTTGTACTACCCATCATTCATCTCAATTTGATAACCAAACACATCGTCAAATTGAGGTCCAACTATATCAGCATGGTCGGCTACTTCCTGTGTGACACCACACATGTTTTTCTGACCTTCGATCTCTCACTCATTTATGTGAACACTTGGTTGCTTCCGCTAAACGATCGAAACTGTTGGCTATTTTAACGAGGAAGAATATTATTACCTATCACATCTCATGTTGCCCTCTCAATTAGACTAACACACACTTGAGAGATCACTCTATCTTCCCCTAGCATAAACTGAAAATCATCATTGTTTCTTATAAATATGCGACATGTAGTCCTAGAAACAATTGATATAGACTATAGATCAACACTGTATTTGTTCACTTCATACTTCACAACGGTTTGCATAATCACCACCAATTCTTCGTAAGTCATACTCTTTGACACATACAATCCTTGGTTATCGGAACCTAAACACCTTTGACTTCCGTTAGGTAACTACTCTCATCGACCATTGTAAGATATGACTATTCTCGCCCGATTCATTCTCATGTCAAAATCATCATCATAAACCATTATTAAAAAAATTAAAATTAAAATTAAAATTACAAACCATAAAATGCTCGAGGACTGTTTTAAATTTCTCGAAGGCTTTATTCCAAAGCTCGGACCCTTTTCCAAAAGAGCTCGAAACATTCTCAAAAAGGCTCGAACTCTTCCCAAAAAAGCTCGAACCCTTGCTAAAAATGTTTAAACCATTTTAAAAAAGCTCGAACTCATTCCAAAAAATATCGGAGCCTTTCCACAAAAGCTTGGATCTATTTAAAAAAAAACTCATACGCTTTTAAAAAATGTTCGGACTCTTTACAAAAAGTCTCGGACAACCTTTAAAAAGGATTGGGAATTCACAAATCTAACAAACATACTACATATTCATACAAAGACTGAGACAACAAATCGTAAGGAATTGATACATTGTCACACCACTCGGAAATACATGATAAAAAAATAAAGATTAGAAATATATGTTACCTTGTTGTGATGAAACACGTCGACTTACAGACAAGTTGTAGATCGATTTCAGACAAGGTTTTTTGGAGAGAGAGAGAGGAGTTACTGTTTTTTCGTTTTCAAAGTGTATATGAAAACATAAAGAGAATTAAAAAATGATTATTTTAAGACAATTTTGGTAGTTCACCATAATATGTGTCCTTTAAACTTAACTTATTAAATCAATGACATCACTGCAACGCACAAAAAAATATATGACATTTCTCATCATTTCCACTATTTCAATTAGTGGTAATTTATTTTATCACTATGAAGTTTGTATTTTATTTTTAATGTATTTTGCTTTAATTTCTGCTGTATTGAATGAGGTGATTTATTTTAAAAAAAATACATTTAAATTTATTAATTATACACTTCATTTTAGTTTATTATAAATGTTAATAACAATAATAAGTAATTCACATCAAAAACATTAAATATTAAAAAGGACTAAAGTGAAATAAATTTAATTGATTAGGGTAAAATTGTGATTAAAAAAACTTTTTAATAGAGGATAAAATCATAATAGATTTTAATAAATAAAATTAAACTGTGATTATTAAAAAGTTGAGAGATTGAAAAAAAAAAACAAATTTGGGATTACGCAAAAGAACAATGTCACACTAGGAAGGCACAACAAATGGCACTGGGTTAGAGGCCGATTCTGGTGTGAATGGAGATTGGCGTGGTGGTTAGTGTTGGGTTGGTGAAGCTCTGATCAGTCAGTACCGAAACATCTTTCTTTTTTGTTTTAAAAAACCAAAAAACAACTTTAATGTTGTTTTGTTACACATTTTACAAAATTATTTTTAAAACAAAAAACAACTTTTTAAAAGTTATAATTAAAAATTTAAAAACATTTTTTTATTGTTTTTCACTATTTTCAAAACTTCATTTCAAAACAATCCACAAATTTTCTCTCCAAACATCTACTTTGCTCATTTTAAAAACAACATCAAACACATTTACATCGTTTTTTAACTACTTTTAAAAAAAATCTACAGAACACATTACATTTTTAAAAACATTTTTTTTAAAACATAATTTTCTTTTTTAAAAATAGTTTTCAAAAACACCATTTTAAAAAGGATACCAAATGCACCCGAATCGAATTAATGTTTGAAGTTTAACCGATTTTAAATAGGGTTCTTTAGATTTATAACACTCTTTAAATATACATTTTTAGGACTATACTAAGCTAATAGTTGGATTTTAAATAGCACCAAAGTATACTGGTCGAAATAAATACTCATATTTTTACTTTTAATCTCTTACACATATTTTTTTTTCTCAAAAATCTCCATCAATAGAGGTATCCTCCATCGATAGAGGTAAAACAAACTCCATTTGAAATCGAAAAGACCTCCATTGGAGGTTGAAAGGGCTTCGACCTCCATTGGAGGTTATCGAAAGAGTTCTATTAAAATAAAATACATACCCGATACTTATTGTCCAACTTTTATTTTTATTTGCATTATATCCAATAAGTCTTAGTCAGATTAAAAAGAATCACAGAGACTTATTTCATTGAATCCAAGAATTATTATCTTTCGAGACTTATCTTTTAAAAAAAAAATTGTTCATACCCGGATTCTTTACCCTTATTTTCTTTTGATTTTTTTAGTTCTCTCTCCTTGTTGATTCCTTTTCTTCGTATCAAATACTTGCCAAAAAAAAGATAAAATCATAATTTCTCTACAACTTTCTTAAGAGATTTTTGTTTTTTTGTAAGAAAAGAGTGAAGGAAAACATTGTTTTTCTTGTGAGAAGAAAGAAAGAGAAAGAAAGTCAATGACATTTTTGTCCTATCAAATGCAAAATATAAAATTATAAACTTGATGATATCCCCGCATGTTAAACTCGCTGTTATTTCCCCCTATTTCCTCTTTTTAAATAAATATAAGTATCCAACCTCAGCCGAGCGTGACCCATCGAGAATTCATGATCATCAAGTGGACCATAAGAGATGGTCATGTCACCAGTTCAAGTGGCACGAATGTACCAAATGAATACCCTCCATTCATTGTAGACCACATATGACATATAACAGCTGATCTTCATCGTGACCCACAAAATTGCCACCAATCACTCACATAGATGCCATGCAATTGACAAGTGTAAAATGTGTACCAAATAGCAATCACATGATTGTTTTTTATTTTTCTTAAACATAGTTGTGGTTGTAAAGAGAATTAAATATTTTTTCTTTATTTAATGATCTGCACGCGTGAGATTTGATATGTGTATTTTTTTTTTTTAAGTAAATATATATAAATTAAATAGAAAGAGTTTCTATAATTGTATAAATTTGAATAAGTTGATAGATAGGATTTTCATTCTATTTAATCTCTTATTTATTATCTTTTAAATTTATGTATTTATGATATAATTTAAAGGCCTGCTGCTATTAATAATAAGCGTATGTAGGATGGATTGTATTTTCAGTAATATGTATTGGTCTTTGTTTAGTATTCTGGGAGGTTCTTGTCGAAACATTTTCGATGTCAACAAAGTGTTTTTTACTTTTTAGATAAATTATACAATAGATTGATGCTTGTAAATACAAGATAGTTTGCAGGATAAAATCTAATACAATCAAAAGTTTTTAGTACAAAGTTTTCACTCGGTTCAAGGTTTGGAGGTTTGTGTGTATTTAGTATATACTGATTATAAAAATAAACTTACAAGTGATGCTTTTTTGTTAAAGGTTGAAATCCTAATTCATATCTATTGATACTTAAAAAAAAACATTTAAATATATAAAATATTAAGGGAAAGGTAAAATATCCAGAGGGATCCCCATATTGAAAAAAAAAAAAAAAAAAAACACCCATGAAGGCTTGCTTGTGAAACAGTAGAAGATCCGCCATTATCATGGTTTCAAGATCACCTCCACCTCCTCCTCCTTTACTTTTCTTTTCTTTTGTATGACCATTATTTATCTTTACACTAAAATCATTTGTATTATAGAATCTTAACACCTCTCTATTATATCAGCTTTTGTGTTCTACAAGCTGCCTACACTTTGCTACCTCTCTCCACCGCGTGTGTCCCGTGTACTTGTACTTATTTACAAGTCTTAATAGCTAAGTAATATTTGACTAATATTATAAAAATCTTCTCATAAAATGCTTCTGCTTTCAATGTTAATCATGACTCTATGTAGTCAATATTTATAGGCCCTTTTGAGATTAGATGCCAATGGAATTATTATTATTACTATTATTATTTTATATGGGATGGATTGCATTTATATATTATTGCAATGTGTTGTCATTCTCAAAAGAAGAAGAATATGATAGGAATTTTGGTATAAATGATGTAAATTTGGCTTTTGTTTGCATTGATTATGTAATATTTAAGAAGATCGACTCTTTTTTTTTCATTTATTATAAAAATATATATAAAATAAACCGTCAAAAAATGATGACTTGAATAGATTTGGATGCTTAGGATCTCTTAGATATGATTTTTAATTTTGTTTGTTTTAAAATAGGTAATAACATGTGTTTGATGTTATATTTATAAAAAATAAGATTCGCTAAACATATTATTGATGGGATATTAAACTAAAAACTATTTCACAAAATTACATTAAATTTTCTCTAAAATTTATTTTCGAAAATTATATTTAAAAAACCTTATTCGGTCTTGAAGTATTTAATTTATTTTTATTTATTTTTTTGTAAAAAAATATTAAAACAAAATTCACAAAATATTAGACGTGAACCCTAGTGGATTTTTTAAAAAAATAAAACCATGATACTTAACCCGAATTGCAATCTTATTTATAAACCATCCTTCCAATCTAATTAAGTTGACAATAATTATAACCATTAAAGTATCAGATTCTTCTTCACTAAAATCCAAATTAAATTGTTAAAATAAATCCATCGTTACATGAATGAAATGTGCATCGCAACCACCCTTCTTTTTAAACTCATCATCTACATAGAGTCTTAATTAACCAAAGTTGTCTATTTTTTTTTTCTATTCCTTTGACCTTAAATGCAAACTGCAAAGAGACCTTTGCATGCCACTTTGGAACCCTAAAAAAAAAAAACAAAACTAATTTATCTCTCCAATTTTTCTAATTTACCAAAAACAAATTGTCTCCATTGCTAGCTAGTTTAATTCTTTAGAAAAAAAAAATTATATTATCACACATCACCTTTTAGTACAGATAGTACATTCGACTAGACTGTTTAACAACAAAATCATATAATAGTTCAATATTTTTTGTATATATATATATATGAAATATCAAGTGAGGTATCCTTAACTTTAATCTCGATAAAAATTTGGATAAAATCATATTGATTTTTTATGAATTTTGATCTGATTTTTTTTGTGTGGATTATGAGTTTAATGAAATCTACTTATAAATAAAATTTAAGAAATTTTCAAATAGTAGAGCTATTTTTTTAAAAAATTCCTATATTTCTCTTATTTCAATGGTTTCATATTTAATAAAATCGAGATAAATAGTTCTAGTGTTGAAAAAATTCTAAATTTATTCATAAATAAACTTCATTAAACTTATCATCTAAAAAAAATCATATCAAAATTTATAAAAATCGATTTAATTTTATTAAGGTCCTTACATCAAATAAAGTTGAAATACCTTATTTGATAATTTATATATATATATATTATAAAGAGGACCAGTAGCATTTAGTTAGTTGCATTGGGTCCCTTTTAATAAAATGTGTTCACACCTATATTATATTTTTATAATAATTAAAAACTTCCAATTAAAAAGACAAAAAAATAAAAAAGGTGGTAATGACCCTCGTAAGCTTGATTACGACATGAGTGTTACAACTAACAAGTTACAACACAGAAAGAAAATTATTTTATAATTTTTATGTGGAAAAAGAGGCTTAAAACGTCTTTTTGCTGGTGGAAAAACTTTCCCTTAAAGTTAAATAAACAGACAGAAAAACGAAAGGTGTAGTCCAAAAATGGACGGATAAGATCTCATCACCATGTCAATAATGCAGCACTACCCACCGTCGATTTGACGAGAACATATTCGCGCGCTTTCCTTTAATTTCCCAGTCGCCGCCAAAGGCAAAGGCTAGTCTTACGTGGGCGTGGTTTTTACGCGCTGACTTTATTTTTTTCTGCATGTAAACACACAAGTTACAACATATATGCATGTCCGACAAAAAGCCGTCTCTGTGGGACATGCCCTGGCCAATGGCATCCCAGTGCTTGACTGCCATGTCAATTTGCGGGACCCACTTGCGGTCACTTCTCTTGTCAACAAGATGAACTCTGTCAACTTTTAAGAATTTTTTTTTTCTTTTGTGGTATGAACAGATCGACGGGAAGGATTTTGTGAGAACTTTGATTTCATCGGACGGTTGTTGATAGCTTTGAGTTTTGATTTGTATTTTAATTGATTCACTCTTTAAAGGTAATTGAGTAGGTTAACTTTGGATTGATTGTATAATTATAAATTAAAAGTTTATGATTGTATTGATCCATAAATAGATGGACGAAATTTTTTACAATTTAAAGATATATGTATGATGTATTTAGTCATTTGTGATCATTAAAATTTTAAACTTTTCAAAAGAATAAAATCATGATTCGAGATCTTGAAATTATATATAAAATTTCTTCTTATATGAATTATAATAATAAAATGAACAATGTTATTACTATATATATGTTGAATTTACCTCTCAAATAAGATAAGTCATATCAATTTACCTAATTGAATGAGAGATTCCAAAGAGCATATTTGATTTTTAAAACATATATAAATATTATAACATAAAGAATATATATATGTATATATATATATATATATTAATCATTACAATTTAAAATTGTAAAGATAGAATTCGAACATACTTGAATGTATGTTTAAAGACATAATTTTAAAGATATGTATAATTCATAAAGTTAATTTAAAATTTGAAATTTTCTTATTCATAATCACGTGAAACTATATTCAAACTTGGTTAATCTTACAAATTATTTTCTAAAGAGAAACCGATCAAGTTTCAGAATAATAGTATAATTTCAATATTATATTTTACCGTCTCATCAAAGTTAATTTACCAGGAGTGTGAACAGTAAAATAAAAAACACTACCTTAATATATTCGATTATACAACTGTTGTGTTAGTTTATTTAATTAATAAAAGTAGGTCTAAAATCTCAAACTTCTTTAATAGTTTCATTTTCTCATGGAGTGATGTGACTAGAGGGTGCGGTGGTGCTTGTGGTGGTGTTTGTTTTTGTTGGCTCCTGTTTACAGCTTTTGCGGGGCTTGTGGGAGTTGGACCGGAGCAATGCAACTTTAAGCAACACAAATTGATTTGTTTGTCGTTTAGCGGTTGAAATGTCCTTTTAATTTTTTTAGTACTTTGAACCTCAATTAATTATTATATTGGTTCTAAATTATGATTTTTTTTGGAATACGAGGATGATTTTTTTATTTAATTTTGTCGTACATATTCATATGTATGCATAGAACTATAGAAACATCCAAATTCCAAAAGAAAATGGCAACGTCGTCTTTCAATATAGTATAGCTCTTTCTTATTCTTGGATACCGAAATGCCTTTGAAAATTTTGAAGAATAGTTGTACGTCAAAAGGGATCATTTTGGTTTTATGTTGTTTCAAAAACAGATCTGTCCACCATTAATTTTTTTTTAAAAAAAATCTTGTCTAATGAAAAGACCAAATGCTATAAGCTATCTAACAGTAATACAACATAATTGTCAAGTGAAAGATCAAAAATTCAAAACCGAACACAAAACAGACAAAGTTCTTATTAGATACAAACATTCACATCTTATTTTTAACCTAAATATAGGTCGATAAATTAATGGCGAAGGTCTCGAAAATTATCCGGACTCCGAAATCAATTGCTCAAGGTTTTAAAAATTACCCAGGTTTTAAAAGACAATAAAAATAAATAAGAAATTATTGTGGTATATATATATACAATTGATAATTTCTATTCATAGACATTAAGACTCAATTAGGGGATTTTGAACCGATGATCGTAAAAGCGTCGTGTCTAATATACGTTCATAACTCATAACAATTAATAAAGTCAATAGCATAAAAAATAGATGAGAGAAACAACACAAGATATACGTGGAAAACCCAAATCGAGTAAAAAACCACGAACCGTCAGGATGACAGAAAAAGATCCACTATATGATAAATTGTTACAACCATATATTTCAGGATTTTCTCACACCAAAAACCCTAAACCATGCTCACAAGATCCTCACCAAGAACCCTCCAATATCCCCTAGATCTCCCATGAATATCATCAACGGATCTCTAACTTGATCCACCGATATTCCCTTAGATCCCTCTTCGGATATTCTCTTAGGTCTCTTACCCGAATCTCTCCACTCTCTCTGATGTTACATGTCGTTCTTTTTGCTCCACACAAAATAACCTAATTACAAGATATATTTATATTAGTTACAGAGAGTTTAAGATAAAAGGAAATCATACTCCTAAACGTACAAGAATTATTTGTTTCACATAAATAATGTTTCTTATTTAAGACAAGTTTTCTTGTTAAGGATAAATAATTTTCCTTCAAGCATAAGAACTTCCCAAAAGAACACTTTCCTTTTTCGTCGAAGATTTCCCGTTTCACGTATGCTTATGATTGACTACGATTCGGGTCACGGTTGCGCACCCGCTTCCTAAACCGTTGCAAGTCACCTGAATGCACTACGTTCTTCTGGTCTTCAACCTCCCTCAAACAACACCATTCAAACTTCCAAACATTTCTCACGTCTCCAGAAAAGTCCATATCAAATGAGTCTCATTTGGTTCATATTGGGTTCACTTGAGAATACGAGTCAAAACCTAACAATTATTCCCTTTGGCTTGAATTCTTAAGACATTTGTCCACATCCACGACTCTTAATACCGAGAATCGACATACCCCACCATAAGATATAACCATTTACGAATGAACCATCCTAAGATTTTTTTTTTCTTTTGTGTTCTTTGTTCCGGCACCATATCTAAAATAACCTGCTGAAATTGTGGTGCAACTCCTCACGTCAGATTACCAGGGAGTTCGTCAGTCATCGACATCCTTGTTCACCATACACCTTGCATCACTTTCTGATCAATGCCTTGTTCACAATTATGGACCACTAGCAGCAACATATCCTCTTCCATGGCCAGTGGGGAAAACTGCTAAAAGGATAAACACGTCCTTACATCACCCAACCATGTGAAAGACCTTTCATTCTTGCATCACATACCTGGTGAAATACTTGCCACTAGAATCAGGAGTGCTTTACCGGATAAGCCCCACACCATCACTAGAAACTTCGAGCGTTCAATTTTTTTTCTAATATTCAATTAGCGCCTTGTGTAACCCATATTGGATCTCCATGACTTGTACCTGCCACTACAAGCCAAAAAAAATCCTTTATCTCTATTCTTCTTTTCATCAAACCCTACCGAGTTCTAAAACGTTTTCAAGACGTATCTTATTTGCTAAACCATATTAGGCAACCATGAATCATCATCCCAATTCCACCAAGTCCTTCATACTATCTCCCGTAAATACTAGAAAAAACGCCATCGACAAACCATAGCTACCAAGTCCTCCATACGACATCCCGTAAAAACTTGAAACCATCATCTTCGACCAAGGCTTTGATACCAATTGTTTAGAATTTTGAACTGATGATCGCGGAAGCGTTGTGCCTAATATACGCCCATAACTCATAGCAATTAATAACGTCAATAGCATAAAGAAATAGATGAGAGAAAATAAACCAATCACAACACAAGATATATGTGAAAAATCCAAATCGGGTAAAAAACTGCGGGTCATCAGGACGACAGAGAAAGTTTCACTATATGATAAATTGTTACAACCATATATTATAGAATTCTCTCTCACACCCAAAACCCCAAACCCCAAACCCCAAACCACGCTCACAAGATTCTCACCAAGAACCCCCAATATCCCCTAGGTCTCCCCTGAATATCACTCACGGATCACTCACGGATCTCTAACTTGATCCACTGATATTCCCTTAGATCCCTCCTCGGATATTTCCTTAGGTCTCTCACCCGGATCTCTCCACTCTCTCTGATGTTACATGGTGTTCTTTTTGCTCCACACAAAATAACCTAATTACAAGGTCTATTTATACTAGTTCTAAAGAGTTTAAGATAAAAAGAAATCCTAAACATACAAGAATTACATGTTCCATATAAATACTATTTCCTATTGATGGCAAGTCTTCTTATTAATGATAAATATTTTTCCTTCAAGCACAAGAACTTCCCAAAAGAACACTTTCCTTTTCCCTCTAAGATTTCCCGTTTCACGCATGCTTATGGTTGACTACGATTCGGATCACGGTTGCGCGCCCGCTTCCTAAACCGTTGTAAGTCACCTGAATGCACCGCTTTCTTCTGGTCTTCAACCCCCCTCAAACAACACCATTCTAACTTCCAAACGTTTCCCACGTATCCAGGAAACTCCACATCAGTTGAGTCTCATTTGGTTCACGTTGGATTCACTTGAGAATACAAGCCAAAACCTAACAACTCAAAATAGGTATAGTCATGTTGCACGAATACAGATACAAGATACAAGATACAAGATATAGATACAGATACAGTGTTAGGTTTTGGCTCGTATTCTCAAGTGAACCCAATGTTAACCAAACAAAGACTCAATTGATGTGGAACTTCCTAGAGACGTGGGATAACGTTTGGAAGTTGAAGATGGAATTTGAGGAAAGTTTGAAGACAAAGAAGAACTGAAAAAACAAAGTCTGGTGGGTTCCGCGGCGTAGACCGCGGTGCAGACAAGTACCTAGACCGCGGCACAAGGAGCGGTTTACTCCAGTGGTTCTAACGCGGCACGGACCGCGACACAGAGAGCGGTAGTTGACAGTGGCTTTTCGCGGTATAGGAAGCGGGGTGCACACCGCGACCTAGACCGCGAGAACAACGTATTTTACCCAAAGAGGAATGTTGCACATGGAAATAGGAAAGTGTTTTCTTCTGGAAGTTCTTGTGCTAATCGAAAAAGGAAAGAGTTTATCTTCATGAAGAATAGGAAAGTCTTGTAACAAGAAGACTTGTCATAAATAGGAAATAGTATTTATGCAGAACAAGTAAGTCTTGTACATTTAGGAGTAGGATTTCCTCTTATGTTAAACTCCATATAATTAGTATAAATAGACATTGTATCTAGGTTATTTTATGTGGAGAAAAAAGAACACCATGTAACATCAGAGAGTAGTAAAGAGATCCGGGTGAGAGACTCGTGGGAATATCCGGGAAGGGATCTAAGGGAATATCAGTGGATCAAGTAAGAAATCTGTGGGTGATATTCAGAGGAGACCTATGGGATATTTAGGGTTCTTGATGGGGATCTTGTGAGCGTGGTTTGGGGTTTGGGGTTTGGGTGTGAGAGAAAATCCTGGAATATATGGTTGTAACAATTTATCATATAGTGGAATTTTCTCTGTCGTCCTGACGGCCCGTGGTTTTTTACCCGATTTGGGTTTTCCACATAAATATTGTGTTGTGATTGGTTTATTTTTTCTCATCTATTTTTCTGCTATTGACGTTATTAATTGCTATGAGTTATGTGCATATATTAGGCACGACGATTCCGCATTCATCGGTTCCGGGAAATAATCCAAGAATTGGTATCAGAGCCTTGGTTCAACGATGACGTTTTTACAAGTCTTTACGGGAGATCGTATGGAGGACTTGGCGGTAATCGGGATGATGATGATGATGGTTGCCTAGTATGGTTTAGTAAATGAGATACGTCTTGAAAGCGGTTTCGAACTCGGTGGGTTTGATGAAAAGAAAATATAGATTGAGGAGATTTTTTTTTTTTGGCTTGTGGTGGCAGGTACAAGTCATGAGATCCAATCTGGGTTACACAAGGCGTTTGTTGAATATATATAAAAAAATTGAACGCTCGAAGTCTCTGGTGATGGTGTGGGGCTTATCTGGCAAAGCACTCCCCGTTCTAGTAGCAAGTCTTTCACTAGGTATGTGATGCAATGACGGAAGGTCTTTCACAGGGTTGGGTGATGTAAGGACATGTTTATCCTTTTGGCAGTTTTCCCCACTGGTTATGGAAGAGGATATGTTGTTGCTAGTGGTCCATAATTGTGCACAAAGCATTGGTCAGAAAGTGATGCAAGGTGTATGGTGGACAAGGATGTCGATGGCTGACAAACTCCCTGATAATCTGACGTGAGGAGTTGCACCACAATTTCAGCAGGTAATTTTCGACATAGTGCCGGAACAACGAACACAAAGCAAAAGGAAGAAAAAAAAATCTTATGATGGTTCGTTCCTAAGTGGTTATACCTTGTGGTGGGGTATGTTGATTCTTGGTGATGAGAATCGTGGCTGTGGACAAAGGTCTTGAGAATTCAAGTCAAATGGGAGAATTGTTAGGTTTTGGCTCGTATTCTCAAGTGAACCCAATGTTAACCAAACAAAGACTCAATTGATGTGGAACTTCCTGGAGACGTGGGATAACGTTTGGAAGTTGAAAATGGTGTTTGAGGGAAGTTTGAAGACAAAGAAGAACTGAAAAAACAAAGTCTGGTGGGTTCCGCGGCGTAGACCGGGGTGCAGACAAGTACCTAGACCGCGGCACAAGGAGCGGTACTCCAGTGGTTCTAACGTGGCGCGGACCGTGGCCGAGGTAATGGCATGAACCGCGGCACAGAGAGCAGTAGTTGACAATGGCTTTTCGCGGTATAAGAAGCGGGGTGCACACCGCTACCTAGACCGCGGGAACAACGTATTTTACCCAAAGAGGAATGTTACGCATGGAAATAGGAAAGTGTTTTCTTCTGGAAGTTCTTGTGCTAATCGGAAAAAGAAAGAGTTTGTCTTCATGAAGAATAGGAAAGTCTTGTAACAAGAAGACTTGTCATAAATAGGAAATAGTATTTATGTAGAACAAGTAAGTCTTGTACGTTTAGGAGTAGGATTTCCTCTTATGTTAAACTCCATGTAATTAGTATAAATAGACCTTGTATCTAGGTTATTTTATGTGGAGAAAAAAGAACACCATGTAACATCAGAGAGTAGTAAAGAGATCCGGGTGAGAGACTCGTGGGAATATCTGGGAAGGGATCTAAGGGAATATCAGTGGATCAAGTAAGAGATCCGTGGGTGATATTCAGGGGAGACCTAGGGGATATTTAGGGTTCTTGATGAGGATCTTGTGAGCGTGGTTTGGGGTTTGGGTGTGAGAGAAAATCCTGAAATATATGGTTGTAACAATTTATCATATAGTGAAATTTTCTCTATCGTCCTGACGGCCCGTGGTTTTTTACCCGATTTGGGTTTTCCACATAAATCTTGTGTTGTGATTGGTTTATTTTCTCTCATCTATTTTTCTGCTATTGACGTTATTAATTGCTATGAGTTATGTGCATATATTAGGCACGACGATTCCGCATTCATCGGTTCCGGGAAATAATCCAACATACAGTACAACAAATCTTTAAAAACTAAGATACAGATATTACAGGATAAGTTAATTAAAATAATATTTTTTTTATATTAATAAAAATAATATATATTTATATTTTATATTTTATATTAATAAAATTAATAATCCAAATATTAATGCAAAACATATTTTATATAAATATATTTATGATATAAGAAACGAACCCTAAAAAGTAGAAACCTGGTCCGAGATTTCTTTTAAACACTTATATTTTGATTCCTCAATTTTCTAAAATCGTAATTTGACCCTATTTTAACTAAAATAATTAAACTTTTACCGTAAATACATGTTTGCTATATCTTTATCGTATCCCCCTATATTTGATCAAACTTAAAAAAAATCAATAAATACATCAATTGATATATCCGGATAAAATATAAGTTACATACGAATTTCTTCCCTTATGTAGAACATTCGTGCAACATAGAGGTATAGCAACTAGTTTCATAGGAACTAATTAATGAAGGGAAAGAAAAAAAACATATAGAGGGTGAGACGGTGAGCCGATAAAAACGAAACTACGAATCCCATAAGAAAAAAAAGAAGGCAGAAAACGAAAGATATGACTTGAGTTTGAAGCTTCAAAATAGATAAATAAAATACAGTAGTATACATAGAGAGGAGTCTGACTCGTGTGTCGAGCATGTTATGGTGTCCATTCATGTCTCTCATGTCATCACATATGCATACACTCTATATCATATATTAGCATCTCCGGTACCATATTCTCCATAAACATGAAACACCCTCATGCACACACACATTACACGCAAAGATAAAAATCCCGTAATCATAACCTCTAAAAGCCCCCTCCCTCGCTCTGATCCCCACCACACTTTCAACTTTCAAAGAACCAACAGCTACTGGTTCCTGATTTTCTCTCTTCGCTAACTAACTAAGCTATGAGAGTTCCTGTTCAACAACCTCCACAAATCCAAATCGATCACCAATCCTCCAATAACCCTAAACCAGTACTACTACCACCACCACCTGCTGCCACCGTTAACGTGGCCACCAGTATCGGTTTGGGTTACGAACCCACCTCGGTTCTTGAACTTCGCGGCAGCCCTGGCCCTGGAAAACCACCTCCAACAACGGAGGTGTCTGGTGGAGGCGGCGTTGTCTCTGAGACAGCTCCTCCGGGGGTTGAGTTCGATGAGCATGCTCTTCGTAACATGGACTGGGATTCAATCATGAGAGACTTGGGTTTAGATGACGATTCTGCCCTCAGCTCCTTAAAGACTGGTACTAATAATCTTCATCATCAACAGTTGATCAGTCATCAAATCCAAAACAGCATCGCAGAGTTCGCATCTTATCATCATCACCAACATAATCAGCAGCAGCAACTTGATTCGACTCAGTTCATCAATCATAATAATTCTGATTTTATTTTTAATAATAATAATAATAATAATATCCCAGATACATACTCTAACCACAACAATGTTTTTGATAACACTAGTGGTGGTGGTGGAAATGGAAATTGCAACGTGGGGTTGGATTTTATCGACGAGTTAATCAGAGCAGCTGACTGTGTCGACTCAAACGAGTTTCAACTATCTCAGATGATATTGGCACGGCTCAATCAACGTTTAAGAGCACCAGTCGGCAAACCACTCCAAAGAGCTGCTTTCTTTTTCAAAGAAGCTCTCAACTCACTCTTATACGGGTCAACTCGGTCGCCAACTCGGCTCTCTTCATGGTCCGAAATCGTGCAATCAATCAAAGCCTATAAAGCGTTTAGTGGTATCTCTCCAATCCCTATGTTCACTCACTTCACATCCAATCAAGCACTCCTTGAATCGCTCGATCGAGATGGATCCACGTCATCGTCACCGTTGATTCACATCATAGATTTCGATATCGGTTTCGGAGGTCAATACGCTTCGTTCATGCGAGAAATCGCCGAAAAAGCCGAGTCGTGTAAAATAATGAACCCGATATCTCTTCGTATCACAGCTGTTGTGTCGGATGAGTACGCAAGTGAAACCAGACTCATCAAAGACAACCTTATTCACTTCGCTCAAGAACTCAAAATCAGGTTCCACATAGACTTCGTACTTGTCCGAATTTTCGAATTGTTTTCTTTCAAAGCAGTTAAGTTTGTTGAAGGTGAAAAGACAGCTGTTGTTTTGTCACCGACTATATTTTGCCGTCTTGGTTCGACAAACAACGCCGTCGCTTTTGTTAACGATATACGACTTCTCTCTCCAAGCGTCGTCGTTTTCGTTGACAGCGAAGGGTCTATGGAGACCACAGGAGCGACGGGTTCGTTCAAGAGGAATTTTGTGAACAGTCTTGAACATTATTCGATGATGTTCGAATCTCTCGACGCGGCGATCGGTGGCGGCGACTGGCCGAGGAAGATTGAAATGTCGTTGCTTCGCCCGAGGATTTCTGCGGCGGTTGAGGGTGCTGGGCGGCGCGTGGCGCCGTGGAGGGAGGTGTTCTCCGGGGCGGGGCTGAGGCCGGTGAAGCTGAGTCAGTTTGCGGATTTTCAGGCGGAGTGTTTGCTTAGGAAGGTTCAAGTGGACGGGTTCCAGGTGGCAAAACGGCAGGCTGAGTTGGTGCTTTGTTGGCACCAGTGGGCCCTTGTTGCCACGTCAGCTTGGAGGTTTTAGCGGCATAATTAGGGTTTTTTTATTTAGGTTTAGAAAAAAAAAATTGGGATGGGATTTATAGACATCCAAGTCTAATGTCATGTAATTCAACTAAACTTAGTTGTTTGTTTTTTTTTTGTTTTTTAATGTTTTTGTTTTCTTGCTGGTGTATTATTTATTACAAAGAGACTAAGGTCTAAGGAGGTGTAATTTTCTTGGCAAATAAATATATAATAATTATTAAAGTTTACTAAGAAATCACCAATTATGTAATCGAATTGATGTTACTATATTCATGAATAAAAAGAAAGTTTTGTGTTACATGGATGAAGAAATTCCATGTAACAAGGTGATTTTTCAATGAAATTTGATCCTTTACATTTTGTTTTAATTAGTGAAAGACAAGTGACTGAGCTCTCGTTTTTATTTTTGAAATACAAATATTGTCAGGGTCTGATGAGATTAATCAGATTCTACAAGAACGGACGGTTCGGAATACCACTTCCACTATCAGGGAGAAAGTTACATATGGAATACAACTCTCACAACAAGAGAGAGGATTGATACCATAAATCGAAATGAGACTCGAATCCCTAACCACTAGGTGTGGTCTGACCGTTAGGTGTAGAAAATATGTACAAAACCATCTCTATTAAGAGGTAATATGTGAAGTCCCATTTATATTCATCTATCTAAATATTTACGGTCTTAATTGTTTTTGATAAGTCTATAGTTATATTAAAATTTGTCCATTTAAAATAATATCATATTATTTAAAAATTCAGGCTTTCAGTAAAATATCCTAATAATTAAATAAAAATCTAGACAATAATATTTTTATAAATATATTTTAGAATTTTACCACATATCATAATAACGAAAACCAATGGCTAACCGACATTTTCACTATCTTATATTAGTTTGACACAAAAATGAATAAACTAAAAAGTATTTAGAAACATTAAAGGATCATTTACTCATACCATAAAATGGTCCTGCATTTTCCATTTACACTTGAGATTCCAGTTTTATACCCGTCTATAACATTACAAAATATACTAAGAATCCTATATACAGAGAAAGTTTACAGTGGCATCATTTCTTTGTTCCCAAATCCAGTGTCTCGAGTAGAGTTAAGTACCTATCTATAGAGAGAGCTTCTAGCAGTTGATTTCATCAGAACCCGACTTCTATCGATCGATTGCAATAAGTAAGCATGACTGCATGAGGCGTCCAATACTAAAACGACATCGTATTGTTTTTCCCAAACCCAATGCATCGAGTAGAGTTAAGTAAGATGTTAAAATTTGTAAATACCGGTAAAGAAAATGTAAAATAGCGGTGTAAGAGTAATTGGGATTCTCTGCAGAGATAACTGGAAATTGGAATGGCAATTCTCGGATCCATCTTCTCAAACGAGGTTCGTTCTCGTATTCTCTTTCGATTTCTAAATTACACATATTTATTTATTCTGAGGCTCATTCTAATTGATTTCGATACAAATTGAAGAGGTTTTTTTTTTTTTTTGGAAATTCATCGAGATCATTGTTGGAAACTCCATGCTAAAATTTGATAGTTGATTGATTTTTTTTTTTTTTTTTTTGTAGGTCGGGTTGCAATTGCTTCTTTGTCCACTCGGTTCTAACATCGTAATTCGAACAGCATGGTGATTTTTTAAAATTTTAATTTTAATTTTTGTATAGTCGGTGATCAGAAATTGATTTATTTTGATTTAAGATTTGATGATATGAACTGAAATTTGGTGATACTTAAATGTGAGCTTATTCAGTTGTTCTGTGGGGATTGGTTTACCTGTGTATTCTACATTCAAGGCAATTGAGAGAAAAAATGAAGATGAGCAGCAAAAGTGGCTCATGTATTGGGCAGGTTAGAACTTTGTATGTTTTTATTACTTTTGTTGATTGATGTTTTTGTTAAATTGTTGGAATTTTTGAATTGGGTTTGTTTATGCTTTCTTGTGTATAGTTGCTGTATTGTTGTGTCTTGTTTATCTCAAAGTGTTTTCCTGTTATAATGCTTTGTATCAGCCACTCAAAAAAGTGAATCAATATTCGGTGTCACAAATTTCTTCCAAATTTATGAATTGATTTTCAATTTGTGTTTACCATTTGCACATGGCTCTCTTTTTGTCATGATTTACATAGAGGCTCTCTGTTTAAGTGTTAATCATTTATTTATTTATTTTTTACTAAGAAAGGAATTAGGATGTTACCAGCGAATGTTAGATAAATCTGTCTGTTACACTTTGTAAAATTGAATGCTAAAAATTACTATGTGTTACAAAGCTATGTGGCTAAAACCAATTCCGGCTGCTGACTGTGACTGGAATTTTGTTTAGTTAAATAATATAATCAGAGTCTACACAGAATATTGAGTTTCTCAAGTAGTTGATGACTAAAGTCAAATGAAGGAACAAATTGTGGAGGAAATTTCATTGATATTGAAATTACTACAATCAGTAAAAAAAGTCAAGGTAGTAGTGTTATATGAGTTGCTTGTCTTCAAGAGCCAAAGCTGGGTTCTGGCTGTTGCAATATCATTTCATTCTCTGTTTTGTTTCACTGCTAAATGTTATCTTTTTCCATCTCATTTAGGTCACTGAATGCTGACTACAGCATACTAGGTTGTTCTGGAATCAGTAGGCTCGAGAGATTGAATTGAAAAGTTTTTTAGAATTCTGGTGAAATAAAATACACTTTATTGAAATAATTTACAAAGGCACAATTTATGAAGGAGTTAAGCTTCTATTTAAGAATGTAACTTTCTAGAACAAGTTACAGACGCATTATGAAACTTTAAAGGTGAAAGTATCATTCTTTTGTATGTTGACATGTGTTGTCTGCAAGCTCTGACCTCCATGCTTTAGTGGTATTAATCTTCTTGCTTCTTATACAGAGTCATATATATTAATCTCATGCTAGTTTCTCAGATAAATAAATAGTGATTGCAACAATATATGTGGATATGTCATCAGCTTTATGGCATTAATTACTCTTTTTAAACACACTCAAATGAATGGACGGATGATAGTCAATGAGTAACCTTATAGCGTACATGGTTGATTTTGGGTTATTGTTTGCAATTTTGCTTTCATGGTCTCAGGGTACAACATGCTTAAATTACTCAGATGATATTGTTGTTCACGGTTAATGAAGTTTTAACAGTATGTCTCCTTCTCATATTGCAGTTTATGGATCTTTCAGCATTGTGGAAGTGTTTTCAGACAAGCTTATTTCTTGGTAGAATTCTTAAATCTCAAGAAGATATGCGTGTCACATACTCTCCAAGACATTCATGCATTCATTTACTTGTAATACGTATTCATGTCAACTTGGTGTATCCCCTGATTTTTAGTTTCGGTGTTGTAGGTTTCCCATGTATTATCTCCTGAAATTTGCGTTCCTTGTTTGGCTTCAACTACCATCTGTTGATGTAAGTTTAAACATTTTTAAATGATTAAAATATAATGAAAAAAAAAGAGAGGAAGAAAATTCATTAAAGACACTTTTCTGGGATAAAAGTGCACTTTGGTAAATGTTTCCACTCTATTTCTATTTGTTGTAGTTGTTTTCACCCACTGTGGACGCACCTCCTGATAGGTTGGTATAATGGTATGTTAGGTTTTTATGGGATGAACTGATAATGTAATGGACTTGCTTGCTGTTCTTCAGGGATCAAAGCAATTGTACAAGAGTCACCTGCGTCCATTCTTGTTGAGGCATCAAGCTAGGGTTGATCTGGTTGTAGGCGTTGCATATGGTGAAATGGTATGTTACATATGTCTATATTATGGGCACTATAATTTATGTTAAGTGTAGAGCATTTGTAAGTGTTTGCATATCTCTCTCTCTCTCTCTCTCTCTCTCTCTCTCTCTCTCTCTCTCTCTCTCTCTCTCTCTCTCTCTCTCTCTCTTTTTCTCTTTACTTTTTTTTTTTATTGAGGCTGAGAAAATGAATGAAATTAGCTAAGGAATTGTGGGAGGGAGTAGGTTTACGATCTAGTTTGGTGGTGATTTGTTTAAGAGTTGGTGGAATTAATAAAGATATGGGTATTTTGGTATTTTTCTATGATAAGGGCAGCTTTGTAATGTCTTGAAAAAAATTCAGCTGGGCAGGCCAGCTGAATATTACTGTGAGGAATATATAAGAAGATAATATCCTGAATAGCTGATTTTGGTTTCAATTCTGTTCATTGAACAATATTGGTAAACAATCCCCATACTAGTTTGCTTATTTTCTGTTATATTTGAGATCCTAGGTGCGAGAGCCTGCATGCCCATATCACTTTCTCATTTGTGTCCATAATAATACTTGATTTTAATTTAGCCTCATGGACACAAATGTTTCTCATTTGTGTCCATAATAATACTTGATTTTAATTTAGCCTCATGGACACAAATGAGAAAGTGATATGTGCATGCAGGCTCTCGCACCTAGGATCTCAAATATAACAGAAAATAAGCAAACTATTATGGGGATTGTTTACCAACATAGTTCAATGAACAGAATTGAAACCAAAATCAGCTATTCAGGATATTATCTTCTTATATATTCCTCACAGTAATAGTGGGTTTTGGGCTATGTCTTGAGCATGGCCCCATCTTGGGCTATGTCTTGAGCATTTGTGTCCATTTGGATGAATTAAAATCCACTATTACTGTGAGGAATATATAAGAAGATAATATCCTGAATAGCTGATTTTGGTTTCAATTCTGTTCATTGAACTATGTTGGTAAACAATGCCCATAATAGTTTGCTTATTTTCTGTTATATTAGAGATCCTAGGTGCGAGAGCCTGCATGCACATATCACTTTCTCATTTGTGTCCATGAGGCTGAATTAAAATCAAGTATTATTATGAGGAATATATAAGAAGATGATAATATTCTGAATAGCTGATTTTGGTTTCAATTTTGTATTGAATTATGTTGGTAAACAAGGCCTTTGAAAGATAGCTTATTTCCATTTATATTAAAGATCCTAGGTGCAAGAGTGTGCATCCTCATATCACTTTCCTCATTTGTATCCTTTTGGTTGAATTATAATCCTTTCTTACTATAAGGAATATATATGAAGATGATAATATTCTGAAGAGCTGATTTGGGTTTCACTTTTGTTCATTGAATTATGTTGGTAAACACGCCCCAGAAAATTAAATTATTTTCAGTTATATTAGTTATCCTAGGTGCAAGACCGTGCATCCACACATCACTTTCTCCGATTAAATGTCGACTTCAAACAGTTTTCTATTTACTAAAATCGCAGGTGACACTTGTAAGCACACACCAATCAGAAATTCAATTTGTGAGGGCTATGCTAATGAAGATTATTGGGACAGGTAAAAAACAAACCTTTATATTAGAGCGCTGTTAATTTCACCGAGACTAATACTATTTAGTTTCTTTCGTGAACCAGCGGACCAAATTTTCAGGGGCACTGTTAAACCAGATCAACCAGGAGGACTTGATGCAATTGAAGGCCCACCAACAGCAACCATCTCAGATGTAGAGTCTGACCATGAGGATTGAAATTTTTCCTCAACAAAAAGTTTTGAAGCATCCATTTTTTCAACCCCTCGATGAGGAGCTCTACATTGCTTTTCGTCATTTCACCTTTAAGATATCCTCATTTACTCTAATTGGTACAATGATATCAGTTGATACCCAGATTAGGGTTTATTCTGCCTCTGTAATTAATACTTGGTACACATCTAGTGTTTCCCCAAACCAGTCTGCTAGTTTGATTGTATTTGCATAATCGAATTGTACCGTCGTATAATCTTATGTAAAAATCAGTTCTAATTAAATTATGCATTGAATTTTCATTTATTTTTGACTCGTCACCAAGCAGAAATTCAATTAGCAGGCATTGTGTTGCAAGGTTGTCCACAGTTGGAGGTTATACTAAAAAGTTCAAAGTATAACATTTTCAGACAGCAATTCACTGAAAAAAGGTCAATAAAGTGGACACCAAGTAGGCAACCACACTATTGAGTCCAAACCTAATACACATTTTTTGTCTATTGCGGCAACAGGTTTTTCTTCTGAATAAATTCAACTGAAAATGCAACAGCCGCCGCTAAATTTAATGTCCAATTACTGTCTAAATCGATAAACAGAAATTACAGTTACAAAGGTTGGGTTAAGGGTATAGATTAGTAAGAAAAATAAAATGTTCTGTGCTCATTCAAAGCCGAGGTCAAAATTCCCAAAGAACCGGAAATTTCAGGTCTGAACTAGATGTTATCGTCTAAGTGTGTTTGCTATTAACTACTGCCTTCATCACCGGGTGACTGAAGAACTGAATTGGGAGGGTTGCTCTGTTCAAGGTTAGCTACTGCCTCTGGTCCACATAATCGAGTTAACTCTTCCTGCATACGTACCACGAACACTATTTGTTAATTATGTTCATAATTACGACAACATGCTTAAATGATTAGTAGGGAATTAACGAGCACTTTGTTACTACATGGGATCATCAGTGTATGAGCTAATCAAATTCAGAAGGGTAAGAATTTGAGACCTTAATAGAATTATTTTCTGATGAAAGCTTCTCACAATCATTGGAAAGCCTTTGCAGCTCATCTCTAAGGCTGCGATTCTCACTGTTCAATGTCTCCACCCTGGCTTGTAGCTCTTCGCATTCCGCCTGGTTGTGAAGATAAATCGATGGAAACGTGCCAATAAGTATATGCATAGATGGAAACAGATGATAAAGAGGGAAGAGTACAACAATACCTGCTTGCGTAATCTCGACCTTCTTGCTGACTCCCTGTTAGATTGCTTCCGTTTCTGTCGTTTCAGTTCCCGTTCATCCTGTATGAGTATAGGACCACAGCTCGGTGAAAGGAGAAAAGTAAAACATATATCTAAACGGTCTTGCGGCTTTATACACAAGTCCGATAAATAATAATTCAAATCCATATGGGAAAACACCCTTCAACGAGACAAAAATACTAATCAGAGCATATGCGAAGCAAGAAGCCATTGCAGGTCAAGCTATGCACCTCGTGAGTAGAGGCAGTTATGCTGATTAAAAAGTGTGTAATTACTTGAAAGAAGAATAATAATAAAAAATGAAGTTAATGAGCATATATTAGTAAGCAGAATTTAACAATTAACTGCAAGGCACATACTTGAATCCATTGGTCATTCATTCCTGGAGCAACGGCCCCTGAACCCCCAGACGGATTTGACCTCATTTTTGCACCACCAGCTGCAGCAGATGATGGATTCCAGAGGTCCATCCCAATGTTAAGATTAGTTCCGGCCATAGAAGCTACAGGCTTACCTGGTACTGAAGCCTGAACTCCCTCTGGGTTACTCTGTGCATTGGCTGCTGAGAAAGTTGTTGAACTAAGAAACTTATAAAGACAAATAAGATGAAGGCAGGAGACAATGACGATGAGAAAAACAAGAAAGCGTTACCTTCTGCGAGCATCTGATCAAAGCTTCCCTTTTTACCCCCAGCAAAGTCCTAAAGAAGCAAAAAAAAAAAAAAAAAACCTGTGTTCACTAGAAGAAGATAGATTCATTATTTATTAAATTTGGTTGGCTTTTTGTCTTCTAAAAAGAGGTTAAGTTGCTACGGAAAATTGATAATTCAACACAATCCAAAGTATTAGAATTTGGATTGTGTATGCATAAGATGAGATCATAACAGATTCCAAGTGCATCACTTCAATGACTGCAACAGCATCACTTCAGTGACTTCTTTTCCAATTGAATGATTTAGCACTCTGACCGTTATACGAGTGACGAGAACATACCTGGTGGTTACCATTCTCATCACTGGCCTCAGATGAACCCTCGCTACCGCTGTCACCACTGCTTACAAGCCAATTTAACATTATCAGATGATATGAACCAAGGAGGAAGAACCATATATTTATTGACTATATAACATTTTGAGGATATTATTATTGTAAGAATAATATACCTTTGGGAGCCACCATCATTCCCAGAACCTGAAGCTGCCTTTCCTGTCTCTACAGCCTTGCCTCCAGAAGTTACCTTGGATTTTTTAGCTGACGCCCGGTCCTTTACTTCGGGGCCCTTCATTTCCAGCTCTGTATTTGATGGTGCTGGCATTGGAGTCTATAAAAGAAGTACAAAAGAAAATTAGATGATAAACTACACTGACTGAACCATACTATGACAGGACTAATGATACGAGTAACCTTGTAATTGAAAGGGAGGTGTACATAAAGACCAGTTCATAATTAAATTTACCGTAGCCATGTTAGGATGGGCATAGATTCCACCCGGAGGAGGATACATAGCTGGGTATGGGACTGGTGTCCCATATGGTGGCATTAAAGGATGCTGAAAGATACGTCAAAATGGGACATATATAAAAACCTCTCTGGTTGATCATGAAAGAGACTACTATTGCTAGGACACATACACACCTCAACAATTCCAAATAAAATAAGGTACTCACCTGGCCTCCCCACATATAGGGGTGGGGGGTTGGAGAAGCAACAGTTGAAGCAAAAAAGGGAGGCGGTGTACCCCCAGGACCATAGAAAGCCTACACAAGGAGCTGAGCGTAAGCTCCTAAGATTACTTATCCAGACATAATGTTTATCTAGATATTTAATTAACAAATTCACAACATATTTATATGCAACATAAACCTGCATAGAGCTTGACCAATCTGGATACACGGGTGTTGTAGGTATTTCCTGCAAGAGTAAAGGTGGGAAATTAGCAGGTGTAGCTGGTTTAGAAGATAAAGAAAGATAGATAAGCAGATAGAGAAAGACCTGAGTTGAAGAAGCTGCTTTGGAAGGCTTAGCGGGTGTACTCTCGTCCCCTGTCCCCATTCAAATGGATTTGATAAACACGATTAATTTCAAGATTTTATGATATGATCTTTGGTGTATTGTCCTGAGTAAAAACTATGAAGCACCTGGAATCATCATAACAAATAACAATATCAGAAATTCCATACTTCTGCAGCTCAAAGATTACTGCCAATTATGATCATCAACAAATAATCAAAGCAATTGATTTCAATATTTGAGATCAATATAAGGAAGCAAAGCATCCTCCATACCAACATAAGTGCAGAGTATTCAGAAAGGAATTGATCTAAATATTTTATTACTTGCATGATTGCTGTTAATTACGGCTTTCCACAGTTTCTTAAAATGTTTTATCATAAGATATGACTAACCCTCTCAAAATAAAGACATGACTAACCATCATTCCTCAGATCCCTGAATAAACGAGTACCATGACCTTGAACGTAAATCTCATTAGTATTCAATAATGATATCACATTCCTAGAGTGCTCTTTCAATCTGCTTCACTTCTATCAGTTGTGGCCTCTCTGATCTTACTCTCTTTATTCTTCACAGACAAGCCATTATTGAATTATAGACCATATATTGCTCTTAGGGAGCGTTTACTAACTAGGAATGAAAATCAAAGGGAAGAATTCCTTGGGTGGGATGGGGGAATTTAGTCAGTAAGAACTTAATTCCTAGTTTGTATGTGGGATCCATGTAATTTGATTCTCAATCCTTGTAACCCTGTAATCACTAATCAAGAATTAAATATCTATGAACCATATTACTGAGATACTCAAAAGCAATGTTTTAGAATTTGGCCAAGGCCGTCTTGAAGCGTGCCTCAATTCGCCCCAGCCTTCCACCGCCTTGGGGATATAGCCTCAACCCTTTCAAACCCTAAAGCCGCCTTGAGGCTGGTTCGCGTTGAGGCAGTGAGGCAGGAGCCTCGCCATAAGGGCCTTTATGTCCAAAACAAAAAAATAATAGAAAGAAAACCCTAAACCTCACAGCCTTTGGAATGGAAAATAAAAATAAAAAACTAAACCTGAGGCACCCTAAATGTGTGACAAAGTTGAAGCACTTCACGGGTATATTCTTCTTCTCTTCTTCCTTCCCTCGAGGCCTCGATCAAGCTTGTGCTTAAGATAATTTATTGTTCTTCTAACATATTTTGATTATAGAAAACCCTAAACTTACATATAAAATGGGCAAAAATATTTAATCACACATATATCGTTTATGTTAATTCATTTGGTCAGACGTGTTAATTCAATTCTATATATGAATCATATACATTCAATGCTTGTTCCTTCATGATTCACTATTTTTAGCATGTATATATATTGCATTATTTAACATTTTTAAATTGAGATGACCGCCTCAAGGCATCAGCCTCAAGTGACAAAACACCTCAACCCGCCTCGCCTCACTAAAACATTGCTCAACAGTATCCTCAAAAACGGCGAGAAATTTTCTCGAAATATGAAATATCTGATCCAGGCTATGCCTGTCACAAACATTAACTAATGTACCAATTTCCTTCTCAACTGAACAAGACCTGCTATATTGCTCAAACTTAATATAAAATTACATATTAATGGAATCAGCATGACATCCTTCCTGCTCCTGTCGAAACAGGATGCATGTTCAATGAACCAATATGTCTACATGACTGAAAGAAATTAATCTTTCGCCTATGAGTCTATGGAACATTCAAATGGGGAAATAAACCTCAAGGTACCATGGTTTTAATAATTGTTTTGAGGCTTACGCCTCGAGGCGGTGACAAATCGCCTCGAGGCGTCCACCTCGAGGAGCTCTTTTGAGGCTTACACCTTTGAGGCATATCACCTCGATGCGTATGAGGCTTACGCCTTAAAAATACCATGTTTTTGGGCCTGTTTTTGATGTTTGGTCTGTTGGGTCTTTAATTTTTCAAACTCAAAATGGTTTTGGGCCATGGTTTTGGGCCTGTTTGTAAAAAAAACGTGAAATAACAACATAAAACACATAAAAAAACCTAAAGAAACCTAACCCAATAGAGTGAAGAAAGGATAAGGAAGAGAATGGTTTTAAAATGCTCGGTTTAAAAAAAATATCCAGAATGCGTTTGCATAGCATAACTAAACTAATCCAATATTCATAACCCAACATGATGATGCATTGATAATATTATGAAGTTGGTTTTGTTTGAGTTGGGAATAGATTTTAACTTTAAGACTTGTTCTAAATTTCTAGTTTGGGATGGGAGGATTCATGGTTTTTACTTTTTAGTCTTTGGACTTATGACTTATGCTTTGCTATTAATTTTCTCTATTATGAACTAAATCATATTGTGTGTTTTTATTTGATATTAATGATTGAGTCATTGATATTATGGTATGAATTATGAAATATGAATTTCTAGTTTCTTTTTTTAATTTTTTTAAAATGTATTATTATTAATTAATTGAGGCTTACGCCTCGAGGCATATGCCTCGTGAGACGGTGGTGAACCGCCTCAGGCTTGATTTTGCCTTTCAAAACCTTGCAAGGTACACAACACTAATACTAAAGATGAAGATTTTGAGATTAGTTTATAACAGATTGACAGGTTCACCAATACAAGAAGAAAAGAACCAAAATATGTTGTTATTTGCTTTATTGATGATAAGCAAAAACAAAATCCAAAAGGAAGAGTGATGAAAATGTATCAATAATTAGCATCTAAACCCACAAAAACAGAGGTGTGGAGATAAAACTCAATACAGAAAAGAAAAGGCACCGAAATATATTTTATGCCCTCTATTCTTTTCACCACTTTCCAATACCTTGTACCCTAATTGGAGGAACGAACAGAGGAAGAAGAAAACCTAGTAGTGTGTCATATCATTATATCAATATTCCCTTTGCTGTTGTTAATGATTAATGTAGTTGAACACCTTCTTCTTCATGTCACATAACATCAAATGTTTTCTCCATCAAATTACTTCAACAATCAACAGTCAACATATAGACATAGTTTGTTAAATTTTTCATTTCTGAGGCTCCAAACTTATATCTACACTTTTAACACCAACTACAACTACATCAACAATCCCTCTATGAACAATTGAACTCAAAAGCTAATCTAATAAAGGTATATTTCATCATTTCATTAGTTTCCTTTTTAGGCTTACTAGTCACTGATATATCAATATTCCCTTTGTTGTTGTTAATGATTAATGTAGTTGAACACCATCTTCTTCTTGTCACATAACAACTTCCATAACATCAAATGCTTCCTCCCATCAAATTACTTCAACATGTAGACATGGTTTATTAAATTTTTCATTTCTGAGGCTCCAAACTTATATCTACTCTTCTAACACCAACTACAACTACATATACAATCCCTCTATGTAAAATTGAACTCAAAAGCTAATCTTACATATCATTAATTCATTAGTTTCCTTTTTAGGCTTACTAGTCACTGATATATCATAACACAGCCTCACATAGAAAGTTTTTCCTAATATTTGAGTATCTAAACTATACAAACATCTACACATCTCACTGTTTTATGTTGTGTTTTAAAAGACTGTATAGCAGATTGATTGGAGCTAAGTTTGAAGATTCATAGCTAATCATTTAAGCTAAACAAATCCCTAGTAAGGACTTTGAAAATGAAAAATTGAAAGAGATCATAAGTCCAACCATTCAAGGCAAGCATAGAGAAACTAAGAGAAAATTGAGAACCACATCATGCAAAACAAGGCACAAAACTCAATCAAATCAGAACAATTCAAGAAACAAAACAGAACACATATTACAACACTCGAAGAACAGATAGTTATAACATGCATGCACAAGGATTAGATTTCATTTTCTCTCTTGAGAAAATAAAGAAACTACAAGTAAAAAAAAATTAAGATCCTGAAACAAATCCATGTGGATATTAACTCTAAAAACTTTACCAATATATTAATTATATTTAAAAATAAATGTTATAATTTACAACAGGAAAATAAAAATAAAATTAAAAATATAGTAATATGAGGAGATGTGAGAGAGAGAGAGAGAGAGAAAACCTGCTTTCATGGCGTATGGAGAGAGTGAGGTGGAATTGTGGGAAGTCCAAGTGTATTGTATTTACTTATAAAAGCTACGAGACTATGAGAGAGAAGAAAATAAGACACCCAGATAGACCCTTCTTTCAAGATGATTTTTTTTTTCCTTCTAAAACAACATCAACGGCTGAGAATCCATCTGGGATGTGAAGATTCTGCAAGGCAGAGATTCACAGATGTACCAAAGAAAGAAAGCACTCGGATTCACCAGATCAGAGAAGCAAAGTCTTGCTACCCTCTGTTTTTTTTTTTTTTTTTTTGCTTTCCTTTTTCTGTTGTTGTGTCTTAAAACACAACAAATCTGATCTGGTGTGGCGGTGTCTGTCCAATAGGAGGAGCTGGACTTGAAGTGATGAGTTATGGGGGCTGTTGTTGTTGAGTTGTATTGGGTTAGGGTTTCGGAGGTGACACGTGCGAGAAAGAGGAATCCAGCTGTCCACGTCTAACTGGATTAGGTTTTGACATTGTATCAACTTGTTATGACTCATCAAAAATATATTTGCCAACTCTTTGGATAATCTTTTAAATTTTTAATTTAAATATGACCAAGTGGAAGTGTGGAACCACGTTGTCTCTCGCTTTGCTTTTTTTCCTCCGGTTCTTACTCCTACGGTTCTTACGTACTTCCAATGTCTGTCTGCCACGTCTGTACATTTTCGTTTAAAATTTTGTTCTTAGGATTTTGAACTATGAACGGAAATTTAATCCCATAACAGAAAGCAACCGTTCCTATAATTCGGAAGGAAAATTTCATATATATATATTTATAAAATGTGTATAATAATAATTAATACTATTATCATTTAGGTGGGAGGAAGATGAATTATTAACTATGTTAAAAGGTCATGTTATATATATATATATAAATAAATAAATGTGAGATAATAATTTGAGTCTTTCGTACCGATTTTATAAGGTATCCCAAATTTAAATTGATCATCAATATAATATACTATATAAAAGAAAACTTCAAACATTTGATATCTTTTTCTTTAAATGATAACCGAATATTGTCTTCATTATATATATATATAAATATATATATATATATATATAAGTTTAAAAAAAAATAAAAAAAATGGGTTATTAATGAATTACAATGAACAATAATTAAAATCTAACGAATAAGAAATTCAAACCTTTGATGCTCATTTTACCTCTTTGAAACAAGCAAGTAATGTATTAATTTCAGAATTTTCAAAGTGCTTTGGACCTTAGAGGTATCACATCACTTAAAATGGGTTTTAACTTTTATCGACAATTTTTGTTGGGATGACATAAAATGATTTTTCTTTTAAGAAAAAAGTGGTACTACACGTCTATACCTACCCATTTATTTTATTTCTAAATAATATACCTATTTTGGACATAAATAAGTAAATAACAGATATTTGATTGATTATGTTAAACAAAGTCCAAACTAATTACAATATACAAAACAAGCGCCAATATAAATAACAGTCCATGATCCAATGTGAATATTATTATTTTGGACAAGACTGGACATAAATAATCCATTAACTTTTTCAATAAGGGAAAATTGTACAAACAGCCCATAATTTTAATCAATATTGCATTCAACAGGTAACTTTTACTAAAATTGTACATACTTCTTCTACTTTTCGTTAATTAAGTGTTAATTGACAGTTTGACTAAATATAAATTTAAAATATTTAAGCTACCCCTGAATTAATTTATTTATTTTAATAATTATTATTTTTAACATTTTATTATAATAAAATTAATTAACTAATTCTTTTTAGTTAATTGACAGCTTTTATTCTTGATCTTCTTTTTTTTTAAAAAAAAAAAGACTTGTATGTACTTCATTTTAATTTTCTATTAATATGTCTCTAGTATCTACAGTCCTCCCATGGAAAATATTTTTATTTTTCTTTAAAATAATATATTTTTTTAAAAAAAAATATTAGTTAATTAATTTTATTATAATAAAATCTCAAAATTAATTATTATTATTATAAAATAATTATTTCAGGGGTAATTTATATATTTTAAACTTTATGGTTAGTCAAACTGTCAATTAACACTTAGTCAATGAAAAGGAAGGGAAGTATGTACAATTTTGACAAACGTTGTAGTTGAATGTAATATTGATTATTGATTAAACTCATGGGCGTTTGTGCAATTTTCCCTTTTATAATTGTACAACAAATTATTTGTTATTTAAATATTATTTCCAGATCATGTCAAATCGTTCATTATTGTAATATTTAGAGGTGGACACTAAGTTTGGAATCGAATGAAAAAAAGGGGTTCGATTCGGTTCGTAGCATCAATTAGGTTTAAACCGGTTCAAAAATTTATTTTCATAACAGAAAATAACTGCTCTCGCAATTTGGAAAGAAAACTCAACATACATATTAGTAAAATGTACATAGTGAGAATTGATACTATCGCCACTTAGGTGGAAGAGAGATGAATTAGTAACTTTGTTAAGAGGTGATGTTATATTTTTTTTTCATGACAAGTAACGTGAGATAGCAAATTGAGTCTTTCACAAAGATTTCATAAGGTTATCCCAAATTCAAATTGGTTATGTTTTGCCTCTTATCGAGAGTGACGATCAAATATTTTCTAATCACGGTACTTACAGAGTTGTAGATTGATCATCAATATAATATACTATATAAAAGGAAACTTCAAACATTTGATATCTGATTCTTTAAATGAGATTCGAATATTGTCTTCATTATATATATATATATATATATATATGTGTGTGTGTGTATGTGTGTGTGTGTGTGTTGGTTATATTTTTTTTGAAAAATTAATGTGTTATTAATGAATTACAATGAACAATAATTAAAATCTAACGAATACGAAATGCAAATCTTTGATGCTTATTTTACCTATTTGAAACAAGCAAGTAATGTATTGATTTCAGAATTTTCAAAGTGCTTTGGATCTTAGTGGTATCACATCACTTAATATGGGCTTTAACTTTTATCGACAATTTTTGTTGGGGTGACATTAAAATGATTTTTCTGTTAAGAAAAAAAAATGTAAACGTCTACACCTACCCATTCATTTTATTTCTAAAAAATATACATATTTTGGACATAAATAACATTATTATTTTGGACAAGATTGGACATATATAATCCATTAACTTTCAATAAGGAAAAATTACACAAACGTCCCATAATTTTAATCAATATTGCATTCAACGGTAACTTTTATTAAAATTGTATATATTTCCCTTACTTTTCGTTGACTAAGTGTTAATTAACAGTTTGACTAAATATAAATTTTAAAATATCTAAATTACCCCTGAATTAATTATTTTAATATTATTATTATTATTATTGAGATTTTATTATAATAAAATTAATTAACTAACACTTTTTTTAGTTAATTGACAGTTTTTGTTTTTGATCTTTAAAAAAAAAAAAATTGTACGTACTTCATTTTATTTTTCTATTAATCTGTCTCTAGTCTCTACAGTCCTCCTATGGAAAAGATTTTTATTTTCTTTAAGAAAATATTTTTTAAAATAAAAAAAATGTTAGTTAATTAATTTTATTATAATAAAATCTAAAAAATAATAATAATTATAATAAAATAATTAATTCAGGGATAATTTAGATATTATAAACTTTATGGTTAGTCAAAAAGCAAGAGAAGTATGTACAATTTTGGCAAACGTTGTAGCTAAATGTAATATTGATTATTGATTAAACTCATGGGCATTTGTGTAATTTTACCTTTAATAATTGTACAACAAATTATTTGTTATTTTAATATTATTTCCGGATAATGTCAAATCGTTCATTATTGTAATATTTAGGGGTGGACACTAAGTTCGGAATCGAACCGAATCAAACGAAACAAAAAGAGTTCGATTCGGTTCGGTTCGTAGTATCAATTAGGTTTAAATCGGATCAAAAAATGAAAATCGATTTTTTTTTTCTGTTCAAACCTAATTGATTTTGTGAAAATCGGATTGAACCTATTAAACCACATATATAAATTAAAAACCTCAAAACATGCTCACAAGATCCTTACAAAACCTATTTCTAATATTATTTTAGTTGATTACTTGATTAGTTGAAATTTTGATTTGGAGTTGGATTATTAATTTTTGGGGAGGTATTATTATGTGATTTACTGTTATTAACTGATTTTTGAACTTTTATTTTGGAGTTTAGAATATATAAATATGTTTTTTATATTTTCGAATGGATTTATTATTAACTTATTATTATTATATATATATTTAAGTTAGGTTTGATTTGAGTTTTTTTGGTTTTGGGCTATTTAAATGGTTAAAATTAGTATCCAACAACTCACTTATTTTAAAAACAGGTTTAAAAAACCTATTAAGCTAGCCGATTAATTAGGTCTAAAACCAAATTGAACTGAACCTAATATAACTAATTAAAATCGGTTCGGTTCGGTTCGGTTCACGCTTCTTAATAGGTTTAAACCTGTTCAATTTTAGATAAATTGAAATATTTTAAGTTCAATTCGGTTTTGTCTAAAATCAAACCGAATCGAACCGTACACATGCCTAGTCATATTGTATCCAACGATTTCATTTAATATTATAGGGTTAATCAAAACGTCATCCACTTTATATGATAATTAAGTAAATATCGATACTGTAATCGAAAATATGTTATAATTTTAAACTTTCTACATTTTTCTCAAAACCGATATTTAATTCCCTATATACAGGATGGTGTGTTGAATGACAAGTCGTCTAGTAATTCAGATTTGAAGGGCATAGTAATTGCAATTTGCTAATGGACCAAAAAAAAAAAGTGTGGCTTGAGAATGAAGTCAACTAACAATTTTTTAGTTAAATGACCGTTCTTATTTTTCATCTTAAAAAAATAAAAAATAAAAAAAAAAGTACTTGTACGTGCTTTATTTCAATTTTCCATCGATTTGTCTCTAGTCTCTATAATCATTTAAAGGGACAGATTTTATTTTTCTTCAAAAAATGTTTTTTTAAAATAAAAAAATTAATTAATTAATTTTATTATAATAAAATCTAAAAAATAATCATTATTATACTAAAATAATTAATTCATGGGATAATTTAGATATTTCAAATTTTCTGATTAGTCAAATTATCAATTAACTCTTAGTCAACGAAGTATATGCAATTTTGAAAAAAAGAAGAAGATAAATACATGTTTACATCTCCAATACAATTATTTAAAGTCAAATATGTATCAATTTTACGACTAATCATAATAAAACAATTATTCCTTTTTTTTAAAATTTTACAACTAAATGAGGAGTAATGATACTTTGTCTAAATTTGATGTCTAAATATGGTGTTCAAATGATGTGGCAACACTCCAATCTATTCATTTAAATCATGCAAATAAATGGACTTGAGTGTTGCCACATTATTTGAGCACCAAATTTGAGCAAAATAGCATTACTTTTAAATGAGATCCTAGTCGGTATATTTAGGAGAGTTTCTAGAATTAGAAATCTAACTCCATATTCTCTATTTTTTTTTTACAACATCATCTCCAAATTAAAGTTGGGATATTAAGATTTTAGTCCCTCTAGTTTGCTTTTATCTGGGTTTGGTCCACTAGTTTTTTGAATTACTAACTTTAGTCCCTCAGTTATCTGACAATACCGAATCCAGTCCCTACCGTCTAATTCCGTTAGTTTTCCGTTGACTTCCGTTAAATCAACAAGGGTATTATGAGAATTTTGATAAAAGCTTCTAGAAGCTTTTCATTAATAAGGGTAAAAATGGTATTTAATTTTTTTAATATATATATTTATTAAAATTAAAAATATAAATTATTTTTTAGAAAAAGACACAAATACCCTTCATAAATACATATAATTATACTTGATAAATTTATATAATTATATATCTATCCAAATAATAATTAAACAATAACCAAAAAACTTTAGGAATTAAGAAATTGATCCCAAAAAAGACAAAAAATACCCTTCAAAAATACATATAATTACACTTGATAAATTTATATAATTATATATCTATCCAAATAATAATTAAACGAATAACCTCAAAACTTTAGGAATTAAGAAATTGACCCCAAAAAAGACACAAATACCCTTTAAAAATACATATAATTACACTTGATAAATTATATAATTATATATCTCCCCAAATAATAAGTAAACAATAACCCCAAAACTTTAGGAATTAAGAAATCGACCCCAAAAAAGACACAAATACCCTTCATAAATACATATAATTACACTTGACAAATTGGGTTTTTAGCAAAAATACCCTATTTTAGGGGTTTAATAGCAAATCTACCCTAAAAACTATTTTAATTGCAAAACTACCCTGAAATTACCTTGTTACCCTTAACTTAAAAAACTCAATTTCACTGCCCTACCCATCCCAAAGCTTCCTGCCACCCCATTCCGATTTCTGAAAGCCAAATTCACTGCCCACACCATCCCAAAGCCTCCTGCCACACCATCCCGACATCTCTCTGTCCTGTTCCAGCCACTATACCCAACAGCGTCTTCCAGTCGCCCATCCCGATAGCCGCCGCCGTCGATTTTGCCTTTGTCGAACAACACTCCCCCTTCGTCACGCCGACTTTGTTGGCTTCGTCGGCGAGTTGCAACGTCAACAGCAACATCAACATCAACATCTCGCCGTCTATCTTCGTCGTCTTTGCCCGCCTTCTCATTCTGTTGTTGCCATTCTTCGCCAATTTGGGTTCCATTGAAGGTATTTTGAGTGCAGCACTGGAAGAACATCCACCAGCAAGAACATTGTTCATCTGCTGCTGTCATTCTTCACCGATTTGGGTTCCATTGAAGGTATTTTGAGTGCAGCACTGGAAGAACATCCACCAGCACTGGTTTTGTTCTTCTGCTTTGATTCCATTTCAATATCACTGCCACTTCTTTTCAAGAATGCTTCGCTTAGCCTATTCTCTGCACCCATAAAAATGAGATTGAAATTTTGTCTATTGACTTCTTCTTTATTGTCTGGTTCCAAGTTACTTGATATCCTGTTAAACATATAATCATATTTTCTATGGTTGGCTTCATTGCTTTGTTTGTTTGGAAGATCCAACCCCGAATAGGTGGATCAATTGAGTTGCTCTGTTTGGTTGAGTGAATCGTGAAGTGTTAGGGTTTTCTTTTTACGTGTTCAATTACTTTTGTTTGATTGAGTTAGAGATTTTTTGAATTCATGTTTTTCCTTTTGATTTTTCTGCATGCATTTTCCTTGCAACCAAACAGATATAGCACGTGGAAGTCACTAGATGACAAGATTATGAAAATGCGATTCTTGTTTTAGTTTTTGAGTGTATGCATTTTAATTTTTATGTGTTTAAATATTGATATCTTGTTTGTTTTTGATTCAATTGCGTAAACTAGGATGTTTAGAAGCTTGCTGTAAAATTACAGCTCTTTTAGATGTTCTTGCTGCTGGTAATGAGTAATCTTGTAAAAAAATTGCAGCTGTTTTAGATGTTCTTGCTGTTGTTTTAGATGTTCATGGTATGTAAAGTAGAACTAATATATAATACACATTGAAACTCACTAGTAGTACATTTGCATCTCAAACTCTATATACATTCCATGTATATCACTGTTTTGTGTTGTGTTTGTGTGGTTTAGAGGCTGTTTTGAGTTGTTTTATGTGTTGATGTTTAATTGTCATCGGGTTGGCCAAAATTTGGCAGCTTGAATCGCCAATTTCTGCTGAAATTGATGATGTATATAAGCATATGATGTTATTTTGTGGTCATTATTTTGATTTAATGATATTTTTCTTTTTGTTTGCACATCTTCGCAAGTGCATTTTTCATTATTTTTATTTTTTACTTTAGTTAATATATGAATGTATTATGGAATGTATTTAGGTATATACACATGGGTGGACAGAAATTACTAGAGTCACTTAAGATCAATGAATGTGATCGTTTTCCATCTCGAGTTTCTGGGTATTGTAATTGGGATAGTATAAGACTTATTAAATTGTGTCTCTCACAAAAACAACTCGATATATTTAAAGAGACGTGCTTCTGGACATTTTTTAGATGTGAGTGATATGGCCAATTTTGTCACCATATCTTGCTTAGGGAGTGTCATGTCAAGAATGATGAAGAAAATTCATCTTGTTTGTGGTATTATGTCGGCAACGGGATGATACGGTTCAGCCCAGTGGAGTTTTGTTTAGTTACTGGGCTAGCCTTTGGAGAATACTCTGAATCCACATCGAATCTTTTCAATCGAACGAATAGTAGACTTCGGCGATCCTACTTCCAAGAAAGTAAAGTCAGTGTTAAAATGGTTGTTGATTGGTTTAGAAACCTTATTCCTAATAATAACAATAGTGATTAAGATATAGTGAAGTTGGCTTTAATACTTTTTTTAGAGATGACGTTGGTTGGCAAGGGCGATATGAATGTTATCCTCTATTGGGCATTGGAGTTAGTGGATGATTTAGATGCTTTTAATAAGTTTCCGTAGGGATCATTCATATACACAAGGACATTTAACTCTCTTTCTAGTTGTCTTGTTGGCCGTGATGATAAGTTCAAGGATGGGGTTGATGTTCCAGCGAAACGTAAAGTGGAGAGGTACAACGTTTATGGGTTTTTGACAGCTTTTCAGGTGATATGTGATATAATTAATGAATTGAATAAAATCTTTTTAGGCAACATGATGTGTGGTTATTGATGAATCTTACTATGTTTTTTATCGTTATCAGGTGTGGGGAATCGAAGCAATACCAAAATGGGCCACAGTTGGATATGCTGTTCGGGTGAACAATGTCACCCCCAGAATTTTGAATTGGCGATGCACTGAAACTCCCGCATATGCAAATATTTTTAAAAACATATTTAACTTTAAAAACGTAAGTAGTTAATATTGTTGTTATTCAACTATTAGTAGATATTCATTTGACCGTTGCTTGATTTTTCAGATTTTGTTTCCTGCAAATGTAAATGGAAATCATTGGGTTGCGGTAGATGTCAACTTGAAGGAGCGGGCCATTAAAGTATATGACTCATACCCGGACGCCAATAGTGTTGATGAAATACTAAGGTGGGCAACTTGTCTTAGAAAGATGTTGCCATCTTTGTTGATGCATGCGATGCCAGATACTTATAACGATCCTACATCATTTGCTGTCGAAAGACCTGAAAAAGGCGTTCCACATCAAGGAAATGAGTATGTCTTTGTGTATGTTTGAATGGTTAAAGTTTATGTGGCAGTTGATGTTTTTTTTTGTTAATTATGGTTTTTTATTTGATATAGGTCCGACTGTGGTATTTTTACTCTCAAATTCTTGGAGTACATATGTGCCGGAAAACAATTTGACATAGAAGCAAAAGATGGAGCACCCCTTAGAGTTAAAATAGCAACAGAAATATTTCAAAATTCAAAACAAGTGCCTAGTGTAAATGATGCAAACTAATGTATATAATGCTAAATTTAATATTTGAGACTAGCATTTTGTATATATTGTGATGGTGATGTGATTGAAACGTGTGATATGATGATGTGAGATATTTTGTGAATATTAGAAGTGTTGTATTTGCAGGGACCATTGAAGTATGGATTTATTGTAAAAATAAACGGTACTCTGCCGAAATTTTGTAAATTATATTCAATAGAGTACACATTGACTGTAAAAAACTGCACTTAAATATCACATGAATCAGAAGTATTTTACTACATTTGTTAAGTAAAAAAACTGCACAGTACAAAAGCCACTTATGATTGCGTCTATTAAAAAACTTCACAACATAAATGCCTCTTACATATGAATTACATGAATATCACAAAAAATCGAGAACAAAATGCCAGTCATGGAATTTTATAAGTTTTCAACTGACTAAAGCAGCCCACTTGCCTCACCAATTTCACTTATACTTCTTATGCCATTTGATGGTGTACTTGACTTCGGGTAGGTGCACGTATGGCTATTGTGACCAACACGGTGACAAGTTGTGCATCTCCTTTGAGTTACTTCTTCACCAAATGACGGGATATGATTCTTTCTAGGTCTTCAAAGAGGACGATGACCTACTGGTGGACGAACAATTTTTTATGTAATATCCAAAGGAACCAACCATTCGCTGGGTTGTCCCACAGGATGTATTTCCCCGTTGTATGCTGCAACAAGGAACGCACTAGTGTAATAAGGGGAACAATAATCTGGAAACGAAAACCCTCGTAACCTAATGCAAGCTAATGCATGTGCACATGGAAGTTGGTCGACATCAAATTCTCTACATGTACAGGTTTTTGTTGTCAAATCCACATGTCCATCTAAATCTCCATCTTTAACAAGGAACGTGTAAAATGTGATGGGGTAGACTCGCATATATCGTGCTTGCTCATCCTTGATACCTATGGCTACATCTGTTGCTGTTGTTAATTGAGTTGTAAGTTTAAGTGCAGATGTGCGACGTTCATAGAACCAACCCTGAAGAACCCCTCTAATGTAATCAATCACTCCGGTAATAGGCAATTCCTTGCATCCTTTAAGTGCATTATTCATGGACTCTGCAATGTTGGTTGACATTATGTTGTACCTTTTTCTTGGACTTTATGCTCGCGACCAACGATAAAACCTGACAGCCGTGACATATTGAGCTGCTTCGGAATTAATATTTGCTAGTTGTTCCATTAATTGTAGGAATTGACTTTCCCGATACACCCTGGTTGCCCGTTCAAAGTACCGTTTAAGTGTTTTATTCTTGCCATAGTGTGCAAGCATGTTCCGTTGTAAATGTATCGCACATGCACCGTGGAATGAATTTGGGAACACTTTTTCTACACTGGTTATGATGATATTTTTCCTGTCAGAATCGATAACCAAATCTTCAACTTCACCAATGGCTTTATGCAACCTAGATAAAAACCATTCGCAACCTTCATTTGTCTCTGATTCGCCAACACCAAACGCTAAAGGAAATATTTGCTCATTGTCATCCATACACACAGCCACAAATAATACTCCTCTATGAGGACCTGTCAAAAACGTCCAGTCGATAGCAATCACCTGTCTAATCGAAGACAGAAAACCATCTATACAAGCTTTGAAGCAAAAGAACATATACATGAACCTGTTAGACGAATCTGTGTGGAAGTCTGTAATATTCCTAGGATTTGTTTGCTCTAACATGTACAAGTATGATGACAAAATACTGTATGACTCAGCCGGTGTTCCTTGAATCTCCTCTAAGGCAATATGTCTAGCTCGGTACCCTTTGTGGTAGTTACAAGAGATTCCAAACTCCCTCTGCATGTCGTGTACAATTTCCTTAGGCTTGTATAAACGATGATCATGAAATTTGTCTTTAATATTTTCCCTTATGACCCGTGCGCTTACTTGCCTCTGATGTGGAAATCGTGCTTCTGTAGAGCATGTGTGGTGATTGTAAAATTTTCTAATCTGGAAATAATCCGAATTTTGAACCCTAGCCGCACATATTTTTCAACTACAATCCTCCACAATACACCGAACTTGATAACGTGTTGTATCTGACTTGAACACCCTAATCTGGAATCGATTGGCAAGACAATAACTACCTAATTGCAATTGTAGTTGTTTCTTGCTTGGAAACACTTCACCCACTTCAATACGCATGGTCACAGGTCTTGGTGCCACTTCACCTGAATTAATAGCATATGATGCACATGGGGGTGGAAAAAGCCTTTGGACATGGGCAAATTGCTTGTCATACTGGTTGGGAGTTTGATTGGGAATGGGATTGAAGTGTGGTTTTGTTTCATCACGATCAGGAATGAGACTAGGAGAAACTGTATCAATGTTGGGAGTTGGTGTAAAACCCTCTCGAATATCATCTAAATTGGCACCCATGTTAGGAACATCTGACCTTTGAAACACATCCATATTACTAACTTGTATATTGCTTTGGTGTGTATGATGAAATTCATACTCAGGAGTTGCATGATGTGGGTTGTGAGAGGACTCTGGTAGTTTATGATTCGTTTCTGGACACACATGGTTGATTTCTTCAACACTTATGCAAACTAATGGGTCAACGTTCTCTCGACGAAGCAACAAAACAACGTCCCCATCATCAACAATCTCAATAGGCATACTAGGACGAAAAGTTTGTGCAACGGTCGTCATACTAACCTGATAATGATCTCGATCAATTCAGTGACACGGTATACCTTATCTAATAATTGATCATAATTTGCATCTCTTGGAAAATCAAACGCCTTCGCTCTTTGACCTTCATACCAATATTGACCATGATGACTTTTCCATTTTCCACCCCAATTTAAAACCAATTGCACACTTGTCATCTTCAATCCTGGAAAAAAAACAAATATAATAAACCGATAAACATCAGTACTATTTGAAAGAAATTAGATAAGATTGTCTAACCTTTGTTTCAAAAAAAAATACATGTAAACAATCCTCGGGACGGGGCGACCCGATGTCGGGTCACCCTGTCCAGAGGAATAAAATCCTCGGGACGGGGAGACCCGATGTCGAGTCACCCCTTCCCGAGGATTTTTCCAATTCTAAGAAAATCCCTCGGGACTGGGTGACCCGACATCGGGTTGCCCCGTCCCAAGGATTTAAAGCCTCGGGAAGAGGTGACCCGACATCGGGTATCACCGTCCCGAAGATTTAACTCGTCGGGACGGAAAGACCCGATGTCGGGTCACCCCATCCCGAGGTATTTTCCAAGACTTTGAAAAAACCATCGGGTCACCCCGTCCCGAGGATTTAAATCCTCGGGACAGGGTTAGCCGAAGTCGGGTCACCCCGTTCCGAGGTTTTTCAAAGTCTTGGAAAATTCCTCGGGATGGGGTGACCCGACGTCGGGTCACCCTGTCCCGAAAATCTTCTTCAAACTTTAAAAAAGTTCGGGACGGGGTTACCCGACGTCGGGTCACCCTGTCCCCAGGATTTAATTCCTCAGGACAGGGTTACCCGACGTCGGGTCACCCCGTCCTGAACTTTCTTTCAACAATGGAAAGTAAAAAAATGGAAAGCAAAAAAACTTCAAAAGTATTGCAAAACTCTCAAAATAAAGCTTATGAGGTTGAAAACGTAATTTTAAAATGCATAACATACCTTTCAATTACTTTAATATAATATTTCCAATGATTTAAAAACCTAAAATTGAAAAACAAATATATGGGAAATAAAGTATTGTAGTGTAGGAAAATTGTTAGATAATATTTAGTTTATTAGTTTGATAAGTTAGTTGGTAAATGGTTGGTAAAAGTAATAAAAAGGGTAATAAATGTGGTTAGTGATAAATGAGGGTATTTTGGGAAGAGTAGGGTAGTTTTGCAATTGATTTAGATTTTAGGGTAGATTTGCTATTAAGCCCCTAAAATAGGGTATTTTTGCTAAAAACCCTGATAAATTTATATAATTATATATCTATCCAAATAATAATTAAATAATAACCCCAAAACTTTAAGAATTAAGAAATCGACCCCAATCTCATCCTCACACTCTCCAGATCTCTTCATCTCCCTCACAGTTTCTCTCCCTCGTTCAACACCATCACTATCACCATCACCATCACCATCACCATCATCACCACCACCACCACTAAAAACCAAAAGATCCGAAGCACCACCACCACCACCACCACCAATCCCTCTCCCCAGATCTCTCTCTTTCTCGTTCTCTCTCTTTCTCGTTCTCTCTCTCTATTTTCTCTCTCTAGATTTGGTGATTTCATGGAAAACGTGCTCGTGAGAGGCCGGAATGGATGGGAAACGAACCGAAAAAGTGTCGACCATCAATCTGGGCAGAAAACGGTCGGAACGAGGTCGAAAACGGTGTAGAACAGCCGGGTTTCATGTCGGGTCAACCGGGTCAAGAACCAGGTCCGGGTCGGGTCGTCGATGGTCGCTGGTCGCTGGCTGAGGAAGACGATCTGACGTCACGCTGACGTCGAGCTGATGCAATGGGGTATACTCAGCAATTTCTAGGGTGCACTCAGTGGCCTAAGATGGCTTGTTTCAGAGTGCATTTAGTTCTGGGCTGGGGTGCACTCAGTGGCCCAAGGTGACTTGTTTCAGGGTGCATTTAGTTCTGGGCATGGGTGTGCTTAGCAAGCCCAACAGCCCACTTCATGAAGGACATAAAGGTCTTTTTACAGGTACCAGGGGCAGTATGGTCATTTTGTCCTCTGACGTTAAACGGATACGTGACAGAAGGACTAAAGTTAGTAATTAAAAAAACTAATGGACCAAACCCAGATAAACGCAAACCAGAGGGACTGAAATCTTAATATCCCTTAAAGTTAGATAATCTCCAGTTAGATAATTACACTGTAGAGAGATTTTCTAACTTTTTAACTATCTATCCTATGTGGAATTTTCTCCAAATACATATTTGTATTGGAGATGCTCTTATAGAATGTCTTATATGCACAACGTTGTAGGATCAATTCCGCACAAAAAGCATGCAGGATCCCACAAGTGATCAACTCTCTTGTTGTACTTGATACAAACATGTCAAATTAAAGACAAGATCCACATCCACAAAATACACAAGAAGTTCTAATGAGAATTAAAATCCTGCTATGCTAGATTGTGGACAGAAGTCACAGAACATACACAATGGAATGTTTTCAAATTGAGAAAGAGCTAAAATCAACGAATTACGGAATTTTATTATAATGAAATTTCCTTTTCCTTTGAGTTCCTTTCAATTTCCTATGCGGTGGAGCCTTTAAAAGATGTCATGAAAACATGACACAATGACAGTTCTTTTATCTGTATAAAGCTATTTGTAATGAAGGGCATAAAATATAAATCATGTAATGCCTTCAGCTGTGAAGAACTCAAAACATGACTTAGTATGCCTCCTGATCAAAAGGAAAAGCAGTTGCCAAGGCACCTGAGAAACCGGTTTAAAGTTTTTCCCCGCTTCTTGCGCTTCTTTTCCGGCACAGCCAAAGAATCTGAATCTTCCTTCACGTTCCTCTTTGAACCCGTCTTGTTTAGTATATGGTTAGCAGCCAAACAACTTGAATCTTCAATCTCAACCACGTCGGTGGGGGTAGCCTCTATTGGACAGAGTTTCTCAAGGAGTTTCTTAAGAGTAACAGTGATTTCTGAAAATTCTGGTCGAACCTTTGGGTCCTCATCCCAACAAGACCGCAATAGAGCCACAACCTCCTCCGGAAGATTCTCCAGGCTAGGCCTTTGGTTCTGGAAACATGAATGAAGTCAATCAAATGTTAACAGAAAGCAAAGACTTCCTCTGCTAAATCAAATAGTAACAGAAGCAATAGTTTCAAAACATAGATTTCAGGCCACACTTGGTCACAACAAATATCAGAAATTTCAGATAGGAAGAAAATTCTAATCCTAAATGTTGATATGACATCTTGCAGGTTTTTATAACAGAATTTGGTAAATCATAAGAGATCAATGGAGATTATTGGAATTTTAAAAAATTAATGACATGAAAATGAGCAGGTGATTACAATAACGGTAGCATAGGAAAATTCAGATTACATACCTTTGATGCAGCATAGGCGACTGCTATGTTATCCCTCCCCTTGAATGGAACTTTATTTGTCATCAATTCCCACAAAACAATTGCGAAGCTGTAAACGTCCACTTTGTGGTCATAGTGTTTCTTTACTCCATTTGGAATAGGGTCTCGGCTGAATAACTAATTCAGATAAGAAAAGAATTAGACATAAGAAAAAAAAAATTAAGACATAACAGAAAGATTTTTGGCTGTACAAAGTTCTGAAGCAAGAAAACGAAGCACCTCTGGAGCCATCCATCGGTATGTACCAGCTTCACATGTCATTTCATCCATTATCTCTTCTCTAGCCAGCCCGAAGTCTGCCAGCTTAATTTCCTTGGTATCTTCTGTCAGCAGTATATTGCCTGAAACAAACAAGGTAAATCTGTGAATATAGATTATTGGCAAAACAGGTTTTAATAATTCCAACAATCGGTCAGGGATGAACAAGATGAGTCGTCTGTGCATAACTAGACAATACTATCAGTGAACAGCTCAACTACATCAACCAAAAATCTACGAGAAAAATGCAGTTGATTACTTGGCTTCAGATCGCGGTGAATGATGCCGTTGGCATGCAAGTACTCCATAGCTCGAGCAATACTCAATGCCAGACTTAAAGAAAGCTTCTCATCAAGGCGTCCTGGACGTCTGTTCCAAAGGAACTTCTGAAGTGTATCACCCCTCACAAGTTCAGTAAGTATTACCATAGTCGGTTCCACAGAGGCACCGACGAACTGTTTCAGTAAAACGAATCTGAATTAGGAGCATTAATGCTGTTAATCAAGACATTTATCTCTTTTAACATCCAGAACAAATAGTAGCTAAAATAATAGGGAACCAAAGTTATACAAGTCCAAAATAAGTACAGTTTGGATAACATTTGAAGAGTTGAAGGTGCATTAATTATAGTCAATAAACTGAAACCTAAAAGAGCAAAGACCTTTTACTAATATATTGCTCCTATAAGCTAAATCTATGACACTTAATAACCTGAACCTCATTTCAATTATTTCAGAGACTGCAAAAATGCTGACTGGAAATTATCTAATCTCTGGATTCTATATCTACCTAAAATAGACTGCAAGATAGTGTTCACTAGTTAAGCTTAATATCTTAATGCCTCTAGAATAGCAAATTTGCAACATTCTCACTATGCACAAGGATAACAATTGATGAATCATTAGCAGTAAGTTAACAACACTACAGTGTATGAAGGCCATCCTAAAACAACTTAATGTTCAATTAGTAAGCCATTAACGTGGAACAGGGAAAATCTAAACAATCAATAGAAAAAGGAGTACAGTATCTTACTAGATGTCTACTCAAGAATTCAATCTCAATACAATAAGGATTGGGAAAAAAAAAGGAAGGGCATCAATACAACAGATGCTTATAAGCAAAGTACCTATTACAACAGATGCTTCAATACTGATGCTTGTAATCTGTTGTAATAGGTACTTTGCTTATAGTCTGTCAAACGGGGAAAGGTACGAACCAGGGCAATAACTTCAAGACCAACAATTTTTGTTGATCATGATTTTAGGACAATTATGCACAATTTTGGTCTGTGATTTCCGAAATTAATATAGCTCATACATATGAGAGACAATTACAAGCATGCTTGTCCATTATATCTCACCCCATGCAACTTCATAAACAAGAATGAGCTTGCATTAATGCATACCAAAAACATGTGAGTTATCAACTCCAAGATAAATGTGTTAACTTCTACGCCTACCTCTTACAGGATGGCTGAAAAGCTAAGCTCCAATGCCACATTCAAAAATTACAGAGTATAAGCACATAAAGGAGGGAAGGTGTATATTGTGCTTCATTTCCTACCTACATATTTTATGAGCTTTCACATTATCTCTTTAATAGGAAATAGTAAGTGAGGAACTAAGAAATGAAAGGATGAGAAGGCCTGGAGGTTAAAGCATCTAAATGGGTAATTATGCTCACCAGAAATATTAAAGAGGTCATATTTACAGGTATTTCAAATGACTAAAGTGCATATAAGAAAAGCATCTAAATGGGTAACTATGCTCACCGGAAATATTAAAGATAAATGTATGTGAATCCTCGAAAAAACCGCTTTATTAATTGTCTAAATCATCAATTATAGCAAGAAAATATTCACAAGTTTGACCATGTCAATTTTACTCAAGTATGTACATGTATATACAGTATGTAATCAATATGTAGAATAGAAAGTTGACCAGAACTTTGTGTTTACCTTTCCTTTAGGTTGTTTCCGGTCAATCAGCATAACTCAAAAAAGAAATAAAATAAAACAAAACATGCAAATCGAAATTACACGATCATTACGACATACATACATGCATGCATGTAATAGCAAATATAAAGTAGTATACCTTCAAAATATTGTCATGTTTCATCCTGGCTAGCAAGTTGACCTCCCTCTGAAATTTTTCTTTATGTTCACGAGTCACAGCCGATGTCTTGGCCGGCTGTATTATCTTCACAGCAACAGCCTTGTTCTTATAGCTAAAACCAAAATATACAATAAGCATCAGTATTGAAATTCTAGGATGTGCATTTTTAGAATGTAGAACAAAATAAATATCAAGGATTAACTACTTAATGACCCCAAGATGTTCATGAGAGCATTTACCTTAAATATATGCATAATTTAACATTCTGTCAAATCAAGATTACCATATGCTGTGCAGTGCAAAGTATTCTACAAAAGAAAAAATTGATATCACTCCTTATTTTCTGTCATACACCCATACTTCATTACTACTGCAACTCAGGACGGACTAAGGTTTGTTTGCATTATCATAAACACACAAGTTACAATACAAAGCCAACCTTAGATCTCTTTCGTCTCTTTACTCCGTGTAGAGCTGACATTACTGAGTTGTCCACTATGCCACTTTTGCAGAATCAACTTTCACTCTTGTTAACTTCTAAATTTCTTTCCTCAACTCCAAAGAAAACATATTGTTCTGTTGTTCTTAATGATGAAATACATGACTCTGTAGCATATAACCAAACTATCTTGGTAACTTCTCTTACCTTGTCCTCCAGTGATGCTACCTATAACTTGATGTAACTACACCTACACTAATTTGCTCCTCTCTTGTCTTCGAAATCATCAATTTCAGTCTACATTGTTCGGTAATGTTTCTTCACTGCTCATGTTGAGACCGAAACATGCACATAGAGAAATAAATGAAGAGTTCTGCTTCCTGACTAGATCATGTAATGCATTTACCATGTATGAGCACGCTGCTTCCCCTTAGACTTTTTCTTTGTCAAGTTAATTTCAGTTTAAGAACTATAAACTGTCATTCAAAACAACAATATACTATCACAAAAAAATTCAAAATACTAAGTATAAAATTTTAAATGTATGTCATACTCTTCATATGAACCATTGATATCTGTTCACTATTGTAATTTTGTTAACCCTCCATAGCCTAAATGCAGAAAATGCTACATTCCCAACATTGATGTACAAGCTCCACAAGTGAAATGAGAGAAATTAATTTTTCAAATGATTTTATGCATTGAAATTTTACTAAACTACAAAAGAAGCCTAGCGGGCTAGTGATTAATCATAATCAAACCTGAATCCTCTGCAAATGAAATTTTACAATCCTACATTTTATGACAAAAGGAACCTCAAAGTATGTCCACATGGAACTTAAATCAAACAGCTAACGAAGATACCGTGTTTCCCATGACATAAAATTAATAAATGAGATAGTATCTTGTATATTTGGCAATGCATGAATTAAATTAAATCGAACATTCTACAATTAACATGTATAATACTACAATTAACATACATAATATAGTACACGCACACACGCGCGCGACTGATAAACATTTCATCAACAATTAACCTGATCCGAAGTTTAACAGAAGTCTAAAGCAATTAATTTCATCACAAGCTACCATAGTCTATAATAACAAATCTTTCTCTGCTTCTTCTTCTAGATGAATCAACCTAAAATTGTTTCCTATTCGGTTTCCAAGAAACTAGCAAAACCAGAAGCCATGAAAATCTTTCATTGATCAGTATGACCAACATGTAGGCATGTAACCGAACAACACTGATATATCTGAATTCAAAATCATAAATTGCAATGATATCTCTCAATTCAACAACTTGATAGAACCCATTAATCATACTAAACCCACAAAGGGTTTTGCCATTACAAGAACAACCCATAATTCCACTGCCAAAACAAGTCCTGAATCAAAACAAATCACAGAGATAAGAAAGAAAATTAATGCAAGAACATGCACGCAATGTGATCAACCTTATCAAAGAAACAAATTCAAGAAAGCAAAGAAATAAATTCAAGAAAGCAAAGAAACGAAAACGAAAACGAAAAAATATACATAAAATAAAATAAAAAACCCACAATCCTTGATGAACAACGGAGTACGACCCTTCACCGATCATTTTCTCGACATAGACATGCCCCGGATCAACAAGCAAGCTCTGTTCAATGTTGAAGACAAAGCTGCTGTCTTCCTCTTCCCCGTCATCAGCCTCGTACGTTGTGCTGTGTAGATGAGACAGAGTATTGTGTTGAATAAAGTGAGTCAGAGAGAGGTAATAGTACTCTTGTTCGTTCAATAACACACGTCCTTCCATTACTAGAGCTCTCTTCTCTTGCATTAAACAGTGAAAATAAACAATAAGATACAGAGAGAGAGAGAGAGTTTCAACTGGGTTTTTAAGAATATAACAAATGGGGGCTTTTGAGTGTTTGTTTTTAAACACAAAAAATGGGACCGTGTGTGAGTGAAACGAGAGGGAAACTATGGAAAGTTATTTATTTTTCAGTATATAAAATTATACATTTTAGACATCGATTAGTTACCTTGATAAATAATTAGCAATTTAGTTGAGTTTTGTTAATGTACAATGGCAGTGCATGTTTACTGTGTGAGTCGTACTACTTGATCAAACAACGTGGGTCTAATTTGATGTTCCGATTAGTGTTTTGATGATCAATCGGTGATCATGAACCGTCTTGATTGGTGGGTTAGAAGATAATTATAATGGGTGTGGTGGAGGCGATCACAAATTTCGTTGATTTATTTGATTAAAAAAAAATAGTTCTTAAGATGTTTTTAGAGTGTGGACCACCACATTGATATTTAGTATAATGAGGAACTCTTTTGCCTATAAATGGTAAAAACAATTACACTTGGTATGGTGACACATGTTGCCAAACTATAATGAGTGAGGTGTTCACATTGATACTTAGTACAATGAAGAACTCTTGTTGCATATGAATTGCAAAAATTATTAAACTTCGTATGCTGACGTAGGTTACCAATTTATGATGAGCGAGGTTGCCGATTATAGATCATTTATATTAATTTTTTTGTTAAATCTAAATCACGATGTTTTGGACTGTAATATTCATTAACATATATATTTTATAAATATTCAAAACTCTTAAAGAAGTATACTCTAAACCTAGTTTTAAATATGATTATAATATATGTAAAGGAAATGTTTCATCGTTGAGATGATTATGATGGGTTTTCTTTTTTCACTTTTCAATAATTTAGATATGTTTTTTTTAACCAATATTAAAATCAATTAAATATATCTTAATTTAATTTATATCATAATAATAAATCACTAAAAATTATCATTATTATTTTTTCAATAATTTAATATTTGACAATTTATTAAGGAAAGATGATAATGGCTTATATACAAACATAGTAAAAAACCCACAAATTAACCAAAATGATATTGACAATTGATATGTTTTTATCATGTTATTTACCTCATCATCTAATGATATATATGGTAAGAATAAATCATTTAACACATTATTTGGTTGTATAACAAGATTTATATATATAATAATAATAATTATATATATATATATATATATATATATATATAATTGGTATCTAAATGATATAATTTATAGTATATGAGTTATTTATTTTTTATATTATATAAATTGTCAATACCATATAAATTATAAGATAATATAGTGAATAGTAGATAACGAGCTAGTTACAACTCATATGCCACGTTATTTAAATAAATATTTAGATAATTCATCATTATTCATTTAAAATATAACCTATTTTTAAAGAAAAATCGTATTTTAACTATAAATTAACAATTATGTTCAAATATTGTCATCTAAAATGAAAGGTCAAAAATAAGATAAAACTGAAATTGGGTGCATGATAATCCTTCAATAGAATATATAATTAATGTGAGTTTTTAAAATAGTTCCACCAATATATTTAAAAATAAAAAATAGGTCCACCATTACACAATTAATGAAGTGTCCCAAGGCACTAGCATGTCATGTATTAAAAAAATGTATGTTTTTATATGAGAAAAATTGCATAAACACACCCAAATTTTGTTCTAATTGCACGCATGTACAGTTTTTGTCTAATCATTAGTTTGAGGATAAATTTCTTCTATTGATCGAACTTAGAAATATGATATCTTTCGTCTGGTCCAAAATGAGGAGATCATCATCCTTCTAATACATAAGAAGGAAATTGCCTCATTTATCTACGAGGCCGTCTCTTTTATTGGTAGTGGACGAATGAGAGATATCCTTATTCCTCGTGGAGGAGATCTTCACCACGAGAAAGATATGAGTTTTTTTTTAAGAGTAAAAAGGCAAATTGGATCGAATAATTCAAACTGATCCGAAAAATTCAGATAAAAAAGTGAATTTGAAAATACATATATCCGTAATCGGATATGGGATATGAAAATAGTGCTATAATCTGAATTATCCAAATCTAAAAAAATTCATATTTTTTTCCGAATCCTAATCCGAATTGAAAATTACAGAATCTAAATTCGATATTTCTAATAGTTTATATATATTAATAAATTACAAGTTATGTTAGAATATATTTATTTAAAATTAATTAGTTCTTATGCAATGAATAATTGTAGTACTCCCAACTAATAATTTTAAATGAAATGTATGGTTCATTTTATTTCTTTTTTAATATGAAGATTCGAAAAGTAAGTCCGAATAAAATCTCTACATAAATTCGCATTCAATCCGAAATGATCCATACCAAAATTTGAATTTAAATCCGAATCCAAAAATGTCAAATTCAATATGTTCCGAATTATCATATCGAACGACTTTTTAAAGAAAAATCTGATATGAAAATTTTTAAATCATGTCCAATCGGGATCTAACAATCCAAAAATCAATTAAATCGGATTTGAATAAAATCATCGGGTAATAGGACCCCTTTGCCTCTAAGCCATTGATTATTAACGGAACACCATTAATAATAGGAAAGTTTGTGTAATTTTGAATAAAAGTTGCTTATACTAGCAATTAGGCCTAAAATGAGGATGTTTGTACAGTTTTCCTTTTTATCTACCAAATGTGTTAAAACTACAATTATTTGTTTATTTATCATTAAAAGAACTTATCTTGGGATTCAATTCAATTCTTCTGCTGTCGGCTTCTATTGCTTTGCAGGTTTATTGGAAGTTGAAAGTAATGATGGAGAACATATATTTGGCTTCCTGTTGTGGTACAAAATACAAATAAAAAGTGATTTTGAGCACATGACATCTCGCCACGATCTTTTATGAATGCAGCAGCATGCAGGCATGCAGCCAATTTAATACAGGGTGATATCAATAGAAGCACAAAAATCCAAGTGTATTCCCCGGTGCCTATCCCCTTGGAAGTTGGATCTAATGAGATTCCAAAGCTCCAAAGCTCCAAAGCTCCAATCCCATCGCCATTTTCATGTTTTTTTTTTTTTAATAAAAAAAATGGAATACTAGTATATTCATTTTAAGACAGTGTTAACATGTTCACTATAAAAATACTATAAAAGAAAAATGATAAATGTTTTAGAGAATAAATATTTTTACCTTGCATTGATAGAGATAATAAAAAATTATTTTATAGTATTTTTTATAGTTGTTAATATATGTATCTCCGAAAAACACTAAAAATATATATTTTTTTAGGAATATTTTGACACTACTTTTTTTTCACTCTAATTCATCTAATACCAATTTAATGTAAAATACCATATTTATAAAAATATTCTCTCAATAAAACTTTATACAATATTAATTAATTCCTATCAATTGACTTAAAACAAAATTAATTATTTTTTTGATATAAAAAATATTATTCTTAAATAATTAATTACATAATATACAAAATAAAATAAATACTCACATAATTTTGCCCTAAATGTTTCACCATAATATTTTACAATTTATTTATCTAACTAATTTTCACTTAATTGTATTAACTAATTTTTTTCACATTAGTTTTTTCTGACCTATTTTTTTTTTCTCTTTGATTTTCTCCATCTATTTTTTTATGTATTTTTTGTAAGTATTTTGGCATGTACTTTTCTTTTTGAAGAAAGTTGTCATCTATTTTTTTTAAGTATTTTGTCATTTCATTAATTGTACTAAATTAAATTAATATAAAAATTTACCATTAGTTAAATGTATAGTTAATAAGTATAATATATATATATATATATATATATATATATTAATATTTATATCATTTTAAAAAGCTTGTCGAGATCTTTCTAACGGTATAATTTTTAAATAAATTTTATTATAAATAAGTGCTAAAGGGTTAAATTAGGAATTATAATTATTATAAAATATTGATTTAATAATTTAATAAAAGAAATAACAAATCAGTGTTTTACACCAATATTATTGTACCACTGTCCACTCAATACTTGGTGTAACACTATCCACTAAATACTAAGTTTTGTTTTGGAAATTGAAATTTAGGGTTGCATTGAAACAACCTTTTACACCAAATTAGTGTTGCATTAGAAATGACCTCAGGGTATATACAATGGAATACACTAGAATTTGCACTAAATTGGTTTAAAAACATAATCTTAGGGGAATATTATTACACTAAATTTTTTCTTACTCCAATATATACAACACCAATTTAGTGTAAAAGAGCATTTTACAAGAATAACCTCTCAAGATTACTTTATACAATACAAATTAATTTCTATTGACTTAAACAAAATTGATTAATTTTGTTGGCATTAAAAATATTATTCTTAAATAATTAATTACATAATATTAAAAAATGAAATAATTACCGTTATAATTTTACTCTAAATTTTTCACCATAACATTATTCAACTAATTTTCACTTAATTATTTCAACTATTTTTTTTCACGTTAATTTTTTATCATCTAATTTTTTTCCATCTAATTTTTAAATGGTTCATTGAAGTTATTGTTATCGAGTGTTTTTTTATTGTTAAGCTATGTTGTTATTTGCTTTATTTTAGAGTTTTTTTTATGTATTTTTTTAAAGATTTTTTTGTCATGCCATTTTTTGAAGTTTTTTAACATTTAATTGCACCAAATTAAATTAATATACAAATTTACCATCAGTTAAATACATAACTAATAAGTAAAAATTATATATATATATATATATATTAATATTTGTGTCAGTTTAAAGATCTCGACGAGATTTTTCAACGGTATAATTATTAAAATAAAAATTATTATAAATAAATGTGAGAGGGTTAAATTAGAAATTATAATAAATATAAAACATTGATTTGATATTTTAATAAAAGAAAAAAAAATAGTATTGAGTGAATAGTGCTCCATTAAATTTAGTCGAGCAATATTCACTTGACACAATATTTTATTTTATCTTGGGATTTGAATTATCGTGTTGCATCGGAACATTTTTACACTAAGATATTGTTTTTACATTAACATCGTGTATCATTGGAGATGATCTTAGGGTACAAGTTAACACTGTATTTCATTTTAAAAGGGTATTTGTATACTTTCTTATATAATCATATTCAAACTAATAATTATTTTTTTAATTAAAAAATCAAATTAACAATTAACATTTAATAGTAAAATACCTTTTTGTCTTTTTGATTTAGGGACTAAATTGGTACCCTAAGAAAATTAAAGACTAATTTTTTCATTTTTTAAATATCTAAACTATTTGAAATTGAGACAAAAAATACTAGATTTATTTGATAATTGCATTTTTTGAAAGTATATTTGATAATTGCATCTTTAATGATACACATAAGATTCATTAATTTTCTTTTGAGGTTTGGAAATGAATGGATATGGGATGCATTCTATTATTATTATTATTATTTTAAATCTAATTTATGTTTAACAAAAAATAAATAAATTAAGGAGGTATTTCCAAGAAATACTTCGTAATTTTTTTTTTATAAAAAAATCATCATTTTTCATCTTTTTAAAAATGGATATGGAATGTATAAGTGAGACAGCCGCCTAGGGCCCCAGATCTTTAAGGGTCTTCAATTTGAATACAAATTGATTTTTTTTTTTCAAGTGTTAGAATAATTTTTCTTGAATTTTCCTATATTCACTTATTTTTCCGATGCATTCATATATAAAAAAGTTGGGATAAATAGTTCTAGTATTTGAAAAAATTTCAAATTTTATTCATAGATAGATTTCAATGAACTTACCATTCATAACAAAATTCAAATCAATATGATTTCATAGTGGTTTTTATCGATTACACTAGATGTTTATAAATATATTTATATTTTTTAAAAAGAAAGAAATGAACGCATTTAAGCTTTTATATATTATATAGATATATATTATGAAAGATAAGATCATAAGAATCGTAATAAACTTCCTTGTTATGTCTGATACAAAAACAAAAAGAAAACCTTCCAATAGAAAAAAAAAGGAAAAAATGATAAAAAAAATTATATAACAGCCAAGCTGCTCTTGGAGGAGCAAATTGACAACACTAACAAAAATAGAAGATGAAGAGAAGAAGGAGAAGATGAAGAGAAGTAGACCGGAGAAGATGGAGAGAAGAAGAAGATGAGATGAAGAGAAGAAGAGATAACGAAAATGAGATGAGATGAAGAAGAAAAAGTCGAATGACAATCTAGAAAAGAAAAAAAAAGACCGGTAAAGTATTTTTTTTCAAATATGTATATGAAAAACAAAACGAAAAATATCAAAATCTTGTTTTTTAAATTTTCATTATTAACATTGGTTTTGTTTTTCATTTTGTTTTTCATTTTGTTTTTGTTTTCAAAAATAAAATAAAAAACGGTTAAGTATCGTAAATTTAAAATCATTTAAAAACAAAAACGAGCTTAAAAACCACGAAAGGACATGGCCTATTTTTTTTTTCGATTTCTATTAAATTATTGAAATCCAACGTTAATTCCAAGAGGTAGATCCCTTTTCAATTAGATCAGCCAAACGTAGTTGAGAACTAGAATCCTTTTCAATTAGATGCTTCAATTCAATAGCAGAATTTTATTTTTGGCATGGGAGGTGTTGGAGAGAGAAAATTATGGTAATATAACTATTCATGTAATTGGCCTTATACGGTTATTATATGAATCAAAACACACATAAACCTTTATTTTTTTTAAAAAAAAAACACACACACATAAACCTCCGGTTTCTCTGCAACCACTCATCAACATAAGCTTTTTGCTTTTAAGTTTTAACTACAAAACTAAACGGATTCACAATCACATACATCATGCAACCAATTTCATATATATAACCAGAACCTAGTACAAGTGTGACATATATGAGTTCTTAATTATTTATTTAAATGTTCTTATCTTATTCTTGTTTAGTTGTTTTCCTTTAATGCTTGATGACTAATTTATTATCACAAATTAATTTCATAGATCCAGCTAATTCGATCACTGATCAGTGTTTTTGGTTCAGTTAATTTTCTAGACTTTTTAATGAGAATTTATTCTATTCACATTGATCATCGACACTACCTTGGATCTTTTCAAGTCCTGAACACTTCGAGTCTCTTTTGCAGCCGCTTTATGGGTCTGTCAAAGGCATGATAGCTGTTGCACAAGGGAAAAAGCTGGTCTTGTTTCTGGATTATGATGGAACCTTGTCACCGATCGTCAATGACCCCAGCAAAGCTTTCATGTCTGATCCATATGATCCATGCATGTAGTAAAACACAAGTGTGACTTAGATCCACAGCGCCTGTTCCTTCAAATGAAAACCCAAATGGAGGTGCAAGCAATGAAGGCACAGCTGGAGGAAGTATCCAAGCAAAATGAAGAACTAATGTCCAGACAAGCTTCTCAAAACACCAAAAACAACTCTCCAGAGGTACAAACCCGGCGTGCCCAAGACATCCCAGTGACAATACATCTCAATGATTCCAACCAGGCAGCCAGCAGCCGATTGATAAGGGAAAAGCGTCTATGGCGGCAGATAAAGCACCAGAAAACCAAGATCGAATCGGAATAGAGCAGGTTCAAGGCAGAAAGAAAGTGGAAGGACGAGTGGATGTTGACTGACACATCAATTAAAGCAGTGAGAGATGTCCTGCAGTCCCCATTCACAAGTAGCATAGAAAATGAAAGCTAAAAGACCTGAAAAATTCACTCCCCCGGTCCTGAAAGCTTACGATGGATCAACAGATCCATATGACCATGTCTTTTATTTCAAACAGCGAATGGCCTTAGACGTAGCTGACGATGCTTTAATGTGCAAAGTGTAGAAGGAGCAGCCTCAGCATGGTTCGTATCGGCATCGCTTCCTTCAAATTCCATAGCCTGCTTTGAGAAGCTATGTGAATTATTCACTAGTCACTACTCGATTCATCGAAAGCCTAAAGACAACAACTATGTTCGACTTGTATGACATCAAACAAGGGGAATACCTAGAAAGGTACAAAGCAATTTACGTTAGTATTCGAAATTGCGACACTGGATTCGCTGCAGCAAACTTTGCAAAGGGACTGTGGCCGGGATCGTGGCTGTATGAAAACTTTGTGATGAGTATGCTAGCTAACATGGATGAGGCTAGTAGACGTGCGCAGGCTATGATAAAATTGGAGGAAGACAGAGCAAGGAGGGGAGTGGCAGATGGACCAGCTACGGCTCTTATATCCAACATCTAGTGCCAACCAAGAAATGACAAGGAGAGTACCATTGGATATCTTATGCATTCCACCAATAAGTCAAGAGAATAGCATACAACATATTGAGAATGAAGAGAGGACTTGGGTGACACCTTACATAGTATACTTAACAGAGGGAAAGTTACTAGAAGACAAAAAAGAGGCTCACAAAATCAAAATGAAGGCATATCGATATGCAATGATAGATGATTGCTTATACAAGCGATCTCATTCGGGACCTTACCTTAAATGTGTAAGCAAGAGTCGAGCTGACAGGATAATGGGAGAAGTTCATGAAGGAATATGCAGAAATCACTCTGGGGGAAGATCAATGGTTCACAGGATCTTAACACAAGGCTACTTTTAGCCTTATATGATGGTTGATGCAGAGACATATGTAAGAAGGTGCCACCAATGCCAAATACATGCACCCTCCATACATATGCCAACAGAAGAACTTCATTCAATCATAAGTCCATCGGCTTTCGCAACATAGGGATTGGACATAGTAGGACCATTACCAACGGCAACAACGGGGAAAAAAATATGTGCTATTAGGTACGGATTACTTCACAAAAAAGGTTGAGGCAGAGCCATTCACAAGGATAACGAAGAATAAAGTCGATAAATTTGTCCTCAACAATATGGTATATAGATCCGGTATCCCAAAAATATTGATCTCAGATAATGGCAAGCAATTTAACAATCAACATTGTTACGTGTACATTCGTACTGACAAAATGGACAACCTCTTAAATATTACCAGAAGAGATATCCGAGTAGACATTCCGAAGATATCCTTCAAAACATCACTAAATGTAAAGAGTAAACCCCTTGAACAATCTTGTTTTTCAAATAAACCTACAACCACCGAACCACATCCATAAGGCTAAAGTTCTATTAATACCATATCATGACTCATAAAGTATGAAAAAACCAAATCATATGCAATAACAAAAAATTAAAAACTATAAAATAAAAAGGATTGACTAGATGATAAAGAGGGAAACATTTACAAGATAAATTAGAAAAAGTAGATAGCGCGCAATAAAGATATGATATGATTCTCATGCCAAAAAATGTGTACAAAACAACGGATATACTTTTGAATCTTTCCAACATTTCTACACATAAATGATGCAATAAAAAAACCCACTGAGAGAATCGGCAAAGAGAAGTGATGATTCACATTTCACAAACTCCTAATCAAAAGCACAGGTAACTCAAATTCATCTTAATTTGGGAGGGTGACTCTACTAAACCCATGCATGGAAGGAAATTCACGTACCGGTTCCATATCTTTGTTATGTTATGTGTAAGGAAGTAAATGTCGGTTTTGATACCTTCAAAAAAAATATTGGTTTTGAATCTTTCGATAAAAATATCGAGATCCAATTTTATAGAAATATTTATGAAAATATCGCTAGTATTAACGTATAGTTAGTGATGAATACTTTTTATATCATTGTAGCGATATTTGTATGAAACTATAAAATTAAGTTGAGTTGGGTAGTGTCTGGATCAGTCCAATCCAATTTACAATATGTCAAGTACCTACATTTGTTAATTTTATGTCATTATCAATAACTTCACTTCAGAGGGCTCGTCGTGTCCCCAAATGGAATTTTTTTTCTCGTTGGTTTTTCTTGAGAAAATTTGAAAGGGAAATCTAACGAAGGGAACACATGTCGTTGATGTACACGTACTCTTACTCATAAGTCAATTATCAATAGTACTTGTATATTATTGAAAAGAGTAGTATGTTTTTGACGACAAAATTTTCGGTGCACTCGGTGCACTGACCAGTTGCATGATGCACCGAAATATTAAAAAATTGACACGTTAATTTTTAATTTAAAATATATTTTTATAATTCTTTTTTTCTGTTTTATCACCAGTTTTTTTTTTAAATAGTAGTCACATGGTTTATTATTAATGGCTTGATGCACGGATCAGCAGTCAGATTCATTGAAGTTTTCTCTTATGTACTACGACGTAAACATCAAGTAGCTTCTGCCACTCCAATGTTAATGATGAAATTACGTGTTCAAGACTTTTGCATCTCACTTTCCCGTTCGTAAAAATTATGAATGATTTTTTTAAGGTGTTATCAAATTTTTCGAATTAGTCTAGTGAATTAAGGAACACATATTGCATATCATTAATTAATGTACTCGTACTCATCATAGATGATAGATGATACTTATATATTATCGAAAAGATTACCACGATACATACATAAACATCAAGTAGCTATTTACCTGTTGTCAATCCAAAGGCGAGCTACTTGCAGCTAATTAACCACAGTTTCTACTACTAATTAGTAATTAATTCCAACCGACCTCTAGCTCTCTACTACAATAACACACACACATACACTAGACACATTAGACACTACTACGTACAGCTTACAAACAATATTAATTAGCTATAGACATTGATGGACCCATGAACTGAGAAGACGATCTAATATTACACACAATAGAAGTTGTCATCGTTCCAAAGCGACCCATAACCAATCATGTAACCCTGATAACAGCCAGTCCAATACGAGATACCATCGCCGCCGGCGCCGTGATCGTCAGTCACGTCACTGCCGTCTTGACGAGGTTGTTGATCATCCTCAACCAGCTGCTGAAGCATTAATGGGTGGTTTGTTGCCTCCGGGTGGTTGCGGCTGTGCTGTTGTTTGTCGTCATCTATGATGACGATGGGTTGCGGCTGAACCGGCATGTAATCGTCAAGGAACGGAGTGTCCTTGACGTCGTGATCATGAATATCGTCGTCATCATGAGTTTCATTGTCCTCCGTTTCAATGGTGAACTGTGGATCACTGAGACTACTGTTGTGAGAATTCTCGCCGCAGCCCTCCGTCAACTTTTTTATCTCCTTGTCGGTCTCCGCCAGCTGTTGCTGGATCATTTTCTGTTTTTCACTCTCGGTTTCCTCGAGCTTCTGTCTCAGTCTCAACACCTGTAAACAAGGAAAGCAAAAAATAATTTATTATTTCTTTTAAAAATAATTTAAATCAGTTTTTTTTTTTTTTTTTTTTTTTTGAAATCTAAAAAAGTATATGTAACTTATACTTGAATCTGTTTTCTAAAAATAACTACAGTAAAAATTGATACGGTAGATTAACCCGTGTGATTGTATTTTTCAGTTTCTAAAGGTGTCTCGCACGTGGATGCAGGTCACACGTGCTGCTCCCTAAAGTGGGCCTTGTTTCAGGCCCAACAACATTTCTGTACGGAACTCTTTATGGATTAATTGAAACAGAGTTTGCTGCTTTGGCTTTAGAAATTTTGCTGTCAAATGAGGTGGCAGTATTCTGTTCTTTTTAAAAAAAAAATCAAGATTTTTGTCAATATTATTATTATTATCAAATCACCCAACAGCATGGCATGGGTTTCTTCGAGCCCAGAGCTCATGCACATTTAATTTTAAATATACCTTGTTTACACTCAAGAGGCTTTGCTTCTCTTTATTCTAGTTATCACAATTAGTCTTAAATTGCGGAGCTAGCCATGGAAGCACTCACTGATCACTATATGATCTATCTTTCACAAATAAAATACTAGTTTTGCATGTTTAGCAAGAAAGTCATGAAATGGCATTTTTTTTATAAATAAAAAAAACAGATGTAATTTCTGTTTGGTTACAAAGAAACCTTGAAGGAAAGTAACATAAAGAGACATAGAGAGAGAGAGAGAGAGATGGGTACCTCGGATTCCAGAGCACATTTTTGGATGACAACACTGTCATGAGCTTTCTTGAGACACATGTATTCCTCTTCAAGCTGTTTGTTCTTGTATCTAGCTCGTCTGTTTTGAAACCAAATTGCGACTTGTCGTGGGTGGAGACCAAGCTCTAGAGCGAGCTTGTCTTTCCTCTCAGTCTCCAACTTATGTTCATTCCCAAAATTCATCTCAAGCAGAGTCACTTGCTCATCTGTTAGCTTCCTCTTCTTCGCACCGAGCAATCGCGTCTCTCCTCCTTTGCTGTTCCTCCGGCGTCTGCGTTTTGGCTTATTTGACTCCCCTGAATAAGCATACACAAAAAATGAATCAAAAACCTTTTCTTTTAATTAACTCAAACCATTAACGTATATACAACTTGTAATTTGTGCTTGTACAGTTATATATATAACATACTAACCTGCTTGTTGAATAGTTTGTGATAATATTACTCCTGGAGGGTAGAATTTGGAGAGAAGAACCATATTTTCTTCACTGTTTTGACTGATCATAGGTGTAGTCATAGTTTTTTCTCTGATGATCACTCTCTAATCTCTCTCTATATATCAATTTTAGTTTTTTTTCTTTTTTCTTTTTCTTTTTTGTGAGCTAGAAGTGGTTTCTTTGTGAGAGCAGACTTGTTTATATATAGTATGGTGGTGGTGTTGTTCACCTATGACTTGATAAGATAGGGTTGAAATTTTGGTATAAGTTTTTATGTAAATTACAACTATGCCATCCTGAATTGCAATCATAGTGCATGACAAAAAGTATGTGTCCTATCCAATGGTTCTCACCCTAGACATGAGTCATGACCAAGACAATATTTTGTATGGAATCTGGATATGTACGTGTCGACCCTTTATTGCATACTTTAATTGTTGATCTAGGTTTTTCATTTGAGAGCATATGATCATGTTATTGATATATAGTTAATAAGAAATAGAAGTAAAAGAAAGAATATTTTTATATTCAATAATTGTCTATATTATTTTTCTAAAAAAATTATCCATGCGGATATATTGCAAGATCTTTCAAAATCCATCACAGTAGGATCAAATCTCAATTCTTATATTTTTATATGGTAATTTGTTTGAATTTAGTATTATTAAATTGGTCTAATTAAAGTTTAATTTCAATACACATTAAACGATTATATAATGTTACAATTAGTTATATAATGTTGTATAATAGTTAAACATGATCTTTAAAATATATTTTGATTGAATAATTAAATTAATTAAACACATTAATTTAAGGCCTTATCTAATTAACTTTACCATTCACATGAATCTCATTTTGCTTATCTTTCACACTAGTAGATAGGGATGTAGGGTAGGTGTGATTAGCTAGCTAGGCTTTCCTAATTAAGTTAATATGGTAAAAGAGGAGGGCCATTGTTCATTTGTTCGTGGGTGTGAACTATGAAAACAAGGACACTAAACAATTTGGTAATTAAATATGAATGTGTTGGGATCCCAAACCTGACCACCTCAAAGTTAATAAACAATCTAGTATTCTAGTACGGTTGGCCTCTGGATTTGGACATGTAAGTCACTTTTGTTGTCCAATTAGGTGGTATTCTCCACTTTCTATGTCTTCGGTCTTCCAAAGCCAAGCCGATGATCTCTTTAAATCAGCTTGGTTTAGCCTCTAATTCCGTTTTTTTTTTAATTAAATCCTGTGTTTTTGTTTTCTTTTGGCTCATGAATACGTGGCTCGAGATGGCGAAAATTTTAAAAAATAAAATTTCCACAACTCTGTCTTTTTTTAGCAAATCACTTGCTTGAATATATACTTAATTAAATGGAAATATATTTTTATATTGGTCAGTAGTTACAGAGACTTGTGGATTAGAAGAGATGCCGTCACTTTATACGTCATGTTAATTGCTCATAAATTCCTTTTTGGGACAGATTAATTGGTTAATGCTAGTTGTCATGTTATCATACAAATTGGGTTGGATTGATTTGTAGCTGAGACCGAGGTCGTTTGATTTTTCCACTACATTAATGATACCTAATGTGTATCATTAAATTGTTTCTTTGATTTTTTAAGTGATAAAAATCATTGAATGAGCTCTTAAAATCATTGGTTATAAAAATTAAAAAAATTTCAATTTCCACTTAATAGCAAATCAATTGAATATATATATTAATTTGTTACTTCTAAATTTACCCTCACAACTCTTATTAATTTTCTGTTTTATCTTCTCTCACACCCGTAACCATATTATTATTATTATTTCTCACTATTTAAATAATTTTAGCAGCCATAAAACCTAGTTTTTTCAAAAGTACAAATCTTCATTTGAATCCAACATTTTTTTTAATTGTATTTAAATATATTTCGACTTCTATTTATATTTCGGTAAAGACTCTTTTTTTCTCATAATTGATTAGTTTTATATTATGTGATTAGAGAAAATTAGCACTTAAAAAAAATCGGTTTTACGAACAAACTTAAAACAACTTAACCATAAACCACATGCACTTTACATGTGTCGTAAGAATCACGATATCATCTCTATATGCTTAGATGAGATACTCCCAAATTCAATACTAATTTTATTAATTTACATATATATATATAATTGAATTATATCTGTTTGTGGTATATTTATATGGTATGTTTACAATGATAGAAAATATAGTTTTCACTATAAATGTATAATTATATTATTATAATTACACATATAAACTTAAAACACATTAAAATATAAATATATAACAAACAATAGTTAAAAGGGTATAGATGTAAAAATAGTTATTTTCAGATATTTGTAACTTAAAAAAATAAACAACTTATTATTTACATTCAGTTTTCAGTGAAAAAACTCAAATATGTTACTCGGTTTTCAATTTTCAGTCACTATTCAGTCTTCAATATAATTCAGTATTGAGAAAAAAATCAAACGCGACCTAAGATTCGTATTGATTTTGTGGTTTTCGCGGTCCAAGTAGAATTAAGTATTGTCATTGATTTGGCTGCACAAGTTGAGATAAAAAGGAATGACTCCTCTAGTCTGATTAATTAGGTTTTTCTTAAATTAATGTGTTTTAGAGCATGTGCGTCCCTCTACTTTCGTTTTTATTTATTTTATTTATTTTATTTTATTATTTATACTTTTATATTAATAAAAAAGCTCTATAGAGCTTATTTTGAATAAAAAAAGGGGTTGGTTTGATTTGTTTTATAAAATTGATTTTGATATTTTTTAAATTGGAGTCTAATTTAATAAGCATAGAAATTCCTCTTATATGAAAACCTAAAATATTTTTCTTTTTGTTTATTTCTTTTTAATTAAAATTTATTAAAATGGAGAAGAGCTTTAATCCACACACACACACACACATATATATATATATATATATATATATATATATATATATATATATAACAAAGTATTGTTTTTCATTTTAATAGAATTTGTTGCAGTTTTTTAAAAAAAGAAAGGTGTGCCTAAACATAGGAAGGGACAAAATTCGAATAAATATATCTGACATTTATTCCAATTCTGTATATAAATTGGCTGTGAAACTGATGTCATTGCTCGTATAACATAGTGTTGAAGCGGTCATCTCTATGAACTTCAAAAAATGAAGAATTCAAGAATATTATTGCAACATATAATGTTGAGATGATTGAAGAGAAGAGAACGGAGAGATCACGTGGCCTGTACCTTGACCAACTATCACAAAATTATGTAAAGTAAATAAAAGAGGGCAGTGAATGGCTTTGCCTGTCGTTGGAAACTTTTCAACCTCTCATTGGACTTGAAGTCTTCTTCAACCAATGGGAGATGGTCTCGAGTTTAAAACGTTTAATTGAGAGCTTTAAGCAAATTTTGATGGGAGATAATAAATAAGACTTTAATTTGTATTATGTGAGAATCCAGATCCTCTCTTGTTCTAGCTTTTAGCGTGTCTAGCTAGTTTTTAAAAGTATTTGAGTTTGAATAAAACGTTCGTCTGTATAAATTTAAGAAAAAAGATTCATAAATTTTGATCATGTTATGACATTTTATACTAGACTCACTATATTATGAAAATGGTAGGAAAAAAAAAACTCAGACTATAAAGAGAATCCGAACTCAATTTCAAATATGATTGATTGATACCTCAAACTAGTAGAAACCAGTAGAGAGTTAGGCCAAAAGCCACAGAAACCAAATCAGGTTAAAGTTTAAAACACTAGTGGGTTTAAAGTAATAAAGGTTGGATTCATCCCCCTAATGCTCTACATGAAAAAAAAAAAAAAAAACTTTTACCAAGTAACCAATGCAACCACGTGGCACGATCATATGGCATCAAAGATCTATAATTTTACTCGAGGATGAACAAAAGAAATGAAAATGGATCTTAAAAGATTTACTCTTTATAAGTTTGCACTATGTCTTCTATAATATTGCTTCCATGTTAACAGTACTATATTGGCCGGCCACTTTTCATTTCACAACTTTACGGTTTTACTTTTACAGTTGAATAAGGAATGTTTTGCAATCAAATCATCATGCAGAATAAATTGGAGACGAAGATGCTCTTTTAGACAAATTTCGTCAATATTTTGGGGTTTATGAGGAACTTATTAAAAATTAATTAATTTATTTATGTGGATCAACAGAAATTCAACATTGAGTCATTAGCATAAATTCTCTGAAAAAATAAAAATCATATAAATGAAAATGGTATTTAACATTGATGAGGTTTTATTTATTGATCTAAAAATTTAACACGATGTGATAAGTAATTTTGTCATCAACTACATCATCTCATGCTATATGTGGTTATGATAACTCACTTGTCATATCATTTTATTTGAAATTTGGATTAATTATTTAGGTTGTATAGTATTACTCTTTATTCATTTATTTTTAATATGACACCAAAAAGATAGATTTTATCCGACGGTCTAAATAACTACATAATAGAGAGGTCTGCCCATAGATGCCAATTATAAATGTGTATACATAGTAGAATTAAAACAATCGCCGTAAACGTATAAGTGGAGATACACACCGATCAATAGACAATGTTGCAAAAGAATATGCAGCCGCTAGTGTCTTAGGCAACTTAGGCGGTTGCCTAATTAGGCCCAGTTAAAATTACTGTCCAAAACAATTTTATAAATAAAATCTTTTAAATACTATTTAAACACTCGACCCAACATGCTAAATGAATTGGATCGTATTTTAGCATAACCCAACAATTATCGGTCGTTTCGTACAGTGTAGGCCACTTAGGCTTGCCTAATTAGGCCCCAGATAAAATTACTATCCAAAACAATTTTACAAATAAAAATTTTTAAATACTATTTAAATACTCGACCCAACATGTTAAATGAACTTGATCATGTTTTAGTACAATCCAACAATTATCGGTCTCGTCATGTTGTGCTGTATTTGTACCGAATCATCTTTTGTCGGACCTTATCTAGGTCGACTTGACCCAATTTATATATTTAATTAATAAATATGAATTAGGACACTATGAACATAAAAAAAAACGTTTACAATATAAAAACTTAAATCAACAATTTTACATTTTATAAATAAGAATAAATATTAAATAAAGTATTTTAACTATTAATTTAGTTTTTTTCATTATACCTTCAAAATCTCATTACAATTTTTTGCATAAGGCTCTAAATACCCTTGACTCCTTGAGCCGTCCGAATGTGTACTCTTGATGGAATGAGTATTATACAATATATATATGGTTTTCTTTTTAATATAGTCACCTTTGTTAAAGAGGGACTATATAGAAAAGCTGAATTAATTCTAATTAAAGCATATATGCATTTCTTTAGTTCTTAAGTTATAGCTGGGACTAATATGGCTCAAACTAAGCTAGCCAAAAGTCAAGTGATTAGTGCAAGCTAAGCAGCTCGTACAAAGAGATCAGTGAGAGAGACAAGCAGCTTCCATGTCAAGGAAATGCACATGGAGGCACAACCAATACGTTCATGCGTGTCACAGTTCCCTTTACTCACTTCGAGGACCACCCCTCCACGTGTAGACCCTTGATACATGTCTCTATTTCCCAGATCTGCTCACCAATCACAGTACTAGTGTAGCTTCACTGCTACTACTATTTTACCTCCAATTGGAGCCGCCACCATATTTAACCTCTTATATCTTCGCTTAACTACTCTATAATTTAACCATTTTTTTTTTTTTTGCCTGAATTGTATGAACATGAATCATTCAATGACATGAAATGATTCCACCAAGTTTTACATATATATGGTAAAAGAAGATAAACTATACTTAGTGTAGTCCATTTACTTTTTCTTATCTTCTTGAATATATGCATATATGCTTGTGAATGTGCATTATATAAGTAGTGTTCGCTGTTGATCAATTCATTTCATGGAGTCATGATCACGCATCATTCAATATCTCTTATCATCAGTTCCTGAATTGGTTAGAAGATTAAAAAGCTGCAGTATTTGAACTCTTACTTCAAATAAGTAAACCCTATCCTGACACGTGGAGCCTTTTGGTGGCACACCAGTATGGACCAAGTTTGCTCTAGCTCGATGGAGGAGTCAATGATGGATATGTTTGAAGAAAGACTACTGATGGGGAAGTTGTGGTTACCAATGACAACAAGAAAAGCATTGATTGGGTTTGAAACTAGTGACCTTTTGAAGAATTCATCAAAACTAAAATGTTTTTGAAGTTAAAGAGTGAAATTTTTTCGATACTGCCCAATAGAGAAGAGACGTCTAGCCATAACTTTCTTCATTGGCTAAAGGTTATATAAATAAATGGTGTTGTCTTGAAGTTCGAGTAATTTCTAATTCAATCAAGTTGGTGTTTGATTAGTTTAAGTTAAAACACAAACTAAGACAAAATGATAAGCCCCGTGAAGCTTCTTTGGTTTACTTAGGGTTAAAACTTGTATTAAAGTAAAGACAAAGGTGGTAAGAAATGGATAAGGATGAGAGACATAGACAAAATTTTAGAGAGAGAGAGAGAGAGAGAGAGCTAAGCTGGCAAGTTATATATGTTAATTGTGTTCCACTTTTGTGTGTTATTTGATTAATGAAGAAATAGTACAGTAAAGCAAGCTAGGTTTGAAGAAGATGATGCGCATGGCGTGGTAGGGATTCCTTTGATAATGGCTTTTGAGTTGTTTTATCACTTTTATGACTTCAATAAAAACCAAAACTTTAATTTGACTTAAAATATTCAACACTAATTAAACTATTAAGTGGTCATGTTTATCCCGACAGATGCAGCCCTTGTTTCCCAATTCCCATCTTCAAAAACTCTCCATTAGATGCCAATTAAGCTTAACAGCTATTGGCAACTTGATTTTCCATCTTTTCATTTGATTAGCTAATAATCTAAACTTATGTGTTTAACCAATTCAATTAAATAATAATATTAATTTGGATCTTCTTTATATTAATTTCATTTGCCCACAAAAATCATTACTACAACTACAACAGCACTATCAATTTCATTAACTTTTTAAGAGAATATACGTACAATAGTGGCCCCTCTAAACCAAAATACTTGTAAAATTTATATATGCCATTATCAAACAATTTAACATAATACTTGTGATCACAGTACACTTCAGTTTTATTACCATTTTTTTCTTTGTCATTGACTTCTTTTTTAATCAATTTTTTTCAATCACAATTTTATGTTCATGTGTCCTGTTCCCTCTTTTATCTTGTTTTCATACAAGTTACTATAGAACCTAATCAAGCTCTCATTTTTGTGTCTATATAGACTTAAAAAAAAGCCGGATATATAGGGATTTGTGTGCCTCTAGATTGTGAGTGCTACTTGATCAATGAGCACCCAAAATTAGCATATTTTATTCTTGGAGTCAAATTTGTTTGTGTTGTATATGCCATGTACGTCAGTATTCTTCCATGTTTCCCTCTCACCGTGCTAAGACCATCTCAAGGTCTCTGTCCTTTAATTGGGTGCCAATTTCACTAAACATCAAGCTTGATTAATATTGATTAACCCTAGAAGAACCTTTATTTTAATCAATCATTATTTTAACTTATATTCAAGAAACCCCTTGAATTACGCCTTAATTTGGGGGCATTTTCTAGGTGAGTTTATTACTTCACTGTAGCACACAATCTCTGAAATCGATCAAGTTGTTAATTAATTATATACATACTCTAACCAATATGATCCCTTTGTCATGAATCATGGTTAAATTAAAATAGCACTTGCGATTGATTTCCAAGAAACCGGAGAAAAAACAAAAAAAACCCATCAACATCAACCTAACCCAGGTCATATCCTCTCTATTGGTGAAAAAGATGTTAGTCAAATACTTAAAAAGATAACTTAAAAAGATTGAGAGAGAGCTATGCCTAATTAGCTCCTTTAATCTTTTCCATTGGAAGACAAACCCTCATATAAGCTAGTCACTTTATTTAAAGCTATATATAAAGTCCACAACACAACACAACACATAAAAATTTACAATAAAGAAGGATTATTAATTATTCTCTCCCCCCTTAAAAGCAAGAAATCTCGCCAACAACTCAATTGACATCTTTAATTGTTTGATTAAACAATAATTAAAGATTCTATAGTTAATAAAAAATCTTAACCATTACCATTAATTTATAATTAAACATACAAAACAGTACTAAATATGTATGGTCGACAAGTGAGTATATGTGGCTAACCATGCTCCTTACAATTCACCTCCATACTTTCCTGTTAGCACTCCACACTACTCTTTTTTACAGATTCCAAGCTGTCTTTTATTTCTTCCTCCATCTTCTATAACATTTCTCTGTATAGCTTTATTTGCACATGCACACCACCTTCTCACTGGTTGTTAATTTATTTATTTTTGTCAAGATTTTGTTACATTTGGTGGTCGATCTTGATCTGTGATACGTGTTAGAATTTGGGTGCCGCCACATGCCGGCATATTTAGGTACGGATATATTCTCGTGAGCTTTTGAGGGTGCATATAGTTAAGTCTAGACTCTAGATTGATCATGATCTTTCAGGTGTCTAAGATCCAAAAACATTGGTATATATATATGGCCACAATATATCATACCATGTTCAAGAATTGGTGGTCCATGCATGAAAATATTATATTAAAAAATGACAATCTCTGGGGTTCAGGATGGTTTTCGTTATATATATTCAATTTCTTTATGGTTTTCTAATTACCTGTTGGTTGTCTTTTTTGCAAGCATTTTAAATGGAAATTAAGATTTACCACACCACTATTTATTTATATATATATATATATATAAACAAACACATGTCAAACAACAAGATTATTTTTACCACTCTTCAGTTTTCGGCATCAGATCAAGCTATCATTTAGAGCTCATGCAAGCTTTGTAAAACATGTGAGATGATATTCTGATCTCATGGAGATCTAAAAGCATTTAGTGTTAATCAAATCCAGATCAAACAACGTTAAGGGAAAATTCGCTAAAATGTCCAAATACCATTTACTCTCATTCCATAAGTAATTACGTAAATAAATCTTGCATACCCTTTTATCATATGAAAGCAAAAGAAAAAAAAAACCGTACAATCATGATGTCTTACAATAATAAATATAATTCTTTATAAACTTTTTACATTTAAATTAAAGGTTCTTTACATAAGACTCCTGAATATTAATTAAACAGTCACTCATCATATAATGGTGTTGGTGGTTGGGGTACTTGGTAGGGAGTGCAGGTTGCTTTTCAGCCTAATTAATCATTATCATTGGAAATAATTTGAGATTAATTTGATCCTACCAGGCCCATTTAAGTGTTAAGAGCTCCAAGGCCCTGACATGGGTATTTTTCTGCCCAAGTTTTCAATCTTCTTTCATTATCCATGTACAACAAATTAAGTTTAATGAATACATCTTATGGTGAAAATTTGTTAATATACAACAATTAATTGTATCTATATGGTTCTCCGCTATTCCTTTTCGATTTTACCACATTGTTATTATTATTTTTAAAACTATTTGATAGATTCTACGTATATTAAACAGATTCAAGTTGTCGCCATCACATCATGGTATATATAATGTATTTTAACTGAAAGATATTATCAAATTGTTACTTGTTTCAATACTTTTCCCTTTCCGTTCAAAATTAACGAGCTTTTAGTAGGGGTGGACGTTTTCGGGTTAGATTGTGTAGGGTTGAAAATTTGTCGATTCAATCCAACCCAACGTAAATTTTAACTCAACCCAATCCAATATTTATTGGGTTGGGTTGGGTTGGATTGATCGGGTTGAGCTTTTTAAGTCCAATAGAAAAAATATATTTGATTTCAAAATTTGTTATATCAAAATTGAAATTTAAAATAATTTTTCACCTAAATATCATACCACATTGATTTTAGATTTCTTAAAAGCATCAAAATCAAATCACAACATATAATACACATTGTTTAAATATTTGTTACATAATTTTAAAAAAATAAAAATATAACAATTTATCCAGCTTGGAAAGTCTCTATCTAAATCTCCCATCAATTTTACAATTATAATCACTTCGTCGAATATTTCGTAATTGGATAATCTATTATTTATTTCAACCAATATAATAGTTTGAGTTTATATACAATTATTAGACTTTTTTCCACCAAATTCTTATGCAAATCATAAGAAAAATATATATATTAAAGTATAATTAAGGATGTACCAATTAATACAAAATACGAAAATAATATAATTGCATGTTTTTAATAAATGTATTATATATTTATGGTATAAAATATTTAAAATTATGTATTTATGTTTATCATTTATAATATTAAAAATGGTGTATGAGTAAATAAATATTTTAAATATTTTAAAAAATGAGATTTCATAATAGATAAAATAATAAATAAAATTTATTATTATTATTATTATTATTTTCAGATTATCGAATTGGATTGGATTATATTTTATCAATCCAGCTCAATCCAATCTTAAAAGCAACACAACCCAATTCAATCCAATCCTCGGATTGGATCGGATTGAATTGGGTTGACAGGTTAGACCTAGCTTTTAGTACGCAAAACACTTGTATCCGTATACTACAAATTGAGCTAACTCCATACTCGAACAGCCCAACCCAAGTTTACAAAATTCTTACTCCACTGTTAGGTTGGCCCGATCCGATGAATTGGATTGAAAATGAACCTAACCTATCAAGTATACCAAGCACCTACAAGGCTACAATGTTTTTCAACCATTTTTGGATTCAATCAACTTTTTTGTACATGTTTTGTACAGCGAATAGAATATGATGGATATTTTCAGGTTAGATTAACGTCATTTTAACTCTAAAATATATAGAGCGGTTCTACCTATATTCAATATATATGATATAGTAGTTAAGTCTCGAATTTCACATTGCATTACAAAATTAACAAAAAAAAACAAAAAACAAAATCAGTGCCTTATGGATCATGATTAAAACTTCAAAGAGATTTTCACCGGTTATAAAATAGAATTTAACAATTTTTTAGGGTTATCATCTGTTGATATGGCAAAAACAAAATCAAATACTACAAACACGTATAGATAGGTCTTCACACCCATATTGATAATTATATAAGGTGAAACTTGAATCCTCAAAGGAGAAATGCACATGGTTCAATTAAAAGTAAATTAAAAATTAGAATTAAACATGCTATGACCTGTGAATAATATGAAACAATATTAAAAAAATAAACAAAAAGAATTGGGGTATAATTTCTGACAGAATGATTGATCATTGACATTTCAATTGATAGGATTTATTAAGTTTATTTCTTCTTTCTCTTTCTCTCTCGTATATCCATCATCAATTTAATTGATTTATTATCTCATTTGTTCTAGATTTTCTTTCCTAAATAATATGTTAATATTTTCTCTCACTAGATATACTAGATATATAGCTGTATTTTATTTGGTTTCCTTGTTTTGCCATAACAACCTTTGGCATAGTTTGTATCAATTGACAATGAGATCCTAGTCTATAAATAATAATATGCCATATTTTTCAATATATAAAATGAAGTTCAGTTTTTAATTTTTTTAACGATATCTATATCTATTTATCTATACCATATATTTATTTTTTAAATCTTTTGTCAATCGGTAGAATTCGAATAGTTCACTTAGGAGTTATTTATTCAAACTCTAAGTTCGTCCACCCATTAACAAATTTACACCCATGAGACATGAATTTCAACTTATTCAATATAATATAATAAATAATTGAATAAAAGAACAGAAGACAGAAATATACTAGCATATTATTAATTGCAATGATTTTTCCCTTATTAATTATTTTATGGGTAATGTTAACCTATGATAAATTGATAACTTCAATTTTATTTTTATAAATAGAAATAAAAGACAACATTTATCTTTGCATTTATTCTCTTATTACAATAAATACTACTTTTTTATTTCTTTCTAAAGAAATAAAACAGTTGTTGTTATCTTATACCTCTTATTTTATTTATGAATAATGATATACAATCCAAATAATTAACTCAAATGATGTGATATGTGAATTGTCATCACCACCCATAACATGTGATGACTTAGGAGCTGTATGTTTTTTTTTTATAATTCTTATTACCTCTTATCTCTTAAATTAAGATAACTGAGTTTGTTTGTTTTTATGATTTACATCTTATTTTAAGATATTTATATCTGATAGAAAAAGTATTTTTTTTTCTTTTATCTTATTAGAAAATTGCTACGGTACGATTTTCTAATATATTTCCAAAAATACCCTATAACAATTATTACCTTTACAATTTTATCAAAATATAATAAAACACTAAAAATTAAATTCCCAATTGAAAAATATTCACGATTTGAAGAAACCCTAACACAACTCAACAGAGGGTGACGGCGGTGCCGCCGCTTGGGACAGGAAGAGGTCGACCAGCATCTTCCTGGAGTCTGTCGGATCTATTGACGACGATCTGTTTTGCTTCCTTTGTGTGACATCGTTTCTTCAAGGCCTCACTAGTTGAGCCAAAGGGATGCTGGGTCAGGGTAGGACTCCGTTGTCGCTGCCATCGCAACTCGCCGCCTCCGTCGGCCACCACAAGACGTTTTCATTTGCTTGCCGCCGACAAACGGCATCGTTCCCACTCACAACACCCACCAAGGCTCCATATTTGGACCATAAATCTCGAAATCTCTAATCTACACACCTCTCATCGATAACAAAAACAACTACTACATAATCAACATCAAGTCCATCAAAAATCAAAGCGTCTACGAGTCAATCTCTATGGTTCCCGGGATAGATCTGGTGTTGTAAAGTGAGATGGTGAAATGGGGAATCTCTATGGTGAGAGTGAACAAAGAAGTGTGCTTGGGTTTCATGGATGGTGGGTCGGATCCAGTTGACTCGATTGTGATTGGTGGTTTCCAATTGGAGGACAATTAAGGAATCTCTCACAAAATTTCAAATAATTAATTTTAAAAATATTTTTTTTATTCAAATATTTGGAAGGTTATAAATGGAAAAAGTGAAAAAATCTTTATTTGTAATAAGTCTTCTAAAATGAGAAAATAAATATATCATAGTATCTTAATTTTTAAACTTATTCATATCTCTAATAAATTAAGGTCTTATAATACTTTAGATAAAAAAATAAACAACCATTTAGTTAATGAAAAAACCACTTACCATATTATTTGGATTGAAATTTAGACTAAATTTGTGTACGGTCTAACATCGGTGTTTATTAATGAGTATAAAAATCAATGACTTAATGAGATAAATATAAATGAGCACAAGTCATTGTCCACTCAGAAGTCAGATCGAACTCAATGAATTCCATTATCAAGAAAAAATGAGTAGTTTGTAGCCTTGTAATGAAATGCTACACATTTTTTTTTCACAAATCTATTTCACTATTATTATCACCCGTATAAAATACCTGAGGCTTCATAATTCTTAAGGTTGAAGAAAAGAAAGTCTAAGTTTTTTTTTTCAAAAAACCTTGGCTTGTGAAAAAAAAAATATCTTCGCTACAAGAATAATGTGTAAAAAAAAGAGATACCATATAGATAAATAGATAGACTAGTAAAAAATTATCTCTAATGTATATTCAACATCATATTGATATGGTAACATGACCGTCTACTTTCAAGCAGTCTGCTGTATAACTATTTTTTCGATTGACTCAACAAGTAATTAAAATTAAAATTTGTTTTTTTATCTATTTTTGGTAAACAAATAAAAAAAAGAAAGGAAAAAAATAATTTGGACATGTCATTCAAAATAAATATATTTTAAACATAAGTATTTGAGACTAAATTTTGAGTTAATTATCTATCAAGTTTATCTTTATACCATATATGAAGTAAATATCTTGACATTGTTATCATGTCAACGATTTTTGGTATATAAATCACTTTTACATCAGAGATGCTCTTAGCATACGATGAAAAAAAAGAAGTAGAGCATACAATGAAAAAAAAATAACACTGTTTTTGGTTTGACGAAATATGAGAGAAAATGAAAGGAAATGATTTGAATGGATGATATTTTGTTTGAATTATTAAATGAGAAGGAAATGAATGAAAAAAGAAGGAAAGAGAAAGAAAATAATGGAATAATGGAATAATTTATTCTTGTTTCATCCAATTTGATTTCCATCCAAATATGATAGGAAAAAAAAGAAAAAGAATCTAGAATTAATGATTTTTTTCGATATCCCAAAATCAACCATATTAATATTAGGTATTTATAATATTAAAAGAATATTATTTTCGTAAATAAAACAAAGTGTATTCATTTATTTATCTCACATAGATCGATTTCTTTTTCCTCATTTTTTTTTCTATTTATAACCATTCAAACATCAACAGTTAAAACCACTTTCTTTTCCTAATTTACCTTTATTTTCTTTTAACTTATATTCAACCAATCCAAATATTGTAAAGAAAGAGAAATTGATTTTATATTGGATTTAGGAAATAAAATCTAGGAGAGTGAAAAAGGAAATAAAATAAATTAATGATAAACAGAATTGAGAGAAAGTTTTTTATTTTATATAAAACCTTAGACATTAAAATCTTAGATCCGATGGCTATACAAATAAGGGTTTTTAGCAAAAATGCCTTATTTTAGGAGCTTAATAGCAAATCTACCCTAAAATCTAAATCAATTGCAAAACTACCCTACTCTTCCCAAAATACCCTCATTTATCACTAAACACATTTATTATCCTTTTTATTACTTTTACCAACCATTTACCAACTATTTACCAACTAACTTATCAAACTAATAAACTAAATACTATCTAACAATTTTCCTACACTACAACACTTTATTTCCCATATATTTGTTTTTCAATTTTAGGTTTTTAAATCATTGAAGATATTATATTTAAGTAATTGAAAGGTATGTTATGCATTTTTAAATTATGTTTTCAACCTCATAAGCTTTATTTTGAGAGTTTTGAAATACTCTTGAAGTTTTTTTGCTTTCCATTTTTTTACTTTCTATTGTTGAAAGAAAGTTCGGGATGGGGTGACCCGACATCGGGTCAACCCGTCCCGAACTTTTTTAACGTTTGAAGAAGATTTTAGGGACAGGGTGACCCGACATCGGGTCACCCCGTCCCGAGGAATTTTCCATGACTTTGGAAACACCTCGGGACGTCGGGACGTCGGGTCACCCGGTCCCGAGGATTTATAGCCTCGGGAAGGGGTGACCCGATGTCAGGTCACCCCGTCCCGAGGCTTTAAATCCTCGGGACGGGGCGACCAGATGTCGGGTCACCCCGTCCCGAGGGATTTTCCTAGAATTGGAAAAATCCTCGGAAAGGGCTGACCCGACATCGGGTCTCCCCGTCCCGAGGATTTTATTCCTCGGGACAAGGTGACCCGACATCGGGTCGCCCCGTCCCGAGAATTGTTTACATGTATTTTTTTTTCGAAATGAAGTTTAGATAATCTTATCTAATTTATTTCAAATAATACTGATGTTTATCAGTTTATTATATTTGTTTTTTTTTTCAGGATTGAAGATGACAAGTGTGTAATTGGTTTTAAATTGGGGTGGAAAATGGAAAAGTCATCATGGTCAATATTGGTATGAAGGTCAAAGAGCGAAGACGTTTGATTTTCCAAGAGATACAAATTATGATCAATTATTAGATAAGGTATACCGTGTCACTGGAATTGATCGAGATCATTATTAGGTTAGTATGACGACCGTTGCACAAACTTTTCGTCCTAGTATGCCTATTGAGATTGTTGATGATGAGGACGTTGTTTTGTTACTTCGTCGAGAGAATGTTGACCCATTAGTTTGCATAAGTGTTGAAGAAATCAACCACACAACAAGTTGATAGAGTTTTGTCAAGATTAATTATTTTTATGTTATTATTTCATCTCTTGTTGTGAGTTGATGGTATAATTATTATTTTTCTGTTATTATTTGGTGCAGAGAGTTGGACAAGAAGTTGATAGAGTTTTGTCCATTATTTACGAAATTTTGATAGAATTTCATTTGAAATTTCAATAAATCTATATCTTTTTTCAGTCCCTACAAATATCGCACTTCTAATAGCCACACAACAATCTCTACATTGTTCACACAAATCAAAACCACAAGATATAAGTTGTACAAGAAGATTAGAATTGCATGTACAGATACAACTTAACAGGAAGCTTCAGATATTAAAACATTGGTTCATGTAAATGTATAGTTGTTAAATCATATATAACTTAATAGGAAACATTCTCTACACTAACTACAACCACAAGTCTTCTATAGTAAATTACAAAAGCTCATCTCATCCTCAAATCTGAAACCAATCTAATGACATCATATACAGAGTTAATTTAAAAATGTATGCACTCCTCTTGACCAGAGACGTCTCGATCTCCAAAGGTCTGTATTTTTAATCCTGGTGAACTTCCTCTACTTGTGGTATTGCGAATCTCAATGGATGTGCTACCACTGCAACATCATCTGTGAAAAGTGCTTTGATGAAGGACAGTGTTTTAAGGGACAACAACCTGTCATTCTTGGATACGAGTCTTCAAGAAAATAGTAGGCATGACTAGCTATCATTCCCTGAATTACAAATGTTTGTATTTGGACAGGAAAAAAGGAAAAGGAAGAAAATCAGTAAATACGATATTGAGACACACATGACTACATGAGCTCAAAATTTAAAGTCTATCTTCACATTCTTACTAGCATGAATAATATTTTCAACTTAAAATAATCCTTTAGGTGCATGTAGTTATAACAAGCAAAAATGTCCATTTCCTACTTGAATACAAATCAGAAAATAAATGAATTCACTTGTCTCCTAACTAATCACAAATCATTCCCTATGAATAAATAACGAAAATCTTAACTTCAATCTTCTCAAACACAAAGCTGAGCATGATAGCATATAGAGAATGCTGATACAAATATAACTAACAGTTATTGCCGGCAACCATGAATCACACAGTATATCTACACAATACATTGCAATGATTATATATTAAATGTCAGACTTGCTGCATATGCCTTTAAATGCAAGCTTACACCATGGCAGTAAGACAATAATGGTAATGCTCATGAAAATCAACCTAAATTTGGTAGGTTTCATTATCATAGGGAGTTCCTGAAGCTCCACTGACTTCAAAGACTCACCTATTACAGTAAAAAGAAAGGCACAAAATTACACAACAAATTTTATTGAATTCTTTTTTCTATCCTTTGAAAGTTTTCATTTATGATTATCAATTAATTAAAAAGATCCAAAATTCAGAGTATTCAACGAGAGAGAGAGAGAGAGAGAGAGAGAGAGAGAGAGAGAGAGAGAGAGAGAGAGAGAGAGAGAATACACCTTTGTGTTTCAAGCCAGAAGGAGGGTTGACCTTCCACTCCAGAAGCTCTTTTTGTAGACGATTGCAAGCAATCTTATTGAGTGCCTGAAACCATCCAAACACAAAATAAAAAATCAACAAAATTCGCAGAAGCCCAAATCCAGTAAGAAATCAAATGGAATGAAAATTGAAAACAAACAAACCAAAACAAATGGAACCGAAACAGAGACAGACACCTCCCAAAATTCCTTTCAAACTCACAAATTAAAACCATTCACAAATAAACAATGAACTATATCTAGACCCAGCTATTTTAAAATATTATAATACAAAATAAGGGAGATTCTCAATTAGATTATTCAACATAAATCTAAACCCAGCTAATAAATCTTCATTGAATCGAAGGATACAAAAGGAGAAAAACAAAATCAATTAGGAATCTTTAACAGATACGAATTGGTATACGTTTACAAAGAGGTATAGATGGAGGCGCACATATCTAAAATGAGGTATCCGCTGACTTTCGCCGATTACCCAATGTCCAGTGCGCTCCCAATTTGACGACGTCGTCGTACTGGATATCGATTACGATGCCGACGTATCGACGAAGAAGTTACGGTTGGGCCGGAATGGACATCGGAGATGGTGGTTGGTGTCGTCGACAGAAGATGGGTCGATTGAATTGGGTGGACAGACGAATTGGGTTCAATCGGGATGGGTGGATAGAGGATTTGGGAATTTAGGGCAAATAAAGTGAATTCAGAGCAAATGGGTAGGAAGGTCCTTTCATGGCAGTTTTGTAATTTATTTGGGTTTTAGGGTATATTTACAATTCGGTCCCTAAAATAGGATAGTTTTACTAAAAACCCTAAAAATAAAATCACGTCTAAAATGGTATCTCCATCCCTTCCATTAATTTTTATTTTAAATAAATATTTTCCGAGTAAACAAAAACGACACCGTTTAAGCAGGCACGTCACACGTGTGATGTTATGAGCTTCTAGAAACCTGCAAGGATCAGAGTCCTAGTTGGAAGCATCCGAATCTTCTATTACACAGCAAAGGATTCACAAAGTCCAAACCTCAATAATCCAAATCAAAATCAATTTTGTTTTTTTTTTTTATAAAAAAAAACAACATTTTTCACTTCAGTTTCACCAACAACAATTGCTTCCATTTCTCCAAACACCACCCAATCCTCCTCCTCCTCCTCCTCTCTCCGTTGGATTGATCGCTATCCTCATTTAAGAATTACCTAATTCTTGATGGGGAAAGGCGGAGGCTGCGTTCCAAGCAAGAAAAAACCACCTCACTCCACCGCCGCCAATTCCCGACACCGCGACTCCAATGCTCTCGCTCCGATCCCCGTCACTGAACAAGCCTCCGAAATTCACGCCAACGACACCGCAACACCAGCGACAGCGGCGGCGACGGCATCTCAGCTGGAAGTCGCGAAATTGAAGGTGTTTATAGTGTTCTATTCGATATACGGTCACGTGGAAGGGCTGGCGATGAGGATCAAGAGAGGCGTGGACAGCGTGGACGGCGTGGAAGGGGTTTTGTTCCGGGTGCCGGAGACGCTGGACAAGGAGGCGTTGGATCACATGAAAGTGGCGCCGAGAGATGAGGGGATTCCCGAGATTTCGGCTGCCGAATTGGTGGAGGCCGACGGTGTTTTGTTCGGGTTCCCGACGAGGTACGGGTCCATGGCCGCGCAAATGAAGGCGTTTTTCGACTCCACCGGCCAGCTGTGGCGGAACCGGGAACTTGTCGGAAAACCGGCCGGTTTTTTTGTCAGTACTGGTACTCAAGGAGGCGGTCAGGAAACCACTGCGTAAGTCTCGCTCCCTTTTTATTATTGTTGTTATTAATGTAGAAATTTAGTAGTTTGTTTGTTGATGTAATGAATTCTAATAGCAGATTTTTAGAAGGAAGAAGAACAATTTATATAGTCTTATTGTTAATCAATGATACAGATATAGTGTTAGGAAGCTCAAAAGTTTAAGATAAGTGGTCTGATTTGTATGTAGGATTTTGTAAGTTTGCGGTACATAGTGTAGAAAATGGAAATTAGAAACCTGATGTGTAATGAAGCAGAGATTTCGCTTGCTATTGACAGTGACAGGGAGTATAACTAAATTTAGTGGTAAGTTTTCCGGTGACGCAGTGAGTGCTGAAAGTAAAAAAAATGTAAGAAGTTGATTTGTTGGAATTAGATGTCTTGTACCTTAGATGCATCTGGTAGTTTGCCTGAATCGATAATTTGTTGTGGTAAATTATTTGTAGGATGTCACAGCAATGATAATCAAGGAAGATATAATTTATAATTATTACAAGTTTACAACATTCATTTATAAAGTAAGTGTTGTTGTGATGTCTAGTCTTGTCTTAATTTGAAAATTTGTTCTACAGTACTATTGATATTTATTTTGAATCTTCAAAGACATTCAACAATGATATCCAAATGTTAAGACATGTATGTCTTAAAACTCTCAATGTGTGCTCCTGGAAGAATGAAGATAGTGAAAAGTTCATGGATCGAACCACTAAACCAGGTACTTGAGCACTAAGGAAAAATGAGAGAAATAAAGCAAACTCTGGTTTGTAGTGCGGAAAAATAAACCAAGTGTACTATGCAATTCATGGTCTTGAACCAGGATTTGCTTCAGCACTAGAGAGAAATGGGAGAACTAATACAATCTCTGGCATATTTATCTGCTGAAGATTTATTTCATCCATAATATCCAATAATGCAAAGAATACCAAACTTAGAGATTGTTCATTCATTTTCCAGTTTACCCTTCCATGCGTTAACAACAAGACATTAGTAAGAGGACAGGCTAACTATTGTGTTGGTCTGTTGGAGATATCCCCGATGAACACAGTTTGAAATGATTGCTTTGACAACAGTTTTGGAGAACATTTGCAATTTCAGATGAAATTTCGTCAGTCAGCGAAATTTGACCCTTTCCGCTGCTAATATATGTGTAGATGTAAAATGGGCACCTGGAGTATATACCTTTGACATGATTACCATTGATGAAATAGTATTTGATGGTACTGGACAGAGTGTGAACGCAGAGCTGGAACTGTGGTTATTTGAGTGAGATGTGTACTTTCTACACTGTGTCCATGGGATGCAGAAAGGTGGTCTTGAGTCTCGGATAATCTCATTATTATGTTTTCCATCTAAACTATCTTTTCATTAACTTGTTCTTCCCATTGTTTTAATATTACCAAAGACTGAGGTTGATCGGCAAGAACTTTAATTTGAAGATGTTGAGGAGTACTTGGTCTTTCTCTAATTCTATTGTTCTTTGGTTAGGGACTTGCAGATGGTTGTCCCAATTATTTCTGGTCTTGCATGAAGAATGGTTGAAACTTGATCGTGTTCTCTCTTTTAAACATGTTAAGAATCCGCTAATAAGATTCATATTCAAGTAACCAAAAATGAAGGATTCAATTTACATTTACAGACTTTTTTGATAACCAAATATCAGATTGCAGGAGTTGATAGCTTGCTCGGGATGATAATTTTATGGAATATATGTTTGTCCATTATCAGAATCAACCTAAATCAGTTTGTCTTGGTGCATGTTCCCTGTGCTGGAATTCTGGTATATATATATACTTGCACGTTTTGCTTTTGATCCTTATTTCCGATCATTTCTTCACAAATGCTAGTAATTTTAAAGATATATGTCAAGAGGTGCATTTTTATACGTATCATCAACAAAAAATGTTTGCGTATGTGCGTATGAAGTGCGTGTATACTGTCAAATACAATAATAATACGTTAATACTTTACGTATTTGGTTGTACATTCAATCCATAATTCTATTAAGTTACAGGGAATGCTAATTAGTTTCAATTTGTATGATTGGGTCGTGCATCTCTTGTGACTGGATTAATTTATTTCTTAAGCAAAAAATAGATATTGACTGTTCATTTGAATCTGTTTGGTTCAGTTGGACCGCAATCACCCAGTTGGCTCACCATGGAATGCTATTTGTTCCTATTGGGTACACTTTTGGAGCTGGTATGTTCAAGATGGACTCCATTCGAGGAGGTTCTCCATATGGTGCTGGGGTTTTTGCTGGCGATGGCACAAGAGAGCCAAGTGAAACGGAGCTGGCACTCGCCGAACATCAGGGCAAGTATATGGCTGCGGTAGTCAAAAGGCTTTGCCAGGCTTGATATTCTGTTCCCATTCTTTAAACCATGTCTTGTTTCAATTTGTCGATTCAAGTGTGTTTCTGCTGTGGTCGAATTCAGCATTTTGCCTCTTGCTGTTGCTGCTGTCTAATTTGTTGTCCGTACATTATCATTCCATTTCTTCGTTCATCGATTTGTGTTCTTTTTAGAAAGATGTACATGGTTTGAAATCCTTATGCTTGATTTCCTCAAATAAGTTTTGCGAATCTTTTGGTACTCTTCTTTTGTATATTTTATTTTCGTTACTTGTAATTCAATAGGGTTTTATGTAATAAATTTCCTTTCCTTTTCTACTTCAAGCCACTAACGATTCATTTTTCTTTCTCTGTATCATCTCTTTGTTAGCCGAATGCCCGAATCATTATTTATTTATCTGGCGACAACAATATTCCCTGTTAATAGGGAGCAAATAGTTGGATTTAATTGTATTGTCAAATAATTTAACTATAATTTATAACAATGGACATTGTTTAACTCACTGGGAGAGGTACATTCCAATTGTGATGACGAAATATGCTAATATTGTACTGTGAGTCTATCAAGCAATGATGCGAGTGGTGAACCATTTGCTTTTCGGAATTTTTTTTCATGCCAGTTAATCGATCCACCAAAACCTATAATTATATAAATCACAACCTTTAGAATGAACATCAACTAACAGGACGTGACTTAGATAGATGTAAAGATATATTATTGGGAGTAGATATTTTTTATTGTCCGGTCAAATATTGAACCGTGGTATCAAAATTTATTATAATATTTCATATAATACTTACCAAAACAAATTATCTGCCCGATTCTCTTGAGTTTTATCCAAAAACATCATTTAGTTTGATTAATTTGTATATATATATATCCAATACTAACTCGGTTTTCATCGGTACAAATTGCAGCATCCGTATTCACTTTGTACTGATCCTCAACTGGGCAACTCCATTTAGAATTATTGATCGCACCCAGAAGAGGCTTAGAGGCCTTCACAGCATCCTCTCCACCAGCTATACGAAATTCAGCTACAAAATTAACAGCCCAAGCCACAATATTCTCATCACAGCATCCTCACCACCAGTTGCTCAGCTATTGTCACACTTGAACTTAGCACCTTCCTCGGACCCTATGGCTATTATTGCTATAGGTACTCCTACCGCCCTTTATCGTAAATCAGGTCATCCCAATTGGATTTTGGATTCTGGATTCTGGTGCCAATAATCACATGACCGGTGAGTAACCTAATTTTACTTCTCTTGTTAATCCCAATTGGATTTTGGATTTTGGTTTATCTAATTTTGACTCCTCCGTTTTTTCTCCTCAAACTTTGGATTTGTAGCATGCAAACTTTCAATATTTGTGTTGGTTATTTCAATCTTTGAATAAAATTTACAAGGGTTCTCGATTTAAATGTGTAGTTTGGGAATTGTCAAAACATGTTCGCACTATATATATTCCACGTATATATATTCCACGTATGCATCGTGTCCCTAGTACCTTTGACCTCATTCACTCTAATGTGTGGGGGCATTCCTCTGTCATGACCCTATCCCAACATCTTTACTATGTCACTCATTTTACTAATTTTCTTCAAATGATAAAAACCCAATATAATATTGTTGTACGCAATATCAGGTTTGATAATGGTCGAGAGTATTTATCAAAAGAGTTTCGGTCTAAACTTAACAAAAGAGGTATTCTCCAACAACTTACCTATCCTTCCACACTTGAGCAGAATGGTGTGGCAGATAGACCGTGTGAAATGAACCGTAACCGTAATCGGAACTGTGGAACCGGTTTCAAAACCGGTTTGAGAACCGTAACCGTAACCGTAACCGTAACCGTACCCGGGGTCGGCGGTTCGGCGGTTCGGTTCCGGTTCCGGTTCCGGTTCCGGTTCCGGTTCCTTCTCTTGAAAAATCGGTCAGGAACAGGCAGTTCGGTCCCGGTTCAGAAACCGTCGGTTCCTGGCCTTTATTTAAAAAAAAAAATGATTTTAAAAAAAAAAAACTGATAAGAGCCGTTGGGCTCCAACGGTCTGCTAACCGTTGGGCCCAACGGCTCAATTTTTTTTTCTTTTCCCTTTTAATTCTTTATTTCCTATAAATACCCCCTAATTCATTTCTTATCATACAATTGCTCTCTCAAGTCTCAACTCTCTCTCAAATCTCAATTCTCCTAATTCTCCTAATTCTCTTCAATTATCTCCTAATTAGTCAATTATTTTTTGTTTATATTTAGTGTATTACAATTATTATTTTTTAAAATCATTTTAAAATCCTTGTCAACAATTTTTATCTTAATTTTTTTGAAGAGTTTATTTACAAATTATTTTTTTCGATGGCAAGTGGAAGTGGAAGTAGAAGTGGAAGTGGAAGTGGAAGTGGAAGTGGAAGTGGAGTAAGAGATATTCCACCAAGGCATTCCGTTTTCAGGACCGGTAAGGGTCGTATGTCGGAGCCGGATCCGGTCCAACCGGATAATATCGGTTTTGATAACACCGCTTACCATGAGTTCCTGCAACGGCAAGCCTATCTTGAATCTCTAAACTATCCAATCAATCCAAATCCCCCTTTAATAATTTCTGAACCCAATTCTAGCCAGCCTAGCGCCCTTAGCCCTAGCCCTGGTAATATGACAAGCCAATCAGAAAATATACCCGATTTTGCTGCAGATCCAAATTTTGAAGAGCCGGCAGAGAAGGATAAGAAGCATCTCAAATCTGATCTATTCGTTCTCCACATGAAGAAAGTTACGAAACCGAATGGAACATGTTGGGCGGTGTGCAATTACTGCCCTAAAGAATACAAGTGGACTAAATCTGGAGGATACGGCACATATAAGAAGCATATTACGACCAGTCATCCAGCAGAACTTGTCAAGGGAAATGCACAATCTCAAATTTTCAGGTTTTCTACCCCTGACACTCAATTATTTAAATATAGTGATCAAGCTAATAGAGAAGAATTAGCTAGGATGGTAGCTGTAGAACATTTACCTTTTAGTTTTGGTGAAAAAGTTAGTTTTATTAAATATTGTCATAAAGCATTAAATCCTGCTGCATGTCGTGTCCATAGGACCACTCTCACGCGTACAATGTATGATATTTATAAAAATGAAAAAAGGATTTAAAAAAAATATTTTGCGAACTATATAGGTCGTGTTTCCGTATATGCTGATATATGGACTGACAATTGGCGAATGCATTCATACTTAGGTGTAACTTGTCATTATATGGACAAAGCATGGACAATACAAAAAAGAATTCTTGCATTTAGAGTTTTTGATGATGCACATACTGCTGATAATATTTATAAAAATATGAAAATCATTTTTGAAGAGTATAAAATTGAAAGCAAAAATTTTTCAATTGGTTTTGATAATGCTTCTAATAATACAACAGCTATTCATGCTTTAATTGAATTATGCAAGCCTTATTTTAATAGTAAATTTTTTCATCAGAGATGTGCTTGTCATGTTTTAAATTTATGCGTTCAAAAAGGTTTGAAAATTCTTCAAGCTTTTATTAAACCCATTAAAGAGGCCCTCTCATATTTGTGGAAACATCCTAATGTTATGAAAGCATGAGTAAGATTTTATAAACAGGCATGTATACATCCCATTAGATTTTCTCGTGATGTTCCAACACGTTGGAACTCTACTTATAAATTGCTTTGTGAAAGTTATGAATATATGGATTTATTAGTTTCTTTTATGCAATATAATGTTAGTCAAATCAATCTTTATGCATACCATTGGGATGTTTATACAAAAATTTGTAATTTGTTAAAGTTTTTAATAGTGCTACTAATAATTTATCAGGTATTTATTATCCTACTACTCAATTATTTATTATTGAGGGTTGTAATATTGCTGGTGCATTTGCTGACTGTTCATCTGATATACAATTACAGGCATGCATTGAAGCTATGAAAAAAAATGGTTAGACTATTATAGAGAGTTTCCAACTATTTACCTGCTTGCGTTGTGTTTTGACCCACGTTGTAAACTAGATGCATTGACAGATTATTTAACTCTTTATTATAAATGTTTATGTATACAATTAGAAATTAATATTTATTGTGCTGCAATTAAGATATTATTTTATCAGTTATATGATGAATATCGTAGAATTTATGGTCAATCATTAAACATTAGTGTTCCACAAAATGAAAATGTCTCCCAAACTCGATCTTTTGGAGTGTTGGGGGCAGGGTCTGCACTTTATCCCAAAAGATCAAAAGATTGCGGGGTTCTTCTTCTTCTTCATCAAGTCCGATCTCGTATGATGAGATAGAAACTTATCATAGTACCAATTTTGAGTTTATAGGAGACGATGATGTGGATAAATTTGATATTCTACATTGGTGGAGAGAACATGAAAAGCACTTCCCAATCTTGTCTATAATAGCCAAACAGATTCTTGCAACACCGGTTTCTACAGTGGCTGTGGAACAAGAGTTTAACGCATGTGAAAATATTTTGGACACAAGACGGTCGCTTTTGAGTCCAGAATCAATTCAAGTCCAAGTGTGTGTTGATGATTGGACAAAGGCTGGATATAGACAACAAGAAATGGAGCCAGAAGTTATTTATGATTTCTTCGATGATGATCACACCACCGGCACCAGAACGGATGGCAGCGATTAGTTACAGACTTACAAAATTACATATGTAAAAGGCAATAAAATGTAAAAGAACTACGTAGTCTTTGATTCCTCTAAACCCCGAGTCCGAGAGGATACGTAGGCAACTTAATTTTGGTACAAATTAAGTGCAAGACCATTTTTTTTAATTTTTAGTTTTATACATTTATTTCAATTTATGTATTTAGTATTATTTTTTTAAATTTTAATTTCGGCTTACGACCTTACACAATAAAATTCATTTACAAGCTCATATTATTACATGTCTTATGTTTTCGTATTTTTTTTAAAATGAGTATAAATGTATAATAAGAAAAAAAAAAGGAACCAAACCGGCCGAACCGGTGGAACCGGAACCGAAACCGAAACCGAAACCGGAACCGCTGTTCCACGGTTCCGGTTCCGGTTCTGGCTCCTTCCAGAACCGGAACCGCCGGTTCCGAACCGGAATCGGGGTCATGTCTAGTGGCAGATCATAAAAACCATCACATCATGTTAGTAGTCTGATGCCTCTTATATGGAATGGGTGTTCCCAAACATTTTTGGCACTTGGCTGTCCTCACTGCCATCTAGATACCTTATAAATCACACTCCTAGTCGAGTGCTATAAGGTAAGACACCTCTTCACCTTCTCTAGCCTGATAGCATCTTTTTTCCTCTTTTACCTTGTGTCTTTGTGTTGGAAAATTTGTGATAAACTTAAGGTTTGAGAGCGATATTTGAGTATGATCGGTTTCATAAAAATGAAATATGTATATTCGAATTATCCTTCGTGAGAGCTTCGAAGTGGTATACTTAAACTCACGAATCGATTAATGGGTGAATGAGAAATTGAGTCTCAAAGTGAGCCCATTGTGTAGGGAAAATATGCATCCCATATTGGTTGAGTAAAACCCTTATATGTAGTATATAAGTAGGTGTGTAATAGTAGCATATCAACATGTGTGTGGGCATGTCCTGCGTACACTAATGTCACTCCAGTTGGACCGTAAGAGTACAACCGAATTTTGCTACTATTTTAAATTTAATTTTTCTTAAATCAATTTATTGATAAGGAAAGAATTAATTATTTTCCCTAAATCAAACGTTTTAAATGAATGATATGGAAGAATGGTAATTTCCATTTTTTATTAAGGAAATTAATTGAATTAAGGAAATAGTAGATTTTCGTTTTGGATTCTGATACTTACTTGATCACTAAGTAATCAGAATCAGTGATCAATTTTGGATTATGATACTTACTTGATCACTAAGTGAACATAATCAATGATCAATCAGGAATAAATCTTTTAAGAAGATTATTCTTTAATTAAATTCTTTTATTATTTAAAACGTAGTTATCAAGTAATTTCCAAATCAATATATATATATATATATATATATATATATATATATATATATATATATAAACCCTAGTGTACACAATTCTTAGAATCACGAAATTACAGAGCAATTGTTATTCTCTCTTTTCTTTTTCTTTTTTCTCTGTTCTTGGTAAGTTCGAACCTGATTTGAGTTCACTGAAAGTGGTTGTGCGTTGCACTTTCACAGTTGAATCGTTGTATCTTGGAAGACAATCGCTATACACATACGGTGTTATATATGGTGAAATTGTCTTAAGGACACCGTATGAAACACGAGCCTCAATTCTCTAACCTTTGTTTATGTTTGTCTTTTTCTACAGATTTGAACCAGATTGTTGTTTGTAACAGATTGTTTTTTTTTTTACGTATTACAAACAACAATCTTAAGACAATCTTTGTTCTTTAATCCATCTTTTTCTAAAAACGTTTTCTATAAAAAAAAAACTTTTTGGTTTTGGTTTTTGATTTAGATCGTGACAAACTTGGAACTAAAAGGATTTGTGGAAATTGGGTCTGCTTCCAGACACTGATTTCAAAAGAAAAAAAACTGTGGGAATCGGGTCTAATTCTAAACACTGATTTCACATAATAATTTGATTTAATTTTTAGAAAACCGGGTCTATTAACAGACACTGATTTGGAAATTAATTGCGATTTCAACTGGATAATCGGGTTTGTAATACCAGACACTGATTGTGATTTTAATTGTGAAATCTAGAATCAATTATTGATTCACCGGTTTGATATCAACTGATTGATATCGATACTGTCATATAATATATATGATATTTATGTGATTCTAATAGTATATCGGTTGTACACACGAGTTGTGTAAATACTTGATATTTTAGAAATATAGAATTGTAGTCTATATCTGAAACAACCGTTAAAATGATTATATCTTTATATAATCAGGTACAAACCAGTTTATATATATATATACGAGTATATATATATATTAAGTTCATTTAATCTTAAGTATTGACACAGGTTTTCAAATCATTTTATTGATTAATATGTATGTGCTATATATATTGTTGATATATATTAACATACAATTAGATCAATTGATATATTAATATGTTGTACTGATATGTATGGAACTAATAATACAACATTTTGGTCAATCAAAACACAGTATTATTGTTTGATATCAGTGTTAGATATCAATCGGAATAAATTGATTATATTATTATATAATCTTACCGAGTAGCAACACTGTTTTATAAATATACATATTATATTTAAAGTGCTAGAATAGTGTTTGATACACTATATTTGATATATAAGTTATTGATATATTGTTGTACACGGGTGTTGATATATATTAACAAACTGATTGTGTTATATCAGTACATGAGATTGTTATATATATACTGGATGTGATAGAACACTGCTTTATATTATTGTATATATGTGGTTCAAAAATAATAATTTGGTTTTCTATGTAAGATGACTGTCAAATTAACTATGAACTTAAGCGTGGCTCAAGAGAATCCGGTGGTCAACCCAATTGTGGGCCAGTTGACCGACCCGATGGTTAACCCTTTTGTGGGTCAAATGAATACCAAAGCGGTGAATTCGTTTGTGTCTCTGGTTTCAGTTCCGATGAATCATATGGAGAAAAAAGAGAAATTCAGTGGTATGAAGTTCAAAAGATGGCAACAAAAGATGTTGCTATGACTGAGCACATTGAATCTCGCGAGATTCTTAATTGATGAGGCTCACAAGGCTAACGGTGGTAATGAGTTGGATATGTAAGTTTAAAATGGTGATTATTGTCAAAGTCAGTTATTTTGAACTTCAAAATTGTAATTATCAATTTCATGATGATTTATTTCAATTATTAATTCCGGATTAATTGAAATATTAAATTTTGAATTCAAAACAAACTGATTTAACTTTAATGTTGCCTATTTTATTGAGAGTTAATTTTCATATTAATTCAGTTGATCTCCTCATGATACTATGGTGGATAAATCAAACATGAACTTGAGCGTTCCACTAAAAACTTCAAATGATAATCCAAGTGTAGGATTAGACACTTCGGGTGTTAATTCTTTGCTTGTGAGTGAAGTACCTATTGTGTTGCCAAGTGTGACAACATTGACTCCGACCATCAATTCATTCGTGAGAAACATGGTAGAACCGGTGATGAGCTAGTGTGTGAGTCACACGAACTTTTAGTGGTGGCAGCAAAAGATATTGTTTTGTTTGACTACATTGAACATAGCTGAGTTCTTGACTAAAGAAGGTCTTAAACCCAATAGTGGTGAAAGACGAAATGTTTAGGTATGGAATGCTATTGATGCATGAAACCATTTGAATTTTATATGCCGAAACTACATACTGAACGGGCTGTTAGATTTGCTGTATAGCGTATCTCTTCAAGGAAAACCAACTAAAGAACTGTGAGAGTCGTTAAACCGGACATACAAGACTGAGGATACTGGATCCAAAAGGATTGTTGTGGGCCGGTTTCTTGGTTAGAAGATAAGGGACTTAATAACAGTTATGAGTCAAGTCTGACGGTTTCAAGTGAGTCTACATAAGATTCATGCTGAAAGGATGACCCTAAGTGAAACCTTCTGGTGGCTGCTATCACTAAGAAGAAACCGAGGTGGTGAGTATGAAACACCATTTAGTGAATTATGTACACAACATGGAATCATACATTAAACCACTGTACTATTTTAGCAAAATAGAATTTTTGAATGGAAAGATCATTCCTTGAAAGAAATGATGAAAGAAATGCTGATAAGTTCTGGATTGCCTCAGAACATGGGGGGGTGAAGCTATATTGTTTAGCAATTACCTTTTAAATAAGGTAACCCATAAGAAAGTAGACAAGACCCCATATGAGCTGTGGAAAGGAAGAAAGTATTCCTATAAATTCTTACGAATGTGGGGGGTGTCTTGCCAAAGTGGCCGTACCTACACCTAAGAAGGTGAAAATAGGTCCGAAAATTGTTGATTGCATTTTTATTGGATATGCACATAAAAGTAATGCTTATCGATTTTTGGTGTATAAGTCTGACATCCCAGATATACACAAAAACACGATAATGGAATATGGAAATGCATAGTTTTTTTTTTTAAAAGATGTGTTTCCATGTAAATACAATGATGAAACAAGTTCGTCAAAATGAACATATGTTAAAAGTTGTAAAGACCAAGAACAAGAAGTTGAGGATGAACCTAGACGTAACAAAAGAGCTAGAAGGTGAACCTCGAACCTTTGAAGAAGCGGTAAGTTCTTCAGAAGGACTCTTGTGGAAAGAGGCTATCAAGAGCGAAATTGATTCCATACTCCAAAACCATGCTTGGAAATTAGTGGACCTTTCAAGAGGAAAATGAAAACAGATGGATCAATTGATAAGTATAAGGCAGAACTTGTAATTAAAGGTTACAATCAACGAGAAGACCTAGATTACTTTGATACGTATTCTCCTGTAATGAGAATAACCTCCATTAGGATGATACTTGCAATCGCAACTTTGCGAAATCTTGAAGTACATCAAATGGATGTGAAAACAACTTTCTTATATGGAGAACTAGATGAAGAGATTTATATGGAACATTCTGAGGGTTTTCCGCTCCCGGGCAAGAAAAGAAAGTCTATAAGTTGGTGAAGTCTTTATATGGTCTAAAGCAAGCACCAAAGCAATGGCATGAGAAATTTGACAATGTTATGATATCAAATGGTTTTAAGATCAACGAATGTGACAAATGTATTTATGTCAAAGACACTAAAAATGAATATGTCATTTTGTGTTTATACGTTGATGACATGCTAATTGTTGGTAGTAATGATAAAATGATCAAATCTACCAAGAGATGTTGAAATCAAGATTTGATAAGAAAGATATGGGACCAACTGATGTAATGTTGGAAATGAAAATCTCAAGGACATCAAATGGACTCATTCTAAGTCAGTCTCACTATGTTGACATGATTCTTGAAAAATTCAACAAAAATGATTCTAAGATATCCAGAACACCAGTAGATACAAATTTACACATACCCAAGAATAAATGTGAGAGCGTCTCTTAACAAATTGTACAAGACTAAACATAGCTAATGCAGTTAGCAAATAAAGTAGATATACGAGTAATCCAAGATCTGATCACTGGAAAGGAATAGTAAGAGTACTTAAGTACTTGCGTTACACTCGTAATTATGGGCTGCATTAGACCAGATATCCTGTAATCCTAGAAAGGATACACTAATGCAAACTAGATATCTGATATGAACGATTCAAAATCCACTAGTTGGTATGTATTCACACTAGGAGGTGCGATTGTATCTTAGAAATCCCCCAAACATATATGTATAGTGAGATTCACGATGGAATCTGAGGTTATCGCTCTAGATAAATATGGTGAGGAGGCTAAATGGCTACACCAATTCTTAGAGGATATTCCAAGATGGCCAAAGTCTGTGCCAACGATTTACATCCACTGTGATAGTCAATCAACAATAGGAAGAGCACAGAGCAACATGTATAATGGGTAGTGTAGACACATACGTCGAAGACATAACACCATTCAACTGGAGTTATCTCGATTGACTATGTAAAGTCAAAAGATAACATTGCGGATCCGCTAACCAAAGGGTTAAATAGAGAGTTAGTTAAGACATCATCGAGAGGAATGAGACTAAAGCTCATTAGATAAAAATTTGATACAATGGACACCCAACCTAGTTGATTAGAGATCCCAAGATCTAGGTTCAATGGGACAACCAAGTTGTAAAACTCAGTTGGATCACTGTGGGGGTTACCCTCAAGTCAATTCCTATGATGAAACAGTGATGCCAGTAGAAAAATGTTAAACTATGTTTTTAATGATTCTTATGCGTCAAAATTCCTAGCTATGGAATCCGAGCAGAGTAATACATGTTACTCTTAATTAAGAAATCACCTATGTGAGAGAGAAGTGGATCAGTTTCTAAAAGAGAATAGTGAAAGGCTATATTCTCCAGAGACTCTTACATAACCATACACATGTTCATGGCCAAAATAAACATAAAAATGAGAACCAAATCGGGTATGGAAGATACCTGTGTAAGGTGTGTGATCGTTTACACAAAATGACAGCACAATTCAAGGATATCACATCTACTGATCAGCCAATAAAGTAAGCATACCTTTACAAGGGAATGTTCAAAGGGTAACACCTACCTATCCTATGCAGGCATCGACCGTTTGAACTTACCAAAAAGTCTTTTCTCGTGTCTCCTAGGTCAACTTCATTCATGTGGGGGATTGTTAGAAAATTTATGATAAACTTGAGGTTTGAGAGCGATATTTGAGTATGATCGGTTTCATGAAAATGAAAGATCAATGTATATTCGAATTATCCTTCGTGAGAGCTTCGAAGTGGTATACTCAAACTCACAAATCAATTAATGGGTGAATGAGAAATTGAGTCTCAAAGTGAGCCCATTGTGTAGGGAAAATATGCATCCCATATTGGTTGAGTAAAACCCTTATATGTAGTATATAAGTAGTTGTGTAATAGTAGCATATCAACATGTGTGTGGGCATGTCCTGCGTACACGAATGTCACTCCAGTTGGACCGTAAGAGTACAACCGAATTTTGCTACTATTTTAAATTTAATTTTTCTTAAATCAATTTATTGATAAGGAAAGAATTAATTATTTTCCCTAAATCAAACGTTTTAAATGAATGATAAGGAAGAATGGTAATTTCCATTTTTGATTAAGGAAATTAATTGAATTAAGGAAATAGTAGATTTTCGTTTTGGATTCTGATACTTACTTGATCACTAAGTAATCAGAATCAGTGATCAATTTTGGATTCTGATACTTACTTGATCACTAAGTGATCAGAATCAATGATCAATCAGGAATACATCTTTTTAGAAGATTATTCTTTAATTAAATTTCCTTTATCATTTAAAACGTAGTTATCAAGTAATCTCCAAATCAATATAGACTATATATATATAAATCATAGTCTACACACAATTCTTAGAATCACGAAATTACAGAGCAATTGTTATTATTATTTTTTTCTCTGTTCTTGATAAGTTCGAACCTGATTTGAGTTCGCTGAAAGTGGTTGTACGTCGCATTTCCACTGTTGAATCGTTGTATCCTGGGAGACAATCGCTATACACATACGGTGTTATATACGGTGAAATTGTCTTAAAGACACCGTCTGAAACACGGGCCTCTATTCTCTAACCTTTGTTTATGTTTGTCTTTTTCTGCATATTTGAACAAGATTATTTTTTACGTATTACAAACAACACTTTGAATGTACATATTTTGTTCAAAATCATAGTCCTATGCTTATCAAACTTGATAATAAGGTTGTTAGGTATGTCTTTTTAGGCTATTCCTCAATGTCCAAAGGATAAATATGTTATGATTATGTCTTTCATCAATTTTATCATCATTTGGATGTTACTTTTCTAGAGATTATACCTTTTTCCTCAAGTACTTCTACATTGTTAGGACCTGTTGTGGGGACTTTAATGAAGGATAACTATTTACTTCTACGTCCAGTTCCTATATTTGAGCTATCTCCGCCATCCTCAACTTCTTCCTCTAGCATGTATTTGCTTTTGATCACCACTACAAATCCCTTACAGGTTTATTCTTGACATCCACAAGCTCAAAATCTTCTACCAGTTTCTTCTCCAGACTAAAGTATATCACCTCTTCCTTTAATTTTTTATGTTCCTCCTTGTCATCCAACATGTGAGCATCGTACCCTCCTCCCTATTTTCTTTCTAGTATTACTAATCATCCAATTGCCAAGTATATTTATTATCAGGGGCTTTTAGATCATTACCGGTCTTTCTTTGATCAAGTTGATTTAGTTTATATTCCCCGGTCTTTCCTTACTATGCAAGCAAAAATGGATGCCTTTTAGCAAAATCAGAATTGAGAGCTTGTTACTTTACCTGCTGGTGAGCACACATTTGGTTGTAAGTGGTTTTCACTATTAAATATATGATATATTAGTACTATTGAGTGATATAAAGCCCACCTTGTTGCCAAAGGATTCATTCAGGTTTCAGACAAGGTGTTTGGCGCTATCATTTCCCCAGTCGTTAAATTAACCACAGTTCGTCTTTTGGTCTCATTTGCTGCTTCCTATTCTTAGCCTCTCCATCAGTTGGATGTCAAGAATGCGTTTCTTAATGGTGATCTTTCCGAAACTATATATATGGATCCACCACCGGGTTTTCGAGCTCAGAGGGAATATTCGGGGAAAGTATGTCTCCTTCAAAAATCTATCTATGGTCTTAAGTTGTGTCCTCTTGCATGGTTAGCCATTTCAGTGATATGGTTCTAAGTTCTAATTATGAGATTTGTTCCATTTCACTTAGATCATATATGTTTAATTCGTCGTCATCCGTAAGGTCAATGCATTATTGTCTCAGTTTATGTTAGTGACATCATTATTAATAGAGATAATGCTCTTGGTATTGTCTAAGTCAAGTGTGATCCCGAGCAAATTTTGACATTAAGTATTTGAATAATCTTTGTTCCTTTATTAGCATTGAAGTTATTCAGTCTAGCCGGGGCATATACTTATCCCAAATAAAAGTATTCTCTTGATCTCCTTCAAGATTTAGGTATCCTTAGGTGTGGGCCTGCGTAAACTCCTATGGACCCTAGTCTTAAGTTGTCAGCAGAGTCAGAGGAAGTATTACCAAATCCATCAGTGTATCAACGTCTTGTGGGTCGTCTCATCTATCTAACAAACACAATACCTGACCGTACATTTGCAATTAGTGTTGTAAGCCAATTTATACACTTGCCTCGTACCTCCCATCTAGATACTGTTTATCACATTCTATGGTACCTCAATACTTGTCATGGCCTTGGCCTTTTCTATGTGACAAGAGCAATGCCATACCTCTTATGCTTTACGGATGCTGATTATGAGGGGTCGAAAAGTGATAGGCGTTATGCTCTCGATTTATGCATTTTTCATGGCAGTCATCTCATATCCTAAAAAAGTAAGAAATAAACAGTCATCTCACGGTCTTCTGCCGAGGCCAAGTACCGTGCCATGGCTTAGGGCACATGGTCTTCGTTCTCTTTTGTCTGGGTTAGGCCTCTCAGTTAAGGACTCGTTTGCATTGTTTTGTGACAATAAGTCCACTATTATGTTATCTTCTGATTCAATCTTTTCATGAGAGAACAAAACACATAGAAATTGATATTCACTTTATTCGGAAAGATGTACACTCAGGAGTTATCATACCAAGCTATGTTTCATCGTCTAATCAGGGATATGATACGTTCACTAAATCTGGTAGTCAATCATTGCTGAAGTCATCTCTTGTCAAGCTGGGGCTCATCGACATCTTTGCCTTAACTTGAGGGGAGTGTTAGAATTACGAGATTCCCCCTTGATTATATCCTTTCATAGTTAGTTTATTTTTAAGTTCATGTTAACCAATCTATTATTCTATTTTTATTCTTCATTATTAGAATTGATTGTGCATTACTAGATTTTTTTTTTTTAAACAAAACTTCATTAACCACAAAATAGAAACAAACATTACATAGGGCATATATAACAAACATTACATAGACCAATATGCCCAGACCAAGTTCTCCACACTAGGAGGGAAAGACTCGAGATAGAAATGTCTCCCGAAAAGAAAGAAGACTTAGCAAGACTATGCGCGACCTTATTCACAGATCTAGCAGCAAAAGAAACCTGAAAATGATGACAATTAACCAGACTGAGAATATCAGCAATAACAGATCCAATGTCAGCATGAGGCACCCTATCTGAGTTGATGAGCTCGACCATGGCCTTTGCATCAGATTCGATCACAATCGGGACAAAGCCGAAGTCCATAGCGAAAATGATACTACGGAGGATGGCAGTAGCTTTGGCTATTTGAGGGGAAAAACAAGCCTCCAAAACCTGAGTTGAATATCACATTACCCACATTGTCACAAATCACAATTCCAATGCCTACACGATTCTAATCACAATAGATTGCCGCATCTGTATTGATCTTATACACTCCCTAAACTGGACTACTCCATTTAATCTCTGGCTTTTAATCTGCAAAGGCATATCCATCTTGGGACCATCTTCATTACAAGCCTCACTCAACTCCTTAACAAAATTGAAAGCCCATCCCACCATATTCTCTTCGCATCTCACACCCGCCTGGTGGACAAACTAGTTTCTCTGCCACCAGGTGCGCCATTGAAAAACACACATCACCTCAAACTCTGATTGGACCACAATTTTCGAGCAATGCATCAAGAAATCAATGGTTTGGATATGGTCATCCCAAAGAAGTCGGACAGTCCCGCAAAGCATGGGCTGTGGATTCCGGCTTTTTTTGATAAATCTGGCACTAGATATCAACCATCATACCCTACCTTGCCAGGCTTATGTAAGTAGGCAGCCAGTTGAAACAAGCATTCCAAATGAAAATTTTAACTTTATTTGGTGGCTTCAAGCCCCACACCATCTTCCACAAAGCTTCCAAAATTCTGGAACTCGAAGAGCTTTCACAAGCACGCAACCTTTGATTCTATATCAGCTCTATTAGTACGCCACACACCATCATCATCCCTCAGACCCTGAATCGTATTACTAGCACGCCCAATTCTGCATTATGAGAACTGATTCTATATTATTACTAGGATTAATTCTACATTATTAGAATTGATTCTATATTTTTTTTTTTAAGTTTGTACGACTAGGGCTATATATACTAGGGTAATGTACCAGAATACAATAAGTGTTTGATATTCAGAAATTCAGTGTATAAATAAATAAATAAATAAATAAATATATATATATATATATATATATATATATATTTTAAAAGAAATTTAATATTTATCCTAAAATATAGTTTTTTTTTTTTAAAAATTATCTTAAAGTGTAGTTGATCAAATCATTCTGTTTGAAGAAGGTCAATACCGGGAAAAAAAAATAGTGTTGCAATCATATCAACTACCAAGTACCAACTAGTATTATATCTAAAAAAAAAAAAAATTTAAAAAAATACCAACTTATATACTGTATGAATAATTACACATTCACCTGGCTTCACTCGAAAACTACGCAGGAGATTCACAGTCTGTGCCCAACCCAATCTCTTTCCATTCGAAAACTTGATACTCATCGCCAAATTGACGAAAACATGGCGGCTACTCTCTTTGCTTTGCGCACTTTAATGTCCTCTCACAATCCTCCTCTCGATGCTCTTGTTGTTCCTTCTGAAGATTATCACCAGGTTTGTCTTCGATCATTTTTTTTTCTTTTTTACTTAAAATAAATGTATGATTTGCGAGTTTCTCTGATTTGATGTATTGATTGTTATGTTTTTTGTTTTTTGCAGAGTGAATATGTTTCTGCACGAGACAAACGGCGTGAATTCGTCTCTGGCTTCACCGGGAGTGCAGGTCATTTCTTTAAAATTTTACCAGAGCAAAAAAAAATCATAATTTATTCAAAAAATTACTTTGATTTGTTGTTTTATCATTTGGTTTGCGTTGTGGAATTGAATTTTCAATTGGTATAGAGTCTCAGTTTTTGCATAGTTTTTAAGGAAATACATCGAGTTACGGCTTTGATTTCTTCTGTAATTTTATTTTGAGTGTGCGTTATTTGATATCTAGTTACGTGGAATTGAATTTTCAATTGATATAGAATCTCAGTTTTTTGTATATTTTTTTTTTTAAGGAAATACATCGAGTTACGGTTTTGATTTCTTTTGTAATTTTATTTTGAGTGTGCTTCATTTGAATGAGATTCAGGTGTGGCGCTGATCACAATGAATAAAGCACTTTTGTGGACGGATGGACGCTATTTTCTGCAGGCAACTCAACAGCTTAGTGGGGAATGGAAACTCATGCGTATGGGAGAGGACCCTGCTCTAGATGTCTGGTTGGTCGTTGTAAGTCTCCTGTAATTTTTTTTAACTGCAAATTATCCTTGAACTGATAATTTCACGATAAGTCTAATAAATTGGTAAGAAACTGGTTTCAGGTGATTTGTGTATTTTTCTGTGATTATTGTTATTGTCTTTGAGATTATTATTTGTTTCTTAGGATGCCATTGGGTTGCCTTCATGAATGATGTTATGTGACCCCAATATGTTGGAGCTATATTAAGATTTTCAGTTTATTTAAGTTACGGGAATTGTTTTGCCCCCCTTTAACTCAGATGAATTCTGGTTTTGTTTGCATAGGCTTGGACTAGCCAACCTCGTCCGAGAGCACCAAAACTAGGAATTTTCAATACCTTAGCAAGTTTTTTTTTCGTGGACTATTACTATTATGTTTTTCAGTTATTTTTTTTGTAGCTGTTTATCTTATAAAATTTTAATTATGTACCAATTTTGATTGTATTTAGTGGATCTTGTAACATTATTTTATTAGAATCTGCCGAGTGATGCAGCCATCGGTGTTGACCCTTGGTGTGTGTCAGTGGAAACTGCACAGAGGTGGGAGCGTGCTTTTGCCAAAAATCAACAGAAGCTGGTTCAAACCTCCACCAATTTGGTAGATGAGGTCTGGAAAAATCGACCTTCAGCCGAAGCAAATCCAGTTGTTGTTCATCCCATAGAATATTCCGGTCGATCGGTTACCGATAAGTTGAAGGATTTGAGGGACAAGCTCACTCATGCGCGAGCTCATGGTATCATCTTCACTGCCCTTGATGAGGTATGCTTTTTGTTGGCCTATTTCTTTTGCTGTAAATATCATCTTGAGTTTGAGAATTTATCCTCACAACCCTTTGCCTTCTATTTTTATTTTTTCTTCTAGATTTTTTTTCTTGCAATATATGTTAGCCGTTTTGCTTCTTGCAGGTTGCGTGGTTGTATAATATAAGGGGAAGTGATGTGTCCTACTGTCCGGTTGTTCATGCATTTGCAATAGTAACAATCAATTCAGCTTTTCTTTATGTGGATAAAAGGAAGGTCTCTTCTGAGGTCAGTAGTATGGCATAATTCAATTTTCTGTCTTCTCACAATCTCTATGTGTGGTGGTCACTTTTTAAGTTCCCAATTGGAGGAATTTTTTATCAAACCATATCAGACTCCAATCTGTGATTTCTTTGTAAGAATCGACTCTTTTCTTGCATTGATGTTGAGCATTCTAATGTTCTTCTGCTTTTGAATTTAATATTGTTTCTCATGAGTCATGAATACTGTATCTGATTTCAATAGCTGAAACCATATGACAGAGTTATGCTGTCCTAATCTATGGATTCTAGTTTTTATAAGTTTACTGGGAAACTATGAACTTAATAGTTCAAATGATTAAACCAGCCTAGAAATGCTTGTTATATGCAGGTAAATTCAGTATTGAAGGAGAATGGAATTGAAGTTCGGGATTATAGTGCAGTGAGCTCAGATGTGGTCTTGCTTGCATCTGCTGGTCAGCTGGACCTGTCATCTTCTGTCAAAGGAAATGGTACAAAAGAAGAGGAAAATAAAAATGATTTCATTTGGGTTGACTCTGCCTCATGCTGCTATGCTTTGTATTCAAAGTTGAACTCTGATAAGGTCATTCTACAGCAGTCACCTGTGGCCCTTCCAAAAGCTTTAAAGGTAGTATATGCAGTTATGCACAACAACAAATGAAGATTTCTTATGCCACATATAGCCTTAGAACGTATTCTGGATTATAATTATATCATAACTTATTTTCAGATATGTTCCCTCTTCTTGCTATTACTATCTATAGGACCAAAAAGAAGGCTATTAGTGAAGTTAGAATTTAGTATTTGTAATTTTTTGTTTTCCTTTTTATTTTTTATTTTTTATTTTTTGTGTGATTCTTTGGGGGTTGCTTATTCATATTTGAATGTGAAAGACTCTCAGAACAATTAAAACTTAGCAGTCATGACAGAGTTAATACAGTTCATTTAGTTTTCAGTTACTGTTAAAAAAATCCTTGATTTTTGAAATATCAGCTACTGAATTGTAGACCAAAAAAAGCTGTAATGTGAATACAGTTCTAATGTTCAGCATTTTTTCATGCGTTTGTGTATCTGTGTAATAAAAATTGAACTTACTTCAGAGGTATTAGCTAATATCATCGTTTTATTTGTTGCTTTGTTTTACAACACACATCTCAAAAACTAATTTATGTTCACTAATTTTTTGTGATTTAGAACCCAGTTGAGATGGAAGGGTTAAAAAAGGCCCATATTCGGGATGGTGCAGCTGTTGTGCAATATCTTGTCTGGTTGGATAAGCAGGTATATTGGGAGGTCTATGTTCTGTGATTGTATTTGTCCAAGAACTTTTAAGGAATGTACGATTGATTGTGTAAAGTATTTGTCGGCTTTCTGCAGATGCAGGAGATTTATGGTGCTGGTGGTTACTTCGTGGAAGGGGATGGAGCAAACAAGAAAAAGAAATCGTAAGTCTGTCATCATTAGTTTATTTTGTATTTTCTGGGCACAAATCAGATTTCTAGTTGTTGAGATGTATTATGTGATACATTAGTCTACACTCTACAGCCTGATCAAGGAAGAGACAAAATGTCCTGCAAGACAACTCCAATCCAAGTTTTGTTGTCCATTCCTCAAGAGACACCATCTTCAAACTAATTAGTTTTTGCTAAGATGATTTGGTAAAACTTTAAGATTTGAGTCATCCTCTCTAGTTTATGGTGGAACTTATGCTTCACTCTTCACATAATTTTGATTTGTTCTTCTTCCCTAGTGAATATCTGTCACTCTGTCAGTGTATAATTGGAATTGTGATTGCCCTCACCTTTACTGATTTAGTCACATTTCAGATTGTAATGTTGAGATTGGTTCTGTAATTTTGTTTTGGGCTGATTACACAAAAGTTTCTGAACACATGCAAATTGTTGTGAGCCTCATGTATTGCTCATTTGCTCGTCCATATTTTGATTCTTCCTTTAATGAATTTTTGCAGGGAAACCATGAAATTGACAGAGGTGACTGCAAGTGATAAGCTGGAGAGTTTTCGAGCTTCTAAAGAGGTAATGCTAATTTTGTATTATTACAAAATATTCTTTATATAGATGAAAATGGCAAACATTTTCATCTAAAACATTATTCCCTATCAAATTTTGAAGGAGACGGTTTTCCGGTTTACCTTACTGTGCATTTTTTCTAACTTGCATATCTTGGTGTTCAGCAACTTGAGAGTCAAAATTGAAGCTTAGAGAGAGCAAATAAAAATTAGATAATATAGTGTGGAGATGTAAGATGAAAGCTTTTGTAGAAGTTTTTGTGTATTCCAATTGTAGTATGGAGAGTAAAAGAAAAACCTCAATATCTGTTTAGTTAATTTAACATTTTTTGTCAAGTCACAAGTTGAGGTTTCAAAAATGTAATCTTAAAGTGTTCAGAAAATTCTAAAGGTTTGTTTTAAGGAAACATAATCTTAATGTCATTTCTTTTAGGAACATCTAACATATTTGTTAAGTCAGAATGTGGCTTTCAAATGGTTAGAGTGATTAGCCCAGATTGTCTTTGAAGTCCTATTCTAGAATCTTGAGGCTTGGTTGATAAATCTTACTGCTGAATTTAAGATATCAGTGAATACAAATCTGGTGGTTGAAAAATGTGATTTTGTTTGAACAGGTTTGACAGGCTTTACAGATGCATTTTTGTACTCGTTAAAAACTTATAAGTAGATTGCTTCTGATAGGTTTTGCTAACACTGTTGTTAAAGAATCTTGAAATTATTATACATCTTTATATGCTTCAATTTCTGTTTTATTATGTTTGATCTATGACTATTTCCATTTAAAACTTTTCATTGTTATGTTACCATATATATATATATATCACAGCGGTTTTCCTATCAGTGAGTACTGATAAAACTTCTATCAGTGCGTTGCATGTGGACCATTGATTATGGAGAAGTTTTGACAAGTGCATACACTTTGAGTCAAAGCATGTAAATCTAATGGTCCACATCTAATGCAATGACGAATTTAGATCAGTGCGCACTGACTTGAAAATTTATATATATATATATATATATAAAATAAATCCCTCTTTATTTTTATTCACAACTTTATTTGCAGATATTGCTATTGTTATTTTTCTTGTTTATAAATTGACTTGCAATGGACATTCCTCCATCACAAGAATGTTCATCCTAGTCTGTTTTTTGGGTAGTCGATGTGGCCAACAATTTCTTATCATTGAGTAAAGGTACCATTGCACCAATGCCTTATGCGTCTTGGGGACTTTTACTGATTTAAATTCCAAATGGAGTTTTTTATATCTCAATTTTGTTGAAACACTGTTCCATTTGTCAAATATTTTATTTGTATAAAAGCTAGCATTTTGTTTCATAGAATACCAATGTTGAGTATATATAGGGGTAAAAAAAAACAAAAGAGGATGAATGGAGAAGGCTCGGTTTGATTGGTCACCGAATTCTGATTTATGTAGTGTAGCATTTTATTAATATATTTGCTGTTGTTTTTGTTGACATGATGTGAATTGTTTTTCTGTTTTATGATTGCAGCACTTTAGAGGCTTAAGCTTTCCTACCATTTCTTCAGTTGGTCCAAATGCGGCCATAATCCATTATTCACCAGAGCCAGAAACATGTGCAGAGTTTGATCCAGAAAGCATCTACCTATTTGATTCAGGAGCGCAGGTTTGTCAATAGTCATAAATAGTTTATCCTGTGACAAGTTATTAATGCATATAATGAATACTGACCTTCTACCATTAAATTTTTATCTCCTTACTGATATTGTTGGTGGTACCATTGAAGTATCTAGATGGAACAACTGACATAACTCGGACAGTTCATTTTGGAAAACCCTCAGCACGCGAGAAAGCATGCTATACTGCGGTGGGTTTCTTCCTTTGCTCTCCTTACGGAATTCCTTGTTCATTTGGTGTTTGACTTGACTTCAGCCTAACTTCAATCGTATGGATCTTGAAACTTGATTGCTTAGTTCTGTTTTAAAATACTTCCAATCAATCAGTTTTAAGGTGTGTATGTGGTTGTTCTGGAAAGGGAATGTCTTAATAATGATTTTGAATGTGGTGGAAACCATATAATTGGAAATGATTCTCTGAATAAAACAATTTGCAGATTGGAAAGCAAACAATAATGTATTTATTTGTAATAATTTGCCTTATAAATGGTTGATTGCAATGAAGTTATATACTGCTATAGATGAATCCAGTAAACACCATATTGATGGTGTTTCATCCACAACGGCAATTTCAGTTTGATGCTTGTTTGCAGATGATAATAGCTTCAGTGGCGTAAAGTCCGACACTTAACTTGCAATGAATATATCTTTTATGGAACCTGGTTTTGAGATTTCACACCTAAGAAAGATTGTCAGGTCCATAATTGGAAATGCCCGCCAGTTCAGTAACTAATTGTACTGTCAATATGGCCTCAATGATTAGTAGAAATCTGCTACTGGTTTAAGCGATGCCTATTGAGTCCGCAAACAGTTTTCTGTTGTCAGTCACTGGATTTACTCTCATAGGCCATAGCACCTCTAGTGACAATTGCTGTGACAACCGTGGTAACTTTACTACCATGTCTAGCCATTTAACACCACCATCACCACTGCCACTATTGCTAGCTCTCCACAAACATTACTACTGCCACCAACTGTTTTGGCCTTTGACCACCGCTGCCAAGACAACAACTTATATACCATCAATGTTGACACTAAATCACCACTCCCTAATTTGTTGTTATACAGCACATTTTTTATGTTTAACCACCATAATTATTCTGTTGTCTCTATCTGATTAATGTAATTGTTGGTCCGTTTGAATTTGAAGTCGGGAATTTTTGTATTCATTAAAATATAAGTTCATTTTAAGGCTGAGTAGTTGAAATTCGAAATCGATAGATGTTATTTGATTATCTCATTTTTGTCATCTATGTATTGGAAATTAAACTCATGACGCTTACATTCGATCTTTTTTCTTCCAAACCTAAAACTTAAAGAAGTTGCTTCAATGGCTGGATATCATGCAGGTTCTTAAGGGTCATATAGCTATGGGCAATGCTCGATTTCCTAATGGAACCAATGGTATTATTCTCTTTTTCTCCTTTATTCTGCTTTTCATAATGAAATGTTATAGGTTGAAGTGATATGTGTAAATGTGTAGTTTCATCTGTTTTGAAGTTATATGAAAACATTGGATATTTGGATCTGCACGACTGCACTTAAAAATTCTTTGATCAATCGATCTTTTTACAGGCCATACCCTTGACATTCTTGCTAGGATTCCTTTGTGGAAGGATGGTCTTGATTATCGACATGGTACTGGACATGGAATTGGGTCTTACCTAAATGTCCATGAAGGTAAGTGGTGAATTACAACTGCTTCTTGTACTTAATTTGATTACGAAGCTAACTAGTTGATTTTCTTATTGTTAATTATCTGAGCAGGACCTCATTTAATTAGTTTTAGACCTCGAAATGTACCTCTTCAAGCTTCCATGACTGTAACAGATGGTTAGTATTACAGCAATGTATTTTTTTTTCCCTAAACAATTATCTTCTGTTGTTGACCGATCCTCGTAGAGGTGCCCTGTTGATGTATCCTGATGTGTGTTCATGCTAAAGAAAGGAATTGATATTTGTTTTACCTAGGCAATTTACTTGTCCTCATAGCAATTATTGCTATAATGTGGGTGCATGTGCTCTGCCGCCATTCATCATCTATTTGTTTAGGTTTGAAAGTGGACGTGATTTAGTCAAAAAATCCTGTAACAGTAACTGTTTGGCTCATTTTTTATTTCAAATCAATAAATTTTGTTTCTAGCTTAAGTAATACAATTGTATCTTAGTTCTGAATGAGGTTTCTCCCCATCCAGCTCTATAGTTTTTTCAAGAATAGAACATGAGATAATGCTTGCACCATTTTGATTTTATCCATTAATATTTATTTTATAGGAATTTTCAGTAATTAACATTGAAATTGCTTTTTTCAGAGCCTGGTTACTATGAGGACGGGAGCTTTGGTATCAGATTGGAGAATGTGCTTATAATCAAAGAGGCTGATACAAAATTCAATTTCGGTGACAAGGGTTACTTGTCTTTTGAGCACATAACATGGGTAAGTGAATGATTCATGTGCATTGATTCCTTTTATCTTTCCACACTGTAAGGCTTGGTGATATATTTTCATCGGTAGTAATCACTCTTAAACTGTCACTCTTAAACTGTCGTCTTGCTTTCGTTATTCTTTAATTTGTTATTTGATATGAAAAGACTGCAAATGAATTGAGAAAAAAAAAGCACTATTTGACTTGGCTCTAGTTTCATCTCTGCATGAAAAAGTAATGGTATCAGTGTTTCATTCTCATTGAACTTAGTATATTACTGTATTATAGCTATGATGCTCGGACCATGTAGTTGTTTACTTTTGGTTCCTATCAGCTTATCGCTTCTTTCGTCGACTTATCTTTGTCTTGGAAAGTAAATTCTCAGGCCAAATTATATCTGACCCACAACCACACTCTTAAGCCAATTTAAGGGAGAGGAGATGCCATTAACAGTTTTTGTTATGATTCATGGCCTAGAATGCGTTTTAGGACTCTCACTTTCTTTTTTGGACCACTCTGTGATATGTATAATTCGTGGACCTCTCAACACCGGACACACTCATTTGCTTAGTCCATAATAGTCCAATCTAACTTAATGGGGAGTCTATTAATGTTTGATAATTTCTTCTTATGTCCAGGCACCATATCAGACAAAGTTGATCAACCTGAGTTTATTAGCACCTGATGAGATAGACTGGCTCAACACCTACCATTCGAAATGTAGAGATATCTTAGCCTCTCACTTGGATCAGTCTGAATTGGCATGGCTGAAGAAGGCCACCGAACCTGTAAGCGCATAACTGAGACAATGGATATCGCCCTGCCTATTTTTTCTCTTCATTTCCATCGTCTTCTCTGGAAGAGACAGAAATCTTGAAAAAAAAAATGGAGCAAAACTTATGTTCAGTTTGTTACTTGAACTGAACTTGATCAATAACTAAATATGAGAATTTGAGTGTCATTTCCCTTTATTGTAGTATTTGAATTGTACTGTTGTAGTCTTGTAGATTGACTACCTACCCGCTATCTCTTGGCATTGTTAAGTTTTTTTTTTTGTTTTTTTTTGTTTTTTTTTTGTTGTGTGTGGAGTAATACAGCAAAATCCAACATTCAACTCGGTACAAATTATTCAATAATATATCCAGTGCCTGTTATTTTTTAACATTAGGCTCAATATTTGCACTCTGACAGTGGTGATAATTTTCACTGATTAAGTACTGGCACATGGATTTTGTTAGTGCCACGAGACAATCTTTGGCAACACTAGATAGTGAATTATAGGAGGACCCATCCTTGTTGAAAGCATTTTCAGCACTTGATTTTAGTTGGATGCATTTTCAGCACTTGATTTTAGTTGGCCTGGTTCAACTGGTCTTGGTTAATGGACCATATGGATAAAAGGGTACCTTAGAAACCAGGCCCAAATTCACTTCTTCTGCCAATGACTCAAGTAGTGGTGTAAACATGGATAAAATTCAATCAGGTTGATCCGTTTGGCCCGTGAAGAATCACGGGCCGTGTTTGACACGGCCCATCAAGGAGGCAGGCCGGACCAAACCCAGTACGTATGGGGGCTGCATGCCGGGCCTGGAGGTTAGGTCCGACGGATCGGCCCATCACGGCACACCCGGCCGGCGTGCCAAACCGACCGTTCGGCATGTCACGCCGGTCCGCCTGTTTCAACCGTTTTGTTTTAAAAAAAAAAATCACCTCCAATAGCTGAATTTTGAATTATGGCCGTTGGAGGGTGGAAATTACAAAAACCTCCCCTAAAGTCTTTTAATTTATGTTTTGACCACAATTCAATTTTTTCTATAAATACTTCCATCCATTTCATTTTTCATTCACTCTCATTCTCTTATTCTCTCATTCATTCTCTCAAATATCAATCTCGACACATTTTCATTCAATTGTATTTTTACTCTCTACAAATTTTTTAATACTAATTTCCTATTTTATTCTCTATATTTTCCATCAACATACCAAAGCCCAAAGATACATTTTTCTTATTATTTTTGTTGAAACAATTTTTGTTAGTAAATTTAAAAGTTTATGTTTAGACTTTAGTTATTAATTGTGATTATTTTTATTTAGTTTTTCAATTTTTCATTTTATATGCGTACTCAATTGTTAATTTTAATAATTATTGTTAGTAAATTAAGATTTTTAAGTGTAGTAGGTGTTAATAGTGAAATTTGGCCAGGGGTCAAAGAGAAATTTTTCACCCATAATCGACAATCATGAAGCCCGAAAAAGTCGTAAAGCCACCTCGCAGGAGCAGGGAAGGCTGGCTCGGCTTCAAGACTACCAGAAAACAAGTCAGGCGCAACCAGGATGAGCCCCTCACAAGAGTACTGGAACCCTGGTTTCTCCAGGCCATCTATCGGGGAACCTCGGCTCTGAGGTCGATCTCCACAACAGCCCCGAGAATGCCAGGGGAAGTCTCCAAGCTCAAGAGACATTCGAGAGAAGCCCGCCAACCTCTCTAGAAGCCTGCTATCCTTGCTGGACATAAAGGAAGAATCACACCTAAATCTACACTACCCCAGCTACCTCCCAGGAATGTCTACAAGAGCACCTCAAGCCCCCAAGGGTCAGGGAAAATCCATCTTAAGCTTCTAAGAACAGAGTCGGAAAAGGGATCTACCTCTCTCTACGGGGCAACAAGCAGCTGGCAGGGTGACCTCCATGAAGATCGATGGCACGAATGCACACATGATCATCTCCACATGATATCTACATGCACGTCAAGAGTTTAAATTCAAATAAGGGAACCAACTTATCTTCGTCAACGATGCCATCGAATCCGGAAACAATTCAAATTTAAATAACAAATCTCGTCCGATAAGGAGGGAACAGATTTATGAGATTATGGTAGAGTATTCGTAAACTAAAAAACCTACTTGGACGATATATATATATATGTGAAGCCAAGCAAGGGAAAAGGATATAGACAAAATAAAAAGAACGAACGACAGAGACAGAAAATTATAAACAGCAGACCTACACATGGAATGAGGGCCTAAATTCTAATTACAGGACACGGTCACCTTCATCTCCACTATTCGACAGGCACCAAGGTGCCATCACCCTACACCTCCGAGAGATTGTGAGCAGATAAGAGAGTTATTGGTATCTTAAAGCAATATATCAAATATAGAGCTCCCATTTACTGTTATTACCTCTCATCTCTCTCTTAAACAGGTCGGGAACCAACGGTATCGACCCCGGCCACCGCTTTCGTGGTAGTGGTCTCGACGGTGTTAACATAAATTTCTCATCTCGGGTAAATTTTCCTTCAACACTTTCTGGCACTGTCTGTGGAAAACCTCTCACACCACCATCTTTTTACATTCAAAAAGTTCTTTATTTCAAAATCTCCATAAAGCTCCGCTCCTCGCAAGGGCAGCAGGGCACCTCGGGACAACCTTCTGCTACATCAACACGAAAGGTTTCGAGGAAAAGGAAAAAATCCGGGCTCCATAGCCAGATTCCCATCCAGCCAGCTATTGTGCGGGCTCTGAATCCCCCTATGGGAAGCCAAGTCGAGCTTGACCAACAAGCGGCGGCCTTTGTAGAAAATGTCCATCTTCGATTGCTCGCTGAGGGTATAGATATCCAACAAACGGGTATCTGCAATCAAGGGGAATCAAGCAGGCCTGGAGCTAGGCAACCCTTCTTTGATCGCCTGGGGCCAGCCCCTCGGGAATCAACTCGTAACAGAGCGGGGCTCCCGACCTCGATCCGGGATAGGCTAGGGCCTGTGCCCCACACTCCCGAAGTGCTGCCACGCTGCCAACCACGACAATTCAAATCAGTGCTAAATGTCCTTTCCCTGGGACAGGAACAACTCATCCACCCAACGACTTCAAGGAGGGAAGCCCGGGGTAGAAATGAAGAAAGTCAGCAAAGCCCCCGAGCAAGCCCCCTCCGAAAAGGGAACCAGGTAGAGGTCACCAGTTCATCAGAGGGATCTGATGGTGATGATTCCGAGATCGACTCAAGGAAGTCTGAAAGCAAGCGACTAAAGGACCAGTTGGCAGAGCTACAGAAAGAGGTCCAATTGATGAAGAAGGGGAAGTACAAGGAGGACAAGAAAGATCCTCTAAGTGAGATGAATGCCCCCTTCACCAGAAGGATCCGGGAGGCAGAGCTCCCACCTTAGTTCAAAATGCCAACTGACAGGTTCTCCGGGACTGAAGATCTGCTGAGCCACTTAGAGAGTTTCGTTCAACATATGGAGGTCCAGAACACAACCAGGGCAGCTATGTGTCGGATGTTCCCCACCACACTCACGAATTATGCTAAGACTTGGTTTAGGAAACTACCCACTGGGAGCGTAGATTCCTTCACTAAATTATCAACTGATTTATGCTCACAGTTTCAGGGGGTTAAGCCCCGACTGAAGGACCCGATTCATCTACAGTACGTGATCCAGGAGAGAAGGGAAACTCTCCTGGCCTATGTCGAACGGTTCCATAAGGAAGTCATCCAGATGGGGGTCTTCACTGAGAGAGAAACCCTCGCCAACTTTAGATGAAATTTGTGGGCAGGAAAACTATTCCGGTCTTTTGCCAAGAGACCTCCAGAAACCTACCAGGAAGCTTATGATCGGGCTCTGGAATAGATCAAGGTCGACGAACAGCTCAAGGTCAAGATGGAGCATGACGACATGAGAGCTGAAAAGCGATAAAAAAGGAAGCTTACAAACCTAAGCAAGATCAGAAAAGCCGGTACAATCCCCCAATAAGTCAACATACGGTTTTCCTCTTCCTCAGCCCAGATCAGAAAGGTATCTAGACAAGCGGGCTCCTCCTCAAGCTTTACCACCTCCCAGGACAGTGACCCCTATAGCCCATGATGAGAGGGGGTACGACCATTACACTCATTTGAATGCATCTCGAGAAACAGTCACCTCGCCATCCGGGATAAAGGTTTTTTACAGAAGCCCGCTCCTATGAAAGCCCCGGTCGATAAAAGAAATCGTTACAAATATTATGACTTTCACGAGGACGTAGGGCACAATACTTCAAAATGCTACAACCTGTAGAACCGGTTTGAGGCTTTGGTCAGGGGAGGATGCTTGATAGAGTTCTTACAACAAGGCATGGAGAATATTCAAACTGGAAGGGAGGTGCTAGCCGAGATCCGGGAACATGCTGAGAAGAGGAAGGGAGAGCATGCTGACCTGATGTAACAAATTCAGGTAATACACACTATCAGTAGAGATCCCACTTTGGCCAGCACCTCTAACAATTTCAGGAAAAATCATGCGAGGAAGGCCCCTAGTATGGATGAGGGGCGGGATATCTTCAAGGTCGACCAGAGATCGACCAACCCCTCCCAGCATTCATAGATCATCTTCACCGAAGTAGATGTCTATAACACCGTCCAGCCAGATGATGACCCCATGGTCATCACAGTACAAATTGCCAACTTTATGGTGCATCGCGTGCTCGTCGACACAGGTAGCATCGTCGACGTTCTGTTCAAAGATACTTTGGAGAAACTAAACTTGAAGCAATGGTGCTACAATAGTTGTATTACTCCATTATACGGTTTCACTGGGGACTCCATCACACCCATAGGATAAAAAATCCTACCAGTGATCATCAGAGCCATATCTCTTCAATAAAACATCATGACCGACTTCGTAGTGGTGGATACCCCGTCTGCTTACAATGTAATATTAGAGAGGCCATTCCTATCATCCCTGAAGGGGGTTCTGTCTATTTACCACAATGTCCTGAAGTTCCCGGTAGGAGACAAGGTGGGAGAGGTTCGGGTGATCAGCAAGCAGCTAGGAAATGCTACGCAGTGTCGGCTAACCCAACATCTCTAGCTAAACAACTAGCCCAAGTAACCACTATCCAAGACGGGATGACCCCGGCACTAAACCTAGAAGACGCGGGCTCTGCCAATTATCCCGAAGAAGGTCTTGTGGTGCCCGACATGGAAGAACAGAGAAGGGAATGGGCCAGCGGCCACCCAGTCGACAAGTTAGAGGAGATTCCTGTTCGACTAACCGATCCCTAAAGGTTGTCAAGATCGGAGCTACCCTTGAGCCAGGAATGAGAGAGGGCTTGATTAGGCTCCTCATGGAGTTCAACGATATTTTTGTCTGAAGTTATGCGGAGATGTTAGGGATCCCGATGACATTAGCTGCTCATCGACTGTCAGTGGATCCTACCTTCAAGCCCGTCAAACAGAAAAGGCGCCACTTCAACAATGAAAGAAATTTGGCGATTCAAGAAGAGGTGGATAAACTCACCCGGGCAGGCTTCATTTGAGAAGCCCGCTATCCCGAATGGCTCGCCAACGTGGTTATGATCACGAAGGAAAATGGGAAGTGGCGTATGTGCGTGGACTACACCGACCTCAATCGGGAATGCCCGAATGACAGTTTTCCTCTGCCAAAAATTGATCATTTAGTCGATTCCACCTCTGGGAACAAGCTCCTAAGCTTCATGGACGTATTTTTTAGCTACAACCAGATTATGATGCATCCCGCGGACTAAGAAAAGACAATCTTTATCACCGCGCAAGGCCTATAATGCTATAAGGTAATACCTTTCGGGCTCAAAAATGCTGGAGCTACTTACCAACGGTTAGTCAACTGTTTGTTTAAGCCCGAAATTGGAAGGTCGATAGAGGTATATATCGACGATATGATCACTAAGTCTTCGACCCCGGAAGGCCACCTGGATGACCTTCGAAGGACCTTCATGATCCTAAGGGAAAACCAGATGAGGTTGAACCTTTCCAAATGCGTCTTTGGTGTAATTGCAGGAAAGTTTATGGGCTTCATGGTCCACGAGAGAGGTATAGAGGCTAACCCAGAAAAAATCACGGCTATTCTGAACCTAGAACCCCCGCAACTCTCAAACAGGTTCAAGCCTAGACCGGTCAGGTAGCAGCGCTTAACAGGTTCATCTTCCGATCTACCGATAAGTGCCTACCATTCTTCAAAGCTATCAAGCAGGGAAGAAACATGAAGTGGGATCAGGAGAGCGAACAGGCTTTCCAAGCTTTGAAAAGATACCTAACAAGCCCTTCACTGCTGGTCAAGCCAAATCCTTGAGAAGAGCTCCAAATATACTTTGCCATTTCAGAAACCGTTGTAAGTGGGGCCTTGGTCAAGGAATGCGAGGATAGGATCCATCGACCTATCTACTATGTGAGTCGCGCTCTAACCAAGACCGAAAAGAACTATACTTTACTGGAAAAGCTCGCTTATGCCTTGGTGACCTCTGTAAGGAAACTCCGTCCTTACTTTCATGCTCAATCAATAGCAGTGGTGACGGGCCAACCCCTCCTTCAGTTCTTGCAAGGGCCGGATGTTTCTGGAAGGCTGGTTCTATGAGCCCTAGAGCTTACCCAGTTAGAGTTAAAATATAAGCCTAGGACCACGATAAAAGCTCAAGCACTAGCGGACTTTGTGGACGAACTTTCAGTACCTTCAGATCAGACAACCCATACGGTAACAGAGGTTACCCTTGAGAGGATTCCAAAAGCTGACAACTGGTCGGAGGACTGCGAGTCATGGACTCTCTACACTGACGAAGCTTCCGGGCAGTCCGGGGGAGGAGCGGGCATAGTTCTCATCGACCCCAAAGGAACTGAGTGCTGCCATTGTTTCAGGTTCGAATTTAAAGCCACAAACAATGAAGCGGAATACGAAGCCCTGCTAGCTAGGATTAAAGCTGCCATAGAGCTCAGGGTCGATTACCTGAACATCAAGAGCGACTCTTCACTTGTGGTCAACCAAGTTTCCGGGAATTATTAGGCCAAAGGGGATAACATGATCGCTTACCTGAAACTGGTACAACAGTTCAGGTCCAGATTTAGGGGATTCAGAATCGAGCAGATACCTAGACAGCTGAATCATCGGACTGACGTCCTAACTAAGATAGCTGCCTATGGTGGTCAAACCTTACCGCACTGAGTCCCTCTTTAAGTAATCCCCCTACCTAGCACTACGACTGGTAAGGAAGTTTAAACCTTGGACCGACAGCCATGCTGGATGGATCCAATAGCAGAATATCTAAAGGATGGAAAACTCCCCACAGAGCCCGACCAAGCTAGAAGGGTTAAAAGGCTCTCGGTCCGATATTGCATGGTGGATGGACATTTATACCGAAGGGGGAAATCCCTTCCCCTGCTTCGATGTGTATACCCAGAAGATGCTAAGTGGGCTTTGAGAGAGGTTCATTCCGGGGAATGCGGGAACCATATTGGAGGAGAGGACATGGCATATCAGGTTCTCCGCATGGGGTATTACTGGCCGACCATCCATCAAGATGCTAAGAACTTGGTGCAAACCTGCAAGGCGTGCCAGAAGGGCGCAAACTTGAGTCACCTCCCTCCAGAGCGTTTGTCGTCCCTTAGCTCGTCATACCCCTTTGCTATGTGGTGGGTCGATTTCATTGGACCGCTTCCTACAGCTCCGGGACAGGCCAATCATGCTATCGTAGCAATTGACTACTTCACAAGATGGGTTGAATCCGGACCACTCTCCTTGATATCGGAAGAAAAGAAAACAAAACAAGATTCATCAAAACCAATGCAGTTTGCAGGTTTGGAACCCCTCTGGTCATCATAACAGACCTTGGGAAACATTTCGACAATGCCCGATTCAGATATTCCTGTCAAGGTTTGGGTATCGACCTTCGTTTTGCTTCGGTAGCCCACCCTCAGACCAATGGTCTGGTGGAATCCATGAACAAAACCATCAAGAAGTTGTTGGAAAAAAAAGCTATAAAAAAAGAAAGGCAGATGGGTAGAGGTCCTCTAGGCTTACCGCACTACAAGGAGAACAGCTACCGGGGAAACGCCCTGCTCGCTAGACTTTGGGGTTGAAGCAGTTCTACCTATAGAGCACAAGTTGACCTCTTTTAGAGTGCAACGGTTTGAACCGGGAAGCAATGAAAACAAGCTCCGAGCTAGGTTGGACCTCCTGGAGGAAAAACAAGATCGAATAACTAAAAAGGTAGCAATCTACCAAGGTAGGATTGCCAGGTACTTCAACAAGATGGTTAAAACCTGAAGCTTCAAAGAAGGGGATTTGATCCTCCGAAAAGTGACGTTGAACACCAAGAAAAGGTCAGACGGGGTCCTAGGGCCTAACTGGGAAGGACCCTACCTAATAAAAATGGTGATTCGTAATGGGGCGTACATGCTCGAGGATATGGATGGCCGACTCATCGACCATACTTGGAATGCGGAATACCTAAGGAAATTCTACCATTGAACATGGGACTCCGGAGCAGGTAACCTCCGACTAGCTTCTTTTATTTTTTTTCTTCTGACAGTATTGTACTCAATCTTCCATATCAATAAAGCTAGCATTTTTCTATTTACTCCTTCTTCAACTATGTCCTACAATGATTTGGGTCTACATGGAAAGTTACGACATTATTGCCTCAAGACCAGGGGTAAGCCGGGGAATCCCCCTCGCTGCTCCTGATGCCTCGACCGGGCACCACCCCCAGCCAAGAAGGGTCTGAGTGTAAGAGCATAGTTGTCATAACGATCTCGAGACCAAGAAATAGCTAGATATCGCTCATGATGCCTTGGTCGGGCTACCACCCCCAAGAAAGATCTGAGTGTAAGAGCATAGTTTCCATCCTGATCTCGAGACCAAGAAATAGCTAGATAGCCCTCCTGATGCCTTGGTCGGGCTACCACCTCCAAGAAGGATCTGAGTGTAAGAGCATAGTTGCCATCCAGACCAAGAAATAGCTAGATAGCGCTCCTGATGCCTTGGTCGGGCTACCACCCCCAAGAAGGAATCGAGCTTGAAAGCCCGGAAGCCCTCCTGATCCCGAGCCTAAGAAGAGACTAAACAATTCTCCACTTAATGTTCTACTCGAGCTACAACCTCCTAAAGGGGCTCAGGGATGGAGGGCTCGACTTACTTAAACTCTAAATGCTCATGTTATTTTACTAGCTCTCATTGATACAGGGTTACTTACTATAGCAAACCCACAATCAAACAAGGGGATTGTCAGCTGAAGAAGCGGAGTTAGGAGTTCCATTGGTATGGGGGCTCAATGCCGATAACTTGTTTTTCTTATCTTAATTTTTCCCAAAGATAGCTTGTTTCGATATAAAAGCTGGACGATCAAGCAAGTACATGGGAGTAAGATTTAGATATGAGATTAAACTTTTATTATCAAGTAAGGGAGCTTATCCCCTGACAAGGCTACTACAAGCAAGGGGGCCCAATTCCTGGTTTTGGGCTAAAAAGGAAAAATAATAAGAGATCAAACACAGTTGAAGATGGGATGCCCACCCCCTTTTTCGGTCATTCAAAATAAATTGCATGGAAGAGAACTCAAGCTTCTTCGTCTTTCTGAGGGTCTTCAGCTTTCTCCTCCATAAAATAGACCTCACCCTCTGCTCCCCACCCCGGTCGCGGCTCGTCCTGGCTAGCTGCATCAGCCGCCTCCTTCACCTTGTTCTGCTGATCAACCCCGGCTGCCTCGGGTTCAGCAGGATCCTCCTCTACGATTTCATTGATCACCACCATAACTTCAGGCGATATAGCTGATTCGAGAAGGCTGGACACCGACTTAGGCAAGTTTTCACCTTCTGTTGACTCCATTCCTGAGAACACTGCGGAGGAATCTCTGGCTTCGGCAATGCCACTTTCTGGCTCCTCCTTGTGAACCCCTTTTGAGGATTCGCCAGGACCGGATGTTGGTAAGACTGGAACAGGAGGAGGCAAATTTGGCACCTCCAACTGCTTCTTAGTTCCCTTTCCGGAAGGACCAGCTCCATCAGTTTCTGGGCGAGACATCTCCGCAGACCGTGACATGACCTCCGCTCCATCCCAACCGGCGACACTAGAAAGATCGAATGGGGGAAGGGGAGGGGAGGGGAGGGGAGGGGAGAGGGAGGGGGGAAGAGCCTCTGCAACCTGATAAAAGGCATAGAAGTACCCATCGCTAAAAGAGGCTTCCACTTCGGTTTGGAGCTGGGTAACTCGTGCCTGCAATTTTTGGTTTTCAACATTTAGAGCATTCGCATCTCCCCTCCAATCATCCTGCTGGCTAGCCCGCCGCTTCGACCGGGAGAGTCTCCTGATCAAAAGCTCGCTTCAGCCTCTCATGATCGCATTGAAGCTCAGCTAGCTGCGTCTCCATTCCCTGGTGGCTTGAGGTCATCTCTTGGACCAGGGTCTGAGCCCGCACTAGTAACCCAATGGCTCACTCAACTTTAGCCTTTGCCTTGGCAGCCTGATCACGAAGAAAGGCTACCTGATTACCCATGGCCACATGAAACTTGAAAGCCTGTAAAGGAAAATCATGTTAGAAAATGACAAGTCAAGTAACTAAATGAAGAAGTAAAAGCGACATTTTACCTCGGCTAAAAGGTCGGACCTTTTGGTAATCAAGATGTCTACAAGCATCGCGGACATCCTAGAAAGCCCGCCGCATAGACAGGATGTGACAAATTGCTTCAGGATCTCATCCTGACCCACCAAGCTCGATTGCTGGTGGGGGCGAGAAGGGGCGACCTCAGAAAAATCAGCATCGGGCTCTCTGGGAACCTCGACTACCCGAGATACAACCGGATATGCAGAGAGGGGTAGCGGGACTCGGGGGGGATCGTTTGGAGCAGTTACTTCTGGAGAAGGGGCAGGAACAGACTTATTAACGACTTATGAAGCAGACCCTTCTCGGTTTAAAGCCTTCGCAGCTCGAGACGCCAGAAGAGCCTTCTTGGACTTCACCTGGGAAGGAGAAGGGGAAGAAACGAACCGGGAAGCTACCGTAATGGTTGACCCCCCTTCTTCGGATTAGTCGGGAGAGCTCCTGGAGACGATCTAGAAGGAGGATGAGGTATCTCAGTTTGTAGGGCTTCACGAGAAGCTGCAGCAACAACCTCTTAGAGAAAAGAATCATGATTATCAGAACTGAACCCTCAAATAAAAAAAGAAAAGAAAAAGAAAAGCAAGATAGATCGAGATACTTATGAGGGGTAGCACCGGATATCCGCAGGTACCTGTTGACCCTGCGGGGATCGAAGGGGTCGGCGGTCGGGAACTTCATATTCAAATAATTCTGAGCTAGGATGGACTTCAGCAAGACTTCAGATTCATCGGGCAAGGAATCTCGACCCCAGGTGGGTTTGTCACTAAAGGCGGTGGGAACCTCGAGCTCATGCCCGTCGACTAAAACCGAGCTTTCCCAGTCTCCCCCGGCCAATACCCAATCTTCTTTCCATTCGGGGTCCTTCTTTGAAACCCAGAGGATGATAAAGTTGGGCCTATTCTTAGCATTGGCATAGAATTGGCCTCGTGGGACTCCTGCCAGGTTGTCGATCTGGAAAAGGAAGGCGAACTCCTCAGCACCGGGCTTCCTGGTTACGCTTCTTAGCTCGTATTGCTCCCCCTACAATACCAGGAAGCCAATTAGATGCCTCCAAAAGCCGGGCATCAGTTGAAGCGGAGCCAGCTGAAGGGAATTGAGAGCTCGCCGTAGGGTGGAGTGGGGTGGAGTGGAAGCCTCACCCCACTCTCAAAAGCCGCGACATGGATATGAAGCACTTTTTTGGGTGGGCTAAAAGCATCGTAGTTCCGATGGGGGACGGTTAGAGAAACGGTATCAGGAATACCATACTTGTCCAGTAGCCACCCAGCCGGAGCAGGGAAGGCCGGCTTGGTTTCAAGACTACCATAAAACAAGCTAGACGCGACCAGGATGAGCCCCCCCACAAGAGTTCTGGAACCCGAGCTTTTCCAAACCATCTATCGGGGAACCTCGGCTCTGAGGTTGATCTCCACAACCGCCCCGAGAATGCTAGGGGAATTCTCCAAGCTCAAGAGACATTTGAGAGAAGCCCGCCAACCTCTTTAGAAGCCCGACTGTCCTTGCTGGGCATAAAGGAAGAATCACGCCTAAATCTACACTACCCCAGCTACCTCCCAGGATTGGCTACAAGAGCACCTCAAGCCCCCAAGGGTCAGGGAAAATCCATCTTAAGCTTCTAAGAACAGAGTCGGAGCAGCGATCTACCTCGCTCTACGAGGCAACAGGTAGCTGGTAGGGTGACCTCCATGAAAATTAATGACACGAGTGCACACGGGATAATCTCCACGTAATATTTACATGCACGTCAAGAGTTTGATTCAAAAAAAGAAACAAACTTATCTCTGTCAACGATATCATCAAATCCTGTAACAATTCAAATTCAAATGACGAATCCCGCCCAATAATGAGGGAACGGATTCATGGGATCACGGTAAAGTATTTGCGAATTAAAAACCTACTTGGATGATATAAATATGTGAAGTCAAGCATGGTAGAAAGAGGACGAAAAATAGAGAACAACCTACACAGACTGATACATACACAGAAAAAGTTAGATAGCAACAGAGAGTAAAGAGAAAGAGAAGAATAGGGGAATGCCTAAATTATGCATTCAGAACATGGCCACCTTCGTTTCCACTATTCGACCGGCACGGAGTTGCCACCACCCTACATCTTAGAGAGACTGTGAGCACACGAGAGAGTGATTTGTATTTTAAAGCAATCTATCAATAATAAAAGCTCTCATTTACTGTTATTAAGATCCAGTCTCTTGTCTATCTCTTACCAGGTCGGGAACCAACTGTATCGACCCCGGCCACTACTTTCGTGGTAGTGGTCTCGAGGGTGTTAACAGAAATTTCTCATCCCGAGAAAATTTCCCGTCAACCGTAGTTAATATTAGTATTTTTTGTTAGTAAAATAATACTTTAAAGCGTAGTATTAATTTTAATATTTATTGTTAGTAAATTAAGATTGTTAAGTGTAGTAGGTAATATTAATATTTTTTGTTAGTAAAATTATATTTTAAAGCGTTGTATTAATTTTAATAATTATTGTTATTAAATTAAGATTGTTAAGTGTAGTAGTTAATATTAGTATTTTTTGTTAGTAAAATAATATTTTAAAGTGTAGTATTAATTTTAATAACTATTGTTAGTAAATTAAGATTGTTAAGTGTAGTAGGTAATATTAATATTTTTTGTTAGTAAAATAATATTTTAAAGCGTAGTATTAATTTTGTTAATAGTGAAATTTGGTCAGAGGTCAAAGAGAAATTTTACACCCATAATCGACAATCATGAAGCCCGAAAAAGTTGTAAAGGCAGACGAGACCCGGATGAGCCCCCCACAAGAGTATTGGAACCCGGGCTTATCTAGGCCATTTATCGGGGATCCTCGGCTCTGAGGGAAGTCTCCAAGCTCAAGAGACATTCGAGAGAATCCCGCTAACCTCTCCAGAAGCCCGCTGTCCTTGCTAAACATAAAGGAAGAATCACGCCTTAATCTACACTACCCCAGCTACCTCCCAGAAATGTCTACAAGAGCACCTCAAGACCCCAAGGGTCAGGGAAAATCCATCTTAAGCTTCTAAGATTAGAGTCGGAGCAGGGATCTACCTCGCTCTACGGGGCAACAGACAGCTGGGAGGGTGACCTCCATGAAAATTCATGACACGAGTGCACACAGGATCATCTCCACGTAATATTTACATGCACTTCAAGAGTTTGATTCAAAAAGGAAACAAATTTATCTCCGTCAACGATATCATCAAATCCCGTAACAATTCAAATTCAAATGACGAATCCCGTCCGATAAGGAGGGAACGGATTCATGGGATCACGGTGAAATATTTGCAAATCAAAAACCTACTTGGACAATATAAATATGTGAAGCCAAGCATTGTAGAAGATATACAAAAACAGAGAACAACCTACATTGACTGATACATACACAGAAAAAGTTAAATAACAACAGAGAGAAGAGAGAAAGAGAAGAATAGGGGAAGACCTAAATTCTGTATTCAGAACACGGCCACCTTTGTTTCCACTATTCGGCAGGCACAGAGTTGCCACCACCCTCTATCTTAGAGAGACCGTGAGAACACGAGAGAGCGATCTGTATTTTGAAGCAATCTATCAATAATAAAAGCTCTCATTTACTATTATTACGATCCAATCTCTCGTCCATATCTTAACAGGTCGGGAACCAACGGTACCGACCCCGGTCACCACTTTCGTGGTAGTGGTCTCGAGGGTGTTAACAGGAATTTCTCATCCCGAGATAATTTCCCGTCAAAACTTTCTGGCGCCGTCTGTGGGAAACCTCTCACACCACAATCTTTTTACATTAAAAAAGTTTGTTATTTCATAGTAATCATGAGGCTCTGCTCCTCATAAGGGCAGCAGGGCACCTCGGGACAACCTTCTGCTACATCGACACGAAAGGTTCAGAGGAAAGGGAGAAAATCCGGGCTCCATAGCCAGGTTCCCATTCAATTAGCAACTGTGCGGGTTCTGGATCCCCCTCTGGGAAATCATGTTGAGCTCGATCAACAAGCAGTGGCCTTCGTATAAAACGTCCGCCTTCGACTGCTCGCTGAGGGTATCACTATCCAACAAGCAGGTCTCTGCAATCAGGGGGAGTCAAGCAGGCCTGGGGCTAGGCAACCCGCCTTCGATCGCCTGGGACCTGCCCCTCTGGAATCAACTCGAAATAGAACGGGGCTTCTAACCTCGATCCGGGATAGGATAGGGTCCATGCCCCATGTTCCCCGAAGCACTGCCACGCTACCAACCAAGACAATTTAAATCCGCAGCAGATGTTCCTCCCCTGGAACGGGGAGAGCTTTTCCACCCTACGACTTCAAGGAGAGAAGCCAGGGGTAGAGAAGAAGAGAGTCACCAAAGCCCCCGAGCAGATCCCCTCCTCCTCCGAAGAAAGAGCTGAGTAGATGTCACCAGTTCATCAGAGGGATCTGATAGTGAGGAATCTGAGATCAACTCAAGGAAATCCGAAGGCAAGCTTCTAAGGGACCAGTTGGCAGAGCTTCAGAAAGAGGTCCAATTGATGAAGAAGGGAAAGTATCAGAAGGACAAGAAAGATCCTCTAAGTGAAATGAATGCTCCCTTCACCAGAAAGGTCTGAGAGGCAGAGCTCCTACCTAAGTTCAAAATGCCAACTGACAGGTTCTCTGGGACTGAAGATCCTCTGAGCCACTTAAAGAGCTTCGTTCAACAGATGGAGGTCCAGAACACAACCAAGGCCGCTATGTTTCGAATGTTCCCCACTACCCTCACGGATTATGCTAAAACCTGGTTTAGGAAACTACCCGCTGGAAGCGTAGATTCCTTCTCTAAGTTATCAACCGATTTCTGCTCACAATTCCAGGGAATTAAGCCTCGACTAAAAGACCCGATCCACCTACAATATGTGATCCAAGAGATAGGGGAAACCCTCCAGGCTTATGTTGAGCGTTTCCATAAAGAAGTCATCCAGATAAGGGTCTTCACTGAGAAGGAAACACCCGCCAACTTCAGATGAACCTGTGGGTGGGAAAGCTTTTCTGATCTTTCGCTAAGAGTCCTCCAGAAACTTACTAGAAAGCCTATGATAGGGCATTGGAACATGACGACATCTAAAAGATTGAGGTCGACGAGCAGCTCAAGGTCAAGATGGAACATGACGACATGAGAGCTGTAAAACGACAAAAGAAGGAAGCTTCCAGATCCGAGACTTCCCCCTTCCTTAGCCTAGATTGGAAAGGTATCCAGATAGACGAGTTCCTCCTCAAGTTTTACCACCTCCTAGGACAGTGGCCCTATAGCTCACGATGAGAGGGGGTACAACTATTACACTCCCTTAAATGCATCCCGAGAAACAGTCTACCACACCATTCGGGACAAGGGTTTGTTACAGAAGCCCGCTCCCATGAAAGCCCTGGTCGATAAGAGAAATCGTTATAAATATTATGACTTTCACGAGGACGTGGGGCACAACACTTCAGAATGCTACAACCTGCGAAACCAAATTGAAGCTTTGATAAGGAGGGATGCTTGATAGAATTCTTACAACAAGTCAGGGAGAACATTCAGACTGGAAGAGAGGTGCAAGCCGAGATCCGAGAACATTCCAAGAAAAGGAAGGAGAAACAGGCAGACCTGATGCAACAGATTCAGGTAATACATACTATCAGTGGGGGACCCACTTTGGCCGGCACCTCTAACAGCTCCATGAAAAACCATGCGAGGAAGGTCCCTCGTACGGATGAGGGGCATGATATCTTCAAGGTCGACCAGAGACCGACCAATGTCTCCCAGCTGTCACAGATCATCTTCACCGAAGCAGATGTCTATAACACCGTGCAGCCTCATGATGACCCCATGGTCTTCACGGTATAAATTGCCAATTTCATGGTGCACTGCGTGCTCGTCGACACAGGTAGCAGCGTCAACGTCCTGTTCAAATATACCTTGGAAAAGCTAAACTTGAAGCAGTGGTGCTACAATAGTTGCACTATTCCAATATATGGGTTCACTGGGGACTCCATCACACCCGTTGGATCAAAAATCCTACCAGTGATCATTAGAGCCGCACTTCTCCAGCAAAACATCATGACCGACTTCGTTGTGGTGGATACCCCATCAGCCTACAATACAATATTAGGGAGGCCATTTCTATCGTCCTTGAAAGGGGTCATTTCTATTTACCAAAATGTCCTGAAGTTCCCGGTAGGTGAAAAGGTGAGAGAAGTCCAGGGTGATCAGCAAGCAGTTAGGAAATGCTACGCAGTGTTAGCCAACCCAGCAGCTCTAGCTAAACAGCTCGCCCAAGTGACGACAATCCAAGGTAGGATAAATCCTGCACTAAACTTGGAAGACGTGGGTCCCACTGATTGCCCAGAAGAAGGACTCTTGGTGCCCGATATGGAAGAACAGAGAAAGGAATGGGCCGGCGGTCATCTAGTGGATGAGTTAGAAGAGATTCCTGTCCGAATCAGCGATCACTTGAAGGTCGTCAAGATCGGAGCTACCCTTCAGACATGAATGAAAGAAGGTTTGATTAGGCTCCTCACAGAGTTCAACGACATATTTGCTTGGAGTCATGCTGAGATGTCGGGGATCCCAATGACACTAGCTGCACATCGACTGGAAGTGGATCCAACCTTTAAGCCCATCAAATAGAAAAGGTACCCTTTCAACACTGAAAGAAATGTGGTAGTACAAGAAGAGGTGGATAAACTAACCCAGACAGGCTTCATCCGAGAAGCCTGTTACCCCGAATGGATCGCCAACGTGGTCATGGTCACGAAGGCAAATGGGAAGTGGCGTATGTGTGTAGACTACACCGATCTCAACCGGGCATGCCCGAAAAACTATTTTCCTCTACCAAAAATTGATCAGTTGGTCGATTCCACATTCGGAAACAAGCTCCTGAGCTTCATGGAAGTGTTTTTTGTCTACAATCAGATCATGATGCATCCCGTGAACCAATAAAAGACCAGTGATACCTTTCGGGCTCAAGAACGCTGGAGCTACTTACCAACGGTTAGTTAATCGGTTGTTCAAGCCCAAAATCGGAAGGTCGATGGAGGTGTACATCGATGACATGATCACCAAATCTTAAACCTCGAAAGGCCACATGGACGACCTTCGTAGGACCTTCATGATCCTTAGGGAAAACCAGATGAGGTTGAACCCTTTCAAGTACGCCTTTGGGGTAACTTCGTGGAAGTTTCTGGGCTTCATGGTCCATGAGAGAGGCGTAGAGGCTAACCTGGAAAAAATCATAGCTATCATGGATCTAGAATCCCCTATATCTCTTAAACAGGTTCAAGCCTTGACCGGATAGGTAACAACGCTCAATAGGTTCATCTCTCGGTCCACCCATAAGTGCCTATCATTCTTCAAAGCTATCAAGCAGGGGAGAAACATGAAGTGGGATTAGGAAAGCGAACAAGCTTTCCAAGCTTTGGAAAGATACCTAACAAGCCCTCTACTACTGGTCTAGCCAAATCCTGGAGAAGAGCTCCAAATATACTTGGCCATTTCAGAAACCTTTGTGAGCGGGGCCTTGGTCAAGGAATGCGGGGATAAGATCCATCGACCTATCTACTATGTGAGTCACGCTCTAACCAATGCCCAAGAAGAACTACACTCTATTGGAGATGCTCGCTTACGCCTTGGTGACCTCGGTAAGGAAACTTTGTCCTTACTTCCATGCTCATTCAATAGCAGTGGTGACGGTCCTACCCCTCCGTCAATTCTTATAAAGGCCAGATGTTTCTTGAAGGCTGGTTCTGTGGGACCTAGAGCTTACCCAGTTTGATTTAAAATATAAGCCTAGAACCGCGATAAAAGCTCAGGCACTGGCAGACTTTGTAGTCGAGCTCTCAGTACCTTCAGATCAGGCAACCCCCACGGTAACAGATGTAACCCTTGAGAGGACTCCAGAGTCTGACAACTGGTCGGAGGGCCGCGAGTCATGGACTCTCTACACTGACGGAGCCTCCGGGCAATTTGGGAGAGGAGCGGGCATAGTTTTCATCGACCCGGAAGAAAATGATTGCTGCCACTGTTTCCGGTTTGAATTTAAAGCCACAAACAATGAGGCAGAGTACGAATCTCTGCTAGTTGGAATAAAGGCAGCCATAGAACTCGGGGTTGATTACCTGAATATCAAGAGCGACTCTTCACTCGTGGTCAACCAAGTTTCCGGGGAATATCAGGCAAAGGGGGATAATATGGTCGCATACCTTAAATTGGTTCAGCAACTCAAAAGCAGATTTAAGGGATTCAGAATCGAGCAGATACCTCGACAGCTAAATCATCGGGCTGACATACTTGCCAAGATAGCTGCATATGGTGGCAAACCCTACCTCACGGAATCCCTCTTCAAATAATCCCTCTACCTAGCATTGTGACTGGTAAGGAAGACTATGCCTTGGACCGATAGCCGTGCTGGATGGATCCAATAGTGGAGTATCTATAGGATGGGAAACTCCCCGGGGAGCCCGACCAAGCTAGGAGGATTAAAAGGCTCTCGGTCCAGTATTATATGGTGGATGGGCATTTATACCGAAGGGGAAAATCTCTTCCCCTGCTCTGATGTCTACACCTTGAAGATGCCAAGTGGGCTTTGAGAGAGGTTCACTCCGGGGAATGCTGGAACCATATTAGTGGTTGGCCTTGGCATATTAGGTTCTCCGCATGGGGTATTATTGGCCGACCATCCATCAAAATGCTAAGAACTTGGTACAAACCTATGAGGCATGCCAGAAGGCCACAAACTTGAGTCACCTCCCTCCGGCGCGCTTGTCATCCCTTAGCTCGCCGTACCCCTTTGCTATGTGGGGAGTCGATTTGATTGGACCTCTTCCTACAGCTCCGGGACAGGCCAAGCAAGCTATCGTAGCGATTGACTACTTCACAAGGTGGGTTGAAGCCGGACCGCTCTCCTAGATATCAGAAGAGAACACAACAAGGTTCATCAAGACCAATATTGTTTGCAGGTTCGAAACCCCTCTTGCCATCATAACCGACCTAAAAAAATAGTTTGATAATGGCCGATTCAGAGATTTCTACGAAGGTTTGGGAATCGACCTTCGGTTTGCTTCGGTAGCCCACCCTCAGACCAATGGTGTGGTGGAATCCACGAATAAAACTATCAAAAAGTTGTTGAAGAAAAAGCTACAACAGAAGAAAGGCAGATGGGTAGAGGAGCTTCCTGAGGTCCTCTGGGCTTACCGCACTGCAAGGAGAACAGCTACCTGGGAAACGCCATACTCTCTGGCCTTCGGGGTTGAAGCAGTCCTACCCATAGAGCATAAGTTGACCTCTTTTAGAGTCCAACGATTCAAACCGAAGAGCAATAAAAGCAAGCTCCGAGCTAGCTTGGACCTCCTGGAGAAGAAGCAAGATCGAATAGCTGAGAAGGTAGCGATCTACCAAAGCAGGATTGCCAGGTACTTCAATAGGAGGGATAAAGCCCGAAGCTTCAAAGAAAGGGATCTAGTCCTCAGGAAAGTGATGTTAAACACCAGGAAGAGGCCAGATGGGGTCCTAGGGCCTAACTGGGAAGGACCATACCTAATAAACATGGTGATCCGTAGTGGGGCGTACAAGCTTGAAGATATGAATGGCCGACTCATCAACCATACTTGGAATGCAGATCACCTAAGGAAATTCTACCCTTGAACAGGGGACTCATGAGCAGGCGACCTCCGACTAGCTTCTTTTGTTTTTTCCGATAATAATGTACTCCACCCTCCATATCATTAAAGCCTGCTTTTCTTGCTTACTCATTCTTCAACTATGTCCTACAATGATTTGGATCTACATGGAAAGTTTGACATTATCGCCTCAAGAACATGGGTAAGTCGGGGAAGCCTCATCGCCAGTCATGATGCCTCGGCCGGGCACTACCCCCGTCTGAGTGTAAGAGCATAGTTGCCATCCAGATCTCAAGACCAGGAAATAGCTAGATATCCCTCTTGATGCCTTGGTCGGGCTACCACCCTCAAGAAGGATCTGAGTGTAAGAGCATAGTTGCCATCCAGATCTCGAGACCGGAAAATAGCTAGATAGCCCTCATGATGCCTTGGTCGGGCTACCACCCCCAAGAAGGATCTGAGTTTAAGAGCATAGTTGCCATGTAGATCTTGAGACCAGGAAATAGCTAGATAGCCCTCCTGATGCCTTGGTCGGGCTACCACCCCCTAGAAGGATTTGAGTGTAAGAGCATAGTTGCCATCCAGATCTCCAGATCAGGACATTGCTAGATAGCCCTCCTGACGCCTTGGTCGGGCTACCACTCCTCCCAATAAGGAATCGATCTTGAAAGTGAGAAAGCTCTTCTGATCCCGAGCCTAATAAGAGGCTAAACAATTCTTTACTTAATGATCTACTCGAGATACAGCCTTCCAAAAGGGCTCGGGGATGGAGGGCTCGATTTACTTAAGCTCTAAATGTTCCGGTTATTGCTGTTCACTATTTTTTCCTTCACACGTGGTTACTCACTATAACAGGCCTACAATCCAACAAGGGGACTATCGACTAAGGAAATTGATCTGCGAAACTCGGTGGTCAGGAAACCCGACGCTAAACAGTTTCATTATCCTGTTGTTCCCTCAAGATAGTTTGTTTCGCTATAAATGCTGGACCTAGAGGGAGATCAAGTAAGTACATGCATGTCGGAAAGAGAGGTAGATCCAAAATTGAAACTTAATTATTAAATGGGGGAGCCTATTCCCCAACTAGGCTATAGCAAACAGGGAGCCCAATCCCTGATTCCGGGCTACAAAAAAAAAGAGTAAAAAGAATAAAATCAAACACAGTTAAAGATGGGATGCCCACCCCCTTTTTCGGGCATTCAAAATGGATTACATAGGAGAGAACTCAAGTTTTTTCGTCTTCCTGATGACCTCCAACCTCCTCCACAGAATGAACCTCGCCATATGCTCCCCTCTCCGGCCGCAGCTCGTCTTGATCAGCTGCATCTACCACCTCTGCCACTTCCTCTTGGGGATCAGCCCCGACTGCCTCTCGGTCAACGGGATCCTCCTCCATGATTTCATTGATCACTGCCATAACTTTGGGCGGTATGGCTGCATCAAGAAGGTTGGCCACTGACTCAGGCACGTTCCCACCTTCTGTTGACTCCATTCCTGAGAGCACTGCGGGGAGGTCTTGGGGTTCAGCAAGGCCTCATTCTAGCTCCTCGGTTTGGACTCCCTTCGAGGATTCACCAGGACCATAAGTTGGGAAGGTTGGAACAGGAGGAGGCATATCTGGCACCTCCAACCGCTTCCCAGCTCCCTTCCTAGAAGGACTAACTCCATCATTTTTGGGGCGAGACATCTCCGCAGACCGAGACATGACCTCTTCTCGATCCCAACCGGTGATGCTGGAGAGATCGAACGGGGGAGAAAGGGCCTCTGCAACCTGATAGGAGGCATAGAAGTACCCCTCGTTAAAAAAGGCTTCCACCTCAGCCTGGAGCAGGGTAACTTGAGCCTGCAAAGTCTGGTTCTCGACATCCAGAGCCTTCGCCTCTCATTTCCAGTCATCCCGCTGGCTAGCCCATCGTTTCGATCAGAGAGTCTCCTGATCAAAAGCCCACTTCAACCTCTCATGGTCTCACTAAAGCTCAGCCAGCTGTGTCTCCATTCCCTGTTGGCTGGAGGTAATCTCCTGGACCAAGGTTTGAGCCCGTGCAAGCAACCCTATGGCTCGCTCAGCTTCAGCCTCAGCCTTGGCTGCCAGATCACGGAGGAAGGCTACCTGATGCCCCATGGCCACCTGAAACTTGAAAGCCTGCAAAGGAAAATCATGTTAGGAAATGACAAATCAAGCAGCTAAATGAAGAAGTAAAAGCGACTATTACCTCGGCCAGAAGGGCGGACCCTTTGGTAATCATGATATCCATGGGCATCGCGGTCATCCTATAAATCCCACCGCTTGGACAGGATACAACAAATTGCTTCAGAACCTCATCCTGACCCTTCGAGCTCGATTGCTGGTGGAGGCGAGAAGGGGCGACCTCAGGAATATCGGTATCGGGCTCCATGAGAACCTCGACTGCCCGGGATACAACCGGATCTGTAGAGGGGGATAATATGACTCGGGAAGCATCTGTTAAAGCAGAGACTTCTGGAGAGGGAGCATGAGCGGACTTATTGGAGACTTGGGAGGCAGACCCTCATCGGCTTAGAGCCTTTACCGCCCGAGCTGCAAGAAGTGTCATCTTAGACTTTACTTGGGAAGGTGAGGGGGAAAGAATGAGCAGGACAACTGCCTTAGTGGTTGACCCCCTTCTTTGGAACAGTCGAGAGAGCTCTCGGGGACGGTCTAGAAGGAGAAGGAAGGATCCCAGCTTGCCGAGCTTCACGAGAAGCTGGAGCAACAACAAACACTGTTAAGAAAGGGATCAAGATCATCAGAACTGAACCACCCAATAATTTAAAAACAAGATAGAGCCAGATACTTACGAGGAGTAGCATCGGAGATCCGCAGGTACTTGTTCACCCTACGGGGATCGAAGGGGTCAGCGGTTGGAAACTTTAAATTTAGGTAATTTTGAGCCAGGATGGTCTTCAGCACGGCTTAAGACTCAGCGGGCAAGGAATCCCGACCCCATGAGGGTTTGTCACTGAAGACAGTGGGAACCTTTAGCTCATGCCCGCCGACTAATACAGTGCTCCCTCAGTCTCTCCCAACCAGTACCCATTCCTCTTTCCAAGAATGGTATTTCTTTAAAGCCTCGGGGATGATAAAGTTGAGCCTGTTCTTGGCCTTGGCATAGAATTTGCCTCATGGAACCCCAGCCAGGCTACCTATCTAGAAAAGAAATGCGAGCTCCTCAGCTCCAGGCTCCCTGGTTACTTTGCTCATCTCGCATTGCTCTTTCCATAATACAAGGAAGCCTACTAGATGCCTCCAGAAGTCGGGCGTCAGTTGAAGTGGAACCAACTGAAGGGCATTGAGAGCCCGCTGAATGGTAGGGTGAAGAGGGAGCCTCACCCCGCTCTCAAAATCTGTGACTTGGATAGGGAGTATGCCTTTAGGCGGGCTAAAAACACCATAATTCCGGTGGGGGACAGTGAGAGAAACGGTGTCAGGAATACCGAAGACGACCAATCCACTGAGGGACGTCGGTGGAGCCAGGGATGACCCTAGGTTCGAAAGGAAGGGCCACCACTGAAGGAAGCTCTGCCACTGTGACCTGAGCCCTTCAGACTGTGTCGACTCTCTCCCCGACATCAGAGTCTTCGTCGACCTAGGTTCAAAGGATTGTCAGGCTGGTTCGAAAAGCCAGTGCCAATAGAGACGTTCCTGCTAGAACGACGGTGCTGGCGGAGCGGGGAAGATTCCTCATAGCTCAAAATTCCTCACACCCGCTTACGAGGAGCTAGGTAAGGGCCTCTGGTGCCCTCAGGCCTCAACCAAGGCATCAACACTATCTGTGGAAATCGACATTAATGGGTAAGAGAGGTGTGAAAGCAAGCAGGGAAATCGGCAGAGAAAGCAGGGAAGAAGAAATTTAAAAATTTGAGATTTGGGGAAGTATGAAGAAAGTGACGGTAAGGCCGGGTTTAAATAGAGGATTATCGGTGATATCCTCGGGAAGATCACCTGGAGCCGTATTGCAACCGTTTTTCTTTGAATAACACACAGTTTCAAATTAAAATATTAGGTAATTAATGAGAAGATTTCGCTCTCATTAATTATCTTTATGGCTGAAAACTTTCTCAATTAAACTAGGAATCTGACTCTAACCCCAACTCTACCACCGGTGTTCAAGTCAGAGGGGACTTCTGTTCATAGTGAAATTTGACCAGGCGTCAAAAAGAAATTTTTCACCCATAATCGAGAATCATAAAGCTCGAAAAAGTTGTAAAGCCACCCCGCCGGAGCAGGGAAGGTCGACTAGGCTTCAAGACTACCATAAAACAAGCCAAGCGTGACCAGGACGTGCCCCCCACAAGAGTACTGGAACCCGGGCTTCTCCAGGCCATCTATCGAGAAACCTCGGCTCTGAGGTCGAGCTCCCTAACCGCCCCGAGAATGCCAGTGGAAGTCTCCAAGCTCAAGAGACATTCTAGAGAAGTCCGCCGACCTCTCCAGAAGCCCGCTGTCCTTGCTGGACATAAAGGAAGAATCACGCCTAAATCTACACTACCCCAGCTACCTCCCAGGAATATCTACAAGAGCACCTCAAGCCCCCAAGGGTCAGGGAAAATCCATCTTAAGCTTCTAAGAACAGAGTCGGAGCAGGGATCTACCTTGCTCTACGGGGCAACAGGCAGCTGGTAGGGTGACCTCCATGAAAATTCATGATATGAGTGCACACAGGATCATCTCCACGTAATATTTACATGCACGTCAAGAGTTTGATTCAAAAAAGGAAACAAACTTATCTCCGTCAACGATATCATCAAATCCCGTAACAATTTAAATTCAAATGAAGAATCTCATCCGATAAGGAGGGAACGGATTCATGGGATCACAGTGAATATTTGCAAATCAAAAACCTACTTGGACGATATAAATATGTGAAGCCAAGCATGGTAGAAGATATACGAAAACAGAGAACAACCTACATAGACTGATACATACACAGAAAAAGTTAGATAGCAACAGAGAGAAGATGGGAAGACCTAAATTCTGTATTCAAAACATGGCCACCTTCGTTTCCACTATTCGACAGGCACGGAGTTGCCACCACCCTCCATCTTAGAGAGACTGTGAGCACACGAGAGAGCGATATGTATTTTGAAGCAATCTATCAATAATAAAAGCTCTCATTTACTGTTATTACGATCCAGACTCTCGTCCATCTCTTAACAGGTCGGGAACCAACGGTACCGACCCCAGCCACCACTTTCATGGTAGTGGTCTCGAGGGTGTTAACAGGAATTTCTCATCCCGAGCAAATTTCCCGTCAACAAATTTTAATATTTATTGTTAGTAAATTAATATTTTTAATTGTAGTAGGTATATATTAGTATTTTTTGTTAGTGAAATAATATTTTAAAGCGTAGTATTAATTTTAATATTTATTGTTAGAAAATTTATCGATTTAATTTGTATTAGTGATTTTTAAAATTTCGTGATAGTAAATTATGAATTGAATATTAAGTGTAGTAGTTAATATTAATATTTTTTTATTTAAATAATATTTTTAAGTATCGTATTATTTATAATAATTATTGTTAGTAAATTAAGGTTGTTATGGGTAGTAATTAATTTAAAATTATTTTGTTACTAAATTTTGATTTTTAATGTGACTATTAATGACTACAGTGTTCATATTTGTACTTCAGAAAAATGATCATAACCAGCAGCCTTATTTTCTGGACGGTTTGAACATGCTCAGTGATGAATTTAAAATTTCAAAGCCGACTCATACTTAAGCAGGACCTTCTGGTTCCACCGTTACACCAACATCATGTCCCAAAAGATTAACATCAAATGTCTGGCAGTGTTTCAGCTTAGTCCAAATGACACTCCATACAAGACAGCCGGGCCCAGAGCTAAATGTATGTTTTATCATAAGGATTATGTCACAAGTAGGAGGGGAACCAGACATTTGAGAAGGCATTTGCTCAAATGTATGCTTGCACATGGACTTAGACACTACAACCCAGACACAACTACAACGGCACCCAGACGGGTCCGTTACGACGTGGCGGTTCGACTCCATGCACGCTAGAGAGTGTTTGGCACTATACATTGCACAAACTGATCAACCGATCAGTGTTGATGATAGTCAATTTTTTGAAGAATTAATCACATTTGCATACAACCCCCAATTTGAACCTGTTTCTAGAACCACCACTAGAAATGATTTGATAAGATTGTTTGAAACCCAAAGAGATGACTTGATTGCTGATATACAACATCTAAGTGTCTATATTGCATTAACTTCTGATATTTGGAACGCATGTTCCAAACATGACTATTTATGTGTCACATGACACTATTTAGATTATAAATGGAGGATAACAAAAAAAATTATTGGTTTTCGTCCTATGGATTTTGCACATATCGTAGAAAATATTTTTAATGTCATTCTTTCTATTTTAGAAACTTATGAAATCAAGCATCGCATCCTTTCTATCACATTAGATAATGCATATGCAAATACTAGCTCTATTGCATTGTTTGTTGTAAGAAATATCCTACAAGATTGAGGTTATTTCTTCCATCAACGGTGTGCATGTCATATTATAAATTTAGTTGTACATACTGGTTTAAAGCAGGTAAACGACCAAATAGATCGCATCAGAGATGTCATTTCTTGGATTTACAGTTCTAATCCTAGATTCAGTGAATTCAAGAGAAACTGTAAATTAAACAGTCTCAAACCCCGACGATTTCAAACTGATATGCCGGTAAGGTGGAACTCTACTTACTTAATACTGAAAAATTGTTTGGATTATGATACAACCATTACATGTTTTTATAACATGAAATTGGCCGACACTGGTCTTCATGAAGCAAAAGCACTTACCACAGACGATTGGTATGTGGCAAGGGTTTTTGTTCAATTTTTAAAGATTTTTTACAATGTCACTATAACTCTTTCCGGGGTCTATTACCTCACATCTTCCCAAGCAATCCATCAAATAGTGAAAATGTCTGAAGTGTTAAACATTTATAGAGAATATGAACATCTAGGCGTTATAGTTGTTGCCATGGAGACAAAGTTGAAAAAATATTGGGCTAACATTTATCTACTTTATGCCTTAAGTCTTATAGTAGATCTTAGGGTTAAATTATCTGGTTTAGAAGTTTTACTTTAGTTTATTGGTATTAATTTGTCAATAGATTATTCAAAACAAATTACTGACATTCGAATCAAGTTGTTTTAGATTTTTTGCATTTATGAGAGCATGTTTGACAACATTGACACCCCCCAATCAACAAAACCGGAGACAGAGCCGAAGCAAACAAGTTGGAGCCTTCTCAAACGGTGAAAAAAATGACAAATCAACAAGTACTTCTTCAGGGCAAATATCTGGCCCATCTTCTTTTACCGAACTGATTAGGTACCTTGAAACACAGTTTAATGATGGCGAAGACAAGGAAGAGTTTGATTTGTTGTTATGGTGGAAGACCTATACGTACAGGTATCCAGTTCTGTCACACCTAGCACGTGACGTACTTGTTATCCTCGTGTCAATGGTGTCTTCAAAATAAGCTTTCAGCACCAGTGGACTAATAATTGAACCAAGAAGAAGCTGTTTGTCTCCGGAGATGGTGGAGGTATTAACATGCCATCGGATTAGGACTATGCTAAAAAAAAGTTACAAAATCAAACTGTAGATAAAGACCTTATTCTAAATTTCAACAATCTATATATTGATGAGTCTTCCGGTAGTGGCCAGGGACAGAACTAGGTTAGACTTTTACATGTGTATTTACTTATAAGTTGTAATACGATTGCAATCTTTTTCCCTTACCAAGTTTTTATCCCACTGGATTTTTCTTGGTAAGGTTTTTAATGAGGCAATCATGTAAATACGTAATACTGAATTCTATAAGTGAAAATTAATTAATTAAATAAATAATTGTTCATTTCATATTTTCGTAATGACATCTATTTTTATTTTTATTTTTATTTTTGTATTACTTTTTCTTTATTCATTTTTTGAATTATCATGAATATTAAATCTATGATCAACCAAACTAAACTAATACAATTGGAATTGATTATTATTTTTCATATTAATTATTTCAGAAGATAAACAAATAAATTTAAAAATTATATTAAAATAATCGAATTGTGAAATTGATATTTGTATTTTTTTTTGGTATTACTTTTTATTTTTCGTAAATCCTAAACCCTAAACCCAAAATCCAAGAAAAGTTAATTTTAAAATATTGGATTCGAAAAAATAAAATAAAAAAAGGACCGGCCCATGAACCACAGGCTGACCAAGCCTGCGGTCTGGCCCGGCACGGCCCTCCTAAGACATGCCACCGTGCCGACCCGTTTTCAAAAACACGTCATGGCGGGTTGTGCCTAATGGGCCAGAATGCTCCACTTTTACACCATTAGAATCAAGTGTTCTGGACTTTAGATCTCGCCATGTGTTCACCAGAATCCCATCGGACGTGGAAATGGAGAAGTAATATTTATAAGGGTTAATAGCGCATATGCCCATGAACTTATAGTGTGGTAGCAAAGTGCCCCCTGAATTTTTTTTTTTTTTGATATTAAACCCTCTGAACTTTCATTTATTGGCAAAAATTGATAAAAGTGAAACGGACGTAAAAAAAATTACACTTACATACCCTGATTATATGATTAATTGTATTAAAACTGGAAAAATATAATAATATCATACAAACACCTTTTGATCTGTTTGACTAATGTCAAAAAAAATATATATATCATTATTATTATTATTATTTCTAAATAATAATAATAATAATAATAATTATTATTATTATTATTATTATTATTATTATTATTATTATAATAATAATAAACTTTAATAATAATAATAATAATAATAATAATAATAATAAACATTAAAAAATAACAATATAAAAGGAAATTTGATGAAAGCTTCTAGAAACTAGTTTGGAACAAGGGAAAATCTAGAATTTAATAATGTGGAAAAAAATATTTGTACTTTAAAAACAACAATTAAAAAATTAATATATATATATATATATATATATATATTGAATGCATTTAAATTAAATTTCATTTCTCTCTCCCACTAATTAAATAATAATTATTGTTATCAAAAAATTAAATAATAATTAAATTTTAAAATAATAAAATGTTAATACAAATTAAAAAATAAATTAAGCAATTCATTTAATATAAACCCGAACATCACTAGATCGTGTTCCTCACAACCAATCTCGATCTAAATCTCTCTCAAAATCTCATTCTCAATCTCTTTCAAAATCCCTTTCACCATTCATCAAACTCAATCTCAATATGGAATTCATCATCATTGGCTCGTGTTCCCCCTCTCTCTAAACCCAAATGATTCTCTCTCTTTAGATCCAAATGAGAATATCGAACACTCTCTCTCGGGAATCACTCTCTCTCACACACAACAAACTGAATCGAAACCCAAATCGACTTTGTTGGTGGTTGTCGTCGTGTAAGTGTGTGGGTGTTGGTGAATGAAGAACTGTTGGTGGGTGGTTGATTTCGATTAGGGTTCTGGATTGGAGGAGTGGCTTGATTAGTTTGGGTTGTTGTGTGGTGGTAGGTGTGGTGGCCGGGGGGTTTCTGAGTTGTGGGTGACTCAACAGTCATTCAGTCAACCAGATATGGACCATGTTTGAACAAAACCCTTGAACTCGATATTTTGGTTGGATTGATAATTCTGGTAGATTTAATTAATTTGGGGATGGATTTTTGTGTTTGATAATGATTTCTGGAAAAAAAGTTTGATATTGTGATAATGATTAAAAAAAATAGGGTTGATGATAATAATTTCTGGAAAAAAAAATTATCCATCAATTTTTGTCAGTTTCAGTTTTAACCTTAATTAGGTAATTAAAGATTTTTTGTTTAATAATTAGGATTTTATAATATAATTTTCAAAATTTATTAATATTATTAATATTATTATTTTTTAAAAAAAATCGGACATTAGTCAAACATGTCAAAAGGAGTTTGTGTGATATTATTATATTTTTTTTTATTTTTAATACAATTATTCAAATCATCAGGGTAAGTGTAATTTTTCCTTGATGTCCATTTCACTCTGTCGGTTTTTATCAATAAATGAAAGTTCATGGGGGTTTAATGTCAAGAAAAAAAATTATGAGGCGTTTTGCTATCGCGCTATAAGTTTAGGGGTCATTGGTGCTATTAACCCTATTTATAAAATACATTTCCATTTAATTTCTTAAAAGCTCAATGTTTTTTAAATTGATTTTATCGAACACTTAAACATAGCTTAAAATTACACATCACAATCATAATGAAAATTAGACTTGGTTTAATTTCTGCATGCGATTGGTTTTTGATCCTGCATGGCTGTAAAGTAAGAAAAGAGAAGTGAGTCAAGTGACCTCCTGCATGGCTGTAATTAGTGGTGTAAAAATGGGCCGGCCAGTGACAGGCTGGTCCGGCCGGCCCAGGAAGTTCACGGGCCGTTCTGGGAACGGCCTGTGAAGGAAGAGGGCCAGGCCGCTGGGAGGAGACCCGGCAGGCCGCCTCGCCTGGCACGCCAATCAGGCGTTCCAGGCCTATCGGACCGGCCAGGTGGACCGATCAGCCGGTCCGTTCGGCCTAAATTTTTTTTTTTTTTTTTTTTTTTTTTTTTTCAAAAAACCTCCAACGGCTGGAATTGATTTCTAGCCGTTGGAGGAAAATAAAATTACCAAAACCCCCCCACAATCTTTTAAATTACATTTTGACCAACAAATCAAATTTTTCTATAAATACTTCCATCCATTTCATTTTCCATCAACTCTCTCTATCATTCTTTCAATCTCTCATTCTCTCATTCTCTCAATCTCTAATTTATTCTCCAATTCTCTAAACTTTTTCATTCATTTTGGTTATTACTCTCTCTACAAAATTCTCTACGTTTTCCACCAACACACCAAATTTTAAAGGTACAATTTTGTTATTACTTTTGGTCTAACATATTCTCATAGTAAATTTATATGTTTATGTTTAGATTTGAGTTACTTAATGAAAACATTATCTATTTAGTTAGTTAGTTTATCAATTTTTGGGCTTTAATGTTAATATTATTTGTTTAGTTTATTAAGATTTTTAAGTTTAGTAGTAATTTTAATATTTGTTATTAATAAATTTAGAAAGTTAATTTGTATTACTGAAATTACTTTTTGTACGGGGTGCATGCCATATTATAAATTTAGTTGTACAGGCTGGTTTAAAGCAGGTAAGCGACCAAATAGATCGCATCAGAGATGCCATTTCTTGGATTTGCAGTTCTAATCATAGATTCAGTAAATTCAAGAGACATTGTAAATTAAACGGTCTCAAACCCCGATAATTCCAAACTGATATGCCGGTAAGGTGGAACTCTACTTATTTAATGTTGCAAAATTGTTTGGAATATGATACAACAATTACATGTTTTTATAACATGAAATTGACCGAAACAGGACAACTTAGTCCAAAATTACTTTTCACAGACGATTGGTATGTGGCAAAGATTTTTGTTCAATTTTTAAATATTTTTTACAATGCCACTGTAACTCTTTCCGGGGTATATTACCCCACATCTTCCCAGGCAATCCATCAGATAGTGAAAATGTCTGAACTGTTAAACAGTTATAGAGAAGATGAACATCTAGGCGCTGCAGTTGTTGTCATGGAGACAAAGTTGAAAAAATATTGGGCTAACATTCCCCTACTTTATGCCTTAAGTGCTATAATATATCCTAGGGTTAAATTATCTGGTTTAGAAATTTTGCTTGAGTTTATTGGTATTAATTTGTCAATAGATTATTCAGAACAAATTACTGACATTCGAACCAAGTTGTTCAAGATTTTTCATATTTATGAGACCAGGTTTGGCAACATTGACATCCCCCAATCAACACGACCGAAGACAGAGCCGAAGCAAACAAGTTGAAGACTTCTTCGGGCAAAGATCTAGCCCATCTTCTTGTACCGAACTTATTAGGTACCTTGAAGCACATTTCGATGCTGTTGAAGACAAGGAAGAGTTTGATTTGTTGTTATGGTGGAAGACCTATACGTACAGGTATCCAGTTCTGTCACACTTAGCACGTGACGTACTGGTTATTCCAGTGTCAACGGTGTCTTCAGAACAAGCTTTCAGCACCAGTGGACGCATAATTGAACCAAGAAGAAGCTGTTTGTCTCCAGAGATGGTGGAGGTATTAACATGCCTTCGGGATTGGGAGCATACTAAAAAAAGGTTACAAAATCTAACTGTAGATAAAGAACTTAATCTAAATTTCGACAATCTATATATTGATGACCCTTCAGGTAGTGGTCAGGGCCAGAACTAGGTTATACTTTTACATATGTATTTATTATTTACTTGTAAGTTGTAAAACGGTTGCACTCTTTTTCCCTTACCAAGTTTTTATCCCACTGGGTTTTTCTTGGTAAGGTTTTTAATGAGGCAATCATGTAGATATGTATTACTGAATTCCATAAGTGAAAAATAAATAAATAATTACAAAATTGTTCGTTATCTTTATTCATTTCAAATCCTAATAATTGTTCATTCTCTTCATTCATTTTAAATTCTAAACCCTTAACCATAAACTACAAATCCTAAACCCTATACCCTAAATCCAAAAAAACATAATTTGGAAAAAAAATTGGACCAAAAAACTAACCCGCCGGACCAGGCCAGTTAGGCCTTACCCGCCAGAGGGGCCTGACGGGCCGGCCTGGCACGGCACGCAGGCACGGCCCGCCTGAGGCAGGCCGGAGTACCGTGCCGGGCCTGCTTCTCTGGAAACAGGTAGGGCCGGGCCGGGCCGCGACACAGTCGCCTGCCAAGCCCAGCCAGGCCTGTTTCCAGAAATGGACTGGCCAGGCCGTCCCTAATGGGCCGAGCCAGTCCATTTTTACACCACTAGCTGTAATGTAAGAAAAGAGAAGTGATCGCTGATGAGATTAGTTGAGACTTTGAGTAGTTATAAGGTTTAAAGTAATAAATGTTAATATGTGCATGTCATCCAAGGTTTTTATTTATTTTCTTATTGAAGTAATATATAAACTTGGGTTTTTTAGGAGATGATTTGAATCCGCAATCTCATGTTACATGTGTGAGAGATTTATCATCAGACCAACCTCATCTGGTCTAATTAGGGTATTTATATGCAAGAGTTTTTTTTATATTAATTTTGGTAAGCATTGATATTTTAACCAACACATGCACATGAAAGGAGGAAAATATTGAAACCATAAAATGCCAATGTAAACTAATCTTGGAAGACATTGATGTGTGTGTATTTACATGTATTTATTTATTTTATTTTATTAAATCTGACACGGGTCAGAGGGTTTCTGAGGGCTCGAGACCTACTGACATCAAACAACACTACATTGTGATTCGTATATCTATTTTCATAATCGGAAGAAATCAACTCCCAACGTTAGCACGATCCAACTATTTCAATATAATTTATTTATTGTTGTTTAAATTTGAATATAAATATTAGATATATTTGATTTGAGATTTGAGATTTGAGAAGGCCGCCACCGCAAGTTCCCATGCATCAGCAGGCTTGTGTGCAGAGGGTTTCTTGCTTTCTTGGGACATCATCATACCAGGTTTTTTAGCATTGTTGATGTTATGTTTTGGGTCGTATTCTCAAGTGAACTCAATGTTAACCAAACAAGACTCAATTGATGTGAGACTTCCTGAAGACGTGAGATACGTTTGGAAGTAGGAGATCGAGTTTGAGGGAGACTTGAAAACTGAAAGAACAGATGAAATAGGAAAGGTGTTTTGTTCTGAAAGTTCTTATGCTAATCAGATTAGAAAGGTCATGTACTTAAAAGAAAATGATTTCTTTTAAACAAGAAGACTTGTCATAAATAGGAAATAATATTTATGTGGAACAAACAATTCTTGTACGTTTAGGAGTAGGATTTTCTTTTATCTTTAACTCTCTGTAATTCATATAAATATACCATAATAGCTAGACTATTTGTGTGGAGTAAAAAGAACACCATGTAACATCAAAGAGTGGAGAGATCTGGGTGAGAGACCCGTGGGAATATCCAGGGAGGGATCAAAGGGAATATCAGTGGATCAAGTTAGAGATTCATGGGTGATATTCAAGGGGGACCTACGGGATATTGTGGGGTTCTTGGTGAGGATCTTGTGAGAGTGGTTTAGGGTTTGGGTGTGAGAGAGAATCCTATAATATATGGTTGTAACAATTTATCATATAGTGGAATTTTCTCTGTCGTCCTGACAGCCCGTGGTTTTTTACCCGATTTGGGTTTTCCACGTATATATTGTGTTGTGATTGGTTTATTTTCTCTCATCTATTTTTCTGTTAATGACGTTATTAATTGCTATGAGTTATAGGCATATATTAGGCACGACGATTCCATGATCATCGATCCAAAATCTCCAACGGCTGGAAGGTGGTGGGTAGTGACGTGGTACTTACAGTTCAAGATTTTTTTCGTACAGGGGTTGTTTTTCTGGGTTTGAACTCCAGTTTCATTGTTCTTCTTCCGAAGGTGAAGAATTCAATTTCGATAGACCAATTTCGTCTGATTGTGCTTAGTAACATCTTGTTCAAAATCTCTTCCAAAATTTTGGCAGATCGGTTAGCTCAGATTGTAGCTAGGATTGTTTCTCCTAATTAGTGTGGGTTCATCTGGGACCGTCACATTGAGGACTGTATCGCTTTAGCTTCTAGCTGTGTGGATGTGTTGCATAAAAAATGTTTGGAGGGAATTTGACCATGAAGATAGATTCCGTAAAGCTTTCGATACTTTAATTGGTATTTTCTTCGTAGAGTTCTTCAAGATTTTGAGTTTTTTCCAATTTGTATGAATCATATGGATAGAATCCTTGGATCTTTGGGCTTTCGGTGTTGATCAATGGGTCCCCATATGGTTATTTTCATTGTTCTAAAGGAGTTCGCCAAGGTAACCCTCTATCCCCTCTTTTGTTTGGTATTGTGAAGGATTTCCTTAGTAGACTTTCGCCGATGATGGTGGATTTCTCTCAGTTATTGCCTATTTCTTCTCTGAGGGGATTTTCTGCTCCTACTCATTTGCTTTATGCATATGATGTTTTGATATTTTGCATAGGCATTGTTCGAAATCTGAAGAATATCATGAATACTTTTGAGGTTTATGGCAACATTTCAGGTCAGCTGGTTAATTGAGGTAAGTCTTCCATCTATTTTGGATCTTCTGTTTCCCTGTCCCGGATTGATAGATTGCAGTCCTTGATTGGTATGCAGATTGGTCAGTTGTCTTTCTCTTACTTAGACCGTTATATAGGGGAAAGCCCAAGAACTCCGTGTTACAGCCTATCGCGAATAAAATCCTATCGAAGTTCACTAAGTGGAAGGGGAAAACACTTTCTTTGGTCGGTCGCACTACTCTGATCAAGTCGCTCATTATGGGCTTCTTTGTGCATTCTATCATGATCTACAAATGGTCATTTTTTTGTTGTGGTTGGTTAATCGCAAATGGAGAGTTTTTTTTTGTGGACAGGTTCTTATGAGGAGACTAAACTGATTCGGGTTGCTTGTGATCGTTGTTGTAAGCCTTACTCTTAAGGTGGTCTTGGTTTGAAGGATCTTCAGTTACTAAATGATTCTTTTTAAAGAAGCTCATCTGAAAGTTTATTACCTCTGACAATTTTGTTTTTTCGTTTTTGAGGGAGCGTTATCTCACGCAGCTTCTTTAGAAGTCTCATGAGGAGTATGTTACTTCATCGATTTGGCATTCTTTTCGCTTTCATTACTGAGATCTTCTTAAAGAGGGCATTTTGCTCATTGGTGAGAATTCTCAGCGAGAATTTTGGCTCTTCAATTGGTTGGGGGTTCCCATTCTTGATCTTCTAGAGATTCATGATTACTTGGATAGCCTTCTCAAGGCAAGAGTTTTTGACTTTATCCATGAGGGTATGTGGGTTCTTGACGATAGTTTTCGAGCCCATTTTTCAGATCTCTGTTTTCATATCAATAGGATTGCTATCTCTCTAGTTGCAGATTATTTGGTGTGAGTTCATTCTCAGGATGGGCAGGTTTATTTTAAGTCGGTTTATTCTAGTATGATTCGTGATTCTCTGCAGGTCTCTTGGTGAAAGAATATATGGTGTTGTTTAATCCCTCCTTCCCAATCAGCTTTGACATAGCGTCTTTTGTTGAATCATCTTCCTACAGAGGATCGCTTGTGTAGGGCTGGGTTTCATTTAGCTTCCCGGTGCATTGTTTGTTGGGTTAATAATGAGTCGTCTAATTATCTTTTCCTTCGGTGCCCCCTAGCGGTTGCTCTTTGGGAGTCGATTTTTTTGGGCTTTTCAACAACATATTTCTACCAACTCATGGAGTTCATTTTTCTCCCAAGCCATGTCAGTTTCGTTTAGCGATCAGGTGAGGGTTTTATGGAAGATAACTATTCATACAGTGGTTTGGAATGTGCGACTTGCCCGTAATCCACCGCAATCTCAGACCAATGGCCTTAAGGGTGAATTGTTGGACATGTTTATAAGACTGACTAGAAGACCCTGGTGTTTCATCCATCGATATGGTACAACCACAGGCACATGCCCACCGAAGCCAAGTAAACGGATTCCACCTTGTCCTTGTCAGGTGGCCCATTCGAAATCGTCGGTTCCTCCGACCCAGATACCGGGGGAATCATAACTCACCCTTAACAATTGTTGGAGGATTAAACACAGTTGTCGCGTCTCCGGCCAACCAGAGGGCGACACATAACCACATGAGTTAGAACTCATAAAACCCCGTTTATGACGGTCCGATCCTCAGCCAATGAAAACACACAGCCACGGGTGTCAGAAACCATAACCTAATTAAACCCTATTTTTATCGTTTTTTGGGGGATCAGAATTTTCATATAGACTTATCTCAAATATATTCTCTCTAAAAGGTTGTAACTTTGAAAGAAAGCTCACTCTTGGCTTTCAGAATACTAAATAAAGAGGAATCGTTTATTCTATTTAGTCTATTACCACATGCATTAAAGGTATAAACATGTACTTCAACATCCCAAACTCATCGACCATCGCCATCTCTTCGGTTCCAAATATGTCGACGATCATAGCTGTTGGACGAGGCTTCATTGTAGAGATTGCAGATCGAAGGGATGGTAATGACTATATGGAAGAGAGATAGAGGTGAGGTGAGGGGAGGGGGGAGGGGGGGGGGGGGGGGGGGGGGGGGGGGGGGGGGGGACTTCACTTGGGACATGAGATTGACTTTGTGAGAGAGAGAGTTGGGAGTTGGGATTTGGTTGGATGTTGACACTATTATAAAAAAGTTGAAAGCCATCGCTTTTTCAAAATTTTACTTTGAGTTAGGCTTTGGTTGGATTTCACTTGGGACATAAGATTGACTTTGAGTGATGTAGAAAAAAACAAGATATAGACATCGATTAAAGACAAATACATCAGTTTTTAACCGATGTAAAAGATTTTAAAAACACATCGGTTACACTAAAACCGATGTCGTATAACTGATGTATTACAAAAATTAATCTCGTCATCCGACTGCTTAACCATCTGGCCATCGGCCCGCCTACGGCCCACTTATGATGATCGTCGTTATCAGGAATTGAACTTGAAACCTCAAGTACAAGTATAGTGTGCCTTTACCACTCGATTACAAGATTTGTTAACAATTGTACAATAATTATATATAACCTTTATGAGTTTGTAGAAATAATAATAATATTTTAAAAAAATACTTGTTAGCTAAATTTAAATTTATTCAACTACTTAAAATTTTAATTTCTACGATAGACATATATTAAAAAAAAAATTGGTTTAAAATATATGTAATCGAGTTATGGGTCTATACTCTGTAGATGATTATTGACATCAATTGCAATAAATATGATTTGGATTGCAACTCGCACTACATGAGAATATTTCTCTACATACATCTGGTAATTTAATAAACAAATGTAATACTTGAATTCCTAATTTATTTGGGTAATTGAATTATTAACGTATCTTTTAGTATGAAAAAGAGGGTGCAAAATAAATAAATAAGTATTTAAAATTTATTTATTTATTTGAATTTTTTAAAAATAAATTATTAAATTTAAAATTTTACTTCTCTACAAAAAATAATAATTTTAATTTATTTAAGATATCAATTTTAAAGGAAATCAATATCTTTTGTAAAATAAATCCGTATCAATTTTAATTTATTTAAGATATCAATTTTAAAGGAAATCAATATCTTTTCAAACTGTAACATTTAAGACATCAGTTTTTTTATGAACCGTTATCTTTTGTAAAATAAATCCACATCGGTTTTTTCTCGTTATCTTTTCAAACTGTAATATTTAAGACATCAGTTTAGGGTAAATCGTATTTTAGTCTCTATAATTTGTCTTAATTTGTGTTTAGTCCATGATTTTTTAAAATTATAACTTTTAATCCTTCTGTGCACATCAGGGGTGTTAAATAACATAAATACCCCTAATGTTTGATGATCCCAGTGGAAAGACTGTTTTACCCTTGCTTTTATCTTTTGAGTGATTAAATTGTTGAAATTACAATTTTACCCTCTAAGATATTCATTAAATAAAAAATATATTAAAAAAACTTTCAGAAAATATTTATATAAAAAGATGAATCTTAACCATCCATCAACCATCATCTTAAGATGGATGGTAGAGATATTTTTTTATTATTTAATTTTTAAAATAGAAATTAAAAATAAAGAATAATTTAAAAACAATTTTTTTAACAAAAAAATCCATTTATCTGGTTTATAAGAAAAACAAAAAAACAAAACAAAACAAAAATAAATATTTTGTGGATCTGGTGATCTCCACCAGATCTCTTTATGAAAAAAGACAGAATAAAAAAAAATCTAAGACTCAGATTCCATAAACCAACATCATCAAACCAAATTTTGCATCAACATCACCAAACCTATCAACATACCAAACCCTGATAATCTCCCTTCCATCCACCATCCCCATCCCCACCACCACCACATAAATTTCACAAACAAGAAAAAACAAATCGAATCAACATATTTTTCAATCAACACCCCAGAAAAATAAATCTGGAAAACAAAATTTAAATTTTTTTCTCTTTTGTAGTTCTGATAGAGATCATTGGATCAGTTCCATCACTTTTATCAAATAATATATATATATTATAGGGTGGAGAATAGATCTCTACCAAGTAACAAAAAATCAACACACAACCCTAATCGAACCCAGAACCACCAAACAACCCCAATCACCATCCCAACCAAACCCGGATTCTAACCATCATTACCACCTCCACAAGACCCTGAACCAAACCGGACCACTATTATCACATAACCCAGAACCGATTCGCATAACCGCCATTGAATCGAACCCAGAATCACTAGCGAATCAAACAAATCGAACCCGAAACCACCACACCTAGAACACCATCAAATCGAACCACCTGAACCCAGAACACCACCAAATCCAAAAACAAACCCACCGTTGAAACCAAACAGGGAAGAAGAGAGAGGTGGCAGCTGTAGATCATCAAACAGGGAAGAAGGGATTCGATTTTGTGGAACAAATCAGGATCTGATTTGAAGAGAAGACTGAGAGACCTTTAATATGATGAGAGAGGGAGAGTTTCATTTGGTGAGAGGCAGTCTTTGAAAGAAAGAAAGAAAGAAAGAAAGAATTTCTTTTTTTTAGTTTTTAATTATTAATTTGTTTAATTATATATTTTTTAAGATTGATTTTTTTTTAATTATTAATTATTAATTTGAAACTGGACTTTTGGGAGAGAGTGGAGAGTTTTTTTGTTTTTAATTTTTAATTTTTTAAATTACTTGCTTTTACTTATTTATTTGTTTTTTTAAAATTAATTTATAAATTACTATTATACCTTTTAGTTATAAAATATTCTAGAACATATGATATTATTTTACCATTTTACCCTCGTTGACCCTCGTTGACTTGACGGAACCCTAACAGAATTGGACAATAGAGACTAAAATACGTAGTGTCAGAAAAAGGCTGGACTAAAAGTTACAATTCTAAAAAACCGTGGACTAAACGTAGATTAAGGTAAACTATAGGGACTAAAATACGATTTATCCCATCAGTGTCTAATTTTTTTAAAAATCGATTACCTATAAACCAATGTAAAACACCGATGTCTTTTAACATTTTTGTAGTAGTGTGACAAAGATAGATGATGGATTTTGAGATGAGAGTTTAGAGGATATTAGTAATATTTTTTTTACAAATAGCTGACCCTGCTACAGTCGGGTCAGCCCTCCATTACAGTCCACCCTTGTCCAATGCTATTATGTACTTTGAGAAAATAGAGTGTCATATATGATAGATATTAAGAGTATCTTCAAATCAAATATGCATTTTTGAGTTTATAAATAATGTCACATTAGTATTTCTATTCACTATGGACTCACTTTTGATTTTTTTTTAGAGAAATATATATTCACATCTCCAATGTAATTATTTAAAGTCAAATATGTATCTATTTTATGACCAATCATAATAAAACAATTATTACATTCTCTCTTCTCTTTTATTTTACAATTAAATGAACTTTAATATCATTGGTGGAAAGAGTTATAAATTCTAATCAATATTTATAAGAGAATTTCTAGAATGAAAAACTCAACTCTATATTCTCTAACTTTTTTTTACTACATCATCTTCATATTCAACTTAGATAATTGCATTGAAGAGAGTTTTTCTAACTTCTTTAATATCTGTCCTATGTGGTACTCCATTTTCTCCAAATGCATAATAACATTGAAGATGTTCTAGAGAAGTTAGAAAAACTCTCTCCAATTCAATTATCTAAGTTGAATATGAAAATGATGTGACAAAAAAAAGTTAGTGAATATGGAATTGAATTTCTAAAAACATCATCTCCAATGCAAATATGTATTTGAAGAAAATTGAGTGCCACATAAGATAGATAGTTAAAAAGTTAGAAAATCTATCTCTAATGCAATTATCTAACTTTAATATGGAGATGTCGCAGTAAAGAAAAAATTAGAGGATTGGAGTTGGGTTTCTAATTCTAGAAACTCTCATAGAAATACTGACTAGGATTTGTAACTCTTTCCACCAATAATATTAAATCTCATTTAATTGTAAAATTAAAAATGAGAGAAAGTGGCATAACTTTTTTTTTATTTTTTATGATTGGTCATAAAATAGACGCATATTTGACTTTAGATAATTGCATTAGATATGTGAATATGAATTTCTCTAAAAAAAATCAAAAATGGGTCCATAGTTAATAGAAACGATGATGTGACACTATTTAAAAACTAAAAAATAAATATTTATATTGTAGATGCTCTAATTCTAGAAACTCTCATAGAAATGCTAACTAGTATTTCTAACTCTTTCCACCAATAATATTAAAGCTCGTTTAATTGTAAAATAAAAGAGGAGATAGAATGTAATAATTGTTTTATTTTTATTGGTCATAAAATAGATACATATTTAACTTTAGATAATTACATTAGAAATGTGAATGTGTATTTTTTTTGAAATTTTTTAAAAGTTGGTCAATAGTGAATAAAAATGATGATGTGGTACTATTTAGAAGCTTATAAAGTATATTTGTATATCATCAAATATACATGATCGATAATTTATATATATAGTCATTTTTCTATCCGAACGCACTGATGAAATTATATAAGGATAATGAATGTGAATCACTCATTTATAAAAGAGTTTTGACAAGTATATATATACCAAGTCAAAGTATATAAAATAAGGAATAATATTAGACATTGTATTTTTTTTTTCAAATTCTATCATAAATGATATGACATATAAAGTATCAGTATCTTATGAATCATAAGATTATAAATATATATATTTGTTAGGTATACCTAACTTAGGGTAAGTATAGGAATCCACTTCGATCGTAATCGAACGGCAAATAAAGAAGGGAGAGAAAGAGAGTAATATGATTTGATGTGAGGTGATTAGACCAAATGGCAGAGAAAAAGAGAGATGAACAGAAAAAGGAGAGAAAAAGAGAGTAAAAGTGTGTAATGATACCTATGGGTCCCACGTTATAAAAAAAAAAGAGGGCCGAGGGGAGACGTGGAGTGTATTAGGCCTTTGGATTCATTCAATCCAACAGCTAAAAGTAGATCCCTGAAATTACATTAAATTAGAATATTTATATAATTGGTACCAACTTAAATTTCCGATTTAATTATTAATTTTAATAGGATCGTTAAATTAAAAAGTATATAAAATAAATGGATGGTTGAGATATTGAAATCTAATAATTGAGTCAGAAACTTGATACACATATATATATAAATATATTAAAATGAGTTACTCATACAAGATTTCTTATTTTAATTTGGTAAGAATATTAAAAAAATCATATCGATTTTTATGAATTTTTATCTAATTTAGCAATGACAAATTCAATTAAATATATTTATGAATAAAATTTTACATTTTTCAAGCACCAGAACAATTTTTTCCGATTTTGTTAAATATAAAGGCATTATAAAAATGAACGAAATATAGAAAAATCAAGAAAAATAGTTTCAGTAATTGAAAAATTCTCAAATTTTATTCATCTATAAAAAAATTCATATCAAAATTTATAAAAATGAATATTATTACATCAAAAATCTTACCAAAATTAAAATAATGAATCTCTTATGAGAGAACTAATATATATATATATATATATATATATATATATATATATATATATATATATTAATGCCACAAATGATGTGGCTTCAATATGGTCCATTCATTTAAATCAATTAAATCTGATATAATCTAAATGAATGGATTAGAGTGATATCACATTACTTGAGTACCATATTTAAATAAAGTAGTATTACTTTATATATATATGAGGAAATATCGAGGGACACAAATTTTGAAATTTTTTTTGATACGCTTTTGTAGCCTTTAGATCAAAACATTTCAATGGTTTAGATTAAGTTTGAGCCTCTTAATTAATTTTGTAGATTTTTTGAACTTCTTTTCTTTTTTTCCAATTATATAGTTATCTTTTTTTTTTACGGTAAATATTCAATACTTTTACCCATCATTTATATAAAACTTGATGTTACAGCTAACCTAAGACTTTCTTATCATGTAAATTGTATTATAGAAATGAAATGAAAACTCAGAGGCTACAAACACTGAAAAACCCTATATAAAGCAGAATTTCAAACCTTTACATAAATCTCCAACAAGCTCAAATTGTTATGATATAATTTGACGGCCAAATTATTATTTAATGAGATATAATGATACATGCAGCGGTTAGGTGGACTGTAGCCCACCCAAGTTTTTTGATTTTTTTTTTAAGTTTGAATTAAATTTGTTTTTTAAAAACAAAATTTAGTCATAACCTAAATGAATTGTTTAAACCTAACGACCCAAATAAATTAGTTGTAGTCCAATTTAATTGTTTAAATCCAACAATCCAAATAAATTGATATAAAATACTGTTTTTGCATCACTGTATCCGTCATTCGTCTTTGATCATTTTTTCTATTCTTTTTTCTTTTTTTTCTTTCACTTTCTCAAATCTCAGATTAACTTGTTATAATTTCTTTTACTTTAATCTTTTCTTTTTATAATGAATTTAATTTTCGGTTTTATATTTTTTTTATTAATATTTATATAAATTTTGTGAACATATTATTGGTTTGGGGATTTACTTTCTAGACAACTTATGATGGTTTGTCGAGGAGAAAGTTGTGAGTTTTTATTTTATATTGAATTTATTAATTAATTGTAATAAGCCTAGGATGTTTAACGGTTAGTTCAAAATTATAAGATTTTTAAATAAGAAAATAAACTTTAGACCAGCCAACCCCCATTTTTTTTTTCTAGCTACTCCCCTGGATACATTGTAGCATTCATTTAACAAAATTAAAACATCAAAATAGGAACAATATCCTACTGATTTCTCTATTATTATTATTTTTGAAATATTAATTTCTTCATTTCAGTCGGGGTTAATTTGTTAGCTAAACAAATATACAAAAAAGTTACAATATCTGATCCAAATTTGAATATCTACTGATCTAATCTTTTTTAGATTAATTTAAGAAAATCCTGGGTGCAGTGTGGTGCACAAGCATCCCCTGCTGCAAACATAGTGGGGATACACCCCATTGCCTTCGAAAACCTTTTGTGGTCGGTAAATTTACTTTCAAATCTAATCGTGATCTTCAATAACCATTGCCAGATTATAATAAACTTCACCATATCCAACCATTTATTGTGTTGATTGTCGAATTACAATTAGTTCCTCCAACACATTTATCTATGTTTATATTTGCACACCAACTCATATCTGCTTAAATGTAACAATCATAAATTGGCAAGTGATTGAAAAAATTGTATTCTACCCAGACAAAATAACCGATATATTTATATATCCGGAAAGATACAAGAGACAATGTTCAACACAATATTAAAAATAACTTTATAGTTAAATTGTTTAATATATAGTATATCAAATTGAAACATGCACCTTCTTTAAATATTTAACTGATACACACATTGATAACTCAGTAAAAACAAACTTATACGTTCACAAAGTGACCTAATAAAAACAATCAAATTAATGCAGCGGCATGCATGATTAGCTAGCTAGCTAGCTGAGCTCATGAACCTCGAGCGTTTGCAATCAGTCCCTGCAATCGGATCTGGCATTCTTCCACAACTTGTGACAGTGAATTATAAGACGAACCACCTTTATTGTTCAAAGCTTTTTCAGCACTGCATTTCACATCCTTCACTCTAATTCTCATTTCATGCCCTTCTTTGTCCACCATTATCCTTCTGATCATCATCTTGATCTCTTCTCTCCCCACAATTTCATCTGATGATGAAGCCTTCGATCGGACAGCCACCCCGATCTCTTCCGTCAGCATCGTAGCGTTCATCTTTTGCTCAGCGAACAACGGCCATCCGATCATCGGCACCCCATTTACAATACTCTCCAACGTTGAATTCCATCCACAATGTGATAAAAATCCACCTACGGATGGATGAGCTAATATCTCCGCTTGTGGGGCCCACATAGGAACCACCAAGCCTACGCTGTGAGTGCGAGTCAAGAACCCGTCTGGCAAGTATTCATGGACGCCATGATCATCAGAATCATCTCCAGCCGTCAGATAAGACTCGGATACATCATTCTCTAGAGGAGGGCGCACCACCCAAACAAAACTCTGCTGACTCAGCTCAAGGCCCCAAGCCAGCTCGATCATTTGTTTACCTGATAGGGACCCACCACTCCCAAACGACACATATATCACTGACTCACTCGGTTTCGTATCGAGCCAGTCCAGCATTTGGCTCCTCTGAACCAGCGGTCCGACCGGTCTTGCCAGTGGACCAATTGGATAAACCGGAGCCTTCGCGACTCGTCCCAACAACTTGGCGTCTCGAAGAGACGCAAGTGTTTTGGGCTCCAAATCCTCCCAAGTGTTCACCAGATATCCATCAGCCGTTGAAATCGCCATCCCAGCGCCTAAAAACCCTTGAAACATCGGACACTTTACGTCGAGAAACGGTTCGAGTGTGTCCTCGAACCGGACTGCCGTGCAACCCGGGATTTTCAGTGGTAGTTTCTTGTTAGCATGCTCATCTAAACCTATTTCATCAATTGCAGGACCATAAATCATGGTTGCAAGTAACCATGCGTTGGAAGGCATGAACATGTACTTCAACATCCCAAACTCATCAGCCACCGTCATCATAGCTTCGGTTCCAAAGAAATCGACAATCATAGCCGTTGGACGAGGCTTCATGGCAGAGATTGCAGATCGGAGGGCCGGTAATGACTCATGCATCATCACAACAATTTTTTCTGTTAATGAAGAATCCGTATCAACAAGGGCAGATATGTCGACGGATGAAAGAGAGACGACGTTAAAGAGATTCGTAGTGTACTCCGGTGAGTTGCGGAGGTGGGACTCGACTGTCGAGGCATCAGTTGCCACGACAAAGACAGTGACTTGAAATTCATGTTGAGAGACAAAGCGTTTGGCTAGTTCGAGAACTGGGATGATGTGTCCCATGCCAGGACTTGCGAGTAGGACTGCATGTGGTTTTGGGATTTTCATGGTTGATGATCAGGAGGAGGACTTGGAAGCTTTGGAGAGGTTGACAAGGTTGGATTCTGAGATTGAATAAGAAGAAGCAAGGTTTGTATTGATTGTGTCGGATGCACAAACTGGACAAGACGTTTATAAGCATAAGTTGTGACTGACTCACGAGAGAAGAGGATTATAGTTTTAAAAGGGGAAAATTGTGACGTAGTACTCTGAAGTTTGATCAAATTACAATTGGATTGTGTTTTCGAAAAATGACTGTTTAATGCCCTTAACTAAATGTTTGACTATTAAGAGCATCTCCAATGTCATTCCAAAATTGTGTGAATGCTAAAATTTAGCATTGAGTACAAAAATCTTCCTCCAATGCAGTGCTAAATACCATGTAAAATTTGATACACAGTATATCATATGTTAATAAATATCTCTTTTTAAATTACAAAAATGTCATTATTTATATATTTTAAATATTTTAAATTATTTAAATTTAATACATATTAATGTTATTTTAATCCAATTTATTTCATCAACAACAATTTTTAAGAAATCCAATGGTTATCCATTAATGCATTAATGGTTTATGCATTGGAGCACAATACTAATTTGTTGTGCTAAATATAGTATTTGACTCTTTTTTGTACCAAATATAGTATTTGGCTTTTTTTGTATCAAATATAGTATTTGGCTATTTTTTGTGTCAAATATAACATTGTGAATAACAACAACATTGGAGATGGTCTAAAGTCAAAAATGACTCTTAAAAGAATGAGAAATAGTAAATTTTAGAAAAAAATAAAATCCGAGATATTTTAAGAATTATAAAAAGAAAAGAACAAGAACAATTAAAGGAAAATATAAGAAAATACGGTGATTGAATATTTTTGTGTATTTCTTTGTACAATGAGTATAGATTTATATAATAGTCAAACAAATTTACAGTAAAAAAGGAATTAATATCAAAATTCTATGTCAATGGTAATTACTAATTATATATAAAGTCAAAGATGTAATCAAAATCAATCAACTCTTTACGGAAAGTAATCACAATAATAATTCTGCAATCAATCTTGGTCAAAGTCTTCTTAGAAAATGACTCTTTATAAAAGATAATCACGATAATAATTATGTATTCAATCTAGGTAAAAGTCTTCCTTGTATCATGCCTATAATGTTGATTTCTATGAGACAAATTATCAGGAGTTTTGAGATAATTTATGGAGGAGATATGGGGCACCATATCTAACTTAATGGAGATCCTGAGCGATATATATCCATGGAGGAGATTTGGTTCAGATCTCATCCAATATTTTTTTGTTTTTGGTTTCAACATTTAATTTAAGAAATTTTTTCATAATAATTCAAAATTTGTTAAGGGAAACTTTGACATTTCGTTATATTTGAAGGTCAACCGACAACCAATACCAAATTTGATTAAAGGTTATATAATATGTCATCTTAAACAAATTGATACAATTGTAATTACACCTAAAGTCAAGTGCTCTATTGCAATTTGATGTTTAAAAATTAAAGACAAAGGAAAATTCAGAACTATCTCTGTATAATACCAAATGAGTTCTGAAAAAAATTTATAATTTTACAACTAAAATTTATCACTTTTTAAATTTGGTGCTCCATAATTTTTATTTTATTTTAATATGGTACATGCAGATTGCAGACAAACCGGTCCCGCCTCTATTTATAGTATTGCAAAATTATTTATTTATTACATCCGATAAATAAAAATCTTGCACGAAAAATATGTAGCAATAATGTTCCCGTAAATTATAATCTAACTGATATTATATTATTATTGACTAGATTTAACTAAGATATTTGATTGACAGTTATATAAGAAAGAGTTAGTTTTTTTAAAAAAAAAAATCATTCATTTATTATATACACTAGATTGAAATCTAAAAACAAAAAATGGATACAATAATCATACAATTTTGTATACCAGTTCAACCCTATTATTTACATATAGTATCCAACAATCATGCAAATGTATTGTTGCAAATGTGTATTCACTGGTCAACAACGGTCGTCCATTCATTTTGTGAAACATACACATGGACCATGGCAATTGGCAATGTTTTCCATTCATCTCGTGGAACACACTCAATGTGTTTCGACACAATTTATGATAATTTAGAACAATCAATGACATCAAATTTAGGTACGTAAGCAATCAATTATAATTTTTGCATATATTAATTTTTTATTAAAAAACCCAAAATATAAAATAAAGGAGTTACAAATTCCAAAACCGCAAAACACATCAACATCTAATAATAATACAACATACAGATCTCTCGTTCTATCATATTTCTTGAGAATACAGTCCAAATCATTGATAATGAGGATGAACAATTAAAAAAAAACGTCTTTTGTATTTTTGTCTGAATACTGAACAATCTTGAATTTTACTAAAAAATGAATAGAACTGAAATCTGAACTTGAATGATATTTTTTTTCCCTCACATCTAGATGTATTGTCAACACGTTTGTTTTCTAACAGTAAAATTGTCTGAAAATAAATAATTTTACATTTATACGCATGTAAACAATTATACGTATAATATGAAATAAAAACAATTTAAAAATAATAATTATATATGAACACATATATACGAACACATATGATCATGATCTTCTTCTTTTATTATAAAAAAAAAACTTCACTTTTAGTAAGAAAAAAAAAATGTTTTTTTCAAAAAATAAAAGAAATCACCAAAAACACTCTAACAAATAATATATAAATGCATCACCATAATATCATAATACAATATTGATATTAAACACTAATATAAGAAGTGATCAGGGTTCTTTTTTATTTTTAAAACTATTTAAAATAAAGATTTTTATACCATATATAATTAATGATGAAATTGGAAATATGTTATATATAAGGATAGTATCGGAAGGAAAAAAAAATTGGATTGTATTTAATACAATCAAATTATTTGAAATTAAGTAAAAGTCGAAATTTTTTACTTTTTATTTTAAATTGTTTTATTTTAAATTGTTTTATTTTTTTAGTATTTTTAAGTTGTTTAACAACTTAAAAAATCAAATAAAATAATTTAATAATTATAATTAAGAGTCGTTAAATTTTAAGTGGTCTGACAAAACAAACGAACCTCTATTCTTTAATTAATCTTCTCATAAAGTCCCAGCTCAACAAAGCAAAACCTAATTGGGAGGCCCTTAACTATTCTCTTTAATTTTTGCATAAATTCCAATCGATGCCGGCCATTGGACGGCTTGGCCTCTATGCTTTTCATATTTACAGTGGCAGCAAATTAGCAAAACGTGAAAAGTTGGTCAATCATTGACTGTTATTGTCCTCGCCAACGACAAGCTCTTTCTTTTTTTTTTTTCTTTTTTTTTTTGGAGTGATGCAACTCAACAACGTGGTTGTGTTTTCTTTTTTGTTTTTGTTGGTTTGTTTTTTTTTTCATTTTTGGACACACCCTATCATTGTATATTTACCTTGTATATTTACAGATTAAATCTCTCCAAAGTTTGACTATGGAAGATATTGATTTTTAGACTTCTAAATTAGATCTGACCGTGTTGAGTTTCGCTAGAGACATTACATGTAAGAAAGTAGAAGGTATGATAATGTTTGGTGCATGTGGTCTTAATCCTTAAATTAACTGAACTTTTGATAGATTATAATATACTTTACGCGTCAAATCTAGTCCCATTCCAGCAAATGTTGTCAACCTGTAGTCGTTTATTATTTTAACCGGTGTCATCGTTGAATTCTTCATATATTTTTCTTTTTCTTTTCAAAATTTTACCAAAAACATATAAAATAAGTTATCACAATATTATTATCTATGATCTATGTATTTCTATACATTTCTATCCGGCCAAACACCTTCATGCATGCTTACCTAACAAAATTAGCTGCAATATAAAAATAATTATTATTGTTATTTTTTAATATGTTGGAATGGACATGGTTTTACGGTCCGAAATAAATCGAACCGAATCAAATTGAATACTCTATTAAGCTCTAAAGGCCTATATAATTAAAAACATAGATAAAATGTTCATTAGACCTAAATCCTTACTACACTGGACCGAATCCAATGAGTTAACCTATATTTACAAGTCAAGAAAATATGAAAACCGGGTGTGTACTAGTTATGAACAATATCGACTAAAATCCGAACCGATCCGTGTATACCAATGTCTGTCTCTATGAGCATTTTAATCTCCAATTCAGCCGCCTACAAATATATATATATTCATAAAATAAAGAAGCCTTTAATGTAGAAATAATCCAATCTTGACTAAATCTACAGGCTGGGATCAAATGTGAAAGCCTATCTAAGGGCAGTGTACAGTACCATTTGGAACTGTTTCAGAGTCTAAACAGTTTGATAAATGATAATTAATGGAAGTGACCTCAGATTTTACTTTCTTGTCCAAGTTGACTAGAAATTTAATAAAGCGTAATGACTCTCACACGTAAATGGATCCTTAAATGGGATGGAGACACCACACAATCCTATCCACCATGTCAACTGCCCGGCCGGAACAACAAGGGTTTGCCGATTCTTCAACCGGTTGCAATCTAGCATTTATGCTGGTAAAGAAAAACAAACAAATAGCTACAAAATTTTCTATTTGTTTGTAACTCTTCAGGGTATCTATTTTACTTTTTCATTTATTTACATTATTGAATTGAAATTTAATGAAATTTAATGACTTGATATATAGTTACATACTTACCTATATTACCTACAATCCCACATTTTCCATCCTTACATATGTGACGGCAGATGTATCATTTGATGAGTGGATACACATTAATTTGTGAGTGGATATATGGGTAAGTGAGATAAAGAGAGAAAACAAAAAATAGCGATCGAAAACATTATATTTTCGTTAGTAAACACTTTTAAAATTTTGATCGTTAATAACCATTTTAAAAAAAAAAAAAATAGTGTATGTCTGTAAATTATAAAAATACCACTGAATTTAGTTTCTGGAAGCAAACTTGAAATCATGACTAGAAACTTGAAACTTGAAATCTTGACTACATTGAAATGTTTGAAACTTGAAATCTTGATTAAATTGAAATGTTAAAACTTGAAATGTTCTGGGTTTCTTCTTCCTCAAATTAGGTTTAGGTTTAGGATTAGGTTTTTCTTCCCATTTTTTATACAGATCACATCACCGACGGCGGGGAGAGGCCGACGACAATTCGCCACAATGTCAGAGACGAGAAGATGATGGCGATGGTTTGGTTTTGACTAGAAGAGAGAGATCGGGGAGAGAGAGAGAGAGAGAGAGGAGAGGTGAGAGATCGGGGAAAGAGAGAGGAGATGAGAGAGATGACGGGGAAAGAGGACGACGCCGGAGATGGGACGATGTTGATGACGGTTTGGTTTTGATGGGGAGAGAGAGAGGAGAGACGAGAGAAAAAGATGTAGATTTCAATGATCTTATCATTTTAAAAAAATCAAATCAAAATTCATTCAAATCGATGTAATTTCATGGTGGTTTTTACCAAAATTAAAATAAGGGATCCCTTATGAGAGATTATATATATATATATATATATATATATATATATATCGACAAGACGTAGATGGCCCAATACTTAGTCCTTACTATGCCCGGCTCTTATATCAAAGACAACCCTGCAAGCCAAGGCGTATGATTGGTGGTGGGTTGGCCTTGACTTTTACACTTTGTTTGGTAAGAGGGTGAGATTGAGGGAGAGAGAGGGTTGGAGGGAGAGGGATGGGAGAACAGTTCCAATCCCTTGTTTGGCCAGAGAGACAAGAGAAGGGAGAAGAGAAGAGGAAGGGGCTCTCCACCTTCTAGATCCACAAAAAACAATCCCCCCAATGATGGGTGGATGAGAAAGGGGAGGAGATTTTTTGAGGGAAATGACATTAATACCCTCTAATTTTTTATAACCTTTTAATTTATATAAGAGCAATATAGTAAATTTATAAATTATATATCAATCCTTTCATCCAACCATATTTTCAATATCAAACAATATGAAGGATATATGTTATCCTCTCCATCCCTCCTACTCTCTCTCCCTCTTAATTCATCAATCCCTCCTATTCTCTTTCTCTCCTACCAAACATAGCCTTAAGGCCCATGAACTCGAAGTGCTGAGTTTGAGAGCAGATGCAGGTTTAAAAAATAAAAATAAAATTAAAGCGGCGATAACGGCATTACTAAAAAATTGTATCTACACCTTATACATAATCAAACCCATCAAATAAGGCTGTCCAAACCCATGTGAACAAACCAGCTCTGGACAGGGCGCACGAGCAAGGCCGGGCCTCATAAAGAAATCAAGGCTCAGCCCGAACCAGGCTTATAATCCCTGTTGTGCCTTAAAATTACTGTCTGGCTCGATCCGATCCATTTGACATCTCTAGCTCCTAATAAACAGAGAGTGGTGGCTAACACAGATCTGAATACAAGGCCTTGGGCCCTTGGCTCAAATCGGTAAAGAGATCTCATGGTTAGAGTATGACTTTAATGACCTCAACGTCAAACTTGCAAAAACAGCTTTAGGTTGGTGTGTGATTACACATGAGCTACTTCACTTGCAATGAATTTAAATTTTTACGTCAAATACTTTAGACACTAGTGAACAATAACAATAGACAAATTACAAAATTAGCGATGTTACATAAAGATTCAACATAATTTTAATTGTTAATTAATATAACAAATAAATCTCGGTAATACATAAAAACTGTTGTAGGACAAATTATAGATCACTACAGTCTTATCTCGCAGTCTTTGGCAACTTGTGACAATGAACAATAAGAGGTACCGCCTTCACTCAAAGCCTCGTGCGCGCTGTGTTTTAGTTCTTTGACTCTGGTTCTTATTGAATCCCCTTCTTTGTCCACCATGATCCTTCTCACCATCGTTTTGATCTCTTCTCTCCCCACTACGCCACCACCATCGATTGACGATGATGACACCTTCAATCGGACGGCTACACCGAACTCCTCCGTCAGCATTGTCGCATTCATCTTTTGGTCAGCGTAAAATGGCCACGCGACCATTGGAACCCCATTAACTATACTCTCCATCGAAGAATTCCATCCACAATTTGATATACATCCACCAACGGATGCATGTCCCAAGATCTCCGTTTGAGAAGCCCATGTAGGGACCACTAGTCCCACATTGTGGGTCCGACTCAAGAACCCATCTGGCAAATAATCTGAGATGATATTACCACCACGATCATCATTTCCTATGGTTAGATAAGACCCGGATGCATCATTCTCCACTGGAGGGCGTACTACCCAAACAAATCTTTGCTGACTCAGCTCCAACCCGTAAGCAAGCTCGATGGTTTGTTTAGCTGATAATGTCCCCCCACTTCCAAACGACACATAAACCACCGTTTCAGTTCGTTGCAAGTCTAGCCAATCAAGTACGTGGCTCCTCTGCGTAACCGGCGGTGGTGGTGGTCCGACCGGTATTGCCATTGGACCGACCGGATAAACCGGCCCTCTAAAGATTGATCCCAACAACTTGGTGTCTCTCAAGGCAATGTTTTAGGCTCCAGATCCTCCCACGTGTTCACCAAAATTCCATCAGCCGTTGAAGCTTCCTTCCCTGTACATAGAAATCTAGAACGCGCTGGGCTACTCGGGTCTTGAAAGACCTCAAGGGTATCCTCGAATCGGAGCGCAGTGCAACCCGGGATTTTGATTGGCAATTTCTTGTTAGCGTGTTCATCAAACACTTTAACATCAAGGGTTGGAGCGCACAACACAGTTGCTAGAAACCACGCACTAGATATACCAAAAACATACTTTGGAATTCTGAATTCTTCAGCAATCGCCAGAGCTTCAGTTCCAAATACGTCCACGATTAGAGCCGTTATTGGAGGAAGATCACTACCAGTACTAGAACTAGTCATTGCAGAGATTGCAGATCGAAGAGCTGGTAAAGATTGATGCATCATCATGGCTACTTTTGTTCCTACAAATGGCGTGTCGACCAAGCCGGATATGTCGACAGGAGGGAGTGTGACAATATTAAAGAGATTAGATGCAGAGTGGAGAAACTGATGAGACCGTATCGTTGAAGCGTCTGTAATCGACAACACAAAGATAGTGACTTGGAAATCAAGTTGGGTGACAAAGCGTTTAGCTAGCTCGAAGAAGGGCACCAGATGACCCATTCCAGGGCTACAAAAAAAAGGCTGCATGAGGTTTTGTGATTGGCGTGGCCATTTGTGATTGGCCTCCCCCACAGTTTCGGAACCGGCTCCACGGTTACGGTTACGGTTCCGGTTCATTTCACACAGTTACGGTTCGGTTCCACGGTTCGAACCGAACCGAACCGAACCGTGGTCATATCTAGTCAATGCTACTATTATTTTAATCAATCGCACATATAATGTAATAACATCACGTTCAAAATGAACCCGGAAGCCCGTATCTTGTCAGTATCTTGGGAAAATAATAGCAATGACTTTTCACTATTTTTAATATTATTAGGTCTTGAGTAGGAATGATAGCGGATTGAGTTCGGATGAGTTTTGTAAAATATAAACCCTCATCCGTGAGAATTTTTCTCACCCGCACCCGTCCTCAAACCCATGTAGATAAACGGGTTTGAACCCTTAGGTTATGGCTACACCCATACCCTCACCCGTGAACCCGCAAAACAATACGGGGTTCACGGGTGGATGCTTCACCCGCGGGATACCCACAAACCCGCGAACCCGTGATTTGTTATTTGTAAATTTTCACATGTAATCACCTATTTGATACTTAATTGAATTAAATTTCTATTTATAATTTCATACTTGATACATTACAAAACAATAATAACCATAAAAATAAAAAAGACCAAAAATAGTTCAAATGTCTATATATGTTTATATACAAGTATTTTATTTATACGGGTTCGCGGGTCCAACTTGCGAGTTCGTTTTTCCAACCCGCACCCACCCACCCGTGAACCCACTGGGTTTTTCATTAAACAGGTTCGTGGGTCTGCATGTCGTAAATTCATCATGGTGTGACCCTATAGGGTCGGGTTCAAGCGGGTGCCCCCGGATGCTGGTCAAATTGCCAACCCTAGTCTTGAGGCACATGCTTAGGGTATCCCGGATGCTGGTCAAATTGCCAACCCTAGTCTTGAGGCACATGCTGAGGGTATCGCTTATATATTACACCAAATTAATGTTTAATTTGGTGTTGAAAGAGTATTTTTTTTTCCACTCTAATGTTTGATATTAAATTTTACAAGCATATTTTAAAAATACTCTTTCAATAAATCTTTAAATTATTATAAAATTTTAAATCAATTAAATATATAAATAATAAGTATATTAATTAAATTAAATATACACTACAAAAAAAGTGTCTATTAGCGACCAACTATTTTCGACGGCTATAATTACCGTCGGTGATTTAGCCTTATTCGACGGGATTTTCAACACCGTTGAAAATAATGAAAAAATTAATACAGCATTTTCGACAACGAAAGGCTATCGAAAATATTCAAAAAACTGTTAAAAATGACCTACATTTTCGACGACACTATTTGGACCGTCGAAAATGACCAACATTTTCGACAGCACTATATGTACCGTCGAAAAATGACCTACATTTCTGACGGCATAAATACCGTCGAAAATGATGAACGAATTGATATCAAAATTTCGATGGCCCAATGGCCATCAGAAATAATCGAAAAATTTGGTATTATTTTTATTATTATTTGTTACGGTATTGTCTTGAAAAATATAGTTAGTTAAATATTATAATATAAATTAATAAATTATAATAAAATATATTTATGTATGTGATAACTTATATACTACATTAAAAAATGGCTTATAAGTCAATATTTTCAATACATCAAAATAGGTACTACTTTTCTTGTCACTATATTTTTTAACGAAATCACTCTATGATTTTTTTTTCACCAAGTATTTTAGTTCAATTTTGAAATATCAATTAATTTAAAAAAAAACGTAAGGACACACTGAGCTCAATTAATCAAGTATGAAATATATCAAAATTATTAGTAATTACAAGAATATTTGGTTATTTTTAATTATGTCTACTAAGCTTGACTATATTAAAAAAAGTTTTAAAAAAAATCTTTTTTTAATATCTATTTGTATTGTTTACCGAATAATTATAAATCTTTTTAAAATTAATAAAAAATATTAATTTTTCACTAAAATATTGATTATAAAAAGAATACATATATAAAATGCATTATCTATTAAAATATGTAGCTGTAGCAAAATGATAAAATCAAGTCATACTTTTCTATCAGATAAGAGAATATTTTAATAAAAAATATTTAATTTGAAACACAATATCATAACATATTTAAAAGTATGCAAAATATAAATTCAATTGGATCATGTGTAAAATATATCAATAGTTTATATATATATAGTATTCAAAATATATCAGATATAAATTTAAAGCAAATTGGTAAAAACATCATTTACCATCTTCAAGGTCCATAGTTCAAACCATGGAAGTTGCATGAATTATTTAGAATTTAACAATGGATGGTCTAAGAGGAGATGAAGAATCAAAATTTAATTAATTTTGACTATTTTATTATTACCGACGATCATTTTCATTTTTTACGTCGGTCATTACCGTAGAAAAAATTGGTATTTTCAACGGCCCGTCGATAAGAGTTTATTTCCGACGAAAGTATTTTCTATGGCATTCGACGGCCGTTTCCTATCGAAAAAGCGTATTTTCGACGGGAATCCATCTCTTTCGACGGTATTTACCCCTCGTTGATGGCCATTTTTTTGTAGTAATATTTATCGACATGGGTATTATTTTAAAGATCTTAACGAGATCTTTCTATCAGTATATTTTTTTTAAATACTTATTGTTATAATTAAATATGAGATGATTAAATTGGTAGTTTAAAAGAAATAAAAAGTGATTGATATGACATTTAAAAGAAAAAAAAGAAGAAGATTTGATGTATTAAAGTTGGTTGAAAAGGAATTTTATACCAAATTGATGTGTTTGATACAAATGATATTTTGGTTGGAGTTACTCTTACTAGGTTTGGAGGCTTGTGCCTCCTAATTAATACACATTTTGTAACGATATATTACATAAAGACTTGAACAACAACTTGAAAATATAAATTACAGCAAATGAATATAAACTAAGAAGAGTTGCAATTGACTAAATTTATTTTTATTCTTAAAACTTCATATGATCATTAATATATTTTAATACACTTTTGAAATACGTATAACCTGTAAGCTTCTCTCAACTCATAATATTTTTTATCAAAACATAATTAAAAACGGGATGGACCTTGTGGCTTAGGGTAGATATGTAAATATGAAATGGATCTGGATAGGCAAGCCTGCTTGGCCAGTCAAGGAAGACAGGTCATGCCTTGTACGGCCAGCCGGGGGGGGGGGGGGGGGGGGGGGGGGGGGGGGGGGGGGGGGGGGGGGGGGGGGGGGAGTGTTGTGTCAGGCACGACTCATATTCATGGACCGTGTCGGGCCATAGATCAAGGCACATCGTCCCCGCCCGACCCGGCACGCCTGGGCGGCATGCTATGCTCAATTGTCGGTACGGAGAGCCAAATTTTATATAAAAAACAATTTATTTATAAAAATAAAATGTTTTAAAGATAAATAATATTGAAGAGTATTTAACCATGGTTCAAAACCCTTGTTTAGATAAATAAGTTTTCATTTGTCTTTCCCTCCTTTTTATATTGGTTAGAACTCACTTCAATGCTTTTCTTATTTATCCGATGTGAGATATGAGATTGAATACAACTATGATTATAATCAATTACTATGACCAAGAATAGAGAATAATAATATGTGAATGATATTTAATGATTATATATATATATATATATATATATATATATATATATATGATTTTTGTTCATAAATAGAAAAAATGGAAATTATTACATAATAATATATTATCAATAGATGACTTATTTGAATTTTTTTTAACAAAACCATTATTTAATTTTAATAGACCTCCCAACTCTCTCTATGTTTTCCATATTTAGAAAAAAAAAATAGACTCAAGAGAATATCATTATGTTATATACTTGGAAATGGAAATTCAATCACACATCCCACATCGGATAAATAAGAGGAATGAATAGAGATATAACCTACATAAAAATGAGGAAAAAGTAAAGGAAAACATACTTACTTTGACAAGGGATATGGGTCACATTTCATTACTCTATGATGTCCATGCTCTATGATTTTATTAACAAATTTAATATATATTTTTTATATATAAAAAAAGTGGGCCGACCCGTTTGGCCCGTCTAGCCGGCTCGTATGCCGGCATGGCACCGCCTGTTGGCACAGCCCCCAGGGTTGTGCCCACGTGCCGTGCTGGGACTCTATTTTCCAAAACAAAATTGGGCGTGTCGTGCTAGACCCATTTTGACAAATAGGCCCGGCGGACCGTGCCAAAACGGGTCAGATTGGTCCACTTTTACACCACTAGCTTAGGATATGTTTGCTAGGGGAAAAATAAAATAGGAATGGTAAAAAGATTTTGAGGGATAGAAAATATGAGAAAAAAAAAAGAAAACAATTTTTCCTTTAGCCGGTTGATAAACAGGAAGGACAGAAGATTGGATGGAAATCTTCTTTATCAATTTTACTAATTTACCCTTACATTATAGTTTATATATTATATATTTTTATATTTAATAAATAAACTTAATTTAAATAATATCGAATTCAACTTTTTTTTTACAAAATGACTTCAAAGGTTGTAACCAATTTTTTTAATTAATTATATATATATATATATAATTAATATATTGTGTTTTATAAAGTTATTTTTAAAAATAAATTAAAAATAAATTAAAAAATGTGACAAATTTATAATTTTAGTTAACCTCGCAAACCAAACAACTTTTCCTATCCATTTTCCTTCCATTTTTCCTAGGATTAAAATTCATGGTCTCACCCACCATTTTTCCTTTCCTACCATTTTTTTTTTCATACAAAACATACACTTTCCTATTATCTTTTTCCTTTTTTCTCCATTATTTCCTTTCTCTCTCTTTTCCTTCTTACCAAACATACCTTTAATCTTTTTAAAAAAACTTGAAAAGTTTTAAAAAATAAAATAATGATTCATGTCAGAGTAAAATCACTTAGAACTAGGAAATGAGATTGTATGCTGTAGGCAATAGCTATATTCAAATGGTACTCAACAAACTTTTACTTACTTCTTCATTTCACTGGCCACGAGGCATAAGGCAACACAACAACCAACAGTCTAACAGATAATAGATATATATAAATCTATTTCTTTAATAATTCTTTTCTCTATCATATTTCTCCTCATTTTAGTCCTACTTCTTTATGGACATCAATAATTCATCTTCCGATTACGTATATTTTTATGAATATTGTAAATTTAAATATTTTGTTTTGTAATTAAACGTTTGGATTAATCTAATTATTAGTTATTCTAATTTTAATTTACAAATTAATATTTCTTTTTGTTTTGGCCAAAGGTGCATATAAAGATATGAAAACCTTTGAATTTGTTTTTATTCTATTGTTATTGTACTAAATGTGAAAGCTGAAAGTCTCTAATATGTTACGTAAAACATTGCAAATAAAACCTCAAAACAACTTAATTGTTCTAAATTTAATTCCAAGTACAAAACTACTACTTCAAAAGTTGCAAGATGGATTAAATAACTTTTTTTTTAGAAGTATGACATCTTTTTGTAGAAAGCATGACACTCATATGCCTAATATGAGTGACCGCTATATGAAAGGTATAAGACGTTTTTTTAGACAAAAGAATAATATTACAATTTAATATTATTATCACTTTAATATATTTAATGCTATAATAGATTTTCAATGGGATGACAATAGATCGAATTGGGTATGGATACCCTAATATCCATCTCCGCATCCGTTTAGGATATATATTTTCATCCCTGCATTCATCCCCATTTTTAAGTGAGCGGGGTAGATTCAAATAATCCGCTACTTAAGATAGGGATATCTATTCCTGCTCCGTTTACATCCGTATCCGATAAAAAAAAAACTTTAATTTTTTATAGTTTATAAGAGAAAAATGTAACTAACATATGTAACAGTATATTTTATCCTATTTAAAGAGAAACAAATACATCTAATAAAATTCAAATATAAAAATTAATAATAACTTATATAATTAGAATTAATAATCACATAATAATTTTTTATATTTTTAAAATATTAAAATCTATAATGGATTTGGATTGGGAATAGATGTCCATAGACGATATTCATCTCGATCCCTGAAAATAAAATGGATATTAAGATGACATTCATTCTCGTTCCGTCTCCAAAATAATAGTATCCATCCCCATTTTAATTGGAGTGGATTCTTACGGATATACATATCCATGAATAATTTTACCATCCCTATTTAAAGAGGAAACAATAGAACTCCTTGTTTTTAGCGAGACTTTGAATGCTATGAACGAGCTTCAAATCATTCAAAGTAGATTATATTTGTACTCTCGTTAAGAAATTTTACTGTACTGAAGATGAGTTGAAAACACTAAAGAGGTAATTGGAACATTACAAGTTTGATGTACTTCGTTAGCCACAATTTCAGAATATTTCTTCTCTATCTGAATTATATTAATTATTAGTTAAAAAAATTCACAGCACTTTTTTTGATTGACAGATAATACTACTTAATTGAAACAAAAAAGTCACAACTTTTTTTATCGACAGGTTGGTTCGTCTAATTTTGACTCTCCATGTTTCCACAACAACAAAACGAGTTTTTTCAGCAATGAAGTTTATCAAGACATCACTTCGCAATAAGATGAAAAATGGATGTTTATCAAACAACATTGTTGTCTACATTGAAAGAGAAATTGTCGGTGCTATTAATCCTAATTTATAATTGATAAGTTTGATCTTTTGAAAAACCGAGGATACAACTTAAATAAATAAATAGTATTTAATTGTATTTACATTTCATGTTTATTTAATAATTTGTTTTGACTATGTTTTTTTTTTAATTTTTTTAATGTATTTATTTAGAATATACATTTACAAAGTAATTCTCACTATGTCTTTTTAACTGGCTGTATCTTTATTTTTAATTAATACATTTTCTCATAATGTTAATAATCGGGAACAAATATATTCTAACTCACCCTAATGTTTAATTCTGGTTACGTCCCTAATTTTGATTAAAAACAAATAGCGTCAAATATAAACACTTTGATAGCAAACTTAAGATAAAGCATACAAAAGAATTCAAACAAGAAATACTGAATTAATACTGAACCAGATATTGTGATTAGCATAAGTGATGGACTGATATGATAAAACGAGAAAAACATACTTGAAACTTGGGCAACTTTTGTCAATCAATTGGTATTAATGAGATTGAAATTGAGACGATGGTTTGGGTTATACATATAAATGAATAATCTATAGTGTAATTTTATTTGTTAAAGAAAGCTAGTTGTATATTATTTCAAATAAGTAAAATTCTAAAACTCGGTCACTAAAGACTTATGGTTGTGCAAAACCATAAAAGATATATACATCAAAATTAGTTTGGGTTTTAGATAACCTAATAACAATATATATTATAACATTATATGTGCATATACAGTACATGGTTCGAAAAATTAATGGCACATTTTAGGGGGGTTTTTGTGAAAATATCACAACATTAATAAATTATGTTTAAAAGATACCATTTAAAGTGTGGAGACAAAAATACTCATGCCATCATTGTCGTTGTGAAGAAAGAGAGAAAAAGTAAAGAGAGAAAAAGTGAATCAACAGCTTCATTTTCACAGCGACGGTACCAGAACTTGGAAACCAGTGTCATCTGGAGAGTTGAACAGAATATTGCAATCGATCGAGGTTAGTTGAGCTAGAATATGTATCGTTTTGGTTGTTGATTATTTGCATTCGATTTTTTTGAGATTTTGACATATAAAGCTCGAAGCTTTTGTACAAAAGCTCGATCCGAACTTTTATAAAAGCTTCGAGCTTTTATATAAAAACTCGATCCGAGTACACAAAAGCTCGATCCGAGCTTTTATAAAATCTCGGATCGAGCTTTTGTATAAATGCTTCGAGCTTTTGTATAAAAGGTCGAAGCTTTTATATAAAATGTCGAAGCTTTTATATATAAGGTCGATCCGAGTATACAAAAGCTCAGAGCTTTTATAAAAGAATATCACAAATATATGTTATCTTCTTGTGCAGAATCTAGAGAGAGACAAATCATATGAAAATATATAAACGAATCATAATGAATGGATACATTATTAAACCACACAGAAATATATGAACATATATAAACGAATATCACAAATATATGTTATTTTCTTGTGCATAATCTACAGAGAGATAAGTTTTTTTGAAAGAAGATAAAAGTTATCGTTTGCAAAGTGTAGATGAAACCACAATAAGAATAAAAAAATAGATTAAGGGTAATTTGGATAGTTTACCATGATATATATCTTTTAAACTTAAGTTATTAAAACGGTGACATCATGCAACAAAAACAAGGTCACCATTTCCACTATATATATATATATATATATATGAAAAACAATTTAAAAAACAAGTTATTTACTAATTAATCTTACGTCGTGTAGTGACTTCCACACACAAACCAAACTATACCAAAGGTATCAATACAACTTATATAATTGATTGCTGACCTTCTAAAGGTCAATATTAATTTCTTTAAAAAAAAGGTTAATATTAATAGATATATCAAAACTAAAATGATAATTCAATATCTACGGTATATATGTATATATACATATTTTCACAATTCTTTAAAAGAAAATTTGTTCATATAATATAGATCCCAATTGTAGTAGATTAATATTCATGTGTTATATCAATAAAAGTTAACTTAATCGTCTATTTTAATATAATTTAAATTCTCTTCAATAAATAACACAATACAACCTTGTTTTGATAATCGAAGATGGTATAATCGGTATACATATGTATATATAGAGAAAGCGATTGCATATCAAGTTTGTTGTGATTTCATGCACCACGAGCCTTTGACAGTTGGTCTTGCGAGCTTCTCTCGCATTCTTTGGCGACTTTCGACAGTGAATTATATGATGAACCATCGATGCTCAAAGCCTTGTGTGCACTGTATTTTAATTCATTCTCTCTACTTCTAAGTCCATCACCTTCTTTGTCCACCATGATCCTTCTCACCATCCTCTCTATCTCCTCCCTCTCCACAATCGGGGTCGTGGAAAACTCCTTCGATCGGACGGCCACGCCGAGCACCTCCGTCAACATTGTTGCGTTCATCTTTTGCTCGGCGTATAAAGGCCATGTAATCATAGGCACACCGTTCACTACACTCTCCATGGTTGAATTCCACCCACAATGCGTTAAAAATCCACCTATTGATGGGTGGGACAAAATCTCAGCTTGTGGAGCCCACATTGGGACAACCAAACCCTTTTCTGAGTTACGTGTCAAGAATCCATCGGGCAAGTAATTTGGGGTGCCATCAGAGCCGCTGTTGTCTACTTTGAAAAACGCCCCAGATGTATCATCGTCCATGGGCGGACGTACCACCCAAACAAATCTCTGCTGACTCAGCTCCAGTCCCCATGCCAGCTCGATCATTTGATTGGACGATAAAGTCCCTCCACTCCCAAATGACACGTACATCACAGATTCACTGGGTTGCTTCTCTAGCCAACCCAACACAGAATCCTCCTGAACCGGCGCCGGTCTGACTTGCATCACCGGCCTCACCAGTGGACCGATTGTATAAAGCGGCACCTTAGTCACCCTCCCTAACGACGTCGTATCTCTCATGGCTGCAAGCGTTGTGGGCTCCAAATCCTCCCACGTGTTAATCAAAATACCATCAGCGGTTAGTATCTCAACACCCAAACGCAAGTACTCAACATATACTCGATCTTTTGGGTCCAAAAAGGCCTCCAGTGTATCCTCGAACCGGACCGGTCTGCAACCCGGAATCATCAGCGGTTTTTTCTGGTTGATATGCTCTTCTTCGAGCTTCTTATCAATGGTGGGAAAATAAGCAGTGGCTGAAAGAAACCATGCGTTGGAAGCAATGAACACGTACTTCAACATTTCGAACTCCTCGGCAATCGCCATAGCTTCACTGCCAAATAAGTCCACGACCAAAGCCGTAGGACGAAGGTTCTTCGTTGTTGAGATTATTGCTGATCGTAGGGCCGGCAAGGTCTCGCGCATCATCACGATTATTTTGGTAACTATCGATGCGTCAGGGTCAACTAGACCGGATATGTCCACCGGAGGGAGCGAGACAACGTTGAGGAGTTTTGGGTTTGGTAAGTTGCGTAGATGGGACTCAACAGTTGTGGTATGGGTGGCTACAACGAAGATGGTGACGCGGAACTCATGTTGAACGACAAGTCGTTTGCCTAGCTCGAGGACTGGGATCAGGTGTCCCATGCCAGGGCTAGCGAGGAGTGCAACATGAGGTTTTGTGCTTTTCATGGCTATGGACTTCAAAGACGGAGTGATTAATTGATGAAAGAGAATATAGAGGAGGCAACTCAGGTAAAGTGTTCGAAATGGTTTGTGTTCGATACATAAACTTGACAAGGTATTTATAGATTGGCAAAGTTGTACGTAGTAGAGTTATTACAGAAAATGATTTTTCAATTATTGTTTTTTTAATATATCATTTACAATATAGCGAATGTAACCTTAAATATCTTTGGTTACATCAACTTTTAGTAGAAATAGCAGTGCACATTCTTTTACAGCAGTGGTGATGGATTCAAGTCTCATCATACGTATTTTAGAAGCATGTATGAGGAGTTATCCGGACTGTACATGTATTTTAAGATATCGACAGATTTAAATATTTATATTGTAATAGTTGAAATACTTAAAAATAATAATGATAAACTGAAATATTATCGGACTGAATTAAAACGTATTTTTTTTCATCGTGACATATGAATCTCTACTATTTTTTTCTTTTTTGTAATTTATTGCTTGTAAATTGTATAAAGGTTAAGTCAGTTGTGGAGGCATTTGGGGTGCGTTTGGTACGGAGATGAGACTGGACAAGGTGGGATTGGACAGGACATGACAATGTGGGACTGGACAGGACATGACAGGACTGGACATGTTGTTCTATGTTGTGTTTGGAAGCCTGGATAGAACTATAAACTGTACTGTTATGCGTTTGGTATGGTTGGGACATGACGGAACAAGAGATTAAAATGACCAGAGTACCCTTCTTATAAATATAACAACATAGACTATAATATTATATATATTAATAAATTGATATTATTAAATATTAGTATATATAGAAAATATAATATTTATACATATAATAAACATTATTATTACATCATATATATATATATATATATATATATATATATATATATATATATATTTTTGTATAATATTATTAATATATATATTAAATGTTATTATATATATATTATAACAAAATATATTATAGAATATATTATATATAATAATAATAATAATAATAATACATATATATATATATATATATATTATATTTTTATTACATATATATTTTACATAACATATATATATATATTAATAATACATATTAATTTATATATATATATATATATATTATTATGTGTTATATAAATATATATATATATATATATATATATATATATTACATATTATATATATATATATTAATAATACATATTAATATATAAATTATATTATAATTATAATATACATACATCATAAATATATATATTATATTATATACATACATTAACACATAATATAATATATATATATATATATATATATATATATATATATAAATTAATATGTATATATAAATATCAATTTATATATAATATATATATATATATATATATAATTTGATATATATAAATATATATATATATATATATATTATTTATCTTCAATATATTATGTTATATATATATTTTATAATTTATATATTAATATTTATAAATCATATATATTATGTGTTGTAATATATATAAATACATATAAAATAATGTTATATATATATATTTAGTAATATAATATAATATATTATTATATAATATATAATATTATATATGTAATTATAATATATAATTTATTGGACATGATTATAATTGTTTGAAAATTTAAAGGGTAAATTGGTCATTTTGACACTTGTCCCATGTCATGGGACAAGTTGTCCTAGGGTCTTGGGTGGGATAAGATTTTATGATTTTTGTCCCACCTTGTCCCACCTTGTCCCGTCTTGTCTCATGCTAAGGACGCGCTAAACGTGGGACAAGAACAAACTGTCCTACCTTGCCTTGTCATGTCCCATGTACCAAACGCACCCTTATTGTTTACGGTAGGACAACTTTTAATCCAATCTCATATTTGGTTAGTCCAATCAATCTGGATTATTTTTATCCTTAACTTAAAGTTTATATCTTGTTAGAGGAGGATAAAATAATCTTCTCCATATGGATGGGATTATTATCTTCTCCAAGAAAGATCTTTTTTTTTTCAAGAACGTGTGAACAAGGAAAAAAAAGAGAATGGGAAAGATTCTCATCTTGGTTTTTTTTTTCTTTCGAAAAAGCTTTTTTATTTAACAATTTATTATTATATTATTTTTCTCCAGCCCAAAGACGGGGTAACACTATTTTAAATTTGCTGAATTAAATCGTATTTTTTTCATTATGACACATGAATGTCTATCGGAACTTGAAACATAGTCATTTAAAAAAAAATCGTAAAAATATTTTCTTTGTTTAATGCTACACTTTTTAAAAAATTATCCCAACAATATATACAATCCAATATGACAGTCCAGTAAAAGAAATAATGAGAGAAAAAACATGATAATTCATTAAATGAATTGAACTGCCGTATTGGATTATATATATTTGTAGGACAATGTTCTAGGAAGAGTAGTATTTCCCTTTTTCTTTTATGTTTGTAATTTATTGCTTGTAAATTGTAAATTGGTTGAGTCGGCTGTGGAGACATTTGGGGTGCATAAGTGCATTTGCTGTTTAGGGTAGGACAATTTTTAATCAAATCTCATGTTTTGTGAGTAGGGGTGTGCATTTTCTGTTTGGTTTGGATTGAAGTTCAATGTCAAACCAAACAAATATGAATCGGTTTGGCTATATTTTGACCAAACTCAAACCGATTTGATTTATTAAACCGATTCAAACCAAACCAAAAAATGTCGGGTTGGTTTGGATTGGTTTATCGGTTTAGATTTGAATTCAATTTTTTTTTATTTTTTGGTATTATATTATAAAAAATATTTTAAAAAAATTATAAAAGGAAGTACAGAAAAGTCAAATGAGTAATTACCAATTAAACACATATTTGGCAACATATATGCTTTTAAAACCATAATACGTCAATCAATCAGAAGAATTGTATCAAAACAAATATAGATACTATAAAAGCTTAAAGGAATCGGTTAAAGTTATAAAACATAGACTAAATAGAAAACGTAAATGAATTTTATATTTTGGTTTTACTTTTTAAAATATGTGGTTTGGTTTGGATAGATGAATTATTTCACTCAACCCAAACCGAACCACCTTTAATCGATTTGTCTAAAAGACAAACCAACCCACCCACCCATTTTTTATATTTGTAATCGAACCAACCCAAACTTTATGGGTTGGGTTGGTCGGTTTGGTTCGGTTTGACGGTTTTTTGCACACCCTTATTTGTGAGTCCAAGAAACATGGATTATTTTTATCCCAAACTCAATTTTATCCCGTTAGAGGAGGATAAAATAATCTTCTCCAAATCGATAAGATTATTTTATCCCATCGATGGTTCATTTCCTTCACCGGCCAATTCCATCACAACCACAAAAGAATTTTGTTCCACCCACCGGAAGATCTTCACACACCTCCAACTTCCTTCAACTTCTTCCGCCGTGGTAATAGAGAAAGGAGAGAAAGAGATGGGAGGAGAGAGAAGAAGAAGATTCAAAAAAAAAAAATTCCACACTTGTGCTAACAGAGAAATGAGAGAAAGAGATGGGAGGAGAGAGAAGGAGAAGATTCAACAAAAAAAATTCCACACTTGTGCTAACAGAGAAATGAGAGAAAGAGATGGTAGGAGAGAGAAAGGAAAGATAAAAAAAAGGACAAAAATGAGAAAGAGCTAGGAGAGAGAAGGGAAATATCCAATTTTTCTTTTCAAGATCGTGCGAACAAGGAAAAAAAGAGAAAGAGATGGAGAAGAGAGAATGGGAAAGATTCTCATAGATTGGTTTTTTTTTTTTTTTTTTTTTTTAAAGCTTTTTATTTTGGCAATTTACTATTACATTATTTTTCTCCAACACAAACACAGAACAATACTATTTTAGTTATAACCAAAAAAATTCAATCCTAACCATCGTACCAAAGCACCCTTGTATTACTCATATGAATCCCATGTGATATGATGGAAGTCGACTCATTCAATTGATAAAAGTTAAAAGAACAACTTAAGAGAGCCAGAGAGGGTCTACTATGTCTATATGGGATCCACCCTGCAACTTTTATGGCCTGCGAAGAAGATGCATGGTTTATTCCACTGCAACCAAAATATTTTTTATAATATCAGAATGTTTCAAAATATATTAATTTATATAATTAACTCCGTAGGATGATTTGATGAGATCAAGTTAGGGTAAGACTCTCACACCAACCTTGGGTTAGAGACTTCTTCAAGTCATATTCCCTTGACAATCCAAAAATATTTTAATAGTTCAAATAAATAAAAAAATTGTATTTTTCTATATATATTTTTCGGTTAACACTAAACTATATATGTATTAAATAATAACAAAATGAAGTTGATTCAGTAGTATGTCTCTCACATCAAATTAAGAGATTGTGGATTCAAATAATGTCTTTATTTTTCAAATCTAAAATTATTGTAATATTTCAAAAATAAAATGTGATCAAGTAAAAGGGAAGCAAACTCAATTTGAATATTAGTTCAATATTATGTAAAACCATAAATATGAGATTCTCAAAAACTCTTTGACTTTGGCCATATTTCAAAAACAATCTGCAAGGAGATTTTTGGTATTCGATAATTTAACTAAATTTTGAAAATACATGGTGTTTTTTGGTATACAATGAGGAGATTTTCATTTAAATTCAAAACTATAGTTATTTAAAAAAAAAAATCAAACTTTAGGGAAGTTTTTGCAATTCCCTTATTGTAAGAATATAATAGGTTTATTAGAATCTATCAAAATCAAATTATATATATATATGATTTAAATATCTATTTTTATAATAAAAAAATATAAAAGATACGGTGCATCTTATAATTTATTGGTTGTAATATAAAACAGTTGAGTCCACTATGGGCGACATTTGTACTTCTGATATCAATCCCAGTGGGCATCGCCTTGGAATTTATTTATTAAAAAAAAATTATTCTTGAAGTAAAATTAATGCAATTCTAGAACAATTTGACACATTAAATTAGTAATACATACATATATGCATTAATTACCAATTAATGCATGTAATTAACTCATGTAACCAACTGGCCTCTTGTAAAGCTTCTCCGCCGATTGGTCGTGGATGGAAACCATATAGTAGAACTGTAGAACACCTGTTTGAACACGTAATATTCAGGATCTATTTAAGAACAAACGCCCTAGAAGCTAGCTTTGCATGAGGTCAACTAGATAAACATATACATTTATTAGTAATAATGTTGTATGTATAATTGTATATGCCACTTGACAACTTGTTGCTTGTATTATTAGCATGTTGTCATGGGTGAGAATTTCATCTAGGCACACCCGTGCGGCACTTAGGAAACTTTCGTGGGAACGTTGCTAAGTAAGCCTTGTAAGAGGGACACTCGGACAAGTTCTTGGACGAACGTTGCCGAGTGTGAAGATGCGGAAGCGATTTAGAGTGAGGAGAGTCGGGAGAGGGTCGAAATGGGGAGCCCAGAGGCAGAGGATCAGTGGACTTGCGAAAGAAGACCACGATGCTCTGGATCGCTAGAATGCTCACAAATACTCTCAAAGGAAGAGATGTATTAATGTAAGAATTCTAGGATGGTTTACAAATGAGAGGGGTTGGCTATTTATAGGTGAGCCACCTCCTTAAGGAATGTTTTAGACTAATCTAGTATAATAGTGGAGATTAAGTCTCTAGAATATTCTACACCTAACTAGAATACTCTACATGTATTTACATGCCTTTACAAGGTTCTAGATTATTCTACACATATCTAGCTTAGTACAAAAATGGTGTAGAGATGGTTGAGTTGCTAGAGACTTCCAGAAGCTTGACCAATGTTGGAATTGTGGAGAAGTCTCTAGAATCTTCCAGGAGCTGGGCAGAGTAAGGGCCTTTGTTGGACTCCTAGACTTGTAAGCTTGCGGCCCGTGACAATGTGCTCTTATTAATATATTGTACTATTGAATTATGTGGAATAGGTAATAAATATCACCTTTCTTTTTATTGAGTTATGAATGAGACTCGATACTCGTTAACTTAGGATGATAAAAGCCTCGAATCTTCTCCAAACTGACGGGAATTTGACTCCTTTAGAGCATTTAAAACTGATATCGGATCAAACATTGTTATCCAGTTTGTAACCTGATCAAATATGTTCTAAACCATTATTTCAAGATATGTTCCGATTCATTCCATATTTATATAAAAAAATATGAAAAAACAAAATTCTAACTTTTTTTTATCTGCTCAAAAAGTTCCTTAAAAGATATTTATATACAAAATCATGCATAAATAATGATACGTGAGCCGATAAGATCCTATAATTTATAAGTTTTTTTTTTAAATATATATTCTAAAAGTCAAATTAATGCAACTAGCTCCTCCAACTTTTCTAAAAGTCAAATTAGAACATTATTACCGATTAATGCATGTAACCGATTGCCCTATTGTAAGCTTCTCTTCCAATCGGTCTCGGATGGAAACCATGTATAGTAGGACACCCATTTAAACGAGTCTATTTTTCTCACCCATCTTAAGAGTGAGTGAGTATTACTCCTTTCCGTACGATGATATGTACCCATAAAAAAGATAAATTTATATAAACACTATTATCTATTAAAATAAAATTACTCATCTCTAAATACATATCATTCATACGGAAGTGAGGTAATACTCGTCCAGATGACTAAGTAAAAATGAACTCCATTTAAACACGTAATATTCAGGATCTGTCCAATTACATGGTTTTGATCCAAGAACAAACAAACACCCTAGAAGGCTAGAAGCTATGCAAAGTCGACTTGTTAAGTACATACATTAATTAGTAATAATGTTGTATGTATATGGCACTTGGCAACTTGTTGCATGTATTAATATGATATAACCCTAGTCAAATGTCAATACGATTATTATCATGGTTTGACAATAATAATGTTTATTAAGTGAATGATAAAAATTTCATATCTTTTTTAAATGGTGTACCCATATTAAGGTCCGATAGGGTCTATATTCTGCCATTATAACCTTTGTCAAATGTTAATACGATGTATTATTATCGTGGTTTGACAATAATAACATTCATTAAGTGAATGATATAAATCTCAAATCTTATTAAGACTATTTTTTTTTAAATCTATTATATATATATATATATATATATATATATATATATGAAAAATCTATTATGTAGGGCATAGGCCTATCCGGTCTTAATGTGGGTTTGCCCTAGATTTAGGGAAGATTTGAGATTTATATCATTCACTTATTGAACATTATTACTGATCGTATTAACAATTGACAAGGGTTATGATGGTAGAACATAGTCCCTATATGGCCTTAATATGGGTCCACTATTTGGGAAAGATATGAGATTTTTATCAATGGAAATTGTAAGAAATGTCACCTTTTTTTGGTGAGTTGCAGTGATGTCACCGTTATAATAAGTTAAGTTTAAAATATACCTATTATCGTGAGCTACTGAAATTGTCCTTAAATAATCGATTATTTATTCTTTAAAAGCCTCTCTCGTCCAAAAAAGTTGTCTGAAGAACAATCAACTACTCCGGGTATCTCTTCAAAAAATTATCTTCATTCCAGATATTGCACAAAAAGGTAAATTAATATTTCAGATCTTCATTTCCATTTTTTTTGTATTTATGTGTGGTATAACAATATATGAAATTTATGAACATGTTGTCTCAATTTTTTTTTGTTTATGTCTGGGGGTTGTAAACTTTTAAAATATAATGAATGAACATGTATGCATTTTTTTGTATATATATTTGGCCGAGTTGATTTGAAGTGGTGCAAACAAGTTTAAAATTTTGGGCATAAAAGCTGGAAAGCATGTTAAAAAAGCTCGAAACATTTGAAAAAGCGCTCGATCCAAAAAATAAATGCTCGATCCCTCACAAAAAAACTCGATCCCTCACAAAAAAAGCTCGATCCCTAAAAAAAAAAACTCGATCCCTAAAAAAAAAAGCCCGATCCCTAAAAAAAAAACCTTGATTCCTCACAAAAAAAGCTCGATTTCTCATAAAAAAAAGCTCGATTTCTCATAAAAAAAAACTCGATTCCTCACAAAAAAACTCAATCCCTAAAATAAAAAGGTCGAACCATATTAAAAAAAAAGCTCGATTATGTACAAATAGAGCTCAGTTCTGAAAAAAAAACTCGATCCCATTCAAAAAAGCTCGATCATGTACAAAAACGGCTCGATCATGTACAAACACGGCTCGACCATGTACAAAAAAGCTCGATCAGTAAAAAAAATCTCGATCGCTTACACTTTTGATTTTTGTTTAATCATTTATAATTATAAATTTAATATTAAATGTTTTTTTTTAATAATGGTTTCTGATGATGATTTTGACAGGACAATAGATAGGGTGAGAATAGTCATATCTTACAACAGTCGATGGGAGCAATTACCCAACAGAAATCAGAGGTATTTAGGTTCCGATAACCAAGGTTTGTATGTGTCAAAGAATTTGAGTTACGACGAACTAGTGTCAATCGTGCAAACCACTGTGAAGTTTGATGAGAACAAATACAGTGTTGATCTACAGTCTATATCAATTGTTCCTAGGACTATATGTCGTACATTTATAAGAAACAATGATGATGTTCAGATTATACTAAGGGAAGATAGGGTGATCCCTCAAGTATGTGTTAGTCTAATCGAGAGGCCAGCAGGAGGTGTCATTGGTGAAGATATCCCTCATCGTGATAACACCCAACAATTTTGATCGTCATGTAGAAACAACCAGTTGTTCACAGAAAGAAGTGGGATTGATGATCGGAAAAACATATGTGATGTCCCACCGGAAGTAGCCGCCCATGATAATATACTGGGACCTCAATTCGGCGATGTATTTGGTTGTCAATTTGAGATGAATGGTAGGCAGTACAACTACCAATACAATGAGATCTACAATGAGCATAATACAACACCGAATGTTGGGGTGATTCATGAGGTGGATAATTAGGGCAATTTCAATTCTGTACAAAATGTAGAGGATGATGAAGAACCTGTCCAAACGGAAAGACGTGTGAGACATGTGCACAGATTTAGTTCCAGTGCACCAGATATAGCTGGGACCTCCGAGGTTTGGGCTAATGTAACTCCAGATGATTATGATAATACCACAACATGGGTTATTCTAGGAGCAGAATCATACTCGTTTGGTATGGACGGAAGCAGGAACTTGGTTGAAGATGAACCTACAAGCATGATATATAAAGGGTAATTTTTTCCAACGAAAAAGAATTTGAAGAGACTAGTAGGCCATTTTGCAATGTGGCAGAACTTCGAGTCGAAGGTGAAAAGGTCCAATAAGATAACATTACATCTAGTTTGTTTGATGGGAAATTGTATATGGAAGTTAAGAGCGGTGAGGAGAGATGAAGGCACATACTTTCAAGTAAGAAATTTTGTCAACTACCACATTTGTCCGTTAGAGGAAATTCACCGCCGCCACCGACAAGTTAGTGCAATCATAATTGGAGAAATTATTGCACCTAAACTTCAACAACAAGATGGTCGACTAATGCGTCCTAAAGAAATAATCGCCGACATGAAATCAATGTATGGAATCCAAATCATGTACAGTAAGGCACACGCCGCCCTCGATTATGTGTTGTCACTGACATATGGAACGCATGATGAAACCTTCCAACTGCTTCCATCATTTGGTTACCTTTTGAAACAAAAAAATCCTGGCACAATCATTGACTTACAGTGCGACGAAGATGGTAAATTTCTGTACTTTTTTATGTCGATTGGTGCCTCACTTAGAGAATTCCAGACATGTATGCGTCCAGTAATTGCCGTTGATGGTACCCATTTGAAGGGACGATTCTGGGGTACAATGTTTGTTGCAACAACACAAGATGGGAACGAACAAGTGTATCCAATTGCTTTTGGATTGGTTGAAGGATGCCCTATGTCATATTGATGAGCTAGTTTTCATTTTCGATAGGCATGCAAGCATTGAAGCAGGGATTTCTCAAGTGTTCCCTTATGCCACTCATATCATATGTTGCTGGCACTTTGCTGAAAGTATTAAGAAGCGATTTCATAGAAAGGATGTTGCAGCAATAATGAACAATGCAGTCCGTGCATACACCGAGTTTGAATATAACCGGCATATGAAACAGTTAAGAAACTTGCACTATAATGCATATGATTATGTAATTGATGCCGGTCCACACAAGTGGTCCCATATACACTGGCCGGTAAGAAGGTACAGGGTGATAACAACAAATGTTGCAGAATGCATAAACTCATGCCAAAAATTTGCTCACCAACTGCCTATGTTGACTCTGGCTGAGTTCATTAGGAATATACTGCAACAGTGATTTCACGATCGGTATGGAGCTGTACAAACCATGCATCATCTGTTGACCGACGCAGCACATCTTGTGCTCTTAAAATGTGTGGAGAAGTGTGGTTTTTTGACCGTAAATCCAGTAGACTGAAATATTTTCTCGATCAAGCGGTATGGAAAACAGTGGACTGTTGACTTAGCCCGGAAGACTTGTACTTGCAACAAATTCTAAATGGATCATTTTCCATGTTCTCACGCTCTTACGGCGGCACGGTACATTACTTTCAAGTTTTACTGTGAGGTGATTATTACTGAACCGTGAAGCTGATCGTTTTCAATGTTTTTTATAGGGAGCGAAACTTGGACTTGACAACTTTGTGTTCGGACTACTACAAGAGACAGACACTTATTGACGCGTACTCGGTTCCTATTATGCCTGTGGGAGATCCTTCCACTTAGGTTATGCCATCTGACATTGCTCAGAGGGTGATTTTAAATCCAAACTCCAGGAGACAAGCAGGACGCCCGAGGGCGAGTCGCCATGTCTCGTCTTCGGAGAGGACAACTACACAATCTTGTAAAAGATGTGGACAACCAGGGCATAATTTCAGGAAATGTTCTAATCCACCTATGATTAATGAAGGTCCAAGCAGAGGTGTTCCCGATGAATACCGCCGTAAGTGTAGCATCTGTCATTCAATTGGACACAACAAACAGACGTGCCCTAACATTGACTCTAATAGGGAATGAATGACAAAGTTTTGATTACATTGTAAACATTTGGAATTTATCAGATTGTAATAATTTGGAATTGCAATAATTACTTATTAATGAATGAATTAATATTCATGAATGAATTACATTTCTTTGTACATAAAAATGGTAATATACAACCAATCACTATGCGGGCCTGGAGTTACAAAAAATCTCCACAACCATTTTCTCCCGAATGATCCCCATGTCGTCCTCTGACCAATCAAAAGGGTTTCGACCCGCCAGTAAGTACTCGATTAGTCTCAAAGTATGGGGACCACAGTTACCTCTGCAATTGGACACATTAAAAACCGTTACAAATCGTTCTTAAATAATATCTAAGCATGTGAATGAAATAGAATGTCTTACGATTTGTTTTATTAGGATACTGTAGAAGTAGACACCACGTTGACCGAGAAGGGATTATTTTCCTTAGGGAACAGCCGACGACCACCTCGTCGTGTAGTGTGGAACCCCGCGTCGTTCAACATGGAAGGTAAAAACCACTGTAATGGCCGGACCTGCTGCTTCCTGATATAATGAGGGACTTCCTGTCTCCAAGGGTCAAATATCTCAATCTTCCTGAGAATAAGGTCGACGGTCACCACTAGTCAATGTTGGCCCCCAACGTTGCACGAAATCAGGACCTGTAATAGTATGCATAGGTGTTAGGTCAGGAGATACGAACAGTTTATATTTTAAATCATTTCCATCGTCTAACACTTACCAGGAAACCTCGTGCCATGGGCGGTTTCCACTCATGATTGCTCCACGGACCGTCTGAATGTCCTCTTACAACCATCGGGACTATAACACATTCCACCTTGCCGTGGTCACAGCCCCATGGGAATCACGAGGCATCATCCTCTCCCACTGTAACAACATAAGTGGTTGTACATACAATCATTGACAATATCGTATTAATAATACAAAACCATAAAATGCAATTCGATTCCAAAAATTTATAACAACTTACATAAAATTGTGTATCCAATACGTTTATCCTCTGGTTGTACACAGTGGGGAATCCTCGCTGACGCTTACGAAGAATATGGAGGTATGCGTCCATATGTTGACAGACAATATAACTAATGAATTGTTAACAATACAACATTACTTACACAAACGTTAATATGAAAATCAAGTAAGTACGTACCGTGTCCTCCAAGTCCATGAAGTTAGACTGCATACGGATGAACCATCCGGACTCCACTGGTGCCAGCACGTCCACATCACGTTTGTTTAATGATTGAATTAGCTTTAGATAAATTTGAATAAACATTAAATATACAACCATTTTTATTAGAAGAAGTTGGACTCACAGTTCCCCGTTGATGTTCCTCTTGAAGGCTTTGTATGCCATAAGCTGGTCAGCGTCCACAAGTTTGTAGGGGTCAAAAATGTGTTCCACAGACTCGGGTCGTGTCCTCAACCTCTTTAGCTGGCATGGATATGTGTAAGAGCTCATCAACTGCCATCCACGCTTAACTAAACGCTTCATGTGTGGTAGTCCAGCCTCCAACTAGCTTCGGAGCTCGATCGTTGTTATAGGCGGTGCAGAGGGCCGCTGAGGCTGAATCGATGTCATGGGCGGTGGAGGGGACCGCAAACCCTAGGTCATCATGCTATTCAGGGGAGGGGACCGCTGAGTCTGGGTAGACATGCCGGGTGGGGGAAAACAGGGGGTTGACGTCACCCACGTCCTGGGTGGGGGAGGGGACCACAGAGCCTGGGTCGACATGTTCGGTAGGGGAGGGGACCATACCTACGCCACAGACTTCCTAGGTGGGGGAGGGGACTGTACCGATGCCACATAAGTGCTGGGTGGAGGAGGGGACCGCTGTGGCTGAATGGATGTGCTGGGAAATGGTGGGACCGCTGAGCCTGGATGGACCCAGATAGGACAGCTGAGAGGTCCGACCCCACTGCTGTACGTGTAGAAAGCTTACTATCGTTGGTATGCGACTGAGGTTGCCTCTCCAGACCTACCCCCCAGGTAGGCAGGTCCTGACTACGTCCACCTGTCATGTTTGTCCCCCCGTATACCTATTAGTCCAGTCTCCGGGACTAAAGTCTGGATCAGGAGGTGGGGGGACATCCCGGTATGTACGCATGGTCGACCCCTGAAGCCCCCAGATCATATCCAGTAACACTTGGTGTTGTTGCTGACGATCCTCATCACTCTTCCGGATCATATCCACCAACTCCAAGTGTTGACGTTGTCGATCCTCTTCACTCTTCCGGAGGGCTTCACGCACATCGTTCAACATATCTGTCCACAGAGCCTGAAATCATGTCTACATTGTTAGTATAAAACTATCAACACGTGTTAATAAAAAACACTAAACTTTGTTTTCAACTTACCTCTCCATCACGTCCAACGCCCCCACGGGAATCCCTTGTAGATGTACCATGTCCGGGGGTGGTAAACCGTCTATGCCTATGCCTTTCTAGTTGAGGGTCGGTCTCATATCCCTCACTGTCATTGGGCCTTAAACCCCCAGCAGCGGGCTCAGATCCCTCACTGTCACTGGTCCTATCTGTTAAACCCTCACCCTCTGTTAAACCCCTACCATTTGTACCATTGTTTCCGCCAAAGGTAGTCTGATCAGGGACCGAAGGCAGCATATCATCCATGTCCTCTTCTACATACAGGATCCCCCCCTCATTTATCCCGGTATAGTACAGTGCTTGTCTCTCAACTGGTGTGGGCACCAGTTCCTTCCTCGCAAACATCTGAAATATTAGTTAGAACAATATAATTGTACAAATACTAACTAATAAAAACATTAACAAATTAAATACATACCCTGGCTTTAAAAATCATTGTCAGCTTCTTCTCTCCCGGTTGTTTGGTCAACTCCCACTTCAAAATACGGGGAGTCAGATCTGTAACCCTCCGGGCACCGAACTCTTTGGCCAAATCAAGGATCACCTCGAAAGCAAATACCTGCATCAAAGATAAGTACGATAACTAACCTTAACATTGAGGACAACACCAATAAAGTATAACTTGTAATTCGAAGTTCTTACCAATAGGGCATGAGATAGACCGTATATGTTGTAGGTCTCCACCGTGTGTACGTTAGTGCCCTTTTCCTGCTGGCGTAGCTCTAACCCGTCTCGTCGCCCGTCAAACGCATGCTTGAATGAGTAAATAGAATGCATGTACATGTGGGCACCCCACGGGAATACGTGGAACGCATCAAGATCCTCAACCAGTTGAAACTGTCAAACTGGAATCTTGAATCTCTCATCCATCCTCATCAGTATCCAGTTCAACATATATATGAGGCAGAGCTTGACAGCATCGTACACTTTTTCGAACTCTGCGACGGTGACAACACCCCTAATCTCTTCCAACGAGACCTCATCGGCTCCAGAAAAGTACCGTTGATGTATGTCATTCTCCACTTCTGCATACTTGGTCGTGTCTGATAACACTCCAAACCGTAATCCGGTGATCAGATAAAATTCCACCTTCGAAAACCTCACCGACTGGTTCCCTAACATGAACTATATCTCACCTGTTGGGCAGTTATGATGCAGCTCCCTCAAAAGCAGCCGATGGATAATACCACCCAAAAACTTCATCTCCCGATGCATCGTCAGGAAATGCCCGAAACATGACGCCATGAACCGACACCGATCTTCATCTGCAAATTCTGCAGGGACCCGGTTCAGCGCGTCGTCTATATGGCCAAGGGCATCAAAATGGTTGTGTCGAGTTAATTTGCCCTCGTACCAGTCTCCTTCTTGAGTTTTAAGCAAATCCCTCAACCTATTTCTTATCTGCAATGTAACCGAAATACAACATCATTAAACAGAACAAATTTCGTAACTAAAATTAAAAGTCTCGATCCAATGTAAAAACAGTTTGGTCCTAAAAAAAATATGCTCGATCCCAGGAGAAAAAAGCTCGACCATTTTAATAAAAAGCACGATCCTATGACAAAAATGCTCGATCCCATAACACAAAAGCTCAGTCCAATTATAAAAAAGCTTGGTCCTATAAGAAATAAGCTTGATCCAAGGACAAAAAAGCTCGATCCAATTATAAAAAAAACTCGGTCCTATAAGAAATAAGCTTGATCCAAGGACAAAAAAAGCTAGATCCAATGACAAAAAGGCTCGACCCTTTAAAAAAACTCGATCCTATGAAAAAATGCTCGATCCCATAACAAAATAGTTTGATCCTATGTAAAAAAAGCTCGATCCCAATATGAAAAAACTCGATTCAATGTAAAAAAAAGCTCTATCCCTTTAAAAAAGACTGGATCCTATTCAAAAAACACTCGAACCCTTATAAAAAAAACTCGACCCACCATAACCAAATTTTCACGAAAATTAAGCTTGACTTATACAAAAAAGCTCGACCATTTAGAAAAAAGTTCGATCCTATGAAAAAAATGCTCGATCCCATAACAAATAAGCTCGATCCTATGTAAGAAAAACTCGATCTTATTCTCAAAAAGCTCGATGTCATGATGAAAAAGCTCGGTCCAATGAAAAAAAACCTCGACCCTACTGAAAAAAGCTCGATTCTTTTTCAAAAAAGCTTGATCCCTTTCAAAAAAGATCGATCAAATTCAAAAAAAGCTCGAAACATTACAAAATAAGCTCGACTTACCAAAACCTAATTTTCACGAAAATAAAAGCTCGATTCTCTTGCAAAAAGTCTCGATAACCCAGATTTCATCTTCCTCAACTGATATTCAACCAAATTACAAACCTCAACCTAAACCACAACCATTCTCAGATCTCTATTTTAACCGGTTTCTACAATTTTTATCAACAAAACTCAATTCTAACATGTAATGCAAGTTAATAACAACAAAAACGATGGAAAAAAACTAATCTTACCTTTCTCAATCTCAGTTGTTCTCGTGTAATCTCGTTCCGGTCACTTCACCGTCTATTAGTTTCCCGTCGGTTTGACTGTTGCTTTTCTCTGACTTAGAAAACGACAAATTCCTCACTGTTTTAATATTTCGGGGTATTTTCGCCTGAACACGTTAAATGATGCCTTTTAAACATACATTAGTAAAGTGATGATATTTGCACAATACGCCCCCTCAAATAGTGCCAATAATTTTTTAACCCCATTTTTATCATTCATTGAATGAACATTATTACTGTAAATATATATAGTTAACAAACATTACTTAAAGGAATGATAGCATAGTAGACAGAGAATATCCTGATATTAAGAGTTCAAATCCTATCAGTTGCTTTTATTTAATATTTTTTATATCTTTTTTATTTTATCATTTTTTCTACTACCTTAATCAAATTTTCATTTTCTTCTAAAATATGATATTTCACTTTTTCTTTTTCGTAGTTTTAAATTTCTTAACTACACACAATTTATGGTTATTTAATTCAATTTTATTATATATTAAATAATATTTAAATATTTTTAATGTTTTAATTTGACATATTTAACACATCGTATCAATAAATCCTAAAATCTCAAATTTTAAAATATTATATTAAAATAATTCATATATTATTATGATTCATTTTATTTTATCCTTAGTATTTTTCTTTATTTTAAAACTTTAATTTATTAAAAATCAACCAATCAAAAAATTTGTAAATAATTAGAAAATTAACAAATTCAAAAATATGTCTAGTATTATTTATCAATTAATTATTTTGTATAAAATTTAACTAAATTCATCATAAATACAAATCAAAATTTTTTATTATAAAATTAGATTGTAATTTATGTTGTTTTTATTTTTATTATTTATTTATTAATATTATGTTTCTTATTATATATCATTTTTAAATCGAGCTAGTAATGCATATCCTTTCCACATACGCACGTGGTGATGGTTCAAATTCCACAATGTGCATAATACTTCAAAAAAAAAAATTATATTTCTTGTTTTTATTTCTTTTTAAATATGAGAAAAAAAAATCAAATTTTCAGTTTTTTTTAATATAATTGTTATTTTGTTTAAGTGTTTCACATGGTTAAATTTCTGGATCCATCACTATCCAAATCGATAGGTATTCAACTTGTTCGAAGCATTTAAAATGCATACTGAGTCGAGATCAGATCAAACTTTTTACCTGGTTTGTAATCCGATCAAATATTTATATAATTATTTTTTAAAATATATATAAACAAAATCCTAACTTTTTTTATCTACCCAAAAGATGTTTTCTTAAATAATATTTATATAAAATCGTATCCAACTAATGACATGTGAACTTTTTAAGATCATATAATTCATAAAACTATACTATGAATAATGTGAATTTAACCACTCACATCATACATCGTTTAGATACGATTATAGACAAAAGAAATATTTAAATCTTGTACAGCGGTGAATTATTGTTTGGTTGGCAGTTTTCACGTACACACATGAAACACACTATCACAGACACACAGGAAACTCACTATCACTTCTGTCACCGATGCACTTTTCCACTTTTATCCTCCCTTTCCTTGACACACAGTGCAACAACCAGGAATCTGGGATACTTCACCTTTTATAATACTCAAGGCAGAGAAAAGTCAAATTCATATTGATTTAACAGGCTTCACAAGTCAAGGTCTCCGGAGATGTATCGCGTTTGAATCTTCTCTGCTCTTTTTCTCACGTATTGACTAGACCAAGACTATAGTATATATTGATCAACGCAATAAACGGTCTAAACTATTTTTTTATTATTGAAATAGAGAGAACGACGGAATAAGGCAATGTAAAACCTGGAAAAACTTTTCAGAATAAACGTGACTGCCGACTAGTTTTGTTGGAAATCTATTGATTGTGACTTGTGTATCTTGATTCAAAAGTAATAGAATTTAAGCAAACTAGAAATTACTTCAACGCGTTACCAATGTTGCTTTTTTATCTTAAGAAACTATTTATCTTTATCAATATTATGATGCCCTAGGTTAAGCAAATATGTCACTTTGAATACAATAAATAGAGTTTTTATGTTTAATTTTGTTGTTCACCTATATATATATATATATATATATATATGTTTATTTTAGAAGATAAAATTAGTGATTGACACTCAATTTGGTCTAATGAATTGATGGTAAATAGCATTTATTCCATCCATCAATATTTTAAGTTTGAATTATTTTATGTTTGAATTACGTGTCAGGAGATAGTGAAACCTTGAACTCAATCATACATAGAAATCTAATATAAGTTATTTTTTGAATACTTTGAATAATTTTTATCACACGTTAGAAACATTCCAATTTTGTTAATTTTTGGACTAGTTAGTATAGATTATTGTTACGATCTAGATACTCACGTTTGAAGATGTCTACAACTATATATATATATAATTTGTTATCTTACAAATAATAATAATAATAATTTCATTTATATTTCAATTTTTTGTCGTCATTGGAGCAAGCTATTTTGTAAATTTGAAAATCCTGGTAGTTTTGAAAGTCTTGATGAGTTTTTTACTATCTTTTATTCAAGACTTTTAAAGCTTTGGTGAAGACTATTTAGATTGCCCTCAATCTAGTAATAAATAAATAAATAATCCCTATCCAATGTATGTAATATATATCATGATAAGTTATCATTAATATATTGTTGAGATATGATATTACATAATATATTTTAAAATAATTGATCAATTTATATAATTATTAGTCAATGTTTATTCAAGAAAAAACCTTTAAATTGAATTTGTCCTTCAAGATTTTGTATACTAGTATCATAATTAATACTTCAATTTCTAGTAGAATAATGTTTAATAGCGTTCTCATCAATAATTGTCGGCTGCGTCCATCAACTATGTGCACCTGTGCAGTCGAGACAAAAGAAAATGTAAGTACAAATAAAAACTATATTAAGTTTTTTTTTTTTTTGTTTTAAAAGAAAACCCTATTGAATAAATTAATTATCATAATTTTTTTTCGTAAACGACACAGAAAAACTGTCAATAAGTTTAATTATTCATACCCTATTAATCTATATCTATATCACAACTGCACCATTTTATAAGTTTATGTGCAGAGTATTTTTTCACATATTTTATAAGTTTGTGTGCATGTATTTTTTTTACTTGACTCCATCAAATCTTCATATCAATTTTTTTTTTAAAATTTGTTTTTTTTTTTGTCATCAAAATGCTTTGGAACTTGGAAGTTAGTAATTGTAGGCAAGTTGAAGCAGTGGTCCATGGGTCGTTTTATTAAATCATTCAAGAACCTAGTTTGGGCCCATACTTATATCCTGATATAGAAAACGGTTTTACAGGGCCATGACAACTGGAGGGAGATTGGAGAATAAATTCCATTGAATCTGTAGTCTCTCCCAGGCCGAAAACTCGTAATACTTAAAATTTTTATTTTTTTTATCATCGCGAATAATTAAGACGGTAATTAGGGGCGGACCAAATGGAGGCCAGAGGCCCACTGATATATATATTTATAGTTAATTTTTTTAAAAAAATAATAATAATGAAATTTACATTTTAATATTATAAATTTTATAGTTTTATTATTTACCTCCCAATTCTATTATCTTAGTTCCGTCCCTGACGGCAATTGAATTATATCTCCAAATTGTCTTTCTCAAATGAGATACAAAAGTAAGGATCTGTAATGCTTCCGAAATCAATTTTTTTTTCCTTAAAAAAACAAAGTTAAATAATTAATATTATTTAGATATACGTGTGATAGTCTTAAGCAATAAAAAAGATGATATTAAATTCTATAATCGGTTCGAAATGATATAAATATATCAGTTATTTATACGTGGATCATTAAATTTAAATACTTTAACTTAGTTATATTCACTTGTTAAAATATCTTTTAAATCCAATTGTCCACATATAAGAAATTGATATATTTTTTATATCAGTTTAGATTGACAGTAGAAAGACTATATATATCATTTTCTCTTCGGTACGTACTGATATATGTTACATCATTACGTTACACGTGGACCATTAATTATGGAGAAACTTTAACAAGTGTATACACTTTGAGTCAAAATATATAAATCTAATGGTCCACATCCAACGCACCGATGAATTTATATCTTTACACACCGATATATATATATATATATATATAGGGGCTATATCAATCCGATTTTTTTATTCAATTTTTTGACTTCACCCTAACAACCATTGGATTAAAGAATACGTAAACAAGCAAAATGATGGTTGAGATATTGAAATAAAAAAATTAAATTAGAAAGTCTAACCATATGCCTCATACGCTCATCGTGAAGTTGTTGGTTTGAATCATTTCTATTTTTTCTAAATCCTAAATTTATTGTAATATATATATATATATATAATATTGTTAAAATATAAAAGTATTATTATACCGGCAGTAGCCAGTAGCCCTCCCTACCGTTCGTTTAGAAACAAATAATAGCATGGCAATACGGTATGGAACAATAATAGCATATTAATGTATAATACGATAAAATTCATGTAGAGAAAGACGTGACTTTATATTGAGAAAATAAATAAGTATATTATAAGTTAAGAGCAGGGATGGCCATTTTACCCCAGGTTTCCAAATCCCCACTCCCCACTCCCCACTCCCCACTCCCCCATCCCAATTTAGGGGAAAAAATTTTGGGAGGAGGGAGGGATGGGGATGACTTTTAACCTCAAATTTAAATGGGGTTGGTGATGGGTCCCCATTCTCATCCCCATTTCCTCATTTTTTCTATAAATTCCTTGAAATGGAGATAGAGATGGGGATGGGGTTGGGGTTAGGTGCCCCCATCCCCATTTTTCCATTTCATCCAAATATTATAATATTATATAAAAAATATATTAATATATATTTTTATTATATTTTTAATATTTTTATTTTACTAACTATATATACATATTTATAAACTATAACTTAAATTACACACCAATCGATCTAACTATATATACTATTGATTTTCTTGTTAAATTACACACCAAACAAGCTCCATATAATTTATTAACATATTTTACAAACTATATATACATATTAAACAACTTAACTTAAATTTCATTTCAATTTATATGGAATGTTATTTTGTATTTACATTTATTGGATTACGAATTTATGTGTTTGTTTAATATGTAATTTGTACTGATATAGAAAAAATGGAAAAACGGAAGAATAAGAGACTTTGAGAAAATAGAAAAACGGAAAAACGGAAAAAAAAAGAAAAGAAATTTAGAAAATAGGTATAAAAATGGGGATGAAAGGATCTCCCTCCAAAATTACCTCAACCGCATTTTCCCCAAATGAGGGGAGGGAGAGGGGACCTACGTCCGTCCCTATTTTCCCATTTCCCCTTTCTAGTTAAGAGTCCTCAATTCGAACTCCACGAGTTGTGTCGTTGTACAGGGCGGCAAATTGGCCATAAAATACATAGGAGATGTCACCACTCACCACTAAGTAACAAAAGTCACATGATGATGTTGAGGTTGTTTCACATTAATTAGTCACATCAAATATCTTATGTAACTTTTTTTTTTTTAATTATGGAGATGAAAAATTGAAAACTAAAATAAATAAATACAGAGAACAAGCATGGCAAGAGTCGAGAGAGAGAAAATAGTAATTAAGTTTACTTTGAAGAAGACTAGAAGAATAAACTAAACGGTGACGTTTTGTACGTCAGAGGGGGCATCACATGATTATTTGGTGCCTTCTGGCTATTCACCTAGAATAGTTTGTTTTTTTCATTTAAAAATTAATGATCTAAATTAAACTCATTAAGTTATTGTTTGTTTTTTAAATTGGTCAAACAAATTAAAAATATTAAAATTAACTTAATGAGTTAAACTATTCACTGTACATATCTAAGTTCAGTCACTATCTACAACGTCTAACCTGAGTTCATAAAGCTCGCCATTTCTTACTTAGGCGCCAATTATGTATTCACATCTGGCTTAATCAGATTTCATGATAGTGTGGCTGTGTCATGATCTGTTTAAAAATTGCAAGAACCTCATATTGACATAGTCAATGCAACATATTCATATATATAAGCTCCATGAGAATAAATCCTCTGATTTATTCTCTTCTATATATGTGTCCCATCTCAGCATACTATCTTAGTATCTAAGGCGACCTGTCACGACCTTAGAGTTTGCGCAGCACACTCGTGCGGCACTTAGGCAAATTCTATGAGAATGTTGCTAAGTAAGCCTTACAAGACAGATTTGAGAGAAAAGAGTAGAAGAGCTTGAATGGAAAACAAATATTGTATTACTATGAAGGAAACTTTACAATGCTTTGGATGCTAGAATGCTTGAGTTTCTAGGATGATTTACAAATGAGGGGGGGTTGGCTATTTATAGGTGAGCCACCTCCCTAAGGAATGTTCTAGATCAATCTAGGAGATTAAGTCTCCAGAATGTTCTACACCTAGCTAGAATACTTTACATGTATTTATGCCTTTATAAGTTTCTAGATTATTCTACAACTATCTAGTTAAATACAAGAATGGTGTAGAGAGGGTTGGGTTGCTAGAGACTTCCAGAAGCTTGACCAATGCTGGAATTGTGGAGAAGTCTCTAGAATCTTCCAAGAGCTTGGCATAGTTGTGGCCTTTGTTGGGCTCTTGAGCTTGATAGCTTGCGGCCCGTGACATCCTGCCCCACCTAAGTTCGCAACGTCCTCGTTGCATGGGAGCTGAGTATGTTGGAGTTGGCCACAAGTTGGTTTATTCCTGAGAAAGGTCTTCGGCTTGGGAAGCCTCCCTTGAGAAACAGAATTTGAGTCTCGCATCCTTAGCTCGACACAAGTGGGCTGGCTAGGTTTCGAAGGTGATCCGGCATCTTGGGTGCCTTCTCTCGGTGCCTTCGATCGCTTCCCATGGCTTGTGCGCTTCTTACTCCTTTGAATGCCTATGATCGGCGAGTTCGGTGGAGAAGTGGGAGAAATTGGTGTCTCCTCGAGCCGTACGGTGGATAGCATCCTGCATGGCTGGGGTATGTGTCCCACCGGGATGGTGAGTGCCTTGCCCCCGTTAAGAATGCTAAGTGAGTTCACAGCGGGTAGGAGGAAAGCGTTGGCTTGCTCAAAGAACGCCATGCCTAGCACCACTTGGTAGTCATCTAAGGGAACCACCGAGAAGTCGAGCTTTCCACTCCATGGGCCTAGGTGGACAATGACGTCTTTTGCTTTGCCATCAATTTGCTTGGCCGAAGAGTTGGCAGCTTTAATGATGGCGTATTCACCATTGGTGATGTGAAGACCAAGTCGTTTGGCTTCATCTGTTGAGATAAAGTTGTGCGTTGCCCCGGTGTCTAGCATTGCACGAACTTGTTTGCCTTTGATGGTGGCGTTCACAAACATGAGGCCTTTGGTAAGTGTAAGAGGCGCGGGTTGCCCTTTGAGTGCATAAAGCTGTTGGAGAGAACTCATGCTTGCTTGGGGCTCAATTGCCTTAGTTTCTTCTAGTTGGGTAACCATGGCATTGAGCATCTTTCGTTTTGGGCAGTCACGTACCCAATGTGGCCCATCACAAATGAAGCATGGATTCTTCGGCTTGATCAAAACGGGTTTGCCTCCATTGGCTTTGTCACGCCGGTTATCGCCATTGGGAGTTCTGTTTAGTCCTTCGCTCTTGCGATTGTGGTCTTTAGACTCGTCTCCCCCACCTTCCTCATGGTTGTCTGTCATTTCCTTTGTCTTGGTGAGGTCAGCAAGGGATTCTGCGGCTGCTATGGCTGCATCAATGTCTTGCACGTTCCGTCTTTCTAGCTCCACTCTCGCCCATTCCTTGAGACCGTCCATGAAAAGGAATAGTTTGTCTTTATCGGACATATCTTCGATCTCGAGGATTAAGGTAGAGAACTCCTTGATGTAGTCATGGATGGATCCAGACTGCTTGAGGCGACGAAGGCGGCTACGGGCCTCCTTATCGGCGTTGGTTGGCGAGAACTGCCTCTTGAGTTCTCGTTTGAAGTCTTCCCATGTGCGGATGGGGTGGATAGTATCACCGTGCTTGCGTCGCCACCATAGTTGAGCAGAATCCCGAAGGAAGGTGGGAGCATTGGTGATCCGTGTAGCATCATCCCTAACTCCTTTGGCCTCAAAGTACTGTTCTAGGCCAAAGAGGAAGTTTTCCACTTCCATGGCGTTACGATTGCCGTTGAATGTGGATGGCTTAGGGATTTGGATGGCGCCCCATGTACTCGTGCTAGCGAAGGCACCATTGCCATAAGTTGGGTTGTTTTTGAACGAAGTCCATTCGGTGCGAACTTCATCCATCTCGACTCGAATGGCCCGCAACTCTTGCTCGACGAAGGTGCGAGTGTTGCGGATTTCTTCAGTAAATTGGCAGATTTCCTCCCGAATGCCCTTCTGGAACTCTTGTAGCATTGCCTTGGTCGCCTGAGCTATTATGGCATAATTGGTTTCTAGGCCATCGAGGTGGTCGACCACGGTGCTCAAGGTGGTTTGCATTTCGGAGAGGGCTTCATCGTGGACATCTACGCGAGATTCCAAAGCGTCCATGGACGGACCCTTGGACTTGCTACGCTTGGTGTGGGTGCGTTGCTCGCCACGACCATGCGCTTGCTCGCCATGACCATGCGCTTGCTCTTCCACTATAGCAGCAACTTCGCTATCGGAGGCCATGACTCGTGCTAGCTGTGGTTGCTTAACCAGACTCTGATACCAACTGTCACGACCTTAGAGTTTGTGCAGCACACCCGTGCGGCACTTAGGCAAATTCTATGAGAATGTTGCTAAGTAAGCCTTACAAGACAGATTTGAGAGAAAAGAGTAGAAGAGCTTGAATGGAAAACAAAGATTGTATTACTATGAAGGAAGCTTTACAATGCTTTGGATGCTAGAATGCTTGAGTTTCTAGGATGATTTACAAATGAGGGGGGGTTGGCTATTTATAGGTGAGCCACCTCCCTAAGGAATGTTCTAGATCAATCTAGGAGATTAAGTCTCCAGAATGTTCTACACCTAGCTAGAATACTTTACATGTATTTATGCCTTTATAAGTTTCTAGATTATTCTACAACTATCTAGTTAAATACAAGAATGGTGTAGAGAGGGTTGGGTTACTAGAGACTTCCAGAAGCTTGACCAATGCTGGAATTGTGGAGAAGTCTCTAGAATCTTCCAAGAGCTTGGCATAGTTGTGGCCTTTGTTGGGCTCTTGGGCTTGATAGCTTGCGGCCCGTGACAGACCGCACGTGTAAGAATATCGGTCTCAACCTGATGATATATTTAAACAATATTTGTGTGAAATATATGCTAGCAAGGAAAAATGATTTATTCATATAAAATAGTGAAATTCAAACAAATCATCATGATTACAATCTATGTAACCCTAAAGACTTAGCATGTGACGAGTAAACATCTCTAGTCATTGCTTTGGTCAATGGATCGGCTACCATTTCATGTGTAGATATGTATTGAATAATCACTTACTTTTTTCCTTTGACATCTCTGACAAAATTATATTTTGTCTCCATATGTTTGGATTTACTGTGATATTTCGAATCCTCTGTGTAAGCAATGGCTACTTGATTATCACAGTAAATAGTTACTGATCTTGAAGCATCGGTAACAATCTCTAGATCCTTAATGAATCTTTTGAGCCAAACATCTTCCTGTACTACTGCTGAACACTCCACGAATTCAGCTTCCATTGTAGACAATGCAATACATGTCTGTTTCTTGCTACACCATGAGATAGCACCTCGACTGAGCAAAAATCCATACCCTGATGTTGATTTTCGCTTATATAGATCACCTCCACAGTCGGCATCTGTATATCCGACTAAGCGCAGATCTCCTCCTTGGTAGCATAGAGAATAGTCTGCAGTTCCCTTGAGGTATGCTAAGATCCTCTTAATTGAATGTCAATGTTTCTGCCCAGGGTTGGATTGAAATTTACTCACAAACCCAACTGCAAAACATATATTAGGCCTTGTACACATCATTGCGTACATGAGACTCCCAATGGCATTGGAGTAAGGAACTCTACTCATTTTATCTCGTTCTTCAGAAGTCTTGGGGTACATTTCGAGACTAAGATTTTGTCCTTTTGATATATGAGTATCCATAGGCTTACAGTTAGCCATATTGAATCGTTCTAGAATCTTTCTAATGTAAGGCCTTGTGATAGAGCTAGAAGTTTCTTTGAACGATCTCTTGTAATATTTACTCCAAAAATATATGCAGCTTCGCCTATATATTTCATCTCAAAATTTAAAGATAACCATTCTTTAATGGCCATGACAAAACTCTTATCATTTCCAGCTAATAGTATGTCGTCCACATATAATGACAATATTATAAAATTATCTTCAGACCTTTTCATATAAACATAATAGTCGTCTTCAGTCATTGTAAATCCATACGACATTACTGTCTGATGGAATCGAAGATACCACTGTCTAGAGGACTGTTTCAAACCATATATCGATCGTTTGAGCTTGTAAACTTTGCGCTCTTGACCATTTGAAATAAAATTTTCAGGTTGTACCATGTAAATTTCTTCTTTCAATTCTCCATTGAGAAATGCTGTCTTTACAACCATTTGATATAATTCTAGGTCCATACGTGTGACGACTGCCAGAATAAGGCGTATCGAAGCAAATCTTACTACAGGAGAAAAGGTTTCTTCATAGTCTATACCCTCTTGTTGAGTATATCCTTTTACGACTAGACGCGCCTTGTACCTCTCAATCGTACCTTTCAATCGTACCATCCGTCTTTCGTTTGATGTGAAGAACCCATTTGTTTCCAATGGCTCGACGATCAAACGGTAAATCAACCAAGTCCCAGACATGGTTATTTTTCATTGACTCTATCTCTTCTTCCATGGCTTTCATTCAAAATTTATTAGCAGGTGAGGTGAGAGCTTCATTTGCATTTTTAGGTTCATCACTGTCATGTGAAGCAACAATAAATGTTTCCCTCTCAATCTCAAAACGACGACGTGGGATAGCTCTTCAGTTACTCTTTCGAGTTTGTAAATCTATAGAAGCTGGTTCAACAGCTGTGTTACTCCCACTAGGGACAGAAGTTCCAAGTGAATTTGTATATACCTCAATTGGAGTGTTTAGATTTACATCTTCATTAAGATCATCCAATTCAAAGAATCAAACATCTTTATCAACCTCACCTCTATTTGGAAATTCCTGTTTCAAGAAATTGACATCTCGTGATTCCAATTCAGTCACACTTCCATCAGAATTCTCACCTATCAGTGTATATCCTTTAGAGTGCTCAGAGTATCTAATAAAGATGCACTTTTTTCCTCTCGTACCCAACTTTCCATATTGACTGGATAGATCATGAGCATAACTCGCACACCCCCAGGGTCTCAGGTTTGTTAAAACAGGTTTTCTACATGTCCATAACTCATATGGGGTGGAGGTGATTGATTTTGAAGGCACACGATTAAGTATATAGGCTGCAGTTAATAAAGAATCTCTCTAGTATGATAGTGGTAGATTTGCTTACGCCATCATAGACCTAACCATTTCCAATAATGTTCTATTCCTTATTTCCGCTACACCATTTTGTTGTGGAGTGTAAGGAATAGTCAATTGCCTTTCTATACCTTTCTCATTACATAACTCCTTGAATTGATTGGAAAGATATTCACGTCCTCAGTTAATTCTCAAAACTTTTATTTTCTTGTCTAATTGATTTTCAACTAAATTCATAAATATTTTGAAGAAATCCAATGCTTCGGATTTATGAGAAATCAAATAGACATGACCAAAACGTGTGTAATCATCTATGAATGTAATGAAATAGGAAGCTCATTGCCTCGCTCTTACATTCATTGGACCACAGATGTCTGAATGAACCAATTGCAATGGAATTTCAGCTCGAGTTCCTTTACCAAATGGTTTTCTTGTAGTTTTTCCTGTTAGACAATTCTCACAAATAAACATCTCTATTCTAGTGAGTGATCCCAATAGACCTTCTTTGGCCAATCTGCTCATTTTATCTTGCCCAATATGGCATAGTCTAGCATGTCAAGTATAAACATCAATATTATCAGAAGTAGATATTAAGGAAAAACTACTATCATTATTAATATTGTTAAAACCAGTATCCAAAACCATAAAACCATAAAACCATTTAACAAATAACCAGTACCAATTTGAATAGAATTCAAATAAATGTTCAAATTATTTCCATGGAAATTTAAAGCATAATCTAGGCTAAGAAGAGTAGTAACAAAGACTAAGTTTCGTCGGATCTCAAGTGCATACAACACATCATGAAGATAGAGGGTTTTGCCATTGCAAAACTCTAGTTTGCACGTGCCTATAGCATTGACTTCCACTCTTGAGTTGTTTCCCACATATATCCACTTCGTTCCCTATGGGATCCGACGATATTTCACAAATGCTCCCTGGTCTCTAGCTACATGGTCTGTTGCTCCTGAGTCTACAGTCCACAGAGGACGAGATTTAGTCAGTAAAACAATGCTAGAAACATAAGCATATTTATTTATGGAATTGGGTTATACCTTTTTCGGTTAAGTGCATTCACGAGCGAAGTGACCCAGTTTTCCACAGTTGTAACAAGTTGTCTTAGCCTTATCCTTCTTAACTCCAACCCGTTTACATCTCTTCTGTTTTCTGATCACAGCTTTCTTATTGTTGACACCATAACATTTTCCCTTTTGGAAAGGTTTTTTTCCTCTATTGTGCTTTGGGCCCGATGCCTTACGCGAGTCTGGTATTGCCCTATAAAGTTGTCTAGAAGCCTTAGCAGTCTCTTGGCGCTCAACTTCTAGTTCCAGATAGCGCGAGATATCATCAAAAGTTTTGATGCTATCATTATGCGTCATATTGATCTTCATGTGCTCTCAACCATCAGGAAGAGATCGGATAACAACTTGAACCTGTTGCTCGTCAGTCATGACATGCTCGGTGTTTTTCAATTCGTGCATCATGTTTGACATCTCTCTTAGATGTTGCCTCATCGTATGATTTTGGCACTTCCTAAGCATAGTGGTTGATGTACCACCAAACTTGTCCTTCAGAGCAATCCACATTGCTTGAGCAGTTTCATACTCCTCAAACTCATACATAAGGTCATCAACCATACTGATCAGCAACGTTATTCGAGCTATGCTGTTTTGAAAATACAATCACGGTTAAATGCTCAAGGCTAACCTGGGAGGGGGGGGTGAATAGGTTAGACATTTTTTTCGACTCCCTTAGAAACAAACAAAAGTTTGTCCCTCTTAATTGCTTGTATCACAATATATTTATTAATTAAAGACAATTAATCAATATATAAACACAAGTAAATTGTAATACAAACAAGTAATTGTAACACATACACAATCTATATTATAGAAAGGAAGTCAACATATATAAAGAGTTCTATCCACAATACAAATATTAGAGAGATAGGGATAGAGAAAAGTTGACACAAGATATAACGTGGTAAACCTCTGAAGAGGAAACATCCACGGGCTAGCAGCCACCGACAAACAAAATCCACTAGTAGATAAGACAAGTACAATCTCTCAAGTGACCTCTTCACCTAGAAACTACCCTCCTATCTTTCTCTAGAAGTTGCCGCCCTATGCTCAACAATCCGAGGCTTCACACCTCTTATCAAGACTTTCTTGCTCACCTTATCCGGATCCTTACGACCCAAGGCAAGACTTCTTGCTCAACTAAGTCCTCATGACTCTAGTCAAGACTTCCTTGCTCACCTATCCGAGTTCTCCCAACTCTAGGCAAGACTTCTTGCTCGACTATCCGGATCTTTCCGACTTTAGCCAAGACTTCCTTGCTCGGCAATCCAAGGCTTCACACCTCTTGCCAAGACTTCTTGCTCAACACAATATGTCTCACACCTATTGTTAAGACTTCCTTCTCACAAGGCATTTAGGTGATCATGAATGCAAAACGCAAACAAGCACGCAACATAGAATGTTATGATCAACACATCCTATGGAAAATACTAGACATGAGCATGAATGTACAAATCACATATAGTATAGTTTATCGTGCATGTGTAATCAATCTAGATTATGTAAGATATGTTCAATATTAATCACAACCTAGATACATGCATAGATCTAAACTTAAATCACAAGATATGTCAATAAATCACAAGATCAAGTTTAAATCACACAACCAAAAACATGCTAAAATCATATGATAAAGTCAATTAGATTTAAGCTAAAGTTCTAGAGCATATTCTTAATCATAGATTCAACAAATCACATGAATAGCTCAAAAGAACATAAGCACATGTATTATGTGAGAATTTCGGCTAAGAGAGCCTAATACATGTGAGGAACTATTTTTTCTCAAAATCAATCAATCAAAGATCATCAAATAGTCCTAGAATCAAAGTTAGCACAATACAATCACAAACATGTGATAACATAGGTAAAATCAAAACATAACTCAACATGTATGATTTCAATTGAAACTCAATCTAGCTTTGAAAGTGTTCAAAACACAAATCAAAACACTCACAATATAAAAATATATGTAGAAGAAGAAAACCCAAGGCAATTGACCAGGTTTTAAAAGAAAACTTTGAGAGAAAATCAATACCTTAGTTGATTTAGGTGCAGTCCCATTTTTGTATGATTAGATACCAAAAAAAGCAGCAAAACTTACTCAAACCCTCAGAGAAAAGATGGAGGATGAATAGATGAACACTCTCAACTTCGAATCACTCAAATCGGAGTTCAAATGAAGAAGTTATGGTTTTTGGAAGGTGAGAAAATTTAGAGAGGAAATTTCTGCACACTTGTTTTAAATTTCTTCTTAGAATGAAATGTGAGAGGGAAAGAGTTTATCAAGGAGTGGGAAACTTGGACATGTAAAATGACCAAGAGGGGCAAGAAGAAGCCAAGCAAGCTTGCTGCCCAAGATGGCGCGTGGGCATCTCGAGGCAGCAAGCCTTTTGCCCCGAGATGGCCAAGTGCCATCTCGGGAAAGAAGACATTGTTATTTCTCCTTCGACCTTCATTCGCGTTCTTCGACCGTTCTCCGGCCTCCAAACTCGGAATTCAAATCTGTTTGTGGATTTCCGAACCATAACTCTCACACAGACATGGAAATATAAGATACTTAACCCAGAAAATAATAATTCGACTCGATATACGAAGACGAAGACAATGTATGCAACATGAGTTGAAAGTGTAATATCTTTTGACTTAGAACTTGAAATCAATAGTATGAGTAACCGAAATGACCGGAACTTAATCAAGAATGATTTAAGACAAAATCCAAGTTCAATATCCATGCTATACAAATATATACATACACAAACACAATTCACACTAGAATGCAAACTACATAGAGATAGTTTCCAATCATGCATATTCCAAAACATGTTATTTCCATACCAATGCATGAGCATTCATCTTCAAGTGTGTGAATGTGTTATACATGGTGCATAACGATGCATGGATACATATGAATGAATTGTATATGTGTACCTATAATGGTGCACAACGATACAGGGACACAAATGTATGATATGTGTGTGTGTGCCTATATTGGTGCACAACGATGCAGGGATACAAATGTATGATATATATGTGTGTGCCTAAGTCTTGTAAGAGAAAGATAAGGTCTTAGTATACTTTTGTAGAATCAAAGTGCATCATTTCTCTTTGAAGACGTAGAACTTGCTTTGACTTGTTGTTTCTTCTTCCTTGAAGCTTGAATCATCATGAATCATCATGAATCTAAACAACTAAATCATTACAAGTAAACATCATTTTGATATGGAATTAATGTCAACACAAACTAAAACCTAACATGTTTTTCCTCTTCCAGACTTTGTAAGCCTCCATGTCCCTTCTGTGTTGAGTAGTAGTTCCTGCTGCAGGTTCAACCATGATGTTGGTTATTGTTTCAAGAGCCTCTTGCTCAGTAAGGATGTACTGAACCTTGCGGTGCCAAATATCATAATTTTCACCGTTCAATTTCTCTCCTTTGTTCAATTCGGCCACAATATTTTTGGTAGCAAAAGACATTTTCTGTAATTTAGACAAAGAGATGTATCTTCTTTAGTGCTATCATATTTTCAAGTTCACACTTATTATTGCATCAAACATTTACACTAAGAAATATAATAGAGTAATATATATGAATAGATTCGAAAAATAGTTGAGACTTTTAATCATCATCTAATTCCAATATTAAAACTAGCATATAGTATTAGTGTATTTTACGCAATTATAACGGTTCTACTCCCACTAAGCAAATATTATTATTAATAATAAATAACAATCAAGTATGATTCAATAAGTTCAAAGGAAAAATTTAAATAAACATAAATAAACAATAAAAAATTTATAATGTAAATCTAATAACTATTTTTAAAATAAGAAACTTTGAACTTAGTTCTATCATGCATATTGTAGTAAGTTTTATCACTCCGAATGCATATTTCTCTGACTTCTTAACCCTTGCAGTTGCAACTTTTTCAAACCATGGACCCTTTTTGCGTGCACAGTGACTCATGTGTTTTGCGCTACAAAGGTTCGGAAACATGCTCAAAACTGCAGTACGCCTCATGTTCATCATAACACGGCGTTCCTCTGCTATTTCTATCTAATCAATAACATCATTAAGCAAGATGTTAAGCAAAATAATATTGCTTTTATTAATATTATCAAGAATAATAGGTTCTATATATTGCAGCTCTTGTGGGAGAGCTCTCAACAATATCTTCGTAATTGAGATCCAATTACTACAAGAAAAACAATATTTCTTGACAGTTTTTTTATTGAGTGTTTTTCAAAACTGTCAATTAACTTATAAAAATTGACAGTCATTTTTAACTGTCAAAAAGAGTTGACAGTTTTTTAGAACAGTCGTATATTAACTGTCAAATATGATTGACTGTTTCTAACAACCGTGAACAAATTTATTTTTCAAAATTTTATTTATCTTCGCTAATTTTTTTAAAACCTTTTACTTTCTATTTTCAACACTAAAAAAAATCCAACTTTTTACTAAGTTCCCACTATCACAATTTAACTGTATCTAAAAAAAAAAAAACTTCATAATTTCACTGTATCAAAACTAAAAAAAAAACTAAAAAAACTTTCTTTCTGTGTAACTGTTTCCCTCTCCTTAACTTAAGATTTCTCATAGCTTAAATTTCTATGATCCTTTGTTTCTTCAATCTACCAAACTTCTTTCAAATCTGCATAACAGTTTGAGTTGTTTGTTGTAAGTACACTAAAATCTTTAATTTTTTTTTGTTAGTACACTAAAATCCCTAAAATTCCAAAATTTTAGGGTATTTATCTCTCCTGCTGTTTTAGAAATTTTACAGAAAAAGATTATTAAGATTCAAGATTTTTTTTTTTTTAGATTCAATTTGGTTGGATTTTACAGTTGTTGTCATTAAGAAGGAATACAGACTCTGGTAGGTTTAAAGATTTGTTGTTAGGTGAGGAATTTTAAAACCTCTGAGTTGTTACAGTATTCGATTTTTTTTTTGCCAACTCTTTCCACTTCTATATTCTAATCAATTTTTTTTTTATAATGAGCATCGATCAATTAATTTAACTAGTTAAACTTTTTGTTTGAAATCACTAATAATTTTATGAATAAAAAAAAGTACAGTGCTCAAACCAGGTTCAGATGACAAGATTTTTTTTATAAATAAACAGTTTTCTTTAATAATATTAATTTGTCTTTATATATTGTATTTGCTAGAAAAAAATCTATTTTACTCTCATGTTGATTTTCTATTTTTTTAAATCTAATTTATTCATTGTTTCTTTTCTATTTGCATATTACAGGTTTGTCAATTGTGGTTGAGCCAAATATTCAACTGGAAAAAGAACTTAAGTTGTTGGAAAGGTAGACCTCGCAAACTTCATATAGTTTAAGAAACTTAATTTTAATTGTATCTAATTTCTAGGTAAATGTATCATTTTATTTTAAACGAGTTGGTTGTCTTGATACTGTGAATATGTTTTCTGTTTCTCTGTATATACATGCATCATATACAGAGAAACAGAAAACATATGTGAGATCAGATTGTGAAGGTTTTTGGATTCATTATAACACATCGCAGGGATAACAGAGCATAAGCTAGGCAATGGAAAGATTCAATGATATTTGTTATTGCATGTTAAATGGTATTATTTTTTTTGAATTCGAGTTTCATTTTTTATTATTGATTTCATATGTATGTAAAAAACTGCTATATAAGGTAGTTTAATATATTTTTTTATGTATTGTACATATATTTTTAATTATTTCTCTATTTTTAATGTCTTTTTTCTTATCTTTTTTCAGTTTTAGACATGGAACAAGAAGGGAATGACTTACCAATTAGTACTAGCTAGAGCACCAAGAGGATTGACAATAAAAGCTCAGATTATAAAAAACAAAAGCGAGGGAATTAAGTCAATGGTGCAATATAATGACATGGGAGTAATGGTGTGGGACGTGAAAACTAACCTGATTAGCGTTTTTGGTATTTTAGCACGAACTATAATTCCCATCACATATGATGATTGGCGATATGTCCCACGACATATTAAAGATAAACGGTGAGAATATGTAAAGGTAAACAAAAAAAAAAATCTCTTATTTGTAGATCTATAGCAATATGTTATACATGTTTGTAGTTTTAGCAATTATATTTAACATTTTCAAGCCTATTGCATACTATTAACATTTCAAAATATGTATAATCTATATGTTCATCACAAAGGCTTGGAGTCATTCAAAAAAAATCTATAATCATTTTATTTATATGAGATATTTGTAAAATACAAATCTGATTTTTTTTTATGACAATATGACAATATTATTTGTACATATTTTTGACAGTAATTTGTAAAGTAATCAACATTTTATTAGAAAAAAGAACATTACATTACTAACTCAATTATATATATATATATATATATATAAATATATAAATATATAATTACAAGTGTGTTATATAGTGTTCGTATCATTTAATCTAAAATGTTTGTAGGGTTCATTTGAGCTTAATCTTAAGAGCAGGAAAAGTGTGTTGTCAATTTTTGACAGTACATTTCGATCTTTTAGACACACATTGATGGTTAAATACATTCTTCCCTTCAAAGCTAATCCTGAAATTTTGGAGTACCTTTCAATAATTTATAGCTTTATTAAAAAGGACCACTAGTCTCAATTGTGGTTAGCCGTCTATCTGAAAAGTTCACAGTGAGTACATCTAAAGTGATTCTTGTTGTTTTTATTGATTTAAGTTACTTTGTTTGAATATGTACTAATTAAGCTAGCTTTTATAATTTTTTAGAAAATAAGAAAGGAGCAACAAAAGAAGCGGAAAAAAACAAGTATGACCACAGACTAAGTCGGAAAGGTTATGTAGGCCTTATAGAAGAACTAGTAAGTCAGAAAATTTGAATATTTCTTGTAAAACATTTATGATTGAATAACCTATATTTTTTGCTTACATTTACTTAAAATAGAAAAAGAATCCTAAATATGAAGGTAAGTCCCTTGATAGAAGTTTGCTATGGAGGTTGGCACGTCAAGATAAGAATGAAAAATTTAACTATGACACGCAGTCAGTTGTCGATAAAATAGTAAGTTTTTTTCAGCTACATTATATATGGTTTTGTAATTAATTTTTTACAATAAGATTTTATAATTTTAAATTATATACAGGTTGTATTATTTGCTAATTTTTATCCATGAGTTATAGGATCAATTAATGCAACAATATGATGAGAGTTCCTTGTAAGTAGTTGATTCTCGAGATGTTTTAACAATGACACTAGGAACACCTGAGCGTTCTAGTCGAGTACGCAGTATGGGGCATTTTGTGACAAAGAGAATGTACTTTGACTTACCCAAATGCTAAGTTAATTTGCAAAATGATAGAACTGCACAACCATTAGCTGAGTTGGAAACTGAAATTCAATCACTTAAACAACAAAACGCTACTCCTAAACATTCCGAAGTTTCAAGCTCTAACATGCCAAAGAAAGTATGCATGGATGACTAAGAAATGAGTATATTACTTGGCTTGGAAACAAATGTAGCTGTAAATATTTTTGTTTACATTTCTAATACATGTTTGTTTTTGTATTAATGATGCCATTATCACTATATATCACCGAATTTTCTCATGCTTATTTGGAATTTGAAATGCAATTATATGTAATCATTATTATTTCTTGTGAACAAGATCACACTACTTACACACATTAATTAAATCATTTATTTAATAGTTATTGGTTATTGTAGGGTAGAGCCTGTAAATTGGAAATAGACTGTAAAAAAAATATTGTTGCCATCGGAACCATTATAGAATATAAAAGTTCAAATTATCTTGTATCTATTGAAGTGATGTTTGATATAGATGCTAACCTTCCAGTAGCAAGTGGTGTTTGGCCAAAGAATCTTGCGATCCATACTCCAAAGGTATTGTTATCATATTTTTATTTATTATAATGGTTCTATTTTTTTTTCCACCATACTATTATAGTTTAAATTTTTATTCTATACTTTTTGTAAGGGGGAAATTAAAAAATGTAGAATGTAATACTCAAAAGATTTCAAAAATACAACAGACAGTAAAAATTCCTCAAAGCTTGAAAGTTTGAAAGCTTCTGTTACACAAGTTGATAAATGTGTTACTCATTTGCGATAAAGAATGATTGTGATATGTTTAGGTACGTATGTAGTACACATATTTTTTTGGTTGACTGTAGACATATCTTGTCCATGGTAGAAATAGGGTTTGTTGTCTAATTGTATATATAAGATAAGTAAAATTTTAAAACTATTATTAAATTGAAGGTATATATTTAACTTATGTTATGTTATTGACATGACATTATATATTATTTTACTGTAGATTACTCTATGATGAATTGAAAGAGAATGAAATGGATGACCAATTTGGATTCATCAATCCTGCAAGTGTATCCCTTTCTAGTGGACTAGCAAATACGAAAAGATACATTGAAACATCACGCATGGTCGTAAAAAGCTTGGAAAACGCATATCAATCTCGTTATGTTTTTATTCCTTATAACCCTAGGTAATGCTTTTGCTATTTCTTTTTATTTTTCCTTTTTAATAAGGTATTATATTCATATATAAATCTTTTGAACCAGATATCATTGGATATTGGTTGTTATCGACATGTTGAACATGCAAATCTATTATTTGGATTCCTTGAACGGTGAAACTGATGAATATTGTGAATACGTAAGTGTGAAATTCTATTTTATTTTGAAAATTATTTTCAATGTTATGCTTATTTATTTAATAGTATTAAAAAAAATCTTTTATCATACAGTTGAATAACAATTTACATTCCACAAAAGAGCACCACTTCCAAGAGAGTTAATTTACAATGGAGATTAGTTAAGGTGATATATATATATATATATATATATATATATATATATATATGCACGATAGAAGTACTTCAATATTAATGTCTATTATTTATATAACTCATGTGAGTATAGGTACCACTACAACCCGGTTCTTTCGAGTGCGGTTATTATGTCATGAGATACATGAAAGACATCATTGTTGATCCAAGTTTATTAAAAGAAAATGTAAAATACTTCTATCTTGTCTCGTTTGTTAAATTATATTATTATTATTTATTTAAGTTACATTTTATTAATATTGTTTTTTTTTTTTTGAATATTTAAAGTTTCATGGGAAATGTGCATATACTCAAAAAGAGATTGATGAGATACGTTGTGACTGAGTTGCATTTATCTGTCAATTCATTTGAAAGGTTGGTACCTATACTATCTTTTATTGACATGTATCAATTTTTCATTAACATTAAAAAAAGTGTTTGTGTATCTTGGTCATGATTAATTGATTGTAACACAGATAATCAATTGAAAGGTTTAAGACTTTATGGAAGAACCTACACTTTGCTAGAGGAAGCCACACCTAAAATGCCGCGCCGTGAAGTATTTTGTCGATATTTGATGTTTATATGATATTGTATGTAAAATAAACTTTAGAATTATGTTTAGATGATCAAGTAAAACTCTAGTTTTACGGTTATATTAGATGTTTATATTGTAGCTAGCTTGACTATGTTGATGATATTTAATGAAGATTTAAATGTTTTTAGATTGAGTCCATTTTAATACGATCGGCTTAATGTATATAGTCTTATATATATATATATATATTGGTTATACTTGATAGGTAATTATATTTTATAAAATAATAATAATGTATAAAATTTTCAATAAAAAATGTTAATGATGTAATGTCAATTTTTTTAGTTAAATATTATCAAGTTATTTGACAGTTAAAAACTGTCAAAACTTTTGACAGCTAAAAACTGTGTTGACAATTTTAAACTGTCAAAATCTTTTTTGACATAGGCATTTTTGACAGTCAGAAAACTGTCAACCATAATGTCTCTTGACAGTTTTTAACTGTCAATAAATATAATATTTTCTTGTAGTGAATAATCAAAAGAGTAATATTTTGAAATGGTCATAACTTATCCACTTTTCTCATAAAAACCATAATATTTTCATGAAGATAAATTTTAGAATTCATTTTGAACTCTCCTAACTTCTCTAAAAAATCAGTTTTTTCTTGATTTTCCTCCGTGAAATAAATCTGATCATTTTCCATATACACGATATATATATATATATATATATATATATTATTATAATCTGGCATTCTTCTAACTTTCATTTTCCTATACTTTATAGGTACCAAAAATATTACATTTTTTTTAATACAGACGCATGCTAGCCACTCACTAAAGAGGAGGTTGAAAATATTTTCTTTAAAACTGTTATTGCATTCAATATGTGCATAATTTCCTTTTCTGAAATATTTTTTTTCACGTTTTCCAAAAACATTTCTACACAACACTAAAATAGTTGAACACCTTTCTTTTAAAAAACATGCGCTAATAATTTAAAATTTAAAAAAAAAAATCATGCAAAATCCTTGTACATGTTTACCGAAAAATAGCCATATATATATGTGTGTGTGGCGGGCGCGCGGGGGAGAAGGTGGGAAGGTGATTTTTTATTGATCAAAAATTTTAATATATATATCATTGTGTGCATAAATTCGATAGGCACAATGATGAGAATCGAATTGTTTAGGCTTTTAAATTTTTTTTATCATATAGCCAAACTTATTTTCGAAATGTTCTTTTAGAAGAATAGTCATACAAGCCGAATAAAAAATAGCAGAGTAAAAGTCAGAGAAGTGAGAACATATGTATATTAAATATGTATAAAGTAAATAATATATAAAAAACTAAATGTAAGAACAATCCCAAAATAATGCTCTGATATCAATGTTGGATATTAAAGATTATCGCACCGGAATGAATATTAAGATTTTTACATACGATCGATGTATGATTATAAGAAAAATACACTCGACTCACCGTGTTATTTGCTGTGACTCGGAGAAGACAAGTAAAATGAGAAACTGATAAACAAAACACTCTGTTTTTTTTCTCTGTGAAAGTACGTTCGGAATGGAATGAATAAAATGAATAGCACTCTTTGCTATTTATAGAGTCCAGAACTCTATCAGATGAGATACACTTTAAATTTAAATAATTAATTTAAATTTAATATCTTTTTATCTCTATCTATCATTCAACTGATGGGTATTTGAATTATCTCTTTAATTCAAAAACAAACTTATTATGCTGTATCTTATCTGATCAATTAATTCAATTAATTACCAGACTATTTTACCACTTGAACGTAATTTTCTAACACATATTAATAGTCATAACCTACTACACTGGAAAAAAAAATTCAAGAATAGAGAATAATAGTTTCTGGCCGAGAGGAAGAACCGAAGAATATTTTGAATTGTTTCCGTCTGTCCGAAAACTAAAGAGGAATTTATATGGTAGTTACAATTTTGCAATTAATTAAACAAAATTGTCTCGAATGATTGGTATATCAAAAAAAAAAAAAATTTGTCTCTCTGATTTTAGTTTAAACTGAAGCTGATGATCTTATATAGTCTACAGATCAAACAGTTTTTTTAACAAACGGCCATGTGGTAATCCAATATCTTCTACATAAGTTCAAATGTACCAGTGACTCGGAGAGATTCTCGATCGGAGAAAAGCTTAACAAAAGATCATAAGTCAAGCGAGAAAACGTTAAGGGTATACAGATCCAACAACGAAAAAATAGAGGCATGACAGTTTGGTTCGAACCGTAGCCGCGTGAAATGAACCGTAACCGTGGGGTAAAAGGTTCGGTTCCGGTTCTCTTCCGAACTGACCTGGTACCGTCGGTTCCATTTTTTTTTAATTTTAATTTTTTTTAAATTTCTTAAACAAAAATGTATTTTAAAAAAAAGTAACCGAACGGTCAGAACCGGAACCGGAACCGTCGATCTATGATTCCGGTTCCGGTTCTAGCTCCGTCCGGAACCGGAACCTTGGGCATGTCTAGGCACACACAAAGCAAAAAGGAAAAATTAACGAAAACGAAAAATCTTGTCAACCAAAGAAAGACCATCGTAAAGAAATATCCATACCCAGAAGGGCCAGAACATGCTTAGAGATGAAAAACTTATAAATCCATAAGAGTAATCTGAGAGGTGTCGGCCTACCGAACACACCAAAAGACCTGATCCGAGTGAGTAGAATGCAACCGAACCACATTTGATTTAAAAATTATGATTTAAACATGATCCTCGTCTCTAAAAGTTATTTCTTTCTTACCAAAAAAAAAATAAAAGTTATTTCTTTCTTACCAGATTTCAATAGCATTCTTGTTTTAACGGGTAAAAATTGTCAACATTAAGTCAAACCGACACGTAAGTTGTTTGATACATTAGGCAGGTTTTTGTGTGAGGTTAATGTTTCAAAGCGCTCTGTCGGTTAGGTTAGGTTAGAAATCCTTTTGTAATTACGATTTAAACATAATTCTCCACTGAAGTTAATTTTTTTCAACAAAAAGAAAAGACAAGATTTCAATAACATTCTTATATACATCAACATGATAATATTCCATTATGATTTCAACAATCTTAAACAAGGCTATAAAATAATCAATACTACTATTATTCCACTACCAAAGACAAAAACAAGATTAAAAATATACATACTCTTGGTAAGAAAAACAAATAAATCCAGGGCCAGTCCTGATATTTCGGTGGCCGGTCCTGGATTTGCATCCTCCTAAAATCTTTTAAACATTCAACAAAAACCAGAAACCAAATTAAGAGGTGTCAGTTCAAACGCCACCAGCTTCCGGTTCTCTTTCCTTAACGTTGCAAAGAAATCAGGCACTGAATGTGCCAGAACAGAGGAAACAGAGGACCCTTTTCTTGACTTGTTCAAAGTCTCTTGAAACTTGACTTGTTTCTTCAATGGAGATCGTTTGGGTTCAGACTCTTCATCTTCCTCTTGACTCCTCCTCCTTAGCTTGGCTTCTCTAAGTTGCGCGTACTCTCTGTATCTGGGTCCTCTCTCCATGAAATAAGTGCCGGTGGTGAGTTTGAAAAGAGAAGAAGAGAGATGGGGTCAAGTGAGTGAAAGGAAAAGTGATGAGTAGGGTTTTGTTGCTGAGAGCCGTTAGTAGAAATAGTAGTGGTGGTCCCTGCTGCTGCCATTGTTGATAAAAAATTGATGGAAGAGTAATTGGTTTTTGTAGTTTCTTGTCTTTTGGGTTTTGTCTGTCTTTTTTGTATTATTAAAAAAAATAAAGATTTTCACTTCGGTTCAAATACTTCAATCTATGTTGTTGGCGGCTTGGTCCCATTACAAGAGATGTCAATGTAAATCCACAACTTCACGGGATCAGGTATGAAATTGCAGAAAAATACAGTGAGGACCGTAAGTTGATGTTGAGATGTGGAATGTGGGATGGAGGCGAAGAGAGAAAAGGAAAGTCGGCTTAAAAATGGGGAGAGAAATTGCAGGAAAAAAAAAAAACTTTACTATGCCACATGTCATTCATTAAGTGGAACTGATGTACCACCATCAGAATCTAGCATGGTGCATAAAGTTTTTCTCCCGACTTTTATATAATGAATTGCAATTTAAAATGTAATAATAATTTTGTTTCTTTAATGGGTATTTTTTTAACACAAAAACATGTGGACTGGATATAAATATTTCATATTTCTTTGATAGATCTTGTAAGTGATAATTGACATGTAAACTGTTTTTTTTTTTTCTTAAGAAAACCTACTTAAATCTAAAGATAAAAATACTCAGTAAACTGAATTTAAGGATAACCACCTCTTGGCTTATGTCGAGGGCCAATCTTATAGTCTGTGCATAGATTCTCTTGCATGTGTAAATTAACGGAAACTATCATGATCAACATACACAACTCTATCATCAAGTCATCAACCACCTTGTGCATTAACTTTCAGGCATTGAAGGCTGCTCTCGCACTCTATGGCTAATCGAGACAGTGAATTATAAGACGAGCCGCCCTGAATCAAAGCTTTTAGGGCACTGTTTTTCAGTTGCTTGACTCGATATCTCATCTCACCCCCTTCTTTGTCCACCATTATCCTCCTCACCATCATCTCTATCTCATCTCTCTCCAAGATCTTCTCCGACGACGGCCACTCCTTGGATCGGACGGCAACCCCAAACTCCTCTGTCAGCATTGCAGCATTCATCTTCTGCTCCGCGTACAGTGGCCATGCGATCATCGGTACACCGTTCACTATACTCTCTAGCGTCGAGTTCCAACCACAGTGCGACAAAAATCCACCCACCGATTGATGTCCTAAAATCTGAGCTTGTGGGGCCCACATAGGCACGATCAATCCTACGTTGTGGGTCCTATTCAAGAACCCATCTGGTAAGTAATCCGGAAATCCAGCTGGACCTTTCTCAGCTGTCAAATATGATCCTGCATCGCAGTCCAACGGTGGTCGTACCACCCAAATAAATCTTTGCTGACTCAGCTCCAAACCGGAAGCCAGTTCGATCATTTGTTTGGACGATAATGTCCCACCACTTCCAAACGACACATAAATCACCGACTCAGCCGGTTGCTTGTCCAGCCAATATAAAACGTCGTCGTTCCCAGGAACCGGTGGCGGTCCAACGGGTCTAACCAACGGACCGATTGGATAAACCGGAGCCTTAGCAATGTGACCCAACATATTCGTATCACGTAGTGCTTCAAGTGATTTAGACTCCAGATCCTCCCATGTGTTCACTAGAACTCCATCGGTTTTTGTCATGTCCATCCCCAAACTTAAATACCAATTAAAAATCGGATCGTTCCGGTAGAGAAACGGTTCGATAGTATCATCGAACCGGACCGGCCTGCAACCTGGGATTTTTAGTGGTAATTTCCGGTTCGTGTGATCTTCCAACACATTTTCTTCAACGGTTGGTGTATATATTGATGTTGCGACGTACCATGCATTAGTTGCAATGAACACGTACTTCAACATTTCAAACTCATCGGCGACCGCCATGGCTTCAGTTCCAAATAAGTCGACAATTAGAGCCGTTGGACGGAATTCCATCGAAGAGATATTGAACCGGAGAGAAGGTAAGCACACGCGCATCATGACTAGTATTTTGATTACTATCGATGCTCCCGGGTCGACTAGAACGGACATATCCTGATCAGACCGGAGTAAGACAATGTCGTGGAGGAGCTTTTCATTAGATGAATTGATGACAAGCTGTGATAACTGTTCGACAGAGGTATTTTGATCAAAAGACACGACAAAGACAGTGACGTGGAGGTTGTGTTGATTGGTAAGGCGTTTAGCTAGCTCCAGAACTGGAATAATGTGTCCCATTCCAGGACTAGCGAGTAAAGCTACATGGGGTTTCATGATTTGGGTCGTGAAAAATAATTTGAAGAGGACAAGAAGTTGAAGTTAATTGGAGGGAGAGAGATGGATACCTTGTTAAGTGTGGAAAGAATGAATGATATTTATAGCCAAAATTAGTTGGATGTATGACCATGAATATTTTTTTGGTATAAATATCTTTTTAGGACATTATTTATTGGTATATTGTTTCTAGGAAACTATTTATTGGTATTTTCTTTAGGAAAATATTTATTGGTATATATATATATTTTTTTTTGAAAAGATATTTATTGGTATATTGACTCTATATAATGTTATCATTTCCAATAGTTGTTTTTTTAAATGAGTAATTCTACTTTATCCAATCCGGTGTTCAAATCTGATTTCCAAATTATGTGATAATAATCTAATTCATTCTTTAATTCCTATAAATTTAATCCAATTTAAATGAATGGACTAAGTGTTGTTACATCATTTGAACACTTACTTTGTGCAATGTAACATTAATCTTTTAAAATTTATCCAAATCTGGTATTCAAATGATGTGGTATCAATGTAATCCATTCATTTAAATTATACAAATCTAATACAATTTAAATGAATGGATTATAATGATAACACATCATTTGAGCATCATATTTGGACAAAGTAACATTATTGATTCATTCATAATAATTTGACTCTATATAATGTTATCATTTTCAATAGCTGCTTTTTAAAATGAGTAATATTACTTTGTCCAAGTCCGGTGTCCAAATCCGATGCTCAAATGATGTGGTAATAATCTAGTCCATTCATTTAATTCATGTAAATCTAATCCAATTTAAATGAATGGACTGAAATGTTGCCACATAATTTTGGTACCAAATTTGGGCAATGTAGCATTAATCTTTTAATATTTATCAAAATCCGGTGTTCAAATGATGTGGCATCAACGTAATTCAATCATTTAAATTATACAAATCTAATACAATTTAAATGAATAGATAATACAATTTAAATGAATAGATTACAATGATAACACATTATTTGGGCATCAGATTTGGACAAATTAGTATTATTGATTCATTAATAATAATTTGATTCCGATAAGAGTTCGTGGGGGCCGAGATCAAACATAACAATTTTGCTTTATTTGGTCTTAATAGAGCAAATTTTGCGACTCAAAACTGAAAAATCGCTTTGTTATATGGTCCTGAAATTCAGATTTCATTCTCATCTTAATTATCGTCTTTACTCTTACAACAAATAAAATTAATTTAGAATATTAACTTACTTATCAATAGATTATGAAAGCGAGGATACTTGAGATGAGGAGGGATCTAAATACATGCTTCTGACCAGAGCCGGTCCCTACATTATTGAGGCCCGGGGCGAAAATGACAAATGTAAAAATAGGTCTCGTTCAAATGTTCTATAGCAACGTTTGAAGGAAGGAGGCAGGAAGTCCCGCTGTCAAACATGCAAGCAACTGGATTTAGTAAGTCTATCAATCCGACAGTCCCGTTATGTTTTTCCAACTATACCGTAAGATCGATTTTTTTTTTGGAAAATACAATATAAAATAAAAGTTAACAAACAATTAAATAAAAATTGAATCTGTCTCCAGAAATATCATAAAATAAATAGATCATTTAAATTTATAAACATAACACATTTAGATTATTAGAATAGAGTATTAAAATAAACATTAAATTAAAAATAGAAATTATAGAACAATAGAATACTAAAATAGAAATTACAAATAAAAACAAAATTATAAATTATCTGGACAGTGAGAATGTGAGAGAATGGGAGTATGAAACTGAGGTTAGTAAAGTTTGATTAATTATTATAGAAAAATAATAAAATGTATGCAATTATTAAAAATGCAAAGGAGCTGATTTTTTACCTTAAACTATGGACAGCTTTTTTTTGTCTGTACCCACAGCCCACTCTCCGAGAATAGTTATTTATTAATATTTGGGCTTTCATCACATGTATTTGAACTCATCGCGGGCCTTATTTTCAATCATCACAGGTATTTGATTTCATGTATCTTAAGGCCCTCAAAATCATGGGCCATGGGCCAGTGCCCCTGGAGCACCGCCCTAGGGCCGGCTCTGCTTCTGACCCTATTTTAATGAGTTTATTTTTACTCACCCATCTTGAGGGGGTGTAAGCATTACCCCTCCTATATGGATGACATGTGTCCATGAATGAGTAAATTTATTTAAATACTATTATTTTTTGAGACAAATTTATTCCTCTTTGAACATATATTATCCGTGTGCAGGAGAGAGGTAATGTTCATCTACCCTCAAGGTGGTGAGCAAAAGTGTACTCCATTCTATTCTTATAATTGTCTTAGATAGGTCTATTAATTACTTACGTACTACACACACCAAGATGTAATTACCAGACAATGCAATGAATCTCAATTATCCAATTTGCAAGCTCTTTTCTCCAAATTCCAATACATGGAAATGGCCAATGAAAGTTTTTTTTTTAAAAGAAAAATTGGTTTATTACAAAGAGAACAGGGTGATTTTATTATTTAAATATGGATAAGTAATCTCCATGTAAATTAATAACCTCTATGTAGTAATAAAATAATTTGATCTCGACTTAAACCATTGTAAAAAAGTAACGTTACTTTATCTAAATTTAGTGTCCAAATGATGTAAAATCATTATGATCCATTCATTTAGATTGTATTAGATTTGCTTGATTTAAATGAATCGATAAGAGTGATGTCACATCATAAATTAATAAATCTCCCTATTATAATAATTAATAATTTCTTTTTGAAATCTAGAGTAAAATTTTGATTCCGACCGTCGTATAAATTAATAATTTAATGAAAATACAAAATATATTATATAATATTCAAGAACTATAAAAGTAATTCAAGATGTTAGTTTGTATCTAGCCACTATGTTTAAATTTTTTGATTCCATTTTATATATTTTGAATTGCCCTCAATAAGTTATTATCTTATTATGATTAGCTTCTTATTGTAACCAAAAGGTTTAATCTAAATTTAACAATATAATGGGAATTTTCCTTAACAATTTTTTTTAAAAAAATCTTTGCATAAAAAAAAGAACTTCATCGTGTGTTTTTTTAAGATAAAATAAAACTTTATAAAGTTATACCCTTTAAATCAATAATCCCTAAGGCCCTAAATACTCCATGTTGGATCCCAAGAATGTTAATTTAGAGATGGCTCTACTAGTCTACTGTACTACTATTGTGAGTTGTCTGCTTCATGTTCTTTTTCTTTCTTCTACTGTCTTTTTGCTGTTAAAAACATATTAAATAAGTTATTGTAACAAGAATATCACCACTTGAAAAATGTTAATCTTTGAATGTTTTATTTGATTTTTAAAATAATAAATTCATAATTATTAAACTTATACAATTCATATAATAATCCAATACTTGCCTTTAGATAGAAATTTTAAATTTATATTTAAAAATATCCAAATTCGTATAATATTAAAGAGATTCTTATAGTTAGACTCTGATAATTAACCAGGCTGTGTTGTTAGTTTGTTACACAAAAAGATCAAAAGGCACGTGCTGATTAGGTAGTTATTCCAATTTTTATAATTACTTAAGCAAAAAAAATGGTTGATTATGGAAATGAAAATAAAATAGGAGCAAATTGACATATGACGACAATAAAAATAGGTTTTAGTATGGAGAGTAAACGATGACTTTCAAGTGTTCAAGAGGATGTGTTGATAATATATGAAAGTCAAAAGTGTTTTAATTTAACTTTCAACTAGCTATAAACTCAGCTCATCAAGACAGTTCATAGCCGCTACAGTTTCACTTAACCTACTTATTGTTGTTTATATTGCTAAAAAACAATATGGTTCGAATTAGTATGAGACAAAAATAATAAACAAAACCAACACATTAGGGGAATCGAGATCGTGTTTTATATTGTATCCTTAAGACAATTTTATCTGCTAACTCCGTATGAGTATGACGATTGTCTCTCAAGCTACAACGATTTAACAGTGGAAGTGTGAAGCACAAACCACTTTCAGCGAACTCAAATTAAGTTTGAACTTACAAAGATACGAATAATAACAGAAGAACCGAAAAGAAAACAATTTACTAGCTCTATATGTCGTGATTTTCAGAATAAGTGAATTATAAGGAAAAAGACTAGGATTTAAATAGAAAACCTAATAAGTAGGATTGTTATAGGAAATACTTAATTACTACGGTTTTAATGATAAAGAAAAATAATTAAAAAAAATAATTTTCTAAAAGATATATTCTTAATTAAACAATGATTATAATTACCTAGTGATCAAGTAAGTATCAGAATCCAAAAGGAAATCAACTATTTCCTTAATCCAATTAATTTCCATAACCCAAAACGAAAATTAATTATTAGGGAAAAATAAATTAAATTAATTCTTTGCTAATCAATAAAACGATGATTTAGGAAAAAAAAATTACGCAGGATGCGCCCACACATGTTGATATGCTATTATCACATAACCACATATAAGTGTTTTCCCCAACCAATGTGGAAATTTTCCCTACACAATGAGTTCATCTTAAGACTCAATTTCTCATTCACCAATTAATTATTTTGTGAGTTTGAGTATACCATTTCGAAACTCTCACTGAGGAGAATTCGAAAATACTTTGATATTCCATTTTTATGGAATCAATCATACCCAAATAATACTCTCAAAATGTGTGTTCATCACAAAATTTCCAACACTAATTAGCAGCCTAATAACATGTAATGTGGGACATCACAATCGATTAACAATATCACACTTTAAAGAAACCCAAGTGGTTGAAGCCTAGTTTGCCTGATTGTTGATGATGAGCTTAATTATAACTTTCTCAACTAATTAAATGGTTAATTGGTAGTTGGCACTTGATACTATGGCTTATGGACTTTTAAGATATGGTGGCTTTTTCTTTTTCTTTTTTTGAAATATGACACATGTTGTGTTAAGGATCTATTGGGAGTTTGGGACTAATAACGAGATCAACCCCTACTTATACGGTTAGAAACAGAGGCACTGACTCGAGGAATTGGTGGGAGCGTTCAAGTTTTTTCCTCACAATCTCATAACTTGCACACTTTTGGTTTGATGAATAATAATAATAATAATAAGTGTCATAATAGTCTGATCATTTATTCACAAGTCATGATAATAACTACTACCTCAAATAATTGAGAAAAACTTCGATAAGATGTATCTATCATTATGTTTCGTCTACGATTAAATCTTGCAATATATGCATTGAAGAACGAATATTTTAATTTACTTTGAAATAATATTCAATGTATGTGATTTATCTTGATTTGATGTGACCTTTGCTATATTATATATTTATTTGCATGGAGATTTATGAGGTAACTTTGAACACAAATCAAGAGCACATGTAAAAGTTGGATATTTATTAGTGGCCAGATCTAGTAGTTCCTTTGTTGGCTTCCATGGGTGTAGGGATGACCATTTTACTTCGGGGCTATAAATTCCCGCTCCTCCATTTCTATTTGGGGGAATTTTTTTAAGGAGAAATGGGAATATAGAGAAATGGGAGGGATGTGGATGACTTTTAACCTCAAATTTAAATGGGGTTGGGGATGGGGGGACCAGTCTCCATCCTCATTTCCCCCATAAATTCCTTGAAATAGGGATGGGGTTAGGTGCCCCCATCACCATTTCCCCATTTCCTCCAAATATTATAATATTATATAAAAAATATATTAATATATATTTTTATTATATTTTCAATATTTTTATTTTACTAACTATATATACATATTTATAAAGTATAACTTAAATTACACACCAAGCAATCTAACTATATATACATATTGATTTTCTTGTTAAATTACACACCAATAATTTATTAACATATTTTACTAACTATATATACATATTAAACAACTTAACTTTCATTTCAATTTGTATGAAATGTTATTTTGTATTTGAATTTATTGGATTACGAATTTATATATTTCTTTAATATGTAATTTTTACTTATATAGAAAAAGTGAAAAAATAGGGAAATGAGAAACTTTAGAAAAATGGAGAAACGGAAAAAAGTAGAAAAAATAGGGAAATGGGAATGGGTTTAGGGGGACCTCCCCCCAAAATTAGTCCAACCCCCTTTCCTCCAAATAGAAAAATGGAAAGGGATAGGGGAGGGTTTAGAAAATAAGATTGGGAATGAGGAGACCTACATCCGACCTCATTTCCCCATTGACCATCCCTATATGGGTGGCTGGACTCTCAATACTTTAGTGAGAAATCGACAACCAAACTTTTCGTTGGCTTATACACATAATTGTGAAGTTGTGGGTGTTGTTAAAAACATTTAAAAGTAGGACAAAAGTCAAAACTTTTCTGCAAATTAGTTTGCAACTAGTTAGCCACCCACCATTCATGTGATTTTTCGTTTTTTTTTTCCGTTTTCATGCACCTAATAAAAAATTGTTTAACGTCCAATTAATCAATCAGGATTGCTCCACATAAAACTAATGGCTGTAATAAATTGTAAATGTGCCTATTAATTAGTGTATTAATGTGATGTAAAAATATCCTTAGATATTCCTGTGATGTTGTTTTATTCACAATTCTCTATAATTAGCTTTATTTGTTTTCATTATTCTAACAGTGAGTTTAATTTATAGGATGAATTTCATATTAATCTCCCGGATTTGAGCTTCATCATAACAGGTCTCTAAAGTTTCAAACAATCTCAATTTTAGTCTCTGCCGTCCAATTCCGTTAGGATTTTAAAAGATTTTGTCATTATTGTGAGGGTAAAATGGTAACTTATATAATTAAAATTGATTTACTAAATTAAAAAAAATTAAAATTGAATAAAATTGAATTGAAAAATAAATAATAAATAATAAATGGATCACCACCGTTCATCTCAGAGACAGATAATGGAGATAATTTAAAAATAGGAAAAAAAATACCATATCTATCCAAAAAAAAAAAATCAAACCCCTAAACTCTTCTCTTCTCTCTCCCCGAATCTCTTATTCTTAACACCAAACCCATACAATCAAACACCAACCCAGAAATCAATCTCCAAACATCAAAACCTAGCCATTAACTTAAATCATTTATCTCTTTGTCTCTCTCACTCATTCAAACCTCTCACCACCGAATCTCAACCTCATCTCTCTCTAGCAAACATAAATATTTCTCCGATGAACATCAATCAACTTAAATCCATCTAGTACCCTTCAAAATCTCAACTTTATCAATACCCAGAAGTTGAATTTCTTTGAAAACCTCTTGATGGTGATTTTGCTTTGATTTTTTGGCATTTTCAATTGGTAAATCGATCTGGCTCCTCTTTGAAACAATGACCCCTCTTTATATCTCTCAATCTCTTAGAAATGGAGGTTGTTGTGGTTGTTGATCTGGGGTTGATAGGGTGGATTTTGTGGCGATTTAGGGTATTGGGTCTTGTGGCTGGTTTGGGTGTTACTGGTGTTGAGTTTGATTTCGTGGATGGGTTTTAGATGTTGGTAGCTAGACGATGATTGAGTTTTGGTGTTGGTTGCACAACGACGGTTGGTTTGCTCTGGTAGAGATGGATTAAGTTTAGATTGTGTTAGGGTTTGTTGGGTTCGATTTTTGTGTTGGGTTTATTGGGTTTGGTCTTGATTTCAGCGGTGATAGAATGAGGGTTTGTTAGGTTTGGCCTTGGTTTCGGCGGTGCGAGGGGGAGGGTTTGTTGATTGTTGTGAGTTTTGGTGGTATGGTTTCTGGAGTCTAGTGATTCTAAGTTTGGTGGTGTGTTAGATGATGATTTACTAGGGTTGGTGGTGTGTTGATGATGGTGATGAAGACGATGTTGTTCTGGGTTTAAGTGATGAAGATGATGTTGTTCTGGGTTTGGTGGGGTGTTCTGGGTTTGGGCGATAATAATGGTGACCTCTTTTTTATTTTTTGAATTACATTTATTTATTTCATTTTTTTTTTCTTTTGTTTAAAACAAAAGTTAGGGGTAGCAGGGTCATTTGACCCTCTGTCCTATTATATTTCACTTTTTCAACAGAAAATTTAATTGAATATCTAAACGAGGTAATTCTGAAAATCAAGGGCTAGTTTGTGTATTAGGTCAAACTAGAGGGACTAAAATAGAATTCATCATCGATTTATATGAAAATATAAACCTAGTCGAATAAAATAATTATTAATATAGTAATTAAAGTATTGTTTTTTTTTTTACTTAGAGGAAAGGGTGACCAAAGTGCTGGTAAACAAGGATGCTTTTATTAGAGTTTTTAACACAATTTGGAAACTGAGTGAAGGGGTGAATATTGAATGGGTAGAAGGGAATACTTTCAGGTTCCAGTTCTTTAATATGGAGGATCGAAATAGAATTATTACTGGTAGACCGTGGAACTTTAACAAGGCAATTGTAGTACTTGAGAAGATGCCGCTTGATGGGGATATTACCAATCTTGAATTCAACAGGTAGAATTTTAGATTCAGATACACAAAATTCCACCCTTATGTATGTCAGAAGAGATAGGCCTCTTCCTAGGAAAATTGATTGGAGATGTCAAGGAAGTTGATTTGGCAACTGCTAGGAAAGAGAATAATCGTTATCTAAGAATCAGGGTCACTGTGCTTATCTCAGAACCTTTGGTCAGAAGTCTCAGGGTTGATCTTATGAGAATTGGGAAGGTCACTACGATGCTCATTCGTTACGAAAAGCTACAAGACTATTGTTTCAAATGCAGAATACCCATTCGACGGGGACATTAGAGAGGTTACGTCGGAAGCAAATTATCGGTTGTGTCTATGGCTTCGAACCGGAAGTCCTTCCAAAAAAATACATAATTATTTTGGAAGACAAGAGAATGTGAAAAGGGGTTCATATGTGGCCATGTGGGGTCGCATGGTGTCAAAGAGAATCGGGGGAATCATGGAAGATCACAGGAATTTTGGGGAACTTTAAAGAGTCTTCTGAAGGGTAAAACTGACAGACGGATGGGATCAACATCCCAATCATCATGGCGGGAAAAAGAGAAGTGCCTATTGATTTCCAAGGACAGCTATATGGAGAGTCTCGAAGTGGCTATGAGAGTTCAGTCTAGGAAGAATAAACCTTGAAATAGGGAAATAGTGCCACAATGTGTATTGATTCGGGTGATATTGGTAGCACAAAACCTATAGTGATTGGGCCAAGTGGTATCTCAATATAGAAACATTTGTGGGGCTTCTAAAAAAACTTGGGCGACGAAAAGCCCACCATGGAGATCATGGATTCTAAAACAGACAGATTGAAACAAGTAGGGTTGGAGAGTGTTGAAATACCTTAGGACCCGAAGGAGGCTAAAACATATGGGTCGGGTTACAACAAAGATGTTAAGAAAATGTGGAAGCGGGCTAACCGAGTCTTTTCATTGTTGGATAAACAAATTTCATTAGGGATTGAACTAGAAAAAAGATCAAAGGGGGACCCCCTTATTAATGATCTTCGAACATCGAAGAAGAAAGCCAGAGTTAACAATCAGACGGAAGAAATCAGTCAATGCAAGGCAGTCGAAAAGGAAAGTATAAACAATGGAGGTTCAAGTTCCGTGATTAAGATGGAAGACAGACCTGGAGAAGGAGAGGCAGTAAAAGGGGACGAATTGGCGATAAGAGGAGAGGTTAATGAAATGCTTGATAGCGTGAAGTATGAGGAGGTTCACGCGGGAACTATTACTTGTAAACGGGTTTTGGTGGCAGCAAACGGTGTACAAAAATCAAATATATCAACCGAACAATCTCTATCGGTCCGTTAGGAACGATGAAGATCTTTGTTTGAACGTTTGGGGGCTGAGTAGCTCTCGATCGTTCAGTATCCTGCGGTATAAAAAACAAGAGGTGAAACCGTAGGTAATGTTTTTAATAGAAACTAGGTGTGGTCATGACAAAATGGAGAAGTTGTGGGTTAGCTTAGGTTACAGTGGAAAATTGGTGGTCGATAGTTGTGGAAAGTCAAGGGGCTTTTGTTTGTATTGGGATAGTAGCACATATGTTAGTTTAGTGTCTTATTCCTAATCACACATTGATGTGAATGTGCTCAAAGATGGAGGTTCACAGGTTTTTATGGGAATTCTGACTTTCCACAAATAAGCCATTCTTGGACTTTATTAGAAAGGATTGAGGGTTTGATTGATTGCCTGTAGGTATGTATATGCAATTTTAACGAAATCATGTTTGATAGAGAGAAATATAAAGGAGCTAAGAAGAAATTGAGGGATTTGGCAAGTTTCCGTGAGGTTGTGGAGGAATGCAAACTGGAGGATATGGGTTACAAAGGGCCAACATTTACCTGAAGCAATAAGAGGGAGGGATCGATAATGGTGTTGGAATGCCTAGACAGAGCCCTGTAACAATAGGTGGAAAAATCTATACCCGAATTATTCCAAGCAACATCTGGATTTTTGGGGCTCGGATCATAGGCCTTTGGTCATTGGCTTTGAGGAACAGCAAATACGCAGAAAAGGAATTACAGGAAAATGGAGGCAACTTTTCTTTTATGAATACTGTTGTAGTGATGAGGCTGAATGTAAAAACATGGTTTCAGATATTTGGGGTGTGTCACGAGAATGAGTATATGTGATGGAAGATATCAAGTGAAAGATTCAAGCTTATGGAGACAGATTGGTTGCCTGGAATGTGCATAAAAGAATGAAATTCAAGAGAGATATCGTGGTTAGAATAAGAGCTCTTCATGAAACAAGTAATTCGAGTTGGCATTCTTCTTGGAAAAAGCTGGTGGTACTAGAGGAAAAACTGAACAATGCTCTTAACACGAAGGAGAGGTACTGAAAGCAAAGAGCTAGAGTCAACTAGCTCAAATACGATGATAGAAATTATAGCTTTTTTCATGCTAAGGAAACTACAAGGAGAGGGATAAATCTCATTAGAGGAATAACTGATGCTGAAGGACGTTGGAGAGAGGGAGATGAAGAGGTCAAAAAGGTTATTCTGAAGTACTTTTATGCCTTATTCATAACTAGCAATCCTTCGAGATGGGCTTCGGAGACAATAGTGAAAGGTGTGTGCACGATGTTACCTGAGCAGATGGTGAGTTATTTGGATAAGAATTTTACATGTGATGAGATCAAAAGTGCGATGGATGGGATGGATTCACTGAAGGCTCCTGGGAGGGATAATTTTTCGGTTGCATTTTATCAAAAAAATTGGGGCACTGTAAGGAAGAAGGTGACAAGTCTATGTCTGGAAGTTTTAAACAAGGGCAAGTGTTTGAAGGATATTAATAGCATGGTAATAACTCGCATATCCAAAGTGCAAAAGCCAACCAACCCGGGGGATTATAGGCTCATAAGCCTCTGTAATTTCCCATATAAGATCATTACCAAGGCTATGAAAAATAGGCTCAATGGAGTTTTGAGGGAAATTTTCTCTGAAACATAATGTACATTCATTCTGAGGAGAACGATTTCTGATAACACCATTGTTGGTTTCGAGTGTCTCAGCGGGCTCAAATGAAGAAAAGGAAAAAAAAGGGTATATGGCTTTGAAACTAGACATGTCAAAGGCCTATGACAAGGTGGAGTGAGGTTTTATTGAATGAATAGTGGTAAAGCTGGGATTCTCGAAAAAGTGGAGGAAACTCATCATGAATTGCATTAGTTTGGTGTCATATCTTTTAGATTAAAATGGGAGATATATGGCAATATTATACCATCAAGAGGTCTCAGGCAAGGTGACCCACTGTCTCCTAATATGTTCTTAATATGTGCAGAGGGTCTATACAGCTTGATTCAGGCTGAGCATGATAGGGGTGAGATTTTTGGCTTCAAACCTAGTAGATACGATCCTTCATTTTCACATTTATTTTTCATCGACAATGGCCTACTATTTACACGAGCTGATGTTAGAAACTGTGAGGCAATCAGGACGGTGCTATGTAATTATTCTGAAGCCTCTAGATAGGTTGTCAATGTCAAAAAATTGGCTATTTGCATTAGTTCTTCAGTAGGCAAGGTGGAGGGGAAGCGATTGGCCTTATTTGTTGAATGAAGTTGGTGGACTGTCATGAACGATACCTCGGACTCCCTTGTTTCGTTACCGTCAGAGAATAATTCATTAGCTTAATGAGATATTCTTGAGTTAACTCAATCCATAAGTGTTTTTGGTGTAACTCAATGTAATTTTCACCTGTTTTCAACCAAGTCAGACCTAATTCCAGCTAATTCGATAGTTCCGGACGCAACCGTGCCATCAGTTTCAGCTAATTCTGCTTGTAAGTACTATTTTGACTTATTCAAGCTTTATTAACTTTGTTTTCAAGCGTGATGGAAGATCCAGATCTCTAGCACGATGGCGTATAGGATTCTCTGATGGGTAATTTACTTACATCTCAACATTTTGGATATATATATATTTCCATATAACAAGATAGCTTATGCCGTCAATGGAACCTATATATTCACATATCGGATGAACTCGTGTCCCTGAAATCATTTATTTTTATACAGTATATGAGACTGACTTATGCTATGTCTTGGGACTGGCTTAGACCGTGTCTTAGGACTGGCTTATGCCGTGTCTCTAGATAAATTGTTTAAATATTCATCAATTATTTTTATGCAATATATGGGATTGGCTTATGCTATGTATCAGGACTGTCTTAGGCTGTGTCTTAGGATTGGCTTATGCTATGTCTCCAAACTGTTTAATTATTATGGTCTTTAAATAATCGTATTATTTATTTATACGTAATGTATGAAATGGTGGCTCATGCAGCTAGACCGACTAACCATAACTTAAAGTTTCTGGATTTATGATATTTAAGTTGGTACGGTTTTGAAAACCGATGAGAACCTAGGGTTCTATATCCATTCTATATCCAATGTTATATACATGAATGCCGTACTTCATTATTGGAACATGGGGTTTCAAACTCGTTCAAAATTTAAAATTATCTCATATATATATATAAAGTGATATGTTTACATGTCATTCATTTGAGCAAAAGGATCTACACATTTCAGCGAGATGATGTATCATAAAAGAGATTTAAGATCCTAACGAATAAATGAAATTATAAATAATATTTTATCTATTTCATACACATTCAACATGATGATGTGAGTATCAAAAAGGAGATTTAAGATCTTAACGTATCATTTATTTGAGAAAAAAAAGATCTACACATCTAGGAGGATGCTGTGAGTATCATAAAAGGATTTAAAATCCTAATATCACGTATAATGAGATTGTAACAGATATTTTATCCATTTTATACTTGCTCTTGAAGGAGCAATATCAAGAGAGTAAATTTGGATATGTTTAGATTCACGAGATATCAAAACATACCCCAGAAGTGAATGTTTGTAAATGATAAGAGAAAAAGGTTTATAGAAAAAACTTTTTTTAAAAAAGAGGAGATCATTATCATTTTAGATGATATATAAATTGGCATCACACATAATGTTTATAAAATTCCCAAAAGGAAAATATATGTCTTGTCAAGAGTGCAACGATTTATACATTTCTGCGGAGTCATATATTTTATGAATTTGATAGATTATTATCATTTCAGATGAGATATAAAATGACATTATTCATAATGTCCATAAAATTCTCAATAGGGAAATATATGTCTTGCCGATAGTGCATCGACTCATACAGTTCTACGGAGTCAGAAATATTTTATAAATTTGACTTTTCTCTGAACAAATGTTAATAATGTATCAGTATAACGGGTCTGATTAAGGCTCTAGAAGAGCCACAAACTTATTACCAAATGGTATTTAATTGTGTATCAATGATATTTTATATCATTCAAACATAATATAAAGGAATCTGCTTAGTTTCAAAGATATAAAGAGGAATGAATATCATATTGAAACTATGAGTAATGAGAATATTTAATATGTGTGCATTACTTCTCATACTTCAGGCCAGAAACTCATTAAAAAAAAGTTGTGTGCTTTATCATCTGGATTATAATACACTATTATAAAGAGTGTAGACGTATACGAATCAAAAGTTCCTAGATCCTAAAATGTTTTGTACTTTGGCGTGACCATATCAGTCACCCAGAATCTACAATGATGCGTAGAATCATTAAAAATTCTCATTGATATCCATTAAAGAACCATAAGATTTTTTATCCGATGAGAACTTATATACTGCATATTCACATGGAAAATTAGCAGTAAAACCATCTTATTCTAAAAGTAAGTTTTGAATTCTCATCATTCTTACAAAGAATTTAAAGGAATATATATGTGGACATATTAATCCATAAAATGATCATTTTCATTATTATATGGTAATAATTGATGCATCTACGAAATGATCACATATTTGTTTATTATCAAAAATCTCCATATTACTTACACTGATTATTAGTTTTTCAGTTATATTAACTTAATTGAACTTATAAGATATTTAATGAATATTGCAAAGCAACTGAGATTGATGTTCAAACATCTAGGTTTCATACATACTCATAATAAAAAAGAATCAGGGAATATTTTATCAAACGTCTCCAGGTAATTGCAAGAACTTTATTATTTCTATACAGTTACTGATTTCAATATACAGACTTATTCACTTTTAATATATTTGATTGTATTGTATATTTCCTTATTACATCTCTGACATGATCTAAGATAAGGCCTCTATATCATTATGAGATTAATGTTGATTTTGAATAATCTTCTATTAGATCATTTAAACTTCTAATAGTTTATAACTTTACGCACAATCTGTATAATATCATATTGATTAATTTTCAAGTGAGAAAGTTTCTCTAGAAGAGAAAAGTAAATGAAAAGTTACTTATATACAAAATAGAGATACCAACTCGGTTCTCTATATATGTGTGTCACATTTCAATCTTTGTATCTCTCAAATACGAAAGATAATTGATCATCAAATTATTATTAATCTGTTATCTGGTATATTAAAGGTTAACAAGATTTTATAAGTTGTTATCTCATAAACCTCGACCGGGTTATTGTTCATGCAAAACAATCAAAGCAAAACGTAACAAATAAATCATCTGATGCATATCATAAGCTTATGAACGTTTGAAAGGTATTGTTATCGGGATCCCAATGAAAACAAAACTCGAGTTATAAATAAATCTACTTTCTCTAAATTAACTCTATAAGAGTTTGATATATCTAAAGACACACAAGTCTATGAAAAGACTAAATCCATTGAAATGGAAGTAATCTCAACAGGGATACAGAGATACAAGAATATAGATATTGAGAAAATTTCTATAAATTATATGAGAGAAATGAGGAATCATAAGAACATAATCATTGATGATGAATTTATATACACAGTAGTGCTACTGAAATTATAAATGAGAATTATGTTTTTTTATAATATCAATGATTGTAAACAAAGGAATTATTGGCCTAAATGAAAAGAAACAATTCAAAAAGAAGTGACTTCATAAGCCAAACATAAAATATTTAGACCAATAGTATTTCAGACACCGGGAGATGTCAAACTAATTGGATACTAATCGGTCTTTTCACGGAAACGTAATGAGGAAAACAAGATTGTGAGAAATGAGGCACGACTCGTAGTAAAAGGTTTCTTGTAGAAACTGGGCATTCACTAATGATGAATACGATTACGTTCCAAATTTTTAATAAATTTGGTTGCCTTTGAAAGGCTTGAAATATGTCTTCTAGACGTAATAATCATTTATCTATATAATTCACTCAATACATATATTTATAATCTATGAAGAATTTAAAATGCTAGAAGCATATAAATCGAGATCTCGTAATCTGTATTTGATGAACATATGAAAATCCTTATATGAATTAAAAACAATATGAACGGATTTAGTATAACTGTCTCAGTTAATATCCTATAAGATAAGGATATAATATATCATAATATATACTCACCTGTCTTTATAAAGAAATGAAAAAGAAAATATTATCTCGACCTGGAGATAGAGCATAGATCAAATGGAATGTTTGTCTATCAATCAGAATATGTTGAAAAGATTCTTAAAAGATTTCATATGGATATTACTCCATAAAGCAAGTCTTTGCTTATACTCCCTCCAATCATTTATGATGTTATTTCATGAAATAAATATCCATATACTTCAGCTTAACAATCAAGAAGATTGCTTCAAAAGAATTTTTATCATGGGCGCATATCAAATTAAGTATATTAATTATATTGGGGTATATATGCATTGTACTCTTTTCCCTTCCAATCAAGTTTTTATCTCATTAAGTTTTCCTGATAAGGTTTTCATGAGACAATTCTTTAAGCACACCTAGAAATAATTTGATTCATAAAGATCATCATAAAAATTACATTGATCCAGTTGATCATCGTATATATGTTGTTTTGATCAAGATGATCATTGTAACTATTATTTTGATCTTGTTAATCATCGTATATATGTTACCTTGATCTAGAAGATCATCATAAATATTACTTTAATCCAACAGATCAATAAATATCATTGCTCAGGTTTTTATCCCATTGGATTTTCTCTAACAAAGTATAAATGTGAAAAATATTTTGAAGAAAACAATAATATTGAACATATGTGCATTATACCCTTTTTTCCTTCGATCAAGTTTTATTCCATTGAATTTTTCTGACAAGGCTTTTAACGAGAGAACGTCCAACACTATAAGTTTCAGAAGATCATTGTATATATTGTTATCGAAGATTTTATCCCACTGAATTTTTCCTAACAAATTAAAATACAATTGATGGAACTCAAAAAGGGAGCGTTGTGAAAGATGGATTTCCACCCACGGATCTCTCTATCATCTATATCATGACATCATACAAATGGATGAGATTTACTTAATCTAATCATTATCTACATAGAAAGAGCAACTGGCCGATCCAAGTTAATAGGGTCGATTTGATCTCAGTATATATGTGCTCTCTCTTGTAAACAAAATCACTAAGAATATCAATAGAAAAAGAGCACAAGCTCTCTCGTCTCTCACCTCTCATCTCTCATCTCTCATCTCTCATCTACTTCTTCATCTCTCTTTCTCATTTATTTGTTTATTCTTTATCATCACAATTATTTATAACAGTAACCACCGGACTATATACCTGTGAGGTTGATTTATTAGATGATCATTAAAGCTATATCCAATTAAAATATAAATATTGAAGACCAGAAATTTGATAAAAAAAAAATTGAAATTAAAATTAAACAAAAACTAACCCTTTCCATATAAATTTTCCATGTACAGTGTTAAGACAGAAATTGAAGATCAAATGTTCAAAGGATAACCATTTCGAATTTCGATGCACTAAAATATCCGAATAGAAAATTATTCATTCAATCCTGATCATTCCAAGCTTACATTTTTTTTAAGAATATATATATTCTATTCAAACCTCATCAATATGGAAAAATCTATTGAAATTAAAAGTAAAAAAAAAAAATACAACTAGAGGCACAGCCATAGCCCATATGCATCACCGTGAAAATATTCCATTATTGACTTTATTTACATTATTACATACCAAGATTCTAGAGCCAAGACGCAACAAATCATACAAAAGTACGTTATTATAAATATATAACATAATATTTAATATTTAATTCTACCACAAATAAAAGTACCCCAATTTATAGATCCATGCCCGTCAGGCCGTCACGTGAGCTCACACGTTCGTAGCAAGTCTGATCAAGCACCTTGAGCCTTAACATTCAAACATTGAAGTCTATTCTCACAGTCTTGGGTAAATTGGGACAGTGAATTGTAAGAAGAACCGCCCTTAGACGATGCTTTTAGGGCACTGGTCTTTAATTCCTTGACCTTATTTTTCATTCCACGCCTCTCTTTGTCCACCATTACGTTTCTCACCATCGTCTCTATCTCATGCCTCTCCACGATCCTCTCCGTCGGCAACTCCTTCGACCGGACGGACACCCCGAGCTCCTCTGTCAACATCGTTGCGTTCATCTTCTGCTCTGCATAAAGCGGCCACACGATCATCGGCACCCCATTGGTTATACTCTCTAGCGTCGAATTCCATCCGCAGTGTGACAAAAACGCACCAATTGATGGATGTTGCAGGATCTGAGCCTGTGGGGCCCACATGGGGACAACCAGTCCTACGTTGTGGATCCGATTCAAGAACCCATCAGGCAAATAGTCCACTGTACCCATAGAACCGTTCCCGACCGTAAAAAACGAACCAGAGACATCGTTCTCCAATGGTGGTCGCACCACCCAAATAAACCTTTGTTGGCTTAGCTCCAGACCCCAAGCCAGTTCAATCATTTGTTTGGACGATAATGTCCCTCCACTTCCAAACGACACATAAATCACTGATTCACCAGGTTGCATATCTAGCCATTCCAAAACTCGATTCTCTGAAACCGGTCCGACAGCTCTTGCCAACGGACCGATTGGATAAACCGGTGCCTTAGCCACAACTCCCAACAATTTACCATCTCTCAAGGCTCGAAGTGATTTAGGCTCCAGATCTTCCCACGTGTTCACCAGTATTCCATCAGCCGTTGATATCTCCCTCCCAACACTTAAGTACCCATGATACAATGGATCGTTCGGGTCAAGAAAGGCTTCGAGGGTGTCCTCAAACCGGACCGATGAACAACCCGGGATTTTCAACGGGTTTTTCTGGTCAACGTGTTCATCATCCAACACTTTTTTATCAACGAAAGGAGCATATATTGTTGTTGCTAGAAACCATGCATTAGAAGCAATGAACACGTACTTCAACATCTCGAACTCATCAGCAATCGACATAGCTCCAGTTCCGAACAAGTCGACGATCAGAGCCGTTGGTCTGATCTTCATTCCAGAGATTACAGATCGAAGGGCTGGTAACGACTCATGCATCGTAACAACAATTTTCGTTACCATATTTGTATCCGGATCGACAATACTGGAGATGTCGACGGACGGAAGCAACATGACGTCAAGATGGTCGTTTGGTGATGAATCGAGAAGCTGAGATATCTTCTCAGCTGTGATATCAGCCGCCGCGACGACAAAGACGGTAACGTGGAGGTTGTGGTGGTTAACAAGGCGGTTTCCTAGCTCAAGAACTGGAATCAAGTGTCCCATACCTGGACTAGCGAGCAAGGCTGCATGGGGTTTTGTGATTTGCATGTTGCCGAAGACTTTGAAAAATGAACTATAAACACTGAAGTTTAGGAGCTAATTGAATTTTGAAGCTTTTGTGATGTGTTTCACGAACATGTTTACTACCATATTTATATACAAAGTATTCACTGTAGTCCTCGATTGTCTCTTTTTTTTTTTACAATATTTATTAATTTGGGATCATATATTTTCTAAAAAATTACATCATTAGTAGAATTCGAACCGTTAATCTGAGAGTTATTTATCTAAGTCTTAAGCTTTATCCATCTAACCGTTGGGATACATCCCTGGGGTGCCATGCCCTCCAAGCACATACAAAATTTAAATAAAATATTTAAATTTTACCTTAATTACGTTTTTAGTATTTATATTTTTATATTAAAATTTTATTAATTTTTCAAATTGATCCTTCCTAATTTGATAAAGCTAATTTATTCCTTATAATCATATTTGCTATTACGTTATATCCTTCCAAATTTGATGTTTTTTTATTGATTTTTTTAATAAAATACTAAAATGAAATAAAATAATATTATTACAAATAAAATAAATATTTCAATGGAGTTTATGAGTTACAATGGAGATAGACAATAAATAAAAATTGAAAGGGAGAAAAGAAGTATAGTTTCTTATTTATGACAGAATTTGTAACAGAATTTGTTTCAAATGTAGAAAACATGTGATTTAAAATAGCATCTTGAACGTTTTCCATTGGAAGAGTATAGATTTGCAGAGAATGGGAGTTTTTATCCGGTAAACATATAGCTGTAAGTATATTTATAATACACTTTTCATCTCGTCAATTTTTATCATGTAAACATTATTTGACCAGATATACTGATATTTGTTGAGAAAAAAAAGGTGCAGTGCTTCTCACTTCAATACAGCCTAATATCTTATGTAATAGGCACACTATTTTGTATTATATTATTTTAGTATATAATACTTTGTTTTTTTTCCACCTAATTGTATTAATTAATACATTGTAATTGATCTAATACGGTGGATATCGTATTAGCTAGTATTAACTAATATAGAGATGTTATATTTATTAATACAAACATATAAAATATCACCAAATATAGATTTGTATATAAATAAATGAATAATACAGTTTGATAAATAAGCCATGAATGGTCAACTCCACTAGCACGTTCTATGTCTCATGTTCGAATATCCTTTACCAAAAAAAAAAAAAAACAACAACAATATAATAACACACTAGAACAAATAAGACCTTATGTTATATTGATTCATTTAAATGTTCGAAGGTTATACATCTTAAAAAATACTGGACAAACTTTGTCATTATCTATCTCAATTCAAACTTGTAATTGCAGTTAACTTTTATAAAAGAATAAAGAACTGGCCGTAATTTACGAAATCCCAGATTACAGGGCAGTCGAACATGTCCAGATTTTGATTGTTTATTTTTTGCTTAATTAACAAATCCCAAAACATATTTGGATTAATAATTACAAAAATCTTGGAGATGCAAAATATATATATAGCGAGTCTTTCACATGTATCTTTTATTTAATTTCGGTAAGGATCTTGAAGAAATCATATCGAATTTGATGAATTTTGATATGAAATTTTTTATGGATGATAAGTTTAATAAAATGTACCTGTATATAAAATTTGAAATTTTTTCAGACATTATTTTGTTCGATTGTGTTAAATAGGAAGGTATCGATAAAATAAGTGAGATATAGAAAATTTAAGAAAAATAGTTCTAGTATTTGAAAAATTCTTTAAATTTTATTTATATGTAGATTTCAATGAATTTATTACTCTTAACAAAATTCAGATAAAAATTCATAAAACTTGACCTTATTTCATTAAAGTCTAAAATATAGAATCCTTGAAACTCATAATATACATATTCTCTCCTATTTATTAAGATTTCGACAGATAGTAATTGATTTCGACAATACGAATAGAAGTCTCTGGATATTCGGTGACAAATTTAAAATGTACAAATTTAATGAGTTAACCTGTTAAACGATTTCGGCTCCAGATGTTAAATGTACTGTAACCTCACGCATGCAAAGTAACCACTTGGAGACCTTCAGTGGTCGATGGGTGTCCTTGTGATTTCATGTTTACTTTTTTTTGGTTGGTCAAATTAATATATATTTCATGCATCATCATGCATGACTTTGTTTTAATTATCCTACTTGATATAATAACATAAGTCGGGATACCAATCATAGGTTTTGAGTGGGATCCACAAAAGCCGTAAAATGATGACGGCCGGTGGCCGGTGACGACAATTACATTTTTATATAGAGAATAAAAAAAGTTTTAACATAATATTCTGAACCAAGGAAGTTACGTTAACAACATTGGGTCAACCGCGTGGTCGAACCAGGGCCGGTCCTGATCATAGGTCCAAGAGACGGCTGGCTAGGGTCCTCATTTTCGAGGGGCTCCTAAATTCATTTTACTGTATATTTCTATCTTTAAACACGAGTTGAGTTTTTTTATAATAATAATAAATAAAAAACTCATATATCAATTATCATTTAAAAGATCAACTAAATAAATATTTGTGCAACCCATTTTTTTTTATTAAAAAAATAACCATTAAATAAACAAAATCATTATCATATTGTAAATTACAATTCACTATATCATAGTCAGACATTTGAAATCTTTTTAGAGTTTTTTGACACTCAGCACTCGGACAGCTTTGTTCTTGTGAATCTTGTGAAACTGGAAATTAGTGGGAAAGTAATTGTTTTTTAGTTCTTAGATTGGAATTTGGAAGCTCTCTTTTTGAAATCAATCGTAGTTGTTTTAGAAGGTAATTTAACACCTCTTTTCCTCCTATTTCTTTTAATCTGAAAAACCTCTTTTCGTTTTTCTATTTTAGTTTTGTTAGAATTTTGTATGTATTATATATTATGGAACCCGGAAGTCAAGAACCCAACTACCCAATAGAAACAATTGTTCTTGAATTTTTCTGTATTTATTGTTAGAATCAATTTTTCTGTATGTATTATGTTTTTTTTTTTCTAACTTAGTTTTGTTAGAATTAAAATTTTTGAAGATGGTTTACCCAAAGAAACAAAAAAGGCAATTAAAGTGTTGAATTATCTGAAAGTAATGGATGATTGATTCTCAAATGCATGGATTACTTATAGAATTTTGTTAACTACACCGGTCACAGTTGCCTTAGCGGAAAGAAGCTTTTCAAAGTTGAAGTGATTAAATCTTGTCTTCGGTCAACTATGTCACAAGAAAGATTGAATGGTTTTGTTATGTTATCCATTGAAAAAATATGATAGAAAACTTAATTATGTAAGCTTAATTAATACTTTTGCTGCTAAAAATGTGAGATGAGTAATATTTAAGTGATATGTTAGTTGATGTAATTATAAAAAAAATATTTTAGTGACTTTTTATTTGTTATTTTGTTATGGTGCGGTCTTGATTTTTAGTTATTATAATAATTTTTATAAGTATTTACTAGAGAAAAAAATCATATAAACATATGTGGAAAGTCGGGGATTCGGAGACCTCAATGTTGTAGTTCGTCTTGGACTCCCAAAATCTTAGGACCGAACCTGGGTCTAATCAGCATACAACCAGGGATGTTAAATGGATCTTTATGTTCCACGTATTCTCCTTGCACCATCTTAAGAGCAAAAAACCATGCATGCATGGCTAGCTATATACATGTACTTAGGTATCTCAAACTCTTCACCGATCACTAAAGACTCAGTTCCGAAGAGGTCGACAATCATCACTATCGGCGGAGAATTCAAGGAAGATATTAAGGTGCGTTTGGCATGCGGGATGTAACAGAACATGTGACAGTTTGTTATTATCTCACGTTTGGTGCATTCTTAGCATAGGACAAGACGAGATAAGTTAGGATAAAAAGTCATAAAAAATTATCTTACCCAAGACCCTAGGACAACTTATCCCATGACATAGGACAAGTATCAGAAAGATCAATTTTCCCTTTAAATTTTCAAACAATTACAATCATATTCAATACATTATATTATATATATATATTAATAATATATATATATTAATATAATTATATAATATATTTATATTTAATTTTTAATATTATAATATACGTTGTTATATATATAAAAGGGTTACTTTGGTCATTTAAACATTTTGTTCCGTCATGTTCCAGACATACCAAATGTATAACAGTACAATCAAGAGTTATGTCCCAAGTTTTCTAAACACAATATAAAACAACATGTCATGTCCTATCTCATCCCGTCCCGTCACATCTCGTCTCGTCTTATCCCACCTTATCTTGTCATATCTTCGTATCAAACACACCCTTACAGACCGAAGAAGTGGTCTGGTTTCACGCATCATCACTCGAAGTTGTAACAATTTTCTACATCTATCAAAGTCTTAGTTTTACGGTTCATAATAGACATATGATACCGTGTCAATTTTCTAAACGATTATAAAAATATCTTCCATAATATAAATAATACAAGGAATAAAATTGTTCTCTTTTTTAAAAATAAAAAATAAAAAATTTGTTGCTCCAGAAGCTATTCAATTGACTGTAATTTGCATTTGCATATGCATAATATTTCTCTCTAATCATTTTCGTAGATCTTGAAATTAATCCTTGAAGAAGGAATTTAATTGGAAGGTCAAACAAGATAAAAACAAAATGTCAAGGGATTATTCGAAATGAAAGTGGCTTGTACACAAGGAACTGGATAGATATATCAAAATATCCATAGATACATCCGTATTTTAGAGGGATCGATATTTTAATATTCAATATCCTGTAAAATATCCGACCAATTTCGAAATATCTAAAAAAAAATCGATATTTTTGAAATATTCTGATATTCCTAAAATTTCTCGAATTTCACCCTGAAAACCATGGACATTTTGCATATTATTAAAATAATTTTTTAATCCTAAACAATTGAATTATTGTTAAAATAAATTAGAATGCAAATTATTTTAGAAGAACCATTAGCAGATTTATAAAAAAAATTAACATAATAGTCAATAGTAAAATTATCGAAGACTTGAAATAAAATTGGACAAAAAAAACAAATAGTGGACATGTAAAATATATAAAATTGTATGAAAGCAATCTTAAAAAAAAAAATTGCTTGTTACTCAAATGTGTAAAACTATTTTCAAATAATATTAAATATGTACTAATCGATTTATAAACATATAGAATTGGTTTTTTTGTAATTTTGTACCGATATTCTAAATAAAAGAATTTTAAAATTGTTTATGCAAACATGTAAAAACCCATAATTGTTTCTTTTTTGTTTGAATAGAGGATCTAAAGGAACTCAATTATTTTTATCTAAAAATAAAATAAAATAAAAAAATAAGTCAATTATTAATTGGTATGGGCCGTATAGCAATAATGGCCCAGAATCATAATGATGGAATTTTAAAAATAGTATGACAGATAATAAAAATGATAGAATTTTAAAAAATAGAACAAAATGAATGACTGCATCATTATTTATTTGTTGCAGCAAATATAAATGAGTGCAACAATAAAAATCACCTTCAATTATTCATATATTTGTTTTCACCGTTTTCGCTTCATCTATTAAATAATCATCCTCTTTTTTTTTTAGTTTTCATTCTATACGACTACACTTTACTTAATAAATTTAACATCACAAGTTTATTTCAAATAATCAATTACGTAAATTTTTAGTTTGATAAAAAAATATATGATATTATAATTGTATGCAAATTGTAGATGTGTGGTATTGTTTCTAAAACTCATTAGAATTTTCATATTTATAAATTGATTGGTACAAAATGTAATTTTGTTTTGATAGGGAATTATGTTGCATAAGATGCTTAGTAACAAAAATGTTCTAGTGTAGAAGTATTGCAGACCAATACCGAATAATAAAAGTTGTACTATATGCACATTTTACGGTCACACAATACAGAGTGGAGGAATCACCCGATTTAAATTTCATTTAACCGATAATGAGTTATATAAAAGTATAAAAGCATACACAAATGTTCCACCGGAAGTAAAATTTCAAATATCTCAATTGTAAAATAAAATAAACAAAAAAAAAAAATTGCAAGGGAGATTGAATAAATTCAACAAGAACTGAGGGGAAATTTCCATGATACTGAAGAATAAGAAAATATCTATCATTATCCTGAATAGGGATGGCAGCAGGTCGGGTTCGGGTGGGTTTCGTAAAATCCAAACCCACACCCGCGAAATTTTTTCTCACCCACGCCCGCCCTCGAACCCGCGTAGGTAAGCGGGTTCGCGGGCGGGTTTTAACCTGCAGGTTATGGTTGCACCCATACCCTTACCCGCGAACCCACGAAACAATGCGGGTTCATGGGTGGAAGCTTCACCCGCGGGAATACCTACAAACCTGCAACCCACGAACCTGCGAACCCACGATTTGTCATTTGTAAATTTCCATATGTAATCACTTAATTGGTACTTAATTTAATTAAATTTCATTTCTAATTCTCTACTTGATACATTATAAAACAATAATAACCATAAAAATAAAACGGTAAAAAATAACTCAAATGTCTATGTATGTTTATATACAAGTATTTTATTTATACGGGTTCGCGGGTCCAACCCGCGGGTTTATTTTTCCAACCCGCATCCACCCGCGAACCCACAGGGTTTTTCATTAAACGGGTTCACGGGTCCACGGGTCGTAAATTCACCATCCACACCCGACCCTACAGGGTCGGTTTCAGGCGGGTGCCTGCAGATGCGGGTCAAATTGTCATCCCTAATCCTGAAGCCTGAAGGTATGTTTCCTGATGAACTTAGATGATTATGCAATAGATGCATCCAGAGCATCTGAATGGCAAAGAGAACAAGAAGCAAGAATCTTTGGAGGGAGGTCAAAGAGAGGAGAGGGTTCAGGAGTCGGTGGTAGTAGCCAACCACCACAACAAGTACGTCACACTCAAAGTGGACGAAAAACACGTTATAAACTTCCAGTTGCACCTTCATTGTACAAATCATCAAGTGCAAAGCAAAAGAATATTAAAGATATGTTCAAGGGGGGTAACATTAAAGAAAAAATGGGGAGGCTGATATCGAAACTTTACGATAATATGCCCCCACAATAAGTCAGCTCTCATTATTTTAAGAACATGATTATCGATGCTCAAGAATCAAGTATTATTTTTTCTTAAATAATAATGTTTTTGAAATTTTTTATTTATTTTCACTTTTTATTTCACAATTTAATATGCATGTGCATATAGGTGTCAGAGTTCATCTACCATCAGCACATGAAATTAGGCATAAGTACTTAGACATCGAGTACAAGGAAATGAAAGAGTATGTTGATAACTTCAAAAATAAATGGAACAAATATGACTTCACCATAATGTGTGATGGGTGGACGGGACTGACAAGATTATCGATTATTAATTTTATGGTGTGTTGCAAGAGTCACACAATTTTTCTAAAATCTGTAATTAAAGATCATCAGTATATTTATGGATTGCTCAAAGATGTGGTGAAAGAGTTCAGTGAGAAGAACGTTGTGCAAATTGTCACAGACAATGGCTCTGCATTTGTTAAAGCAAGTAAAAAATTCATGAAAAATATTCCTTATTTTAGACTCATTGTGCAACACATTGTATAGATTTGATTTTTAAGCCTATTGGAAAGAAGTACATTGTTGCAAATGTCATTCATGATGCTAGGGTTGTGACAAATTTTATATATAATTATGGATGGCTACTATCGCAGATGAGGGAGGTTTGTAAATGGGATATAGTGCGGCCTTGTACAACTCGATTTGCGACCAATCATATTGCCCTTGATAGTCTTTTAAAAAAAATTGAAACAATTATTTACCAGTGATGTATGAGCTACCAATAGATTAGGTTGAAAAGGAAATGGAAAAACAATAGAACAACGTATTTTAGATTTAGAGTTTTGGGATAATATGGCTTCTGTAGTTAAAATATATGAGCCACTGTACCAGGTTCTGAGATTGGTTGATACAGAAGTTGTACCCACTATACCAATCGTGTATGAATTGATGTGTGTGATAAAGGATGTAGTATAACAACAAAGAGAGAGTAAATGGATTCTAAACATTTTACATGCCGTAGGTAAATTTTATTTTGGATTATTTGTCAATCATAATTAAAATTTAGTATAGTCTTTAGACTAAAATTATTCTTTTTTTCTTCTACCTTACTATTTAAACCCAAAGTACCAATATAGAGACAATATTTGGGATAATTCAGATCTTCTGAAAGCCGTACACAACGTCTATTTGTAATTAGGCACTAAAGCAGCAGGAATTGCTAATTTTGGAAATGAGCTAAAAATTTAAAATTTACAACCAATATTATAATTCCAATATTTAAATTATTTCCATGGGAGTATCGTGTCATATTAATATATATTATATAGCTCATATAATATACTTTAAGGATGGAAGGAAAAATTTTGGTGAACGAGCAGCTATTGCAGGTAGAAGCAAAATGCAACCGGATATATAACTTTTATTACAAAAATTATATATTATTAATAAATAATAATATACTTGAAATAATATTCATACTTATAGTACTTAATAATTTTTATTACAGTTGATTGGTGGGTAATATTTGGAAATTGCGCTCCATCATTATGTGCGATAGCAGTTCGCATACTGTCACAAACATCATCATCTTCTGCATGTGAAAGAAATTGGTTCACATTTGTTTTAATCCACACAAAACAAAGGAACCGTTTTGCCTATTATAAGCTTGAAAAAATTGTTTATTGTTATTATAATATAAAATTGAAACTTGAGGATATGACAATTGAAAATGATAAAGTAAATAAAAGTGATTTTATGGATCTATTTCAAGTATCTGCTGAAGCAGAAGACAATTTTGACTGGGTTAGACCTGCTCCTTGGATGATGATGAGGGAAATCCTGATCAACATATTGTTTCTCATGCTCGAGAAATGAGAATAAATGTTGAACAAGTTATTAGAGAAGAAGTTGGTGTAGATCGTTGAATTATTGTTACCAGCTCTTCTGATGACCAACGTACCTTTGATGGAAATAGTGGAGGAAAATATGATGGGGATGGTGGAGATGAGGCAAGAGGTTGGGATTCTGGTGCAGGAGGTTGGAATGCTGGTGCAACAAGCTGGGATGTTCGTGCTGTGAGGTTAGGATGCTGGTGCAACAGGTTGGGAATGCTCATGCAGGTAATTTTGATCAAAATCGTAGTAGGCAACAAAGAGGAACAAGTCAAATTGATGAAGATTATTTGAATATGACTTTCTCCTCGATGAGTACTGACACAAAATAGTTCTTTGAGTGATTCGCAAACAATGTCAAGTTCTCATATACTATATTATGGTAGTTATGGTGGCTGCAATATATTTGATTATCCTTCTCCACAAATATCACATGCAATATCTATTCATACAGATCAACAATATCCACCAAGTTTGTGTTTGAAATTTTGTGATAATCTCTCATTTTGAGAACAAAAATTGAGTATAATAAATTCCATAAAAATGGAAGATTAAAGTGGATTCGAATTCTCCTCCGTGAGAACTTCGAAATAGTATACTCAAATTCACAAAATGGTTAATGGGTTAATGAGAAATTGAGTCTCAAAGTGGACCCATTGTGTAGGGATTAAAAAGAATCTCACATTGCTTAGGGAAATCATTTATAAGTAGTTTATAAGTGAATGTGTGGCATAGAGGCTATCTCTCGCGCGCGCCGGAGGGGAGGGTGCAAATCATGGACCCCGAACCTCTGAATGCACGACTCGTGTGTGGGCGCGACCTGTGGACACGAATGCCTCTCCGATTGGACCGTGAGAGTCCAGTTGACCTTTTGCCACTTCCCTATGTCAACGTTTTTTATTGTGATGAATAAGAAAAGCTTTAATTGTTTGGATTTTGATTTCTTACTTGATCACTAAGAATACAAAATCGGGTTTTAATTAGAAATAAATCTCTTTAGAGAATATTATCTAATTAAATTATTTCCTTATTAAATCAAAAATGAATTTTTCAAAAAATAATCCCGAATTAATCCCAAAACCCTAGTGTTTCGGTTTGGGTATTTAATATCTCTAATATTCTGTTCAACACACACAGAAAAACAATTCCAGTTTTCTTTTGAGCAGCCGAATTCTTTTCTTTTCTGTTTTCTTGGTAAGTTCAAAACTCGGTTTGAGTTCGCTGGTAGTGGATAGTGCTTAGGCCTACCACTGTTGAACCGTTGTATCCTGGGAGACAATCGTCTAATACACATACGGTGTTGTCCGGCGAAATTGTCTTAAGGACACAATGTGAAACACGGGCCTCGGATCAAATTCTGTTTTCTAACGTTACTTTCTGTTTTCCTTGATATCAGTCAGGTTTGATTGCAAATTACGTTTTACAATCTTAAGACAATTTCTTTTCTTTTTAAAATTATTTTCAAACAACGTTTGCTTATTCAAACTTTCTGGTATCAGAGTTCTGGTTCATATCATAACAGACTTGAAAAATAAAACATTGATTCAGTTTCAACTGTGGTAATCGGGTTCCTCTGGAACACTGATTCAATTTGGAATTCGAGTTCTTTGGAACACTGATTTCAATTTTATATACATACGTTACATGTGAAATCGGGTTCTTTGGAACACTGATTTCAATTTGAAATATATATATATATATATATATATATCATTAATCTGTGGAAATTGGGTCTATTATTAGACACTGATTTCGAAATCAATTGCGATTCAATTGTGTTATCGGGTCTGCAATATCAAACACTGATTGTGATTTCATCGTGAAATCTGATTTGATATCAACTGATATATGTGCTATTATTTCTAGTGATACTAAAACGATTTTGTTTTTGTTTCAGATATTATGGCAAACAAATCGAATGTGAACTCCAGTGTTCCACTAGAGACTCCAGAAGTGAATCCAAGTATGGGATTAGATACTTCAGCTGTGAACTCTGTGTTTGTGGGCCAGGTACCAGTAGTAGTACCTACTGTGGCTACAACGACTCATGTCATCAACTTTTTCGTGAGAAACATGCCTGATCCGGTGATGAGCCAGTATATGAGTCAAGGGAATGTTCTTATGGCAAATCCCTACATGAATTCGGTACATTTACCGATGAATCATATAGAGAAACCTGATAAGTTCAGTGGACCGAATTTTAAACGATGGCAATAAAAGATGCTGTTTTATCTGACCACACTGAACCTTGGCAGATTCTTGACTGAAGATGCTCCTCAACCTAATAATGGTGAAGAGCGAGATGTTCAGGTATGGAATGATATTGATGCATGGAATCACTTGGGTTTCCTATGCCATAATTACATACTAAACTGGCTGTCAGAATCGCTATATAGTGTTTATTCTTCAAAGAAAACAGCTAAAGAACTGTGGGAATCACTAAACCGTAAATACAAAACTGAGGACACTGGTTCCAAGAAGTTTATTGTCGACCGGTTTCTTGATTACAAGATGGGGGATTCCAAGACAGTTATGAGTCAAGTCCAAGAGCTACAGGTGATTCTGCATGAGATACATGCCGAAGGGATGACCCTGAGTGAAACTTTCCAGGTGGCTGCAATCATTGAGAAGCTTCCTCCTTCATGGAAAGAGTTCAAAAACTATCTCAAACACAAGCAAAAGGAGATGAAGATCGATGATCTGATTCTCAAGCTTCGTATTCAGGTAGATCACATGAAGTATGACAAGAAAGATGTCAATGCGCCTGAAGAGAAGATCAATGTGGTTGAGCATGGGCAAAGTTCTAAACCAGAGAAGAACAAACCTGGGAAATGATCCAAATTGGGTCCTAAGGGAGGAGTCTCTAAGAGGCCAAAATTCCAAGGGAAGTGCTTCAAATGTGACAAGCTAGGTTACAAATCTTCTGAGTGCAGGTTGCCAAAGAAGAAGAAGAACCACGAGGCAAACGTGGTTGCTGGGATCTCAAAAGATGGATCCGAGATCAATCTCTCTGCAGTTGGGACAGAAGCAAACCTTGTTGGGTCAAACCCAAGGGAGTGGTGATTGGATACTGGGGCCACTCGTCATATATGCTCTGATAGGGAGATGTTCAATATATTTGAAGAAATGAAGAATGAAGAAAAGTTGTATATGGCAACTCAGCCACATCTGGCGTGAAGGGACGTGGTCAAGTCATTCTCAATATGACCTCTGGTATAACCCTGAGCTTGAACAATGTGCTGTATGTACCTGATTTACGCAAGAACTTGGTTTCCGGTTCGTTGCTCAATCAGCATGGGTTCAAGATGGTGATTGAATCAGACAAAGTGGTTTTAACCAAGTAGGGAACTTATATGGGTAGGGGATATGTAACTGAAGGGTTGTTTAAGCTTAATGTATCTGTTGTCAAAAGAACAATCAATAAAGATAATTCTTCAGTTTATTTGCTTGAGTCTTCCAATTTATGGCATGGTAGACTAGGACACATTAATTATGATACCATACGTAGATTAATTAACTTAAATCATATTCCCACATTCAATATTGATCATAAACATAAGTGCGAAGTTTGCGTTGAAACAAAACTAACAAGGTCATCATTTCAAGCTATTTAAAAGAAATCTGAACCTCTTGATTTAATCCACACATATATATGTGATTTAAAATTTGTTCAAACAAGAGGTGGCAACAAATATTTCATCACATTTATAGATGATAACACCAAATACTGCTATGTATATTTGTTGAAAAACAAGGATGAAGCAATAGAGAAATTTAGTCTCTATAAAACTGAAGTTGAGAATCAACTCAACAAGAAAATCAAGGTACTGCGAAGTGACCGAGGTGGTGAATATGTAGCACCGTTTGGTGAATTCTGTGCTCAACACGGAATCATACATCAAACTACTGCACCATATTTCCCTCAGCGAAATGGTATTGCAGAACATAAAAATCGTACCTTGAAAGAGATGATGAATGCAATGCTGATAAGTTCTGGACTGCCTCAGAACATGTGGGGTGAAGTTATATTGTCTAGCAATTACCTTTTAAACAAGGTACCCCGAAAGAAGAAGACAATACACCATATGAACTATGGAAAGGAAGAAAGTCTTCCTATAAATTCTTACGAATGTGGGGGTGTCTTGTCAAAGTAGCAGTATCTATACCTAAGAAGGTGAAAATAGGTCCGAAAACTGTTGACTACATTTTTATTGGATATGCACAAAACAGTAGTGCTTATCGATTCTTGGTCTATAAATCTGACATATCAGATATACACAAAAACACGATAATGGAATCTAGAAATGCAATGTTCTCGAACTTTCAAAGAAGCGGTAAGCTCTTCTGAAGCACTCTTGTGGAAAGAGGCAATTAAGAGCGAAATTGATTTCATCCTTCAAAATCATACTTGGGAATTAGTGGATCTTCCTTCGGGATGTAAACCGCTAGGATCCAAATGGATTTTCAAAAGAAAGATGAAAGCAGATGGATCAATTGATAAGTATAAGACCAGACTTGTAATTAAAGGTTACAATCAACGAGAAGGCCTAGACTACTTTGATACATATTCTCATGTGACGAGAATAACCTCCATTAGAATGATACTTGCAATCGTAGCTTTGCAAAATCTTGAAGTACATCAAATGGATGTGAAAACGGCTTTCTTAAGTGGAGATTTAGATGAAGAAATTTACATGAAGAAATTTACATGGAACAACCTGAGGGTTTTTCTGCTCCAGAACAAGGAAAAAAAGTCTGTAAATTGGTGAAGTCTTTATATGGTTTAAAGCAAGCACCAAAACAATGGCATGAGAAATTTGACAATGCTATGATGTCAAACGGATTTAAGATCAACGAATGTGACAAATGTGTTTATGTCAAGGACACGGAAAATGGCTATGTCATTGTGTGTCTTTACGTTGATGACATGTTCATTGTTGGTAGTGATGATAAAGTGGCTCAAATCTACCAAGGATATGTTCAAATCAAGATTTGATATGAAAGATATGGGACCGGCTGATGTAATGTTGGGAATGAAAATCTCAAGGACATCTAACGGACTCATACTAGGTCAATCACACTATATTGACATGATTCTTGAGAAATTCAACAAAAATGATTATGGAATTTCTAGAACACCAGTAGATACAAATCTACATCTATCCAAGAATAAGGGTGAGAGCATCTCTCAACTAGAATATTCTCGAGTGATAGGAAGTCTGATGTACTTAACCAGTTGTACAAGACCTAGACATAGTGAATGCAGTCAGCAAATTAAGCAGATATACGAGTAATCCAGGAACCGATCACTGAAAAGGAATAGTAAGAGTACTGAAGTACTTACGATTCACTCGTAATCATGGACTGCATTATACCAGATATCAACTGTCCTAGAAGGATACACTGATGCTAACTGGATATCTGATATGAAGGATTCAAAATCCACTAGTGGGTATGTGTTCACACTAAGTGGTGTGGTGGTATCTTGGAAATCCTCCATACAAACATGTATAGAGTTTATAGCATTAGATAAATGTGGAGAGGAGGCTGAATGGCTATGCCAATTCTTAGAAGATATTCCAATATGGCCAAAGCCTGTGCCGGCGATTTGTATTCACTGTGATATTCAATCAGCAATAGGAAGAGCACAGAGCAATATGTATAATGGGAAGTCTAGACATATACATCGAAGACATAATACCATTAGACAACTAATCTCAACTGGGGTTATCACTATTGACTATGTAAGGTCAAAAGATAACATCGCGGATCCGCTAACTAAAGGGTTAAACAGAGAACTAGTTGAGACATCATCGAGAGGAATGAGACTAAAGCCCACTAGATAAAAGGTCGATACAATAGACACCCAACCTAGTTGACTGGAAATCCCAAGATCTAGGTTCAATGGGACAACCGAGTTGTAAGACTCAGTTGAATCACTGTGGGGGTTACCCTCAAGTCCATTCCTATGATGAAACAGTGATGCCCGTAGGGAAAAGGTTAAACTGTGGTTTTTAATGATTCTTATGCGTCGAAATTCCTAGCTATGGAAATCCAAGCAGAGTAAAGCGGGCTACTCTTAATTAAGAAATCACCTATGTGAGAGAGAAGTGGGGCCGCTTCTAAAAGAGAATAGTGAAGGGCTATATTCTCCAGAGACTCTCACAGAACCATGCGCATGTTCACGGCCAAAACGAACATAAAAAATGAGAACCAAATCGGGTCTGGAAGATACCTGTGTAAGGTGTGTGATCGTTTACACAAAATGACAGAACAGTTCAAGGATATCACATCTACTGATCAGCCAGTAAAGTAAGCATACCTTTACAAGGGAAGGTTCAAAGGGTAACACCTACCTATCTTATGCAGGCTTTGACCGTTTGAACTTACCAAACATCTTTTTTGTGTCTCCTAGGTCAATTTCATTCATGTGGGGGATTGTTGAAATTTTTGTGATAATCTCTCATTTTGAGAACAAAAATTGAGTATGATAAATTCCATAAAAATGGAAGATTAAAGTGGATTCGAATTCTCCTCCGTGAGAACTTCGAAATGGTATACTCAAATTCACAAAATGGTTAATGGGTGAATGAGAAATTGAGTCTCAAAGTGGACCCATTGTGTAGGGATTAAAAAGAATCTCACATTGCTTAGGGAAATCATTTATAAGTAGTTTATAAGTGAATGTGTGATATGAGCTTTCAACATGTGTGGCATAGAGGCTCTCTCTCGCGCGCGCAGGGGGGGAGGGTGCAAATCATGGACCCCGAACCTTCGAATGCACGACTCTTGTGTGGGCGCGACCTGCGGACACGAATGCCGCTTCGATTGGACCGTGAGAGTCCAGTTGACCTTTTGCCACTTCCCTAAGTCAACGTTTTTTATTGTGATGAATAAGGAAAGCTTTAATTGTTTGGATTCTGATTTCTTACTTGATCACTAAGAATACATAATCGGGTTTTAATTAGAAATAAATATCTTTGGAGAATATTATCTAATTAAATTATTTATTTATTAAATCAAAAACGAATTTTCCAAAAAATAATCCCGAATTAATCTCAAAACCCTAGTGTTTCGGTTTGGGTATTTAATATCTCTAATATTCTATTCAACACACACAGAAAAACAATCCTAGTTTTCTTTTGAGCAGCTGAATTCTTTTCTTCTCTGTTTTCTTGGTAAGTTCAAAACTCGGTTTGAGTTCGCTGGTAGTGGATAGTGCTTAGGTCTACCACGGTTGAACCGTTGTATCCTGGGAGACAATCGCCTAATACACATACGGTGTTGTCCGGCGAAATTGTCTTAAGGACACCGTGTGAAACACGTGCCTCGATCAAATTCTGTTTTCTAACATTACTTTATGTTTTCCTTGATACCAGTCAGGTTTGATTGCAAATTACGTTTTACAGTTTAGTATATCCAAACGACCCAATTCATGGATCAGTGGGAAGAGATCAAGCACCATATGTGTGGCATATTAATAACTACCTTGAAAATTATACAAACACATTTTCCTGAAAAAAAAATATTGTTCGAATCAAGATAGAAATATATTATGTATATAAACCAGTAAGAAATTCATTTTCGTTTTAAATTTCAGACATGCAATGTATTATTATATATGAATTATGATTTATGATAGAATCTTGAAAGTATGGAACTATATATATTTTTTGATGATAATTTTGTTTATTAAATATTTAATCTTTTTATATTGTATATAATATTATAAAAGTGAAACAAAATATTATTATTTTAAATACTCAATTTTAAAAATTATATACAAACTCTATCTAAGTTATAATTTATAATAAACTCATAACTATGCTAATTTATCGTTAAAATATGATTCATCTGATGTATAATTATTTGTTTAAGTTTGTCCTAAAGTTTCATAAAAAAATTCTAAATTTAAATGTAAATATACATTATTTTTTAAAAAATTTGACAGAATATCCACCGATATCGATAATATCTTCGATATATCCCTACATTTAGAAACTCGATATTGATACCAATACCAATACCAATACCAATATTTTATTCCTTGCTTGCACGTATGATAAATGACCTTCTGTTTGATTTGGAAATGTTGGAACAAAGGGAAATTTATTCAAACAAGGAATTTTTTATTTTGAGAAGACCTTTTGCATGACTTTTTACAAGAATAAATGCTACATAGTTAAGTGTTTTGCGTAATTTTTTATTTAAGCTGCAGACCAGCTAAGGCAATTTTTAACTGACGTGGATTCTCTCCTCATGTTAATTTTCATCATCTTATCTTTATTTTCATAATCTATTGAAATGTGTTTATCGTAAATAATCAATAGTTTAAATTATTTTTATTAATTTTAAGATTTTTATTCATAGAATTAATGAAACCATTAATTTAGGTGAAAAAAAAAGATGAGTCAGTGAGGGAATCCAAATTTGTAACTGACACATAAATCATGAGTCGACAGGGTTCTGTTTTTTTTTGTTTTTTTTTTCTTCAAGGCTTTAGCAGTGTGGGCTGTAACTAGTCTTCATATCACTGTTCAATAAACTAAAGCTTAACACTGTTTGGCCCAAGTCTAGCAGCATTGGGTTCATAAGTGGTTTAAGATTACTGGGTCAGAAATGTGGTATCAATTATATATTTGGACTAGCCCAATCGTGGCATAAATACAGTTTAGTTTGGCCAATATAAGGCCTGTTCAATCTATCAATGTTGTAATTCGATTCTTTGACACCACGCTTGTAAATAAAAAAACAAAACAGTGTTTTCTCATTATAAAATCAAAAAATTTAACAGAAGTGACTTACGAGCACGTACAATAAATACAAATTTCTATAAATAAGGATCATATTACTATATTTTTTTTATTTAATATTTAATTTTGTTATATTATAAATAATATTACAAAAGTGTAAATAAATATTATTCTATTAAATACTTAATTTTAAAATTTATATACAACTTATTATCGTCGCTAGGAGCGTAGTTCAACCGGTAGATGAATGAGTTTGGAACTTGGACAAATGACTCTAAGTCAATGGCTATATGATCTGGATAGATAGATAGATGGATACCATAAAAATAAAATAATAATAAAAAACTTATTGTCCAAAAAAATTTATATAATTTATGGTAAATTCGTAGTTATGCTAATTTATTGTCGATATATATGTATATATATAATTTATTGTCAAATTATATAATTTATGATTGACAGGGATATTAACGGTACCGGAGGGTTGCATAGCGGTTATGATCTCCTTCACTGGTCCGTGTGACGTCTGATGTTTAACTTGCATCTCAACCACCTTCAAATCCGTAGCTGATTCTGACGTCGTTTGGGACCACTTCCTGCCTCCCCAGTTCTTCTTCTAAATTGTTGGCATTGTCGAAGAAGGAACTCTCCCTCCGAACATGTTACGATCTCATTAAAAATGGCATATTGGTAAGAAATTTTAGGTATTTGTGTTTTTGTTCAAAATATGAGAAGCTTAGATGAATGTGATAGATTTCATATTTGTAAATTGATCTAAAAAAAAGAAAAGAAAAACTGCTTAACACATTAAAACAACAATTTACTCGAGAAACGAGTTTAAAACATAGGGAACAGGGGACCAAAATCATATATAGAAAAAGTGCGATCAATGAGTATTGTTTGTTATGCATAAAAAATGTTGATTATGAACAACCCTTTTGATGTGTTTTCGGTTTGGAGCAAAAATAGGTTAGTTTTGGTGAATTTGTGATTGTCGAACAGAGCTTTTAGTTGGACCATCCAAGTGGGAAAAAATTTTACATAATATCAAGCAAGGCATGCCAGATTGAATGGGGTCACACTCCCATTTTTTTGGAACTGGATTTCATTACCTGAGGCCAGGTATCATTATTTCTCTCAAATTTTGTCGTTTAATTTATTTTTCTCGAGTTTGTTTATATATATATATATATATATATAATAATAATACTGATCATATCCTACGCATAAAAAAACAAATTCTCGAACGTGGCCAAGCTGATTAATGTGTACTTATTTGACATTCAAGGCAAATTTAATATTTCGGTTGTCCCCAAGAACAATGTACGCAGCTTATTTTGTGTTCAAACCAACCGGTGAAGGGCATGGATTTGAACACATCCGAATAGATGCTACTGTTAGACTTGCTATTTATTTGGATACAAATCAAAGCGTTATTTCACCGGATGCCGGACAGTTTAATCCCGAAGACTCATTTCTGCCTGAAGAAGAAGACGGAGAAGAAGAGGAAGATCAAGGACATATTGTCCCTAGAGAGAGAGCAGATGGTTGGTTGGAAACTAAATTAGGTTATTTTGTCTATCAGGGTCATGAAGATAGTGAATTGGAATAATTGTTATGGAAAATGGTCACCTTAACCGGAAGAGTGGCCTAATTTTCCAAGGGATAGAGATCAGACCTAAAAATGCTTTGTTTATGGGGCATATTGCACCAACTTGCCCTTGTTTATTTGAAGGAGAGATATGTATCAGGTCATTCAGAAATTTATGTGAAAAAAACTTGTCATATTTATGTTGTGTTATTGACATCTTTTTTTCTCTAAAATTTATCTCAATCATTGACATATCTATGTCTTGTTAATTGTTATACACGTATGTATAACAAATAAATACATGTGATATATGATATTTTGATGCCTGTGTTATGCAGAATAACATTTTCCTCGATTGAATGTGGAGGCAGACTGTAATTGCTAAGAGACAAGAAGCAATAACTATTTGTTGTTGTGCTATCTAGCCAGAGAAAACTCGTATCCATTAGTCGATTTCATTCAAATCATGTCATATAGTATGACTTAATGTGACTAGATGTTCTTGCCAATAGTCACAATAGCCATGTTGTGATCAGTGAAGATCGAGGGCATATTGTGTTAACCCCTTTGAAAATATTCTCATTAGGGTCCGCAATGCATTCAGTTGCACGACCCTTAAAGGTAATTTCATGGATTCTTCATTCTCAGGCATTGCTTGTAGGGGTGGGTGCGGTTCGGTTCGATTTTAGGTAAAACCAAAAATATTTCAATTTATCTAAAATTGGACCGGTTTAAATTGAATAAGAAATGGTAACCGAACTGAACTGATTTGAATCGGTTTATTCGGTTCGGTTCATATCGATTTTAGACTTTATGGACCTTTTTGGCTTGATGAGCGTAATGAGTCTATTTAATATATTTTTAAATCTGATGGGTTGTTGTTGCCTTGTTGGATTATTGGACAAAAGTTTCATAAATTGTAATAGCCCAACTGCCCAAGCCCAAATCAAACATAATTAATAACATTTAATTTATAATTCATTCAAAAAAAATCACATATTGAATAAACCTAACATTAAATTTTCAGAAGCCACCGTTGACATACTATAGACATACAGTACAATTTTCATAAGTGACAATGTGACATACAGTTCAATTTTCCAAGATAAAAAAACTCTAAATCACAAATCCAAGCTCCAAATAAATATTACAATCAAAATCCAAACTCCAAATCAAAATTACAATCCAAAACAAACAAATGAAGACAGTAAATAATTCTAACTTCCTGCATTCATAAATAAAACAATAGTTGGTAATGACAGATAAATAAGCAAGTTGCACTCATGTTAGAAGGCTGCAAAGCTATCAAATAATTATGAATATACAACTCCCCTCCATTGCATCAACATTAAGATCAATCTCCTTCTATAGACCATTTCACGTACAATTAAAAACAATAATATATAATATATTGATTTTACTAATTGAAGCAATCAAATCCTTAAGCCAGAAAATGAAGTCGTATCTTATGTGCATGAATTCTATATTTCTATTATATATATGGTCCCCTACAAAAGTTTCGACTTACAATGATGTCCAGAATTTTTAAATGTATACATACAAAGTAAATGTGGTGTTTGTGTTTCACCATGCAGCTGACTAGCTGTCATACCTTCCTCAACATCACCGTTAAAATCTATCAAGACATATAGTACAATAATAATTTATGTATATAAAGAGACTAACCGACCCGATTAAAATCTACGGTCACAATACAAATTCTATTATTACACACCAAAAAAAAAATCCCTTAGGACAGGTATATGATATAATTAGTTGCTAATTAGTTGTTGATATAATTAGTTGCTAATTCTTGACAGACAATTATCCACGTAAGAGCAAAGAAAAGAAATGTCACATGGCACTACAAAAAAATATCAATCTTATTGATCATTCTAACGATATACTGTATATCAACAACTGGATCATCGTCACTGTCTTCATATCCACAATACCACAACCCACAACACAGGTATATCAACAACTCCACAAGTTATCCACAACCCAATTTATACCTTATATGTAATACGATATCAACATTCCACTCTACTCAATGTTTTTTTTTTAAATAAGAATAAATATCACTGTTATAACTTCGGGTGAAGAAATAAAGAAAGAAGAAGAGTTGAAGAAGACAACAACTAACCAAAGAAGGCAAGAAGCAATCAGACGAGTTGCAAAAGAGCAGAATGGATGAGCTGAAGGCTGTCTCGTTGAAGCTTTGGCAGGAGATAAAGGAGCGCAGATTAGACGAGCAGAGACCAGGTCGGTGATCATCAGATATTTAGATGTGAAACAAAAAAAATAAGACAAAAACAACATTAGGAAAAGAAGAAGAAAATTAGAAAAGGAATAAAATAGAGTGAGTCGATTGTCGAGTACTTGAGTGACAAACCTTCTTTGAGGAACGGAGTTGAGACGGCAGCGGAGATGAGCAGATCGGATGTTGAACAGTGGAGATGAGCATCGGAGATGACTGGAAGAGATGAGCAAATCTGAGACGAGCAACGGAGAGCTGGAGATATGCGACGGAGATGCCAATCGGAGGAGTTGAGGCTTAAGACTTGAGAGTCACTGAGATTCTGAGAAAGTGAGAACTGAGAAGTAGAGAAATGAGAATAGAGAAGTCGGTCGAAGAATAAGATGAGAATTGAGAGTGAAAAGTTTAGGTTTTTTTTTTATACTTATATAGATGGTTTAATCGGTTTAAACCGGTTTTTGAAAAACCAAACTGATTTGAATCGATTTTTTTTCGGTTTTATATTATTTTAATCGGTTTGAACCGAATTCAATCGATGAACCGAACCGAATACCCTTTTTCGGTTCGGTTCGGTTCGGTTTCAAGCTTAATGTCCAACCTCTAATTGCTTGGCAAAAACGAAGCGTGCATTAAACGACGAACCTCCCTTTAGGCATGATCTCATACTGATGCCTAAAATATGACGTTGGATCTCATATTTATGTCAGAGGAAGAAGCTAGCAAACTAGCTGGGCGGCTTAAAATCTAGTTAATACTTGCTTTTCGGTTTGTCACTTGGTCATATGTATGGTTGACATTTAGTTCACCTCAAAGTGGTTGCACCGTTGGTTTGTTGACATGTAGATTGAGTGTGTTCGGACCGCAATGTCAACCTTCAAGAACTTAAATCTGATCCTGATTCTACGCATGGCGTTGCCTAAGTGATACTCTCTGATGGGCCTTGTTTCATCCAGGGAGACCTCACTTGCTTGGGTCTGGTTGAGTGCTAAAGTTTCGGCCCAACTCCTAAGCTACGTGCTTTGGTCTAAACTTTTTTCAATAAGTTGGGCTTTCATTTGGGCCAAATTCATTTTCCAATATCGGCTCAGTTGCAATAAGCCCAAATTTTGGGTATAAAACCATGATAAACAAATAATTAAGGAAGCTGCTACTTATAAGAGTGACGATATTTCGTCAATTCAAAAACTGTATAAGTGTATCTAAACCCTTTTTGTAAGTATATTCCATTACAATTTTTAAAAATTATTTAATTCGTAAATAAATCCCACTTAATGTTAAAAATTCCGTTTATTTAATTTATTCTATTGTATTTTTATAAGTACATCCATCGACCTTTATTTTTTATGTAATTAGTTTTATTTTTATTTTTAAAAAATTCAAATAAATAATTTATAACTCCGAAATATATAAAGTATACCGAAATGAATTGAGTTTTGAGAAAAATTTATTTACATTTAGATACAAATAACGAAAAAAAAAGAAGATAATACGAGATATGCAATACACATTAGTGCTTGATTATTATTATTATTATTATTATTATTAATGTACACAACTAAAATTAAATAACATATAAAAAAAATTGAACCAAGTAAATGTTGAATGTGAATTATGAAACATATTGAAATATTGTATATAAATAAAATTAAATATCCATAAAAAAAATAAATCAATTTTACCTTGTATCAAATGACTTTTAAAAAAAAAATTGTTCTGGGTTGAGCATTCCCTTCATACGTTAAGTTTTTAGTTTAGAAAAATATTAGTAGTATGTTGTAATTGTGTTTTGGTTTCGACCAATAATTTTACATTTAAAAAAAATATTTAGTATTTATTAAAAGGTATTATTGTATTTTAGATAATATACTAATTATGAGTGTACAACACACTCGCTTGGTTGCTTATCTAGCCAATCAAACAGCTGGTTCCTACTTGAACTGATCAGTCCAAGTAGTCTAACAATCAGGGCGGTTGGATATATTGGATCCTTAACAAAAAAATAGCTAGTTGTTTTTTTTTAGTCACTATATTTCTTAGTATGAATTTTTTCACCAAATATTTTGATTCAAGTTGAATATCAATTAATTTTAAAAAAAAAACTTATAATTTGGGATGATCACTAATAAAAAGTCTACACTAAAGAAATATAAAAAATTATTAATTATAAACATATTTATTATTTTTAATTCTGTCTACTAAACATGACTTTATTAAATTTTAAAAAGAAGAATGGTACAAGAAACTTTTTTTTATCTATTTGTATATTTTACATAATAATTATAAATTTTACCAAAATTTGATTAAACTTTAATTAATAAAAATTATTAATTCTTCACTAAAATGTTGATCATTAAAAAAAAATCAATGCAGATATAATATGCATTATCTATTAAAATATATAGTTGTAGTAAAATGGTAAAAACAAGTTATATATTTCTATTATATAAGAGAATATTTTAATAAAATATTAATTTGAAAAACAATATCAAAATATATTAAATAGTATGTGAAATATATATTCAATTGAATAGTGTGTAAAATATATCAATTGTTTATATATAAAAAAATATTGGTTTATTATTTTAAGCCATAAATTTATATTTTATTATATTTATTACTTTAGCTTTGAACTAACAAGATTGTCCTCCATTTGTCATTACTTCACTCACCTTAAAATTTAGAAATCAACTGGCATGTATAAGTTAAAAGTCAATTGACATGTAATTTAAAATTTAGCTTACATGTAACTTAAAAAATCAACACGTATGTAACTTAAAATCAAATGGCATGTAACTTTAAAGTGAAGTAAAATTTAGGGGCAATTTTGACCAAAAGTGGTCAAAAATGATAAAAACAATAAAATATAAATTGGTGGTTAGAAACAATAAACCAATATTTTTGTTGGCTCTTTGTGAATTCACCCATATATAAATAGAATGTAAAATATATCATATATTATGTTATAGCAAAATGGCAAAAGTAACACGGATTTAACAATGGATATGGGTGATGTGGGGTGTACCCGATCGATCTTAGGGTTCCTTAAGAAAGGTTTATGAGGTGGTGAAGCGTCAAAAATATATCTAATTTTAACAATTTTACTTTTTTTAAGCTGGCCATTATAGTAAAAAAAAAGTGGTATTTTCAACTGCCTATCGATGAAAGTTTAATTCCGATGAACGTATTTTTAACAGCATCCGACAACATTTTCCCGTTGAAAAACATATTTTTGATGGAAAACCATCGTTTTCAACAGCATTTAGCTCTCACTGATGACCATTTATTTTTTGTAGCAATTCATTTTATATGAATAACAAAATATTTATATATGTATGGTAACGATTTAATGTTGTAACAAATCTGACATGATGTGTAACAATAAAATCGTAGCTCGTAACAACTTTAACGTTGCATATAGCAACTCAATTTATATGGGGTTGCAAAACATATGTGCCTTGTAATCAGGTTCACGTAGAAAGTTGTTAAAACATTTGTGGTAACGATTTCACGTTGGTTTTATGTGTAACGATAAAATTATAGGTAGTAACAACGTTGTCGTATCATATAACAACTTATTTTATACATGTAACAAAATATTTCTATCATGTAACAAATTTTACATAAAAATTGTAATTAAGATGCATATATAAGGTAACGATTTAACGTTGTAATAAATATATCATGAAATGTAATAATTAAGATGTACATTGTAACAATTTTATGGTAAAATGTTAACAATTCATTTTTTTAAAATAATAATAATAAAATATTCACACCATTTAACATGTTTTGTGTATAATTATAAAACATATTATTTATGGTAACAATTTCACGTTGTATAAAATGACGTCATTATGTTTTTATTTAAAGAATTTAATTTAAAGAAAAGTAAAACAATAATATTTATAGGTTATGATTAATATTATAAATTTATAATGTATTTTTTTTTTGTTTTTATTTAACAATTTATTTTTTATAAAAGAGTTGTTAATGCACCTCCCTTTCACATAAATGCTGAAGGATTCAAATCTCACATTGACATATTTTACATGCATGTGTGAAGACTTTTCTTCCCGAATTGTGGGAGTAGTTATCTCCCGTTATGAGAGAATATATTTAGATTGCATATATATTGTTTGATCCCGAAACGTTCCTATTGTAATAGTTATTGTAATACTTAAAAAAAATTAGTATTAATAAAATAATTTATTTACATTGTCAATTTATATTCAATATAAATATAAATAAAATATATCTAATATAAATATTTTGATATCATTTCAATTAAACAGTTTCACATTACTGAAAAATTATGAGGCTAATATAACCCCACTGAAATTGTTATTATTAATATTACTGTTAGTAATGTCTAGCGGTATAAATCAAATATAACTGATCATTCTAGTTATTAATTCTTTATTACTTATTCAATATTCTAGTTTTAATATGTACTTTACGACGAACCTCCCTCGACTTGAGCTCTCTCTGCGCTGCGTTTTATCTCTTTCACTTTTCTCCTAATTGCATTGCCTTCTTCTTCATCCTCCATGACCCTTCTCACCATTCTCGCTATCTCCTAGGAACCCTGCCGTGAAAAACGAGCCGCTTCCGGACTTTACAGTCGGTGGACGTACGACCCAAATGAATCTCGGTTGACTCAGTGAGTTGCTCAGATGACAATGTACCTCCACTACCAAACGACACGAAAACAACCGACTCCCTTGGTTGCTTATCTAGCCAATCAAACACGATCATCACCGTCGGCGGAGACGGAGACTTCAACATGGAAGAGATCGCAGACCGGAGAGCTGGTCTGGTTTCACGCATCATCACTCGTATTATAGTACCCACCTTAGATTCCGGGGAGACTAGGAGGGAGATGTCCGGTGACGGCAGCTCGATGATTTCGCATAGATTGGGAGTCATGTTGGATTTGATGATGATGTGTGCGAGGCAACAACAAAGATGGTGACATGGAAGTCAAGTAAGGTTACAAGGCGTTTAACGAGCTCAAGGACAGGGATGAGGTGGTCCAGACCGGGACTCGATAACAGGACTGCGTGTGGTTTTGTGGTCCAGCTCCTGATCTCTATCTCCATATCTCAATGTTGAGAAATTTAAATCGAAACAAGTTGCAGAGGATTTTCCTGTATTTATACTAATCATAATTGTTTATAAAATTGAAATAACATTTGAATTCACTAATAATAATATTCTAAAAATAGATTGAGTTACAATTCACGATTCATTCATTAAAATATTGTATTTATTATATACAGTAATAATTGTGTATATAATAAATGAGAAGGGTCGTTCTGTTTGGTCAAAAACACATTAGTAATAATTGAGAAAACCAAAGTATTTGAAATGGTTGGTATCTTACAACATCAAGCATGTCATAGGTCACATGCTACAATAAACAACATATCACATGGGTTAGAGCCAGGGGACTGGGGACCCTCCTGGTGGGTTTCATTCTAAGATGCTTTTTTTGACTTCTCTGAAGCCAATCAACCGCTTAAAGTTGAAGTATTGACTTGAGAGGGTTGAGTGGATAACAAACAACAGAGAAAGTCCCAACTACTTGTGCCCAACCAAAAAATAAAAATCACTTTTAAATTCATTTCAATCTCTCAATCCACTTCTCCTGGCCCCTTATTTTTTGGTTGTATGTTTATGGATTCTGCAGAACTTTTGTTTTCAATCATAGAAGACTCTATCAGAATGTGAACATAAACAAGAAAAATGAAACAAAATAATATAATATGAAAATATATCCTCCCTAATATCAATGGATTGAGTCTTTTTTTCCAACATGTGGATTTCACAAATGAAGCTCCTCCATGAAGCCCAACTGAAAATTTTCAATTTTGCTCTAGTCTCTAAGGAATCTGATAGGTTTAGATTCCTGAAATACGTCTTGAGACTGAAAACTATACACATGAAAAAGAAAAAGAAAAAAGGATACAAGATAAAACTTTACTATGAAATCAAGGTCTTCATTAGTAACAGAAGTCATTAAAGACCTCCAAATTGATGCCATGGAAGTCTGGCTTATAGATTGAACCAAGAGAATGAAATCAAGGCCTTCATTAGTAACAAAAGTCATTAAAGACCTCAAATTGATGCCAAGGAAGACTGGCTTATAGATTGAACCAAGGGACATGGAGAATGCACGACGAAAAATCTGTATACAATCCAAGCTTTTTGGCTCCATTTACACATTCTCAAGCCTGGTTTTTAATGGATAACCTGTCCGCGAGTCTTGTTACTACCCAGTGTTAGCTCCAATTCATCCACACCTATATCATGAATCATCTCACCTTCCCACGGTTTCACTCTCTCACTCTCGAATTCAAATTCCGAATTCCTTTCCTTCTCTGCTGCTGCTGCTGCTGCCACCCCCCAGAATAGCCCTCCATGTCCAACAATTGTGTCCTTCAAAGAATTTTGTTGTTGAACTGCTGTTTTGACAAGATTAAAAGTAGGCGAAGGAGGGGCTGCCGCGGCTGTTACTGGGGTTCCAACAGTCTGGAAACTAACCCAGCGACCAGAGTCCACCGTTGAGGCATCAGACTCATCACATTCAGGTATTGTAGCAGGCGTAAAATGTTGGCGACGCGAAGGGCTAGAAGGAGCAGATACCACGAAAAGGGGATTACGAAAGGGGTTCAACGAGCCATTCGTTAGGGATTCCCAATCAGCCTTCGGCTTTGTACCTCTAGATGTTGGAGATGATAGAGGAGGGGTTACAGGTGCACTACTGGATATTCTAAGAGGAGGCAAATTTGTGGGAATTGAAGCGATGTTTCGAAGGAATGGTAAGAGGTACGTTGATGGATTTGCATCGAAACGAGTAGGGCTCGGGTAGGAAGATGATGTTGGACTGGCATGGTAGGAGGGGACTGGACTAGGGAAAGCTGAAGATTGAGGGCTTGGTTGAATAGAGGAACAAGCACTGATGTTTGTAGATGCACCAGCAATTTCAGGTGGAGTTGGGGGGGGCTTGTATCCCTGTAATAACAGAGTAGCAGAGACATTAGTGAGAGGATAAATCAACGCATTTTAATCAAAACTTAAATCTTTTTTGCTATTCAATTTCTATGATAGTGAACCAATGTGTGGAAAAGTGCAAATGGCAAATCAGTTTCAGAGAAAACGGCAATTCAGAGTTCATTCATTCTCTTCACAAAGTAAACAAATCTCCTCAAAAACCAAGCAAATCAAACAACTCACTCTAATCATTGCTCATTGCTGGATCCAAACATGAAGAAAATTGTAAAAGACCTCAATAATTTTTCAACAACAGAGATAACCTTTTGTTTTGGATTCCATAGAAATACAAACAAGAATCAAAGTTTTATTCTCTGGTGAATACCCAGAAAGAAAGAAAAACCCACAAATTGCTTTAAATATCAAACACAACTCAAAGGGAAAAAAACATTAAAAAAAAAAGAGTAAAACTTCAAGATGAGAACAAGATGATCTATAAAACAAAAACAAAAAAAGGGTCAAAATTAATAAAAACCCGTTTCCACATATGACCACGAAACCTAAATCTGAAACCAAAGTGTCTATAGATGCAGATCTATGAAAAGAAATGAAAATTAACACAGATAATACAACAAAAGATATAACTTTACAATTGAATACAAGTTTAGATCAGGAAAAGAACCTCAAAAAGGATAATAAATTAAATAAGCAAACGAATAAAAAAAGCAAACCTTGCGATAAGTAGTACCATCTTCTTCAACAACCCAACCAGCCTCAGAACAGAGAGCTTTCAAGACCTCGTTGTTGTCACAGTGTTTTGGTAGCTTATAGTTACCCTGAGCTCTGAGACCAGTATAAATCTTAGCAGCTATGGCTCTTCTCCTTCTCTCTCTCCTCTTGTTGTTCTCTCTCTCCTTCCAAGTCGGTAACCTCCCCGATCCTCCCGTTGTCATTTTAAATCACTCACTCTCCAACAACACAAACACAACACAAGCTCTGTTTTTGGGTTCTGTTTAAGTAGCAGCGTTTTCTTGAAGGGTTAGAGAACGAGAAAAAAAAAAAAAAAAAAGTCTAGAGAGGTCACGAGAAGAGAGCTTTCCTTTGATGAAAGTTTTGTAAAAGAAGAGTTGCTTCTTTAGATTCTTCTCTCTTTTTTTAGTCTTCTCTCTTTCATCTTTCTCTATCTCTTCCCTTTTCAGACTGTATTATTAAATTTTTTTATTGTTATTATTATGAATTTGATACCTACTGGTCCGTTCTTTTAATTTCACCCTATCTAATCCGGTTACGATGTAATTGGTTTCTACGTTCATTTTATCGATAACTAATCGTATGTTTTATAAGAGTTAGAAAAAAAATTAGATTAATAAAAGATACAAATCTTATTATTATATTGTTACTTGTAGAGTTATAGGAAGTGACGAAGAAGTGAATTCATAATTTTTAACCAAAAAAAAAGGTATTTTTTAGGAATTCAAGCCTTCTTTAGGGGTGTTGAAACATTGCATTATGCCTTTCCATTTTTGTGCTTCTTCGTTTTATCCATTTGTGTTAGAGCTAATCATATCCTTTGTGACTATGATTAGAAAGTTGATCATTCATGTAATCATCAAATTTTTAACCCAAAAGTTTGTTGAATTTAACTCACCCAAGTAATTTATATACAGAAGTATCTTTTCTTTCATGTTATTGGTGGAAGCTTGAATTTACACTATAAGCATTACAAGATGGCGTGTATAGTTTTATGTCTTTTTTTAGAGATTTAATCAACAAAATTTAAAATGATTTTTTATTAAAATAATACTATACGATCCAAAATATAAACCTAAATTTTAATCAAAATAATACTATAAATAAGTTGTCATCACTATATAATGACGTGGTCAATAAAAAACCACTTGTCATATTATTTAAGTTGAAATTTAGACTAACATTTTAGATTGATTAGTATTAATATTTTTTTGTAAAGTAAATTATACATTAAAAATAACGTAAAAAAAAAAATTAAAAAGAAATTATCCTATAAAAAACAACTAAATTACTGAGTTTATTTTAATTTCATCCTAACACCAAAAATTGGATAAAATAAATAAAATCAAAGTATTAAAATATGTGTTTTGAAACATTTCATAATATTCATTAGAAAGGGTGTTTTTTTTTCTTCTTTCCTTTTAACATATTTTCAATTCTTCACATGCAATTGGCTGATTGCAGCCTGCTGGTACATATATTTTTTAAAAAAAAACAAATACAAAAATTGCAGGTACATATACAATGTAATAACGATGGTTTAATTTGAGACAAATGAGTGAAAATCACAATGAAAAACTGTGCCCAAAATTAGGATTTCTATTTTATTTTTTTCTGATTGGGTTGTAGGAAAATTACAGAGAAAGAGAATCTATGACCTCAACTAGTGTCATGTGTTCCTACCTGGATGTCAGTGAACAGTCAAAATGAAAAAGCCTTGGTAAACTAGAATCCCTACATTATAGGGTACTTTACTCTTCACTTACTGCTCTGCTCTGGTCCCTCTGATACTCTTCTCTGACATGACTTGAGAGAGATGATATTTTTTCTTGGAGATTACCATCACACAGCCTCAACACGACAACACATCACTAAAAAACACATAGTAATTCTTATATGGACAATAAGCTTGAGTACTTTGTGATCAGAGAAAAGCGACGTGGATAAATGAGGTAATTTGATGCTGGAAATTGCATGCAAATGGATATATTATATATAAGATGACCGGTCAAATGTAATTAATCGATATGGTTTTGGTCTCTTGGAGATTATTTGGGAGATTTGTGGACATAAACAACAAACACTATAGGCTTGACTTACTCAGTTGTTCTCCAATAGGTCGTGTACTCGTGACGCTGCCTCCATTATTGACAACGGGGGATCGTTTCGATTGAAATTTCATGGTATAAACAGTGAAACCAAGTGAACAATTCATTTTGTCACCTTTTTTTTATTGCAATTTGCACTTCTCCTTCGGAGGATAATAATATTAGATTTAAGTAACTTTTGGTTGATTATTGACTTCTTCCATATCAAATATATTTTATTTAAAAAAAAAAAATGAATCAAATGATGTAATTGATTTGATTCAATCTCGTATATTTTTAATTTTTATAAAAAAAGGAAAAAAAGAAAATATTATATGGATTTTATACTATTCATTTCACTTATTCCACAAAATCCAGTATAAATATATAATTAATTAAATGAAATCCATTCTTGATCGATATATTCAAATTTTTATGTATATTTTAAAGAATAAATATAAAATTGAACATACGTATAAGTTTGTATAAGTGTAACATTTTGGTAAAATTAAAGTTTCAAATTCAAGTAACTTTAGACCTGTATAAAAATGAAAATCTAATTTAATTCAATTATTTAAATATCAATTCAAATACAATCCTATTTAACAAATAAAGCTTGTACTTATGATTTCTATATTAACGGTTCGAATCCTATCAATAGTATAAAAATTCAAAAATATATTTTATACTTAAAAAAAAAGATACAGTCCTATTTCAACCATTTTTTTTTTATACAATACATTTATTAATGTTTTTGTTTAATAATTAATACAAATCCAGATTTTAACTTATGTGACGTTTTGAGTAACCAAAATTCCTTTTTACAGAACTCTGTTACGAAACTATGGGGTATATGCGTCTGAAACATTTAAATTATTAACAAATAAATAAAACACCAAAGAGAATTTAAGACTTAAATCATTTAACTCATACGGTAAGAGTCCTGACTCCCACATTCTCTAGACCGTCCGATCAAATCGTGGCTTCATCGAGCGTTCAATAAGTCAGGACTCGTGCTTCTTAAAATGCGACCGCTTGCGCAGTAGCAATTCTTTGAGGTGATGAATACAAGAAGATGCCTTCTCTTCGGTATTTGAGGTAAAGACTGACGTGATGTTCAGTTTGACGGTCGAGATGGGGACAAACCACGAGCTACGAAATGTGGGGCCCACGTGGACCCCACCAACACATTTCAAATCATGAAAACACTACCACGGTGCGTGCTTTTGAAACTTCAGTCGACTCCACACGTGTGACCTGTATAATTTATTAATTTCGAAAAATTAAAATTAAAATAAAGAAAGAGTTGGGGATTAAATAAAGTAACCCCACCGGCTTGTAGGGACCACACGCTCTTTGACGTGTCATATATCGAACCAAACACGTGATTGTGGTCCCCCCATCTTTTTGTGAACCGGCTTGGCTCAAGTCTCAAGGCTCTAGCCATCGATTCCTTTTACAAGACCGAGTTTTACAAATATTTATCTACACTTTTTTAATTGTGGGATATTGGGATGTCACATTTTTCTAATTGAATTTTATAAAGGGGTGGTCCGTTAGTCCATCATGGAGTTTGTAATAATCATAAGATTTTGTTTTGTTCGTACAAATAAGAAAAGAAAAATGTTTAGGTATTGATCATTGGTATGTGATATTTTATATATATATATCTTTATGGTTTTTTTTTTTAAATGGGTTACGTGTCAACATCTCGTAGGAGAGTTAGTACCTTGGGTCCTGACCAGTCAACGTATAAGTATTGTGCATAGAAAAATGGATCACTTTTTCTAATGTTAAAAAAAAAATCATTTTTTTCATTGTTTAATTAAAAGTATTTATAAGAAATAATAAAAAAAAAGTTCTGATAAACATAGAAAAATCAGAACTAAGAATATGAATCTTTGATTGCTAAAGGATTCAAAATCGAATTTCAAAATCCAAAGAAGTTACCATAGAACTCATTGGATTATTTATAAACTGCGTAATCAATTATTTCTTGTAAATGCTAATAAAAAAATAGAATTATTTCTAATTTTTTATAAATTAAAAAATAATACGAGTTGTCTCGCAATTGTTTTAGAATGATTGAAATCAACAAAAATCAAATATATAAAGAAAGCAAATTGATGAAACAAAGAAATAGAATTGAGACACTGTACACATTTCATGTATTTAACTAATATTAACATTTATGAATATTCATTTACATATTGTAGACCGATCTCGATTCAATTTGTATATTTCTATATCACAATAATAAAGATGGATAGTACGGTCGAACTATTACTATCGGATCTTAGAGCCTATTGCTGAATCTAGTCTGTTCATTGCATTTGGGAATTAGTTTTTTTTTTATTCTTGAATCATCGATAAGAACTAATTAAATGCAATTCAAATCAGTTATTTTAATTACTTTGACTGACCATTTTTACATATATTATAAACAAAAAAAAAACAGTAGGAACTAGAATGAACATTACAGTAGCAATAAATGCAAGGATATTTATTTTCATAATCTCATCATTTCGTTTTTTTTTTTACTTCACAATAACTCTGGATTTAATCCCATAGAGATGATACCCATGTGATAAATCTTTCGCTCGTCGATTCAATGAGATCGACTAGATTTCAATGATATTGAATCGGATCAATATCATGAATAACAATATTTGAGCTATCAAGTCGATTCATCATCGAGATTGGAATAGTATAACATAGACGAATCTTTTATCCACATACGAATACAAACTTGGATTCCTGATTCACTCAAAATTATTCGTTCCCTTTATATTTTAAGACTTAATTTTGATTTATCAGTGTTTTACATTTTGTCCTTTCGAGAACCTACCGCCTTTCTTGTACAATTATCTACAAACACTTTCCGTTAGACAATCTAAAAATTTAATCTAAATTTCAATCCAAATGATATGATAAATGATTTTCTATATATCAGTACTAATCGGAAAAAAAAAACGTTTCAGTTAAAAACACTATTTATCGGAATTATGAATGGAAAAACGTTTACAATTTCCACACATAATAGGTTGTACTCACATTTATATTTTATCAAAAGTTTTATAAGTATGTCAATAATAAATTATAAATTTATTGGATTGTATTGTAGGTAATTTATTTTGTCAAATTTTTTATAAATATATAAATTTAATTTCAATTGAATCTAAAACATTATTAACTAGAATTTTGTTAGACCGAATCGCATTAACTTTTAATAATAATATCCATTTAGTTAAATTTGACAAAATACCGGTTTGGATTGATAAAATTTGATAAGCAAAAATTACCGGCTTCTACTAACTACTAAGCGGCTTGGATTGGGGAGCCAAGTTTGAGTGATCGTTAATTAAATATTAAACAGTGACGTATTTCAAAGAGTAGTATTAATAGGAAATAAATGAAAGAAAGGGAACAAGTCTAAATTCAATGGGTCGTGGGGATGCGCACGTGCGGATCCAGCTAAACGTAGAAACATTGAAGGAGACGGGACAGATTAAGCTGGCATAGTCGTGACTCGTGAAGGCAACAAGACCTGCCCGCACGTGTGGGTGGGGATGATGGCCCGTAGAGGGGGTGATGTGGGGACCACTTGAGGTTGTTGTCTTCTTGTTCTAAGATGGATGGTGCTTTACTCTTTTCTCATTGGTAGAAGAGAGCACGTGGGGGTTCATTACTCCAACCAAAAAAAAAAAAAAACTGTCTATTTAATGACCTTAATTTTGAATGTACACTTTTACCCTCCTTCACGGCTCACATTTACAGGATCACCATTTGCTGCCTCGTTTAGAATATTTGTATCTTTGATTTTTAACAAATTAGCACAAGGCATATTAATTGTCACTTCAAACATTATCTTAAATTTGAAAATTTAGAATTTTGGTAAACCATCTTAGAAAAATAACAAAATTGTAATGAGATTGTATGTAAGTCATAATTTATCGATATTTTGTACGACAAACAAAATAAAAGAAGTCAGATATTTTTAGATACTATACAAAAAATTCATTTTTTAAAATTTAAACATTTTTCTAATAAAAAATCTAATTTGAATTAACATCTCTTTATAAAAGAAGCTCAACCATGGTAGTGATAATTCTTAACATTCAAGGTCAAAATGGTCTTTACGGAGACCTTCCAATGGGAACGCTCGTTTCTTGACATGGACATTAGAGCTACACGCCTCACGTGGGTGGGGCTTTTTGCAGTGCAAACAAGTACACCTTCCACGAGGCTCTGGTCAGTTATTTATCTATAATTTATTATTTTATTTGTCGTAATTTTATTTTTATATGAATCACGAATTAAGCAAATATATATATATATAACCACGAATTAAGCTAGCTTTTCGGTTTTCATTCCTAGGTTCACATGCATACAGATTACAGTGTTAGTGCCAAAAATAAAATTGCACCAACTCCAAAATTTGGAAAAGAAGTTACAAGTTATTAGGTCGTTTGATGTGTGCTATTAAGGGATATTAAAATGTGGTTGGGTTGGGTCGTGTCTCAGCCCAACAAAATATGAGTTATAATGTGGGTTATTGAGCATCGAAGTACTTCAAACAGAGAATGTGCCTTGAGTTATAGATCTGCAATAGTTTTTGGCCCTTTCTTATGGGTTTCTTGTGAAACCAAAAGGGAGAGAGAGAGAGCAGTTTCATTAATGGCTTATCGGTAGGAATAGACATTTCTCTCATGGCCCCCACCCCTAAAAAGGGGTGGGGTAAATTTTACCCCCAAATGGGGTTTGGGGGTGAGGGCAAATTTTATCCCCAAAATCTAACGGGATTCCCCCATTTATCATTTCTTTTAATAGGGATGGGGTGAAGTATCATTTTCCCCATTTCTCCATATGTATTTATATATTTTTATTTTTATTTTCTTAAAAAATAATAACTTTAACTCTATTACCTATTTACTTTCTACCCATTTCCCCATATTTATTTATGTGTAAAACAATATCACTATAGTTATTTGTATTAATTTTGAATTAAATTAAATCAATTTATATATTTTAGATTGTTTATTGAATTAGATATCAAAACAGTATGAATCGAACGATTCAAATGATCGGATTTTGAATCTTGAATTTTAAATTGAAAAATATTAGGATTGAAAATGGGGGAGATATGGGACGTGGGTGAGGGCAGGGGAACCTCCCTCCAAACACCCACATCCCCACTTCCCCCAAGTGGGGTTTGGGGGTGGGGGGTGGGGGACCCTCCCCCGCCCCAATGGGCCCCCACGCTCATTACTACTTATCGGCTTTTCTATATCTAGACATTAAAGTCAATATTGTTTATGGATGACAAAATAACGGGGACGAGGCCTTGCGGGAACCCACACTTATGGGGTGGAGATGAGTTTCAATTTGGTTGGAATGGGGCGGTGATGAGAATGAATAGTATAACCCGCAATGAGTATGGGGTGGGGATGAGTTTTATAATCCCCGTACTGTCTCATCCCGTCCCGTCCCGTTTAAAATATAATATTTTATTATTATTATTTATTTCATTGTTTATGTTTTAAAATTATTGATTTTTTTTTAAGTTTTGTGATCTGTGTTTGTTCAAAGATTTTCAATAGTTTTTTAGAATTAATTTATATATAATATTATATTCATTAGGCTATATATTTATCATTAAAAAATAATATTTTTTGACAAAATTTTAATAAATAATTTTGATAAATGGGTTAAATTGGGTGGGGATGAGGAAAGCGTACCGCACCCTGCCCCGTCTCACTTCATCTATCGTGGGGTTTTACGAGGGAATAGATTTTAAAAATAAATGGGTCAGGGTGTGGGAACCCATTATCATCCCTAGTACTATTGGGGTGCGCATACAAAACAACAGGGTTGTATATTAACAGTGAAATCTAGGCCCAAAAGATTATTGGAAATTTGGGCCTAACTCCTAATTTTTGAAATCGATGGTCTCTCTATGAATTTCTCATTCCTTTTTTACATATAATATGTCGTATTACAAAACATTACTAAAGCAATTGCGCCTCATTGAACATTAAGTCACGTTAAACGGTGTAATAAATATAGTTGACATTACATGTCTTAAAACATTTTTTATTACGGTAGTGTTTTTTATTAATTTACATATTTAGCTTTATATAATATTTAGGTGTTGACTGGTCAACACTAAATACATATGAGTTTAAATACTTATATAATTGTTCAGCTTTTGTGTTTGAACGAGTGAATATAAAGGGTTTAATTGTTTAGAATGGGTAAAAGATAAAATTATCGGTATTTTAAGTGCCGATCGATCAATACCTAAGAATTATGTTTTAAATTTGTATTATCCATACTTAGTTATTAATGGATATGGTTTATTGTGTGAACGGTGGATGCCTGAATTTTAGTGAATGGATAGTTGTTCCTAGATTGTAATCATAATTATTTATAACTTTAACTAAAATCCGCTAACGAGATTATCAGAATATTTTTACCCATTTAATTACCCATTTTCTCTTAAAAAATCATTTTGAAAATGGTTTTCTTGAACTCACTATCATTTTCTCGTTATTTTTAGTTGATCATAAATTATACTTTTTTTGTTATGGTATCATTTTTTTCATGTATAATTGTTATAATTTACATTTTGATATTCAAATTCCTATACGGTGTATTAATATAATCTAATTCTGATTATAAAATAAATTGATTTTTTATTTTATATTTTTTGCACAAATCTCCAAAATGAATCGAATTTAATGGGAGTAAATGATGCCACGTCGTTTCACTCCCTGTCATCATATTCTTATCACATGCTAAAATAAGACATGGATACGTCAAAGAAAAGGACAAAAGAAAGTGTTGTGTCTTGCGACAACCTTGGAAGGTTCGAAGCGAAATGACACACACACACTGGAACTCACCAAATCCCATATATTTTTTTTAATGATAATTTAGATCCAATGATCAGCAAACATTTTAATCAATCACAAACCAAACACACAAAATAATAATAATAAATAAAACCCAATTGAAAGAGGTTTTCCTTTCACGTTCTTCGTTTGTTACATCATTGCTTGATTGAATAATAAAAAATAAAGATAGGATTTTGACTTTTTGCGGTTTGGCAGATTTCGTAGGTAACGGCTCTGTAGTGTTTGATAATTAATATATCAATAGTATTAAATATATCTTGTTTGAAAACTGATCTTCTGGGGGTGATTTTTGGAAACTGGAAAGTCTTCGAATGGCAAGAATTTATTGTCACAACGACGCAAGTGGGTGTCGTAGATCGGACGTAGATTCTAGGGACCAATTCTCGTTCCGGTTTTGTCAGGGTGTTGTGTTGTTGATTCATGGGCCTTAGTCGGACCAATCCCAGATTTGGTGTTTTGAGATCCAAGCCATCGTTTCGCAGATCTCTAGAAGCTATGAAGTGAGTTTTTCAAATGTTTTTGCTTTTGCTTTGTTTCTATTTCTGTTTTTTATTTATTTATTGCTAAATCTATTAATAATCACTCTTTGATTGGTATTAATCGGTGAATAGGTGATTGCCATATAGTTTTTTGATCAGGAAATAGAGGGATTTTTTTTGTCTGATAAAATTATATTGATTTAGTATCTGTTAATTTGGAGTTTGAGAGTGTATCCGTTACTCTGTTAGTTTCCAGATCTGGCAACTCAAACTTTGCATTTAAAAGTCCAACTCCAATATGGTACGAGTCTAATGAGAAATGATTAGTAGACCATCTGTAGTTTTTACAAAGTATATTGAGTTTGTTAGTATAGAGAATTTCTCATGCCTATATTACATGTTTTGTTTCTATGTTCATCCACATACAAATAATCTTTTGAATCTTCGAAGCATATTCCTTACGAATCTGATCAATCTGATTGTCAAGAGGTGAAACTCGTGACTCTGGTGCTTTTTTGGATTTTGATTCTGCACATATCTTTCCTTGACTCGAATCTTGACGTTCTGTTGGAACTCTTAGCTAATGAACTTGGATGAATTCAGAGTTGTACCAAATTTATAGCTCTCGTTCGTTGACAGTACGGCATTATCCAGTCGTCTTCAGTGTGATAATTTCAGATAATGTAGTCCTTGCTATTGTCTATATGGATCCAATAGTTTAGATCTTCTTATATTGATGAATTCCAGTAACATAACATCTGCTTGCATCCTGCCGTGGTATTATGCAAAGCACTTTTATGCTAGAAAGATCATATACTATGGCTTTTTCAATCCATTCGGGTCCTCTGCGTTGAATGGTTTTATTCTCTACATTGACAGGACAAGAATGTTTTTTGGGGTTTCTCTTTCTCTGATCCTTATCAATCTGGCTGCTATAATGGAGCGTGCTGACGAAAATCTCCTCCCATCTGTTTACAAAGAAGTTAGTGAAGCCTTTAATGCCGGGCCATCTGATCTGGGTTATCTCACATTTATAAGGAACTTCGTGCAGGGATTGGCATCACCCTTGGCCGGTGTACTTGTTATTAATTATGACCGACCTACAGTCTTAACTATGGGCATATTCTGCTGGGCCTTATCAACTGCTGCAGTAGGCGCAAGCCAGCAATTCATGCAGGTTGCATTCTGGAGAGCAATAAACGGGTTTGGATTGGCGATTGTCATACCAGCACTCCAGTCTTTTATCGCTGATAGCTACAAGGATGGTGTGAGGGGGGCCGGATTTGGGTTGCTAAGCCTTGTCGGTACCATAGGTGGCATAGGAGGTGGTGTTCTGGCAACAATTATGGCTGGCCAGCAGTTCTTCGGCGTGCCTGGATGGCGTTGTGCCTTCATTCTGATGTCTACGTTGAGCGTGTTGATAGGATTCCTTGTTTTCTTATTCGTTGTTGACCCAAAGAAAACAAATACTACTGGCGAAAATTTTGATAGGTACTAATCTTAGACTGTCATCTCTTTATTGTCTGATTGCTATTTACTTTCATATATCATATGCTTTCAATTTCTATCCGTGATTGGTTATTAGCATCTTTTTGTCACAGGGATGAGTTGATAGAAAAGAGTAATGGTAGCATATCATCCATTTGGATCGAATCTTGGGCCGCCACGAAAGCTGTTATCAAAGTGCCAACATTTCAAGTTATTGTCTTGCAGGGCATTGTGGGTTCACTACCGTGGACTGCGATGGTGTTCTTTACCATGTGGTTCGAATTAATTGGTCAGTACGCAATTTCATCTTTAGATATTGTTGGTGCTTAACTTCATTTCAGTCATGTCGTTCCTTATTATGCTGAAAGAGAAGGAACTATATTGACATTCGATCAATTACAGATTACAGTTGTTTACTTTCTGATGCATGATCATTTTTTATCGTCTTTGCAGGTTTTGATCATAGCAGTACGGCAGCTCTTTTAAGTGTTTTTGCCGCAGGATGTGCTATGGGGTCATTCTTTGGTGGATTGATAGCAGATCGAATCTCACAAACCTACCCTCACTCTGGCCGGATTATGTGTGCACAGTTCAGTGCCTTCATGGGTATTCCTTTCTCATGGTTTCTCCTTAAAGTGATCCCACAATCAGTGAACAGCTATTACACCTATGCTTTCACTCTTCTTTTTATGGGCTTAATCATCAGCTGGAATGGCACCGCTGCAAATGCCCCTATGTTTGCCGAGGTTGTCCCCATCAAACACCGAACTATGATCTATGCTTTTGACCGTGCTTTTGAAACCTCATTCTCTTCTTTTGCTGCTCCCTTGGTCGGAATTCTTTCTGAGAAGATGTTCGGGTATGATTCGAAATCTATCGATCCAGTTAAAGGGTCTGTCCGGGAGGCTCATGCTTTGTCTCAAGGGCTTCTTTCAATGATGGTATTTCCATTTGGTCTGTGTTGCTTGTTTTACACTCCCTTGTATAAGTTTTTCAGGCGAGATCGTGAGAATGCTAAAATGGCCACATTGAAAGATGAAGAAATGTTTTGATACACTATTTTTCGGCTGGGAGGAGCGTGAATCACGTGTATAGAGTCATATAGCTTGTTGAACTAAATTTTTCATTAGCTAAATTTTCTTAGAACCGGAGGAACTTCAGCTGACATGTATGCAGATTGGTGTTAACAGAATATTGCTAAGAATGACACTTCAATGATTTGATGCAAACAAGTTTTATATAATAAAGCAATGTTGAGACTAATTTTTATACAAGCAATTCTAAGTAGATTTGTGCATTTTATGGATTGTGTACAGTGTAAGGCACTATAGCAACTGAACTGCATAATCTACAGGCAGATAAGGTTACAACAAACGTAGCAAGGATTCATTTCCAATTAGTGAGATTAATCTGGATATGCAAACCCCATTTCGATGTTATTGACCAAGTAATGAAGTATAGTGTATTGCTGCAAAAATGGATAAATGAAACAAGGTATGCAGAATACAAGTAAATATCACACAAATTTACTCAAACTTCATCAAATACAAACCATAACAACTCAAAATCTCAAAGGCTATAATGCCTATAATTTTTAATAAACTAATAATGAAACCAGATTTAAATCAATCTAATCAAATCCTAAAATAACTGATAATCATTTGTGTTAGTTACAAGAATTATTTTAGCAGCTACATCGAAGATATAATAACTGAAACAAAAAAACAAAGAGAGGGATAGGGTGAGAGGCAACAGAGCCAAAGTTACGGTAGAAACATAGCTTTGTCATAATGCCTAACTTGCAGTTACATTACAATGAAGGAGCATTCAAGCATTCATAAGTTGAGTTCATTGGCACTTAGTCGTATGGATTTTCAATGCACCTTGTATACCAAGTATTCCCTACACGCCCTCCTTCCATGGACAATCTCACATTTGACTCAAATTCATCCGGGTTGTCCCTCAACAATTTAGCAGCCTCGTGATTAAGCGGATCTTCATGATTCGGTTCCTGCATTTGGATTAAAGAAAGAGTTAAACATCAGATTTCAGGTGTCAGATGAGCTCAAAATAATAAAAAGCATTCACTGATAAGAAGGATATATCCGGTATTACTGTGAATAGATGAGTCAATCCATAAATAATAGTGTTTATATTAAGCACAGGTTTCCAATCTTCTCGTAAGACATTGAGGCAAACACTTCCATCCAAGTCAATATTCGGGTGGAAGACCTGAAAATTAGATGCAGAGAAACTTAAAACATAAACCGATGAAAAAGGAGAGGCGATATCAGTGAAAATAAATGGGATCAGATGGTCTACCGTGGTCTTGCACTTAACCTTCGGTGGCTCATGTGGATACATGGGGGGGACTTGGAATGTGAACAGAAATTTGCCATCTCTGTAACAAAAGTTGAAAAAGAATCTATCTATCAAATGACCATTGCAATATATGAATTAAAAGAGAAAAAACAAAAACAAGCATCATGAAAAGCCACAGACATAAATGCAAAGGTTCTTATTTGAATAAATCCCAGTAAGACGAGGCATCATAAAAGAAAATCATCCTTTCGATATACGGAATAAATCCCTACTTGTAATATCCTTCATCAGGTTTCACCGAGACCTCAAAATTCATCAAATCATCCTTTCCGTTAGGGAATTCTATGGTGCAAGTTTGAGGTAGGTTCAGCTCAGAGAAATCTGAAAGAACAGAATGCCAAGAGTTATAAAAGAATCACAGGTATTAAAGTAAAGTGATAAAAATTGAGAAGACAAAGCTATGACTGCCAATGAGGCAATGAATAATCCTGTAAGCTTTTCACTCCGTATAATTCCAACCTGGCAAAACCATGAAATGTAAATGATACTCCAAGAAGTAGTGGTAAAGAAATGAGACCGATACAAACTCTGATCATTGGATATAAAACCAAATGCACATTAGTGATTAGTCTTCGAGATCATAAACATGTAACATGACTGTCGCAAAATTTCAGCTGCTATCTAAACCAATTCTTAATGTCAATAGCTACAACTTTTAGTCAACTAAAATTCCTCTCTTAACCTGAAAAAGTAATCAAAAACACATTTCTGTACTACAAAATTTCCTCACTGATTCAATCCATCTCCTCTCATCATATTCCTCTGGTTGATTGAAAAAATTTCAAACATATAGACATACCGGAACAGAAAATTGATCTTCTTTAATGAGCAACCAAAATAGTGAATAGAAAGGCAATCTTCCAAGACATATGAAAACCTTTATTAAGACGTAATTCCCCAGCTGTTTGCTTTTTTACAGGAGGCCCTCCGCCATTAGCTAAAGAATTTTGTTTCTGCTTTTCCTTTACTTTAAATAATCGAATCATAGCTCCTGCAACAGAAATCAATAACTAACAACCTGCAAAAATTCAAAGTACTGTTCTTCATGGACATTAGATTCATCAACATTGTAGCGAAATTTCAGTTCATTTAACCACAATCAATCTATCAAATATTGTTATCATATCACTCAACCATCCGTTATCACAAACGAAGATTAACATATCCAATCATCAAACCAATCTGTGTAAAATGTTTCAAGGAGTGCAACTAACAGTGAGCAAAATGTATTTCAACTTTGAATAACACTTAGGCGGGACCTAATAAACAGTAATTCACTGGATCAATGACTTAAAATCAAAATATACTTCAACCTTGTTCACTCTAGAAATTGAATGAAAATTTCAATTTTGTTAAAAAAAAAATCACATCGTAACATCATAAAATCATATACCCAACTCAAAAAATGTAATAATCAACTACAAATGTTTATTAAAATGAAATCTTTGATTGGAAGTTTTATCCAAATCAAAACCAAGGCGCTATAGAATTATAAAAACAGAGTTTAACTATACATGAATCATGAACAGAAAGAATTTACAAACCTTGAAGAGAAAACGCCTAGGAGAGAGATAGAAACAGAGAGAGAACATTGACTGGTATTGATTTTAAGATTGAATTGGTAGGAAGCCATAAAGTGTGGGTGAGATTTTATTATATAGCGAAAAAGAATGACAACAACAACGTGGCCGCTGTTGTTGTTGCGCGAGCTATTTTGGTTTTGGATAGGTTTTTTTCTTTTTTCTTTTTTGGTAAGCTAACATGGATTTTTTAATATCTAACTCCGATGAAATGTTTGAAGTTTTTGTAAACGGTGACATGAATAGTGTCTCAACTGCCACCGTTGGATTCATTTGTTTCAATCTTCTCTCTATCCTTTTAAACACAATCGTTTGACGACTCCTCCATCAAACACTGCAAAAACAACAAAGTAATTTCTCTTCTCGGCTTCACTTGCATTGGCTCCTGGACTTGATTTGTCTTTCAACTAGTTTCTACTTCTCTTTCTGCTATTGATTTGACGAGCTCTTTTCATTTTTTATTTTTGAATTTGGATCAATTTCCTTGCTTGAAAATCCAGATAACCAAACAGATATTTATAAAGCACTGAGTTGACTCGTGATGTGTCCGGAAGAATCGATTCGCCCCACATCACGAGTCGACTCGGAATATCGTTTGTAATGTATTGGATTAACTCGTGATGTGGCCGGACAGGATGAGTTTAAATAGAGTTCATTTTTGCTCACCCTTTTTTAAGGAGGATGAGCATTACCCTCATCCTGTATTGATGATATGTGTCTATAGAGAGATAAATTTATCTTAACATTATTATATTTTGGGATAAATTTACCTCTCTTTAAACATATAATATACATGAGGAGGATAATGTTCATCCCCTTTAATGGGATATGAAAGAGGTGAGCAAAAGTGAAAACGTTTAAATAGTTGAAATTGAAACAAATTAGGTTAAAAGCTATAATACAAATACATAAAATTTTGAATTAATTACCTACTAAGGCCAAACAGTCAAGAAAATACGTAAAGACCGAAAGTGATCGAAACTCACGTATTAGAAGATCAATAGGTATTTATAAAGTACTTAATTGATTCGTGATGTGTCCGAACGAATCGACTCACCGTATCACGAGTCGATTTGGATCATCATTTGTAATGTATTGGATTAACTCATAACGTGGCCGGACACGTTACGAGTTTAACGTGGATTAACAGCATCACTGAGCGAACCCACCGACCCCAGATTCACTCGAAGTGGAATGGAAGGGTAGAATGGACATTTCGCATACCTCTTCAGTTCACTCTCTGAGCTCCTAGGGTCCTACACTCCTACCTACATTTTCAGAAAATTCCGAGTCTTCCAACGTCTCAACTCAGCTCAGCGCGCGTGTTGAGAGAGAAATGGTGAAACTCTGCGTTTTGATCGCTGCAGTCTCGCTTCTTCCGTTTATCTGTCTCTCGTTCTCTCCAGAAAACCCGACGGATCGCCGCGTCCTTGTCTTGCTCGACGACTTGTCTCTCAAATCGTCTCACTCCATTTTCTTCGACTCCATCATATCTCGCGGCTTTGACGTTGACTTCAAACTCGCCGAAGATCCCAAACTCTCTCTCCAACGCTACGGCCAGTACTTGTACGACGCTTTGATTCTCTTCTCTCCCTCCACCGACCGTAAGTTGCAAGCAATTTGTATTTTTCTTTTAAAATTAAAGTATGTCGTCGTCGGAAAAATTCTGATCCAGGCGTCGCTGTGTTTATTTCGTTTTAAATAGGATTTGGTGGTTCGTTGGATTTGGCTGGCGTCCTCGATTTCGTTGACTCTGGTCACGACTTGATCTTAGCTGCTGATGATTCTGCATCTGATTTGATTAGAAACATTGCCACAGAATGTGGAGTTGATTTTGACGAGGTCAGTTTTTGATAATGTAGACTGATTTCTTGAACAAGTAGTGATTTGGTTTTGATATGTTGTTTACTTGATTAAAAAACTTTAGGATTCGTCTGCTATTGTTATTGATCACAAAAGCTATGCTGTCTCGGAAACTGAGGGCGATCATACATTGATTGTTAGTGATGATTTTATCCAATCTGATGCCATTCTTGGATCCACAAAAGTTGAGGTCAGTTTCATTTTCAATATGATTGAAAGAATTGATTTTTATCAAGTGAATGTTTCGAGTTCTGAGTCATTTTGTACTGCAATTGATAGGCTCCTGTACTGTACAAAGGAATTGCACATTCAGTTAATGCAGCCAATAGTCTGGTATGTAAACAAGAATGTGTTTATATTTTGCTTATTATACGGAAATGATTCTGCAGCGATAGAACTTCTTCTCTGAGCACTTTCGATGGTTTTATGGTAGTGGACCGTGGTTATTTCATTTTTTTTAATGGGACTATGATATAATATAATTTGTAGGTTTTAAAAGTGCTCTCAGCTTCTCCGTCAGCATATTCTGCTAATCCGAGTTCCAAGTTGTCAAGCCCCCCATTGCTTAGTGGATCTGCTATCTCATTAGTTTCAGTTGTGCAGGTAATTAATTTGGCTCTCTCTCTCTCAATTGCTCACATATGCGTACCTGTACATTGATGCAGACATTCCTTTGTTTCAATTTGTGAAGTTAATGTATCATGTTTCATATAAAGTATGGTAGTGTTTTACAAGAGCTAGCAGAATGAAAATCTACCAAGAATTTGTAATTGGGAATGTATCCCTGTGTTTGTGGCACATTCTTTCTATCACATCGTTTTAAAGAGAAATCACTACTTTAGCATTGAAATTTGAAAATATCACATTAATTTTGGACTTAACTACTGTAGCATAATTTCAGGTTGGTTCTCTTTTATAATTTTTTATTAGTTTTGGAAGCTTTTGACAGATGATTCAATTCTGTTAGTATGAATTCTTTATTTCCCCTGCTAAAACTACCTTCATTTTACTGGGTTATTTTTACTGTGACCCAAGTCTGAAAGTAATTCAATGGCTTGTAATAAAACATTATTGAATTTAATGTTCTAACGTGTAACGGTATTTACTTAATGCAGGCTAGAAACAATGCTCGGATTACAATCACTGGCTCTTTAGATATGTTCAGCAACCGGTATGTAATTATGTAATGGTTTTTAGTCCCAGAGTTACGGTTTTGTTCATACACTTTCATTGATGAAATTTACTTCTCATGTAATGCAGACTGATCAGATCAGGTGTGCAGAAAGCTGGGGACTCAAAAAAGTAAGTGAAGCATGCTATCTCTGTTGACTGCTTTATATTTTATTTTAACATGTGACTTTGCAATACTAATAAATTTCCCCCAGAAGCTCTGAACCTTGAAAGAAACTTGAAATTCAACTTTTTAAAGAGTTGAAAATCTTCTGGAAACCAATGTTTTCTTTTTATTTGACAATTAAAAAGATCTGGTCACTGTATGGGTTGGTATATTAGGAACATTTTCTTTGAGGGTATCATTATTCCCTTATAAGCAATACCTTGATTTGGATTAATTTTATTTTCTCCTTCATTTTGTAGCAATCTGTACCTGACAATTAGTGTAATATTGTTTAATTTGGGCATAAATCTTCACGATTTTGCTTTTGGATTTCTACCAAAAAGCCTCATACTAGTTCGTGGAGAGTCTCTACATATATACCCCAGTGACCCATCTTGGCTTTCGTGCCTTAGGAGCCTTCGATCTTGGGTTTGGGTTTTCTCATGTTAAATGTGAAACTTTTTGATGAATATACTACATGTGAATTCTTCGTTCACATGCATCTGTCTTTCTTCACTCTATCAATATGTATTGGTTGTGACAACAAAGCTTTATACTTGATATGTTAATTTGGAGGCCATAAACTTAAATATATATATAAATTACTTTGTGATAACTGATAACAGATACAGCAAGTCCGGCAATGAACAGTTTGTGACTGAACTTAGCAGATGGGTTTTCCATGAAAGGGGTCATCTAAAGGTGAGGCACTAACATTATATTTCTGAATTGTTTCTGTTTGATGTGGTTTGCATAATTATAATTTCATTGTAAACTTTAATGGAAAATAAATCAGAGTCCAGCCACCAGGGAAAACCAAGGAAGCTATAAGAGTAGTTATTACTTATATCACAATATTCACAACTATTCTTGATTAAATTTATTACAGCTACTTTATTGTGACGGTGGCACTATATTAAGTCTTGTTCTTAATTTTCAGGCTGTTAATCTTAGACACCACAAATTTGGGGAAACTGATGAACCTGCTATCTATAGAATCAATGACGATTTGGTAACAGTTCTTCTCATTTTCTTCTGCCAAATCTATTTTCTGCGAAGTATATTTATAGCAGTTATGTCAGTCCCTTGGAATTCTAATTTTATTTGATTGCAGGAGTTTTCTGTTGAGATCTATGAATGGTCTGGAAAGAGCTGGGAACCATATGTTGCCAATGATGTTCAGGTCCAGTTCTACATGATGAGCCCATATGTCCTGAAAACCCTATCCACCAATCAAAAGGTAATTTTTCACCCGAACCACGTAATCTTCCAAACCTCTTTGCATGAATATCACTCTTCATGTACACACCTGATTTTGCAGGGTCTATATCATACATCATTCAAGGTGCCTGATGTTTATGGAGTTTTCCAGTTTAAGGTTGATTACCAAAGGCTCGGGTACACTGCCTTGTCCCTTTCCAAACAGGTAAACTGTCTGATACTTTTGTTCTATGCTCCAAGCAACTTGAAATCAAAATCTCCCTCTTAAGGGTAGAATACATGAGAAATATAAAGCACTTTGGATAGTTAATAAAAGGATCTTGATAACGTGTGTCCTTAGAGCACAAACAAACTTTTTAACATTTACTGAGAGGAGTGGAATCATAAATTGCAGATTCCAGTACGACCCTTCAGGCACAACGAGTATGAGAGGTTTATACCAACTGCTTTCCCATATTATGGAGCGTCTTTTACTACGGTATGCATGTCCCCACTTGCGCTCACACACACACTCTTTCTAGCCACTGTTATTATTTCAAATGCGCACACACACTCTTTGTAGCTCACTCTGTTATTACTTCAAATCTGCCCTAAACATACATGTCCTATTGTCCTAATTGATTGCAGATGGCTGGGTTCTTTATCTTCAGCATAGTCTACCTGTACAACAAGTAAAAAACCAGTCAATGGAGAAATTATCACATTGACTTAGAAAAAAAAAAAAAGGAGGATCACAAGAACTCTGACAAAAAAGAAAAAAATACATTTTCGGATCAGAATATGTTTTTTAGAAGCCATTCCAGGACATGAGATTGTAGAGTATCAAATCTAGTTGGCCCTTAATTCTCATATATTGCCAATTTAGTATCTCTTGCTAATTGGGATAGCCGGTGCTCGCACCAACTCGTAAACTAGGACTCTGCTATTGGTAGTTTCCATTTTTGTCAATTTTCAAAGTACTCAAATTAGATGCTTGATTGAAATTACAATTTTTACCATGAGATTTTTCCCCTTTTGTACTGGTGCTTGCCTTGGTAAAATTTTTGACAATAAATATTTGAAGAATTAAAAGAATGAATGAAGATTCAATCTTCAAATAAGACTAGTAATTGACATGTGGATAGTGGATTGACCTGGTGCTTTTATACGCAATTCACGTGTACTAGACAGTCTAGACTACGAGGAAAACGTTTTTACGAATTTCGTACAACATATATGTCGGTTTGAATCTGTATAAATTTCGGATCTAGGAATTTCTCCTTTGGGATTCGTTTTATTTATTTATTTTTAAAGTAGGAATTTATATTTGTGTATGTAATTGCTATTTATTGACCAAAAATTGATTCACGAGAATTCTAAGAGCACCTCCGATGTAAAAATGGTTTATTTATGAATTGTTATTGACATGAGAATAATGTTAAGGAACTTGCTTCCTATGTGATATAAATATAGATTTGATAAACGATTAACTTAAAATTTTATCTCCAATACTTCCATTTAAAACACATTTTGTTTTAATAACGTGTTCAATTTTATTTTATATTTTATTTTCTTACTAAAAATAGATAAAAAATTAATATCAATTTTAAATGTTTACTGAATCGGTCTTTCTATTTTATTTTTTATTTTACTTCCTTATTAAAAATAGAAGAAAAATTAATATCAATTTTAAATGTTTACTGAGTCTAATGGTGTCCACGGTTCGGGTTCGGTTTCGGTTACGAACAGTCGGTTTTGGTTCCGTGGAAAGACCGAATCGTAACCGTAACCGAAATGTGATGGTTTGGGGCGGTTTCGGTTACGACGGTTTTTCGGTTACGGTTCGGTTTCGGTTTCGGTTTGTGAAACCGAACGGTTCGGTTTTCAGTTCGGTTTCGGTTCGGTTTCGGTTTGGTCTGTTTTTTTTTCATATACATTGTCATGTGTCAGCAATTGATTAGTTGTTGTATATATATATATATATATATCGAAACCGGCGGTTTTTAGACGGTTTTTTAGAAATCCTAACCGTAACTGAACCGTCGGGAATCGGTTTTCAACCGGTTTTGTAATCGACGGTTTCGGTTTCGGTTACGGTTACGGTTTTGAGAGGACGGTTTCGGTTACGGTTTTGAGAGGACGGTTTCGGTTCGGTTTCGGTTCGGTTTCGAACGGTTTAACCAAACCATGAACACTTTTAGCTGAGTCAGCCTTTCTATTTTTTATTTTATTTTATTTCCTTATAAAAAATAAATAAAAAATTAATGCTAATTTTAAATGTTTGCTGAGTCAGTTTAAAAAAGGATGTTCAACAGACCGTCTGAAAGTGGATGGTCGTGTGGACAATACCTAATTTTTTTTTACCACGTCAGTTTGAAGTTGAATATGTATGGTTGTATTGGAGAAAGATTTTTTTAAAAAATGTTTATTAATTTTACGTGTCTATCTTTTATTTTCACAAGCTACGTTTGCATCAAAAGGAGATGCTCTAACCAGTATGATGGGTGACCCTATTAGAGGTGTTTTTATATGGTGTCGGACCGTGCTAAGAATTGAAAAAATAATTTATATCTATATTTTCAATATATTAATGCACATCTTTTTATGTTTCAAAATAATTATTATTCAGTTTTTTTTTTCTTACATAAGCCAAATTATGCTAAGAAATGATTAGGGATTTATATTCTTTTAAAAAAAAAATATGTAATTAAATATCTTATGTTTTGCATATCCTAATCCACTGGTTATCTTAACTAGAATGGATTAATGAGTCGAAAGCAATTTAAGTGGACTTCTACGTAAGCACTTCAAAATAATTGCCAAACTTTCTAATTAATCATGACACATGCAAATCACACCTTTAAAATATAAACTGACAGATGTCTGTTTTTTATTGGACCATGTAATCAGAACTTGATGTCTCTGTTTTCGTTACTGGTTCTACTGGTGGTCGTACAAGTGAATAAATGACCAACTCAGATTCCCAAGTTTTATCGTCTGTGTTTATAAAAACATAATCCCATGAAAAGATTTGGACTTTATTGGTTCTTGCCTTCTATGAAATCCAATCTCAATTGGATATTATTTCTATTTATGAATCTGCAATCAAGAAGATAAAAACAGCTCCTCCTCAGCTTAGCATATTCTCAAAATCTCATTTTATTTTATTTTATTTTATTGTTTTTTCATTATCATTTCACAGAAGATCCAAAAAAAAAAAAAACAGTTTTTTGTTATGGCTTCTGTGAATCTTGGTACATGGGTTCACTCCTGCACAATCTTCAATCAAGCTAGCTTATCTCGATCGAGATCTCAACGTTTTAGTCCCTTCAAGAGAGTTCCCATGTCGTTGATTTCGTCGAAGAAGACGAAGAGACCCATTTCGATCTCTGCAGTTCTCACAAAAGAAGAAGAAACTCTCCGAGAAGAAGACAACAATAGCAACAACACAAAACCCACTTTCGATTTCAAGTCTTACATGATTCAAAAAGCCGATTCCGTCAATCAAGCCCTCGACGGCGCCGTTTCACTCCGGGAACCGAGGAAGATCCATGAAGCTATGCGTTACTCTCTACTCGCCGGCGGCAAGCGCGTGAGACCCATGCTCTGCATCGCTTCTTGTGAGCTTGTCGGCGGCGACGAGTCCATGGCGATGTCCGCCGCTTGTGCTGTCGAAATGATTCATACCATGTCGTTGATTCACGACGACTTGCCTTGCATGGACAACGACGACCTCCGCCGTGGAAAACCCACCAACCACAAAGTCTTCGGCGAAGACGTCGCCGTCTTAGCCGGCGACGCACTCTTGGCCTTCGCTTTCGAGTACATGGCTGTGTCCACAGTCGGTGTTGCTCCTTCCAGAGTCGTTAGAGCTATCGGAGAGTTAGCGATGTCGATTGGCAGCGAAGGTCTTGTTGCTGGTCAAGTGGTGGATATAAACTCTGAGGGTCTAAAAGATGTGGGCTTGGAGCATCTTGAGTTCATACATGTCCACAAGACCGCAGCTTTGCTTGAAGGAGCTGTGGTTCTTGGTGCGATTTTGGGAGGTGGGTCTGATGATGAAGTTGAGAAGCTGAGAAAATTTGCTCGGTGTATTGGATTGTTGTTTCAGGTGGTTGATGACATTCTTGATGTCACCAAATCATCCAAAGAATTGGGGAAGACTGCAGGGAAAGATTTGGTGGCTGATAAAGTGACTTATCCGAAGCTGATTGGTATCGAAAAATCGAGAGAGTTTGCTAACAAATTGAATGAGGACGCTCAAGAACAGTTGGCAGGATTCGACCAGGAAAAGGCCACGCCTTTGATTGCTTTGGCTAATTATATTGCTCACAGGCAAAATTGATCTACTTATCTGTATGTGTTTATTGTATACAAGCCAAATTTGTGAGCTTTTATTAGACAAAAAGATGAGGGGCTAGTAGGTGAGCTTTGCTTTTTATTAATAATTCCAACAACATTCTTCAATAGCAATGAACAAATGATTTTTGTTTTGAATAAATGTGTTTGTTACATTGTTACATCATGTTGTGGGTGTGTTGGTGGTCAAACTTTCATCTTGGACTCTTGGAGGTGGTCTATTAATAAATGCTATCATGAACTTGGGCATATGTACTCAGCATCTTTGAAGCTATATTTATCAGTAGTTGTTGCTTTTGGACCATTTTCTTGTGATATTTGTCATTCGTATATTGCCACGATGCGTAGAACCTGTACGTGAAGATTTTTTTCTGCAATGTAGGTGTTACTTGGTCCCTCCATCCACAAATTTTGCTGGACCTACAAATTAAAATTTTCTAGGCACTTTTATTGTGTGGTTTCTTGGAAATGCTTTGCATACAATTCATGCAGGTTCAATTCAACTTGATCTGAATATTTATATTTAAAGATGGAATGTGTGTGTGTGTTGTGCATACAATTCATGTAGGTTCAATCAAAGTCTAGTGTTGCATACAATTCATGTAGATTCAAATCAACTTCACCACTATTCTCACTGCTTCAAAGAAGAAGGTTTGTGCCAGAGATCACAAAGCTAACAACCTTTGGAGAAAGAATTGCTCTGGATCTTGCCCGAAAATTGTATTTTAGAGTTGTTCTATTTATGTGGTTATGGCTTCTGATAAGTAACAAAATAGAATGAAGTTTGGGAGCATCAAACATGGATGACCCCTGTAATGCTGGTGTTTATACATTTTCAATTTGATTGCTTTTATCTTTTCATTTGTAAGACATTAGATATAGAACATGCTCATTTGGATTAGCTTTTAGCAATCAACATTGTGTCGCGCTTGAGTGAATGCTGGAAAGGATTGTTTTTGGTTGCTAATGGGATTACAGATCACGGTTCTGCTAAGAATGTCAACGAGGATTCTTCGAACCAGCTCTTCGGTTTAATCCGGAGAAGGCTACTCCAGTTATTTCTTTGATAAATTACTGCGCTTGAATGCTAGACTGTTCTGTTGTTTCCGGTTCTGTTAGTTAAACATAAAACGCAAATCTGTGTATTTTCGAATGCATTCGACGTGTTGTCAAATTGATTGATTGGTGAGCTTGCAGAAGTTTTATAGATATAAACTCAACAGTTTTTGACAGAAAACAGATTGATTTATACAATCTTATCAGCTATAAAAATTGAGTTTGATGATACATTATGAGAAAACATATCTTCACTTTGAGTATGATAATTGTATACTGTCAATTTCAACCTCTGCACCTGCGGAGCACAACAGAAATCTAGTGTAGTTTTCATTGTGTCAACAAGATGGAGCTCCTCAGCTTCAGGACTTGAAGGCAGTGGGCCGTGGGCTGGCCCAATAATAAACTTAACAGTTACTGGAACTCAAGTGGGTCTAGCCCAAGAAAAAACTTAAAAATTAATGAAAATTCAGTCGGGCCGTGGGCTAGCCCAAAAAAAACTATAAAAATGAAAAAAAAAAAAAATCGCCGCTGCCGGGGATCGAACCCGGGTCACCCGCGTGACAGGCGGGAATACTCACCACTATACTACAACGACTTGATGATTGTTGTATTCACTAATTATGAATTTATAAAATATGGAATACTTGAAATTAAGAAACTCAAGCTTAGGTCAAGGTTGATGAGTGATGACGCAATTTGACGCGCTGTGTGCCTCATGAAGTCATTATTGTTCTTTGGTTTTAGTCATCATTCAAAAAGGTCAAAAGAGTTTTTTTTTTTTTTTTTTTTGAAACTACATCAAAAGAGAAGTTGCTTTAATACTACCGAATAAAACCAAAATAGAGATGGCAACTTGTTTTCTTCCGGTTACTTTTTAGTTTATGGAATGATTTATCCGAACCAATGATATCATGTCTACTCGACTACTCTTATAAATCTACTATATATATATATATATTAGAATTTATTAAAATCGATCGCTATATATATTATTATAACCGGAGATACCCCTTTAGTCCACCCTAACCCTTAAATTAAATTATTAAGAAAATACTTATCTGTAAATTTTATAGAACTAAATTTTCAATTTTTGTACTATAGGCACGGACTAAATAATATAGACTTTTATACAAAATTTCTTCCTCTTTCCCAAATATGATTCAACCTCTTTATCAATTTAAAAATAAAATTCCATCTTCAACCTAGTGGTGTAAAAATAGACTGGCCCGGCCCATTAGATGGCTAGTCCATTTCTGGAAACAGGTCTGGCAGGGCCTGGCACGAGACGGTGTCTCGGGCCGGCCCGGCCCGGCTTGTTTCCAGAGAAGCAGGCCCGGCACGGCACGCCGGCCTGCCTAAGGCGGGCCGTGCCTGCGTGCCGTGCCAGGCCGGCCCGCCTGGCCCCTCTGGCGGGCCGGGCGGACCAGGCCTAACGGGCCTGGTTCGGCGGATTATTTTTTTGGTCCAATTTTGTTTCCAAATTATCTTTTTTTTTTTATTTAGGGTATAGGGTTTAGGATTTATAGTTTATGGTTAAGGGTTTAGAATTTAAAATGAATGAAGAGAACGAACAATTATTAGGATTTGAAATGAATAAAGAGAACGAACAATTTTTTATTTATTTATTTATTTTTCACTTATGGAATTCAGTAATACATATCTACATGATTGCCTCATTAAAAATCTTACCAAGAAAAATCCAGTGGGATAAAAACTTGGTAAGGGAAAAAGAGTGCAACCGTTTTACAACTTACAAGTAAATAATAAATACATATGTAAAAGTATAACCTAGTTCTGGCCCTGACCACTACCTGAAGGGTCATCAATATATAGATTGTCGAAATTTAGATTAAGTTCTTTATCTACAGTTACATTTTGTAACCTTTTTTTAGCATGCTCCCAATCCCGAAGGCATGTTAATACCTCCACCATCTCTGGAGACAAACAGCTTCTTCTTGGTTCAATTATGCGTCCACTGGTGCTGAAAAGCTTGTTTTGAAGACATCGTTGACACTGGAATAACCAGTACGTCACGTGCTAAGTGTGACAGAACTGGATACCTGTACGTATAGGTCTTCCACCATAACAACAAATCAAACTCTTCATTGTCTTCAACAGCATCGAACTGTGCTTCAAGGTACCTAATAAGTTCGGTACAAGAAGATGAGCTAGATCTTTGCCCTGAAGAAGTACTTGTTGATTTGTCTTTTTTTCTTCGTTTCAGAAGGCTCCAACTTGTTTTCTTCGGCTCTGTCTCCGGTTGTGTTGATTGGGGGATGTCAATGTTGCCAACCCTGGTCTCATAAATATGAAAAATCTCGAACAACTTGGTTCGAATGTCAGTAATTTATTATGAATAATCTACTGACAAATTAATACCAATAAACTCAAGCAAAACTTCTAAACCAGATCATTTAATCCTGAGATCTATTATAGCACTTAAGGCATAAAGTAGGGGAATGTTAGCCCAATATTTTTTCAACTTTGTCTCCATGACAACAACTGCAGCGCCTAGATGTTCATCTTCTCTATAACTGTTTAACAGTTCAGACATTTCCACTATCTGATGGATTGCCTGGGAAGATGTGGGGTAATATACCCCGGAAAGAGTTACAGCGGCATTGTAAAAAATCTTTAAAAATTGAACAAAAATCTTTGTCACATACCAATCGTCTGTGGAAAGTAATTTTGGACTAAGTTGTCATGTTTCGGTCAATTTCATGTTATAACAACATGTAATGGTTGTATCATATTCCAAATAATTTTGCAACATTAAATAAGTAGAGTTCCACCTTACCGGTATATCAGTTTGGAATCGTCGGGGTTTGAGACCGTTTAATTTACAATGTCTCTTGAATTCACTGAATCTAGGATTAGAACTGCAAATCCAAGAAATGGCATCTCTGATGCGATCTATTTGGTCGCTTACCTGCTTTAAACCAGCCTGTACAACTAAATTTATAATATGGCATGTACACCGTTGATGGAAGAAATAACCTCCATCTTGCGGGATATTTCTTGCAACAAACAATACAATAGAGCTAGTATTTGCAGATGCATTATCAAATGTGATTGAAAGAATGTGATGCGTGATTTCATAAGTTTCTAAAACTTTCATTGTGACATTAAAAATGTTTTCTGCGGTATGTGCAAAATCCATAGGACGAAAACCAAAAATTCTTTTTGTTATCCTCCAATCAGAATCTAAATAGTGTCCCGTGACACATAAATAGTCCTGTTTGGAACATGCATTCCAAATATCAGAAGTTAATGCAACAGAGACACTTAAATGCTGTATTTCAGTAACTAAGTCATCCATTTCGGTTTCAAACAATCGTATCATATCATTTCTAGTGGTGGTTCTAGAAACAGGTTCATATTGGGGGTTATATGCAGATGTGATTAATTCTTTATAAAATGGACTATCACCAATACTGATCGGTTGATTAGTTTGTGCAATGTATCGTGCCAAGCACTCTCTAGCGTGCATGGCGTCGAACTGCCACGACGTAACGGACCCGTCTGGGTGCCGTTGAAGCTGTGTCTGAGTTGTAATATCTACCTGTCCATGTGCAGGCAAACATTTGTGCATATGCCGTCTCAAATGCCCGGTTTCCCCCGTACTTGTAGCATAATTCTTATGGCAAAACTTACATTTAGCTCTGAGGCCAGACGTCCCGTTTGGGAGTGTCATTTGGACTATGTTGAAACATTGCCACACATCTGATGTTAATTTTCTAGGACATGATATTGGTGTAACGCCGGAACCAGAAGGTCCTGCTTGAGTATGGGTCGGTTCTGAAATATCAAATTCATCGTTGAGCATATTCAAACCGTCTGGAAAATAAGGCTGCTGGTTAGGATCCATTATCTGAATAAAAATATGAGCACTATAGTAGTTAATAGTCAAATTAAAAATCAATATTTACTAATAGTAATCTTAATTTACTAACAATAATTACTATAACTAATACGACACGTACAATAATTTATTTACTTAAAAAACAAATTAAATAAACAAAAAAAATCATAATCTACTAACATAAAATTTTAAATTCACTAGTTCACTACTACAACTAAAATTGATAAATTTACTAACATAATATACTAATATAAAATTGATGATTTGAACCACTACTCTTAAATTTACTATCATAATCTACAAATGAAAAATTTTAATTTATGAAAAAAATAATAACAAATATTAAAATTACTACTAAACTTAAAAATCTTAATAAACTAAACAAATAATATTAACATTAAAGCCCAAAAATTGATAAACTAACTAACTAAATAGATAATGTTTTCATTAAGTAACTCAAATCTAAACATAAACATATAAATTTACTATGAGAATATGTTAGACCAAAAGTAATAACAAAATTGTACCTTTAAAATTTGGTGTGTTGGTGGAAAACGTAGAGAATTTTGTAGAGAGAGTAATAACCAAAATGAACGAAAAAGTTTAGAGAATTGAAGAATATATTAGAGATTGAGATTTGAGAGAATGAGAGATTGAAAGAATGATAGAGAGAGTTAATGGAAAATGAAATGGATGAAAGTATTTATAGAAAAATTTGATTTGTGGGTCAAAATATAATTTAAAAGATTGTAGGGGGGGTTTTGGTAATTTTAATTTCCTCCAACGGCTAGAAATCAATTCCAGTCGTTGGAGGTTTTTTTGAAAAAAAAAATATATATTTGGCCCGAACGGACCGGCTGATCGGTTCGTCGGGCCGGTCCGACAGGCCTAGCACGCCGGATTGGCGTGCCAGGCGGGCCAGCCTGCGGGCCTCCTCCCAGCGGCCCGACATGTGGCCCTTCCAGGGCCAGGCCGCGGCCTGGCCCTCTTCCTTCACGGGCCGTTCCCAAAACGACCCGTGAACTTCCTGGGCCGGCCCATTTTTACACCACTACTTCAACCTGAGTTTGTTGTTAGGAATTATGTTTTAATTATTTTATTTTGTTTTAAAAATTTAAAGTTAGTCTAATTTTACTTTATGATTTTTATATTGTTAAAATTGACTCAATTTGTTTCACAACACAAAGATTTTGAACAATGAAAATGATCAAGACATTATGGAGAATGAATTTCTAACAAAGTCTATGACTATCTAAATTGAAATAGAAATTGATGATACTATTGATCCATATATTATAATTGATAAAATTAGATTTAAAAAAAAAATCATAGGATACAACTTAATTAATGTTTGATTTAATTTTTTTTGGTAACGTTTTTTTTATCAATAATAACGTTTTTTTACCCTACTCAACGTGATACAGTGGTAACAACGTTAATTTAGTTCGTCAGTATTCTAAGTTCAAATCTCTACTACAATAAGTGGTATATATAAAAAAAGTTATTACTTATTTTTTTAGAATATGTATTTTACATGGTATAGAACTAGGTGTATTTTTGTTTTTTAATCAATAAAATTTCGTTATATGGTTGGGATTAACTTAATTTTAGTATAATTCATCCTAGTTTTGAATCCCGATTATATCCTTAACTATAACTGAATATTTATTCTAACAATAAAAAAATATCTATCTATACCGTTATTTTCGAATATTTATTTCCCTCTCGAAAGACATCTACTTCCATAACAGAAGAGAACCCTCGTCATAACACACTACTACAGTAATGGGATACATGCACGTAATGACGTAATTTGAGTTTAGAGTGGATGCTTTCAAAATTTGTCAAAGAATTCAATTATTTTATATGATTAGTAGTTGAGTCGTAGATACCATTTAATCAACTTATCTAATAATAACAACATAAAAAAAAAAAGGTCAAATTAGTCATTGTAGTAGAAAGTAGAAACACCCCGGATATTTCCTCTGCGGTTCTGTCTTTGTCTATACATAGTTGTCCTCTGATGTCTACTCTACTGCTGCATTTTTAGTTCAATCGTCAACTGTGGCTTCGAGGTTACCTGCCAAGTCTTCAATCTACACGCGTCGTTGAAACTTCGAAGCACTGTTGGAACCCGACAGTGTTCTTGAATCTCAGCGACTTTTCACTTGCTTGTATCTACTTGACTTCCTCATTTTCTCTTCGCTTTCCTTCACTGTACCTTCCTTTTTCGCAATCTCGCGATATTGTTTGTAATATACTTCATTTTCCCATTTTAGTATTTGTAAAATCTGTCTTCTTCTTCTTGACATTTCTTTTGCCGTGCTACTTACTAGCAATTAATATAATTTATTTTTTCAATCTATCCATAAGAGAGCTTTAAGGGTTCGTGAGATCTTAAGCGTTTTTAAATTTTTGAGCACGGTTGTTGGGATTTCCATCGGATTCGAGCTTGTTTGCTTTTCCTGGAGGATTCAAGTGATAGAAAATCAATTCGTCTTTGTGTTTATCGTTTCAGCTGAAATTCAGGTACTTTAAAGCTCAGCTAAATTTATTTTTGATAAAGCTTGCAATTTGAATTTGTGGGGTTTTTGATTTGGATCTAATTCTTGTCACCCATTAAAGGATTTCTTCTGTTTTTGATATAATCCTGTTCTTCAAGATACTTTAACTAGGTCTTGTAGAATTGGGGTTTTATCTGTTTCAGCTTTGTTGAGGAGTTTGACTTTTGTATCTTTCGTTTTAGTCCAAATTCATATACACAAGTTCGTTCTGCGATTTAGGTCAAAATTTTCATTTCCAATCACAAAAAAGTACTAGATTTATTATGGTAAATTCAGATTTGGATTTCTGGGTTTTCTTAAGCTGATATTGAGGCCTTTTGATAGCAAAATTGTCTAGTCTATAGTCATAAATTTGTGGTTTTTCCTGTGTAATCGATTGGGCCAGTAATGATGGGAGGACAATGTAGCAAGACGAAGAGTGTTAATCCGCCATCGCCGCCTCTCCATGGCAGCAGTGATTCCCAGTTCATGGCTGAACTTAGCTCGTATGAAGCTGCTTGTGGACTTGATCCGGACTTGAAATCCTTTGATATCAACCTTCATGAACGTACGAGTCGTGTCATCAATACGCTCTCTACTGGCGTTGAGGGTAATTCCTTGTCATTTGATTCACTTAAAGAGGTCATCGAGTCTCTTCTTGAAATGAACCAAGATGCAGCATCAGTCATTTTAGAATGCAAGGAAGATATATGGAACAATCGAGATTTGTTTGGTTTGGTTAAGGAATACTTTGAGAATAGTGTCAACATTTTAGATTTTTGCACTGCTTTAGACAATTGCCTTAAGCGCGCGCGACATAGCCAGTTAATTATTAAGCTTGCGGTTAAGAAGTTTGAGGAAGAAGTAGAATTGCAATGTGGGGCTGATGAGAAAAGGTATGTGAAGACAATGGAAGAATTAAACAGGTTTAAGGAAGCCGGGAACCCATTTACAGATGAGTTCTTTGCTTTGTTTCAGTCGGTGAATAAGCAGCAGATGTCTATGTTACGTAAATTGCAGAAACGAAAGAGCAAGCTTGATAAGAAATTGAAAAACATGAAAACATGGAGGAGGGTTTCGAATGTCCTGTTCGTTTCTGTATTTGTCTCTGTATTGATTTTCTCAGTGGTGGCAGCTGCCATTGCGGCTCCACCAGTTGTGACAGCACTAGCTGCCGCAATGGCTGTTCCAATTGGTTCGGTGGGGAAGTGGTGTGACTCACTCTGGAAGCGATGGGAGAATGAAGTGAAAAAGGAGAATGAATTACTTGCTTCAATTTATGTTAACACTTACATTCAAATCCAGGACGTGGAGAGTATAAATGCACTCGTGAACAATTTGAAGATTGGGATTGACTCATTCATGTACAATGTTGATTTTGCTCTTAAAGAAGAAGATGTGTTGAAGCTCGCCATTGATGAGATCAAGAAGAAGTTGGACAAGTTCATGGAAAATATTGAGGATTTAGGTGGACATGCTGACAAGTGTAGCCGTGATATAAGGCAGGCGAGGACCGTGATCTCACGGAAGATCGTCAAGTATCTCGATAAGTGAAGAAGCCCTCTGGTATTTTGTACTCTTTATTTCCCACGATTGTATTCTTGGGTGAATCGAGTAGAAATTGGACCCTTTTATAAAGATTATTGTGTTTATAAACAATGTTATACTATATCAGGAACTTTTGTTCCTTCTGACATCTATTTTTGTGTTGTGAACTTGTGATTCATTCATGTGATAGGTAAACTGTTGAATTTGATACTGAAATGTTAATGGGGTTTAGTTTTAGTGGCATGAATTGAAATGTTGCATTGCAAGAATCTATCTGAATCCATCCTGACTGGAAGCACTTTTATGTGATCTGACTTGTGTTATTTAGCTGCTGCTTTCAAGTCAGTTTGATATAGAGTTCCTGTGATTGAGAACATGCCAAAAGAATATCAAGGCTCATTTGAATAGATCGAATCCTTTATGAAGAATAAGAATACAGAGCTATCCTTATATGTTAAGGTTTGAGACTTTTGAGATTTTGAGATTTCGTTTGGAAAGATGATTTTGCATGACTTACACAAGGTAAACCGAATCGATGATGTGAGGCTGGTCCGGTGGTTAGCTCTCACATCAAAGCCATTAAGAATGTGAGTTCATGTCTAATGATTCATTTCTTCTTCCCAAAGTCCTGCGAATTAATTATAATAATTTAAAAAATAAAATAACAAACAGAGACAAATTATTTGTTTATTTCTTATAGATCTATTCCATGATCTTTCGTTTGAGCAGATTAAAAATGAAACAATGCGATGAAATCTCTATTTACCTACATGTGTTGCGATCCTAGTTTCATCCCTCTAACAATTGAAGTCTACCATTGTTATCATTCAATATCAATCACCAGTGCACTGTAAACACAATTATATATTTTGATTTTGGTACAAACAATTTAGACTAAGTATCAGGATATCTGAACAATATCAAATAAATCACACACCTTGATTGATCAAACTATAAATAAAGTGTTATCTTTTTAAAGACAAATATTAAAAATGAAAACCATATTTTAAAAATGAAAATTTATTGGTAAAATTCGTTAGAAATATTTTTTTTTTAAATTGAAAATAATATAAATGCATATAGTATTATTTTTATAAAATAGTTATTTATCGGGGAAATTTAATGGTTTATTTTGTAAAATTGTTTTGAATATAATGTAAATTAATTTCAATTTTTTAAAAATATTTTTCATATATATATATATATTATAGGAAAAAAACAGAAAATATGTTATTCGTATGTATCAAAAATCAAAATTGATAAGCGTATTTCTCTGTTTGGTTTCCTCGCAACTATTCTCCAGTTGTCGAACACCAGTTGTGTAATCTATGTACAACTTTTATGGTCTCCACAGACATGTTCGAAAATTTGTTCATGACTTGGTGTGTATCCATGGAAACCAGTCATTTCATCATTCAAAAACTTCCATTAAAAGCCTGCACTCTCTTCACCGATTTAAACAGAAGAAACCCCGTTTTCCAAATCGAAGGAACACAAGAAAACCTCTTGAAACGATCGAAAACGATGACGCAAAACCAAAGGTTTATATGAGGGACACGATCTCAAACATATACACAACTCTCAAGTACTCATCTTGGGATTCTGCTCAACAACAGCTTGACAAGTTACCTATAAAGTGGGATTCTTACACAGTCAATCAGGCTTTGAAAACCCACCCACCAATGGAAAAAGCGTGGCTTTTTTTCAATTGGGTTTCGAGGTCAAAAGGGTTCAAGCACGACCACTTCACTTACACTACTATGCTTGACATTTTTGGAGAAGCTAAGAGGATTTCTTCAATGAAGTATGTTTTTGAGCAGATGCAAGAGAAGGGGTTGAAGATTGATGCGGTGACTTACACTTCATTGATGCATTGGCTGTCCAATTCTGGAGATGTTGATGGGGCTGTGAAGATTTGGGAGGAAATGAAAGACAACGAATGTTGTTACCCTACTGTTGTCTCGTATACGGCTTATTTAAAGATTCTATTTGGTGATAACAGAGTCAAGGAGGCCACTGATGTGTATAAGGAGATGCTTCAATCTGGGTTGTCTCCCAATTGCTACACTTATACTGTACTAATGGAGCACCTTGTTGTTTCTGGTGAGTGCAAGTTAGTAACTTTATAACTTTGTTGCACCCCCATTGTTTGATATATATTTTGTCTGTTATATGTATGTGGTTCTTTTAATGTGTATAATTTGATCATACTAATTGGAAGTTTATTCGATACATAAAAGGCGTTTACAGGGATTTATTGTTTGTTATTGATTGTTTCAATTAATGCAAACTTGATTGAACTTGATTGTGATTCTTCTTAGAGAAGCTAAATGAGCTAATAATTAGTTCTGTAATTATTCGGAACATAAGTACATTTTGACCATGTGATTTTAGGCTTCAAAGCGAAGTGGGTCACCCAATCATATTTATTATCATCTAAGGCTTCATATGTAGATATAATTTCAGTTAAATTCATGTTCTTCCATCTGGATAGATTGCCAATATCTGTGTGAAATTGGAGGGTTGCTATAAACAACTGATTGAGTCATATTTTTGGCTCTGGATTGTATATATGCTTGTTGATATATCCTACATGGTTTTCATGTGTTTTCAATCGTGAGGCTGTATCCAAATGAGTTAATGATTGTTTAATTAACTGATGCTGAATTATCATGTTTCAATGGTAAATTTTCATAAAGATGTAGATGTAGTCAATGAGGAATTAAATATTTCCCTTGATTAAATTCTGGATAGGCTATCAAAGGAAGATTTTTTTTTTTTGGCAAACATGCAGATGCAATTAGAAACTTACTCATCCTTTTTACATTTTATATCCACATGCACCTTTTGTTCCTGTGATGCACTTTGTGCAAATACATAGGATGCCTCTGGGTGTCAGTTTTACTACATTTGGCGTCTTTGCTGGAGTTTTATATTGATTGAATGAAATATTTTCCACTTGTTTTCCTGATGTGTTCTAGGCAAATACGAAGAATCCCTTGACATTTTCAGCAAAATGCAAGAAGCCGGGGTACAACCTGATAAAGCTGCGTGTAATATTTTGATTGAGAAATGTTGCAAAGCTGGAGAAACAAGGGCAATGATTCAAATTCTTCAGTATATGAAAGGAAACCGTATTGTCCTTCGTTATCCTGTATTTATGGAAGCTCTTCAAACTTTAAAAGTTGCGGGTGAGAGTGATGCACTCCTCAGGCAAGTTCATCCTCACATTTCTGTTGAATCTATCACAGACAAAGAAGCAGTGGAGAATGCGATAACTGGTGCTGGAGTACCTTTATCACATCAAGGACTTGTATTGTTTCTCTTAACAAAGCAGAATCTTTCAGCCCTTGACCATTTACTTGCTGGAATGATGAATAAAAACATACAGTTGGATCCTACCATTATATCAACCATAATTGAGGCGAACTGTGATCGTTGCAGACCTGATGGTGTTTTATTGGCCTTTGAATACAGTGTAAAAATGGGTGTAAAGCTAGAGAGAAATACATACCTAACGTTGATAGGATTTTTAATTAGATCCAATATATTTACTAAGGTGGTGGAGATTGTCAAGGAAATGACTACGGCCGGACATTCTCTTGGTGTGTATCTTGGTACCCTCCTAATCTATAGGCTTGGGTGTGCTAGGTGGCCTGTTTCTGCTGCAAATATTTTTAATTTATTGCCCGATGACCAGAAGTGTACTTCTACTTGCACTTCTCTGATTAGTGTCTACTTCTCTGCTGGGAGTGCTGATAAAGCACTTAAAACCTTCGAAACAATGAAAAGGAAAGGAATTCATCCTTCGTTAGGCACATACAATGTTCTATTAGCCGGTCTTGAAAAACTTGGTAGAGTTAGTGATGCAGAAACTTACAGGAAGGAAAGGAAACGCATGCAAACTGATGCTCATTCCAAGGATATTGTCCCTGTGGAGGAAAAGATCTGTGACCTTCTATATGCTGGCGATGTGGCACCTTGAGACGCTAATTAGCTATGAGCATCCCCTGTATTGATTGCAGGTGAAGAAAAAATGACATTACCGCTGCTCGATAAATGGCAGGATGACAAGTGACAACTGATACTCTTGCAACTGCAACATGCGAAATACTTCTACCTGCAGGAACTGGCAAGGCAAGGAGAATTAACTGGTCTACAGTTATTATAGTTGACACACTCAGATTGTTGTCGTGCCTCGATGAAATGTCCTGTGAATATTTTTAGACAATTTTGGAGAAGCTAAGAGGATTTCTTCAATGAAGTATGTTTTTGAGCGGATGCAAGAGAAGGGGTTGAAGATTGATGTGGTGACTTACACTTTAATGATCCACACTTCAATGATCCATTGGCTGTCCAATTCTCGGGATGTTGATTGGGCTGTGAAGATTTGGGAGGAAATGAAAGACGAGTGTTACCCTACCGTTGTCTCGTATACGGCTTATTTGAAGATTCTATTTGGTGATAACAGAGTCAAAGTACAAGGAGATGCTACAATCTGGGTTGTCTCCCAATTGCTACACTTATACTGTACTAACGGAACACCTTGTTGATTCTGGTGAGTGCAAGTTAGTAACTTTATAACTTTTTTGCACTCCCATTGTTTGATATATATTGTCTACTATATGTTTTTGGTTCTTTTAATGTTCATGTTCTGATCATGCTAATTTGAAGTTTGTTTGATACATTATATATAAGGCGTTTACAGGGATTTGTTGATTGTTATTGATTTCGAGACACTTTTGCTACTGCAATTTCATCCTTGTGAACTTCAATTAATGCAAACTTGATTGAACTTGATTGTGATTCTTCATAGAGAAGCTAAATGAGCTAATATTTAGTTCTGTAATTAGTCTCAGCATAAGTACAATATGACCATGTGATTTTAGGCTTCAAAGCTATTTCAATCTTATAGCCTTGAACTTCCATTCAAGTCAATCTATACGCTAAGCGGTTCACCCAATCATATTTTATTATCATCTAAGGTCTTATATCTAGATATAGTTTCAGTTAAATTCGTGTTCTGCCATCCGGATAGATTGCTAATATCTGTGTGAAATTGGAGGATTGCTATAAACAGCTGATTGAGTCATATTTTTGGCTCTGTGCTGTATATTTGCTTGTTGATATATCTTACATGGTTTTCAAATGTTTTCGGTCATGAGGCTGTATCCAAATGAGTTAATGATTGTCTAGTTACCCAATGCTGAATTATCATGTTTCAATGATAAATTTTCATAATGATGTAGATGTATATCATGTAATCAATAAGGAATTAAATATTTTCCTTGATTAAATTCTGAATATGCAATCAAAATGAAGAAAACATTTTGGCAAATATGCACATATGCAATAAGAAACTTACTCATCCTTTTTACATTTTATATCCACGTGCACCTTTTGGTCTTGTGATGTACTTTGTGCACATACATAGGATGCCTCTGGGTATCGGTTTTACTACATTTGGTGTCTTTGCTGGAGTTTTATATTGGTTGAATGAAATATTTTCCCCTTGTTTTCCTGATGTGTTCTAGGAAAACTCAAAGAAGCCCTTGACATTTTCTCCAAAATGCATGAAGCCGGGGTACAACCTGATAAAGCTGCTTGTAATATTTTGATTGACAAATGTTGCAAAGCTGGAGGAACAAGGGCAATGATCCAAATTCTTCAGTATATGAAAGTAAACCGTATTGTCCTTTGTTATCCTGTATTTATGAAAGCTCTTCAAACTTTAAAAGTAGCAGGTGAGAGTGATGCACTCCTCTGGCAAGTTCATCCTCACATTTCTGTTTTATCTATCACAGACAAAGAAGCAGTGGACTATGCAATAACTGATGCTGAAGTACCTTTATCAGATCAATGACTTGTATTGTTTCTCTTAAAAAGGCAGAATCTTGTAGCTCTTGACCATTTACTTGCTGAACTGATGGATAAAAACATACGGTTTGATTCTACCATTTTATAAACCATAATTGAGGCGAACCGTGATCGTTGCAGACCTGATGGTGCTTTATTGGCCTTTGAATACAGTGTAAAAATGGGTGTAAAGCTAGAGAGAACTACATACCTAACGTTGATAGGATTTTTAATTAGATCCGATATATTTACTAGGGTGGTGGAGATTGTTAAGGAAATGACTAAGGTTGGATATTCTCTTGGTGTGTATCTTGGTGCACTCCTACTCTATAGGCTTGGGTGTGCTAGGTGGCCTGTTTCTGCTGCGGAGGTTTTTCTAATTTATTGCCTGATGACCAGAAGTGTACTTCTACATACACTTCTCTGATTAGTGTCTACTTCTTCTCTGCTGGGAGTGCTGATAAAGCACTTAAAATCTTCAAAAAGATGAAAAGGAAAGGAATTCATCCTTCGTTAGGCACATACGATATTCTATTGGCCAGTCTTGAAAAACTTGGTAGAGTTAGTGATGCAGAAATTTACAGGAAGCAAAGGAAACGCATGCAAACTGATGCTCATTCCAGGGATACTATCCCTGTGAAGGAAAAAATCTGTGACCTTCTATATACTGGCGAATTAGTATCTTGAGACACTAATTAGCATCGAGTATCCCCCATATTTTTTTTAGATCGCTAACATGTCCAATTAAACTCATTGTCTGCTTAAGTAAGCTAGCTTACATGGATATTCCATTTTTAACTGTTTTTGAAAATACCATTGATTTGTGGTATTTGAACTTCTGTCTTCATATGAAGATATATCTTTTGACAGTTGAGGATGTTTGGAAACTAAGAGCATCACCGATGCAATATTTGTTGAGTGTGCTATATTATAATTTGATATAAAGTGAAAAAAACATGTTCCAATGCAATATCAAATGTTGTACTATATTTAACGTATGTTATTCTCTATCAAATTTGATATAAAAATAGTATATGTTAAATTTGGTATAACAATAAATACTATTTTTTTAATTATAAAAATACCATTGAATAACTATATTGGATGCATGAATTGTTGACTTTTATAATTTTAAATAATAAAAATATATTATATAAATTGAACATTAATTATATTTGTTAATTTCTATAATTTTAAATAATAAAAAAATAAAGATAGATTTTTAAATAGAATTATATATCGAAGTATAATATTAAAATAATGAATTAAATATAATATTTTATTATTTTTTATATCAAATTTAACATTAATATATGTATCGAAGATAGTATAACTTATTGGTTTTTCTATTGCATAAAAGCTTTTGTTGAAATTGTTTTCTTGATTAATACAATTATTTAGGTCAGTTTTTTATTTTAGTGATATGTAACTTAGTACGACTTGCAAAGCTTGGCCGCCTAATACTATCCACAAATTCAAAGGGCCGCATTAATCAAATGCTAGGCCTCACACAAAACCTTTTTATTTAATTTTTTCTTCAATTATTCATGCATCATGCATGATGCATGCCACTAATGACTAAACCCAACACTTGCCTTCACCATATCTGTATATATAAATAATTATCTATGTGCTCAGACTTGTTCTTTTATCTGTGATGGAATCGGTAGATGAGCAAGGAGCAAAGACACAAGAGGAGGGTGCATCTAGAGCAAAAGGACCTCCTTGTTTCATGGGGAAGCATCGGTTGGCAGCTGCCATTTCCAATCTCCAGAACCAAATCAGTCTTATCCAGCTGATCGTCCATAATATATATTCTTTCTTTCATTTGTATTATCATATTAACAGTCCTTATTCTATCGATACGTACCGATAGAATTATATAAGGACATTAAATATGAGTTACTCATTTATAAAAGAGCTATGACAAGTGCATACATGTCAAGGTAAAGTATATAAAATGAGTGACACACATTCAATGTACTTATATAATTACATCAGTACGCACTGACCTGATAATTTCTGATCATATTATTAAGAAAATTATGATTCAGGAAGAGTTGAACGAGCTCGAGACTTTGGGTGAATCTTCCGTTGTTTTCAATGAGTAAGCGTTAATATCATTGTATCTTTTCATTTAATTGGTTTCCTATATAACTTCTCTGTGAGTGACTCTTGTGTAAAATAAAAGCTTCTTTATTTTATGGTTTCTCACAGACTGATATCAAGTGTTGAATCCATTCCTGATCCACTCTTACCCATGTAAGCAACCTTTCTATAATCACTTCAATTATTGGTGAATTACTCCTGCTAATTCGATCATATTTGTATAATTTATAGGAGTAAAGGTCCAGTAGATGATTCTTGGGAAAGCTGGTTCCGAGGAGCTCACAACTTCTGTACCCACATCCGCTGGATCAAGAATTTCAACCAACTCCGGAAAAAAAAGACTCTTTAATTTCATACTGTAAGGAGCGGATACATTATATAAGAGAGAAGATAATTTCATATTGGATACAACTTATTAATTGGCAGCAGTTCTTGCTGATAAATGTTATGCATCAATTATACATTCTGTAGTTTCAAAATGGAATACAACTCGAGAATTTTCGTTAAGTCCATTCTTTCTATTTTCAATTACATACGAGATGAAGTTGGTCCGGGAATATATCCGGCTACTTCCTTTGGTTTTCAAGCAATTTCATAGTCTTATTATTGTACCACGGTTGGGTGAAGGATTCAGAATCCCGAGCTGTTTTGCAAGCAAAAGACCCTCCTTGAGAGATTTACAAAACCAGGATTTACCGCTGTACCGGTATTCAGTTTAACAAAACCACAAAGAGGAGGGGACCAGGCAACATGGGCCAACAGAAAATAATTGTGTCCACATGGATTATTGGGGATTTGTAATGCCTGTTAAATCAAAAAATTGTCCTTTGAACTCATTGATATACGAGTGTGAGGAACATAGTTCTAGACCAATTTCATCTCATCTGTAATTGAAAATTATTAGATTATGGTTTTATAGAAAAATCACCGGGCAGTAAACTTAATGGTTTGCTCTTAATATTGAGATCGTGGGTTCAAATTGTATCCTCTCAAACACATAATTATTTATAATTGTTAAAAAAGAAAAAAAAAATCATTGGGCAAGCTCCGGTGGCCCAGGTCAATACTAAATCAGTTACAACAAAAGCCCATCTGTTGTTGAAGCTTGGATTTATTGGGGCCACTAAGTGTTGGCCCATAGAAACCCCTAGGGCCCTAGGCCTTAGAAGTCCCATGAATATAGGCATTAAACGACACCGCATTGGGTAAAACTTTTTTCCGTAATTCAGGTCTGAACACGAAGAAATCGTTTAAATTTGGTTGAAAACTTGAAATTTTGAACCAAAACTTTACACTTTAAACAGAACTAAAACTAGAAACTCTCAAAAGATTCAAATTTACAGTATAATTAGCACATACAATTGTAAACTGTGGAGCGAATATTTTAAAAGAAGTAATGAAAAAAAATAAAAATTGTATAGTAGAAAGTTTCTTGTTATGTTTTTGTAAATCAAACAACTTGGCTATATATAACCTTTATATGAGGATTTAGAAACTTAAAACATTAATACCCTATGAAGCACTTAAAAACTTAAATGAACTATTACATTTTCAAGACAATTTAATTCAATAAAACACTATCGGCTATCTTTCCTAAAGTCAATCAAGGGATTGTTGTCGTTTCAAGTCAAGTTCGTTAAGTTTTTCAACAACAATGTTGTATTAGCTAGCCTTGAAGCACTTGGTTGAGGTAATTAGTGATACAGAAACTTATTACATGAAGCAGGAAATTAGGAGAATCATGCAGAATATTGCAGACCGATGCTCACCACCATTTCAACTATAACTATATTGTGCCTTGACACACACACACTACTACTACTATATGCTGGGATATGATATCCTGACACGCTATGGCAATCCCTGTATGGAATGCATGCCGCGAAAAATGGCACAATTGCTGCATGATAAATAAAACCAACGTCACAGTTGCTTGGAAAAGCGTCTTCTCTTGTTCATTTATTAAGATGGTGCACGTTTTTTTTTTTACTTTAAATCACTAACTAGTTTTGAAAATATAGTACTTTAGATATTTTGTGGTGTTTGAACTTCAATAATTAATTAGATCATGAAGAAAAAGTACTCTTCAACTATTATTTGTTCAGGAATCTTCCTTAGAATGAAAAGCAATTAAGATTGGCATTCAAGATTCATGTTAATTAGATAATTGGTTTGCTTACCTAATTATTTATAATTAATATAGCAGCCTATATATAATGAGTACTGCTCTCTTGCCATGCCCTGTAAACCAAAATAAATAATTTAACTGGTGACCTGATCATTTAAGATTATCTGCAATTCTGCATTTAACAAATATTAATCAAGTTTGCAATTATATATCAGCGGATAATTAAGATGCTTTTGCTTCAATAGACAAAAAAAAAATTGAAAACTTTTAGAATACAATATTTATTATCTCTCACTAAAACAGAAAATATGAATTATATTTAAAATTAATTAAATACGTGTTAAACAGATAGAATCATGTGTTTAATCAAATTATTTTGTGCTGATGATGCAACAGTACTAGTCTGAAAGGATTATGATTTATGATCAGGTTAACGTGGCAGAGATCATCCAAAAGACAAATGTATTTGACTTACACATGAAAACATATAAAGACATGAAAACATATAAAAAAATAAATTAAATCAACTTATTTTATGATCATTAATATATATTATAATTAATTAGCTGTTGATAATTAAGCAAAAACTCTGAAAGATTGATTAATGAAGCAAGCAAGAGTCCTGCCCTCAACTACCAAATGCATACAAATCAAGCCATGCCAGCTCTCAAAGAATCTCTTGGTGTTAATATTAAAAGGGTAATTACCAATTATTTCTTAGACTTTTTAAATAAAAAATAAAAAAAAATTATTTGTGACTTTTATAGAAGTGATCAAATTGGTTCATATATTTTTCTTAAGTGTCAAATTAGTCTCTCTCTTTTTAGGAGCGATTAAATTGATCTTTTTAACGATTTAAGGGTATTTAATATAACAATTGACTTTAACGATTTTAATTAAAAGTATATAAATACCCTTTATTTGTCCTATTAAAGTAAAGTTGTTTTTTTTTTATGTATTAAATTTACGATTATAATTATAATTACAACAAAATCCAAACCTTTTTTAATTAAAATTATCTAAATTTAAAAAAAAAAAATATAGCAAGACAATATCAATCTAAAAATTATTTAAAAATCAAAACTCACAAATAAAATAAACAAAAATAGACATGTATTAAAAAAAATATGCATGCCTCATTAATATATTGTTTATGAGTAAACTACAATTTTAACCCATATACAGTTAAGGTGTGTTTGGTATGTGAGACAGAACGGAACAACGTGGGACAACTTCTCTTGTCCCACGTTTGACACGTTTTAAGTATGAGATGGGACAAAACAATGTGGAATAAAAATCATAAAAAACTGTCTCACCCAAAACCCTAGACCAGACTTATCCCATGCATGGGACAAGTATGGAAAATACCTTTTTACCCTTAATTCTTTCAAAAGTTACAAATATAAAATAAAACGAAAAAGCCATTTTCCTTCCTCTTTCTCTCAGGATTCTCTCAGGCTTCTCTCTCTCTCTCTCTTCTCTCTCTCTCTCTCTCTCTCCCCTCTCCCTTCTTTCAAGCAATACTCGGTCTCTCTCCCTTTCAACCGTTGCTTGGACACCGACGAGAAGCAAAAATATCTCTCAGTATCTCTCTCTTCTTTCTCTCTCCCTCCGTTCGATCTCTTTCGATTTTGGAGGTGGTGGCTATTGTTGATTTTGATTTTGGGTTTTTAATTGGGGGTTTTCGATTGGGGGTTTTCGATTGGGCTTTAGTTGTTTGGTTATTGTAATGGTTTGGTGTTGGATACTGGATTAGGTGTTGGAGAAAGGAAGTTAATTGATTTTTTCACCAATTTTTTTCGTCAGATTGAACACAGATCTTTCACCGATTTTTTCTCGAATTAGTTTAGTTTATTTGTGGAATTAGATTAGTAAAGTGAGAAGAACATCTTCCGTAAAAAAATCATAAATTCTCCAACCAACCCAGACCCAATAATCTAGAATCACTATAATCTCACTTTTTTGCTTTATTTTTGTTTTTGTTTTTTTAGTGAAACCCTTGTTGTTGATGTAATTGAAATTTTGCAGCAGTTGGGAAATCATGCCTCCTATTGCAATTCACAGACAACAGGTGTAGGAAATCATATATGCTATATCAATTTCAATAATTTTACTCTGAAACTAATTGGTGTGGGTTGGAAGGTGAACAATTTGTAATTTTATCGGATGGCATTGTCGTTGTTGCCTGAAAACAATCGTCTTGTTGTTTGAGGTTTTATTTGAATATACGTGTTTAATCATTTAGTTGGGGTATAAATTAAACTATACATGATCAATGCATAAGAATTATCAAAACCTGACATTGGAAGGGTATAATATGATATATAAAAATATTTATTTAATAAAATAAATAAATATTATCTTATCTTGTCTTATATGTCACTATTATATGGAAATATACATTGGATATGATAGGAAAGACACTCTGGTTATTTGAAATTCTTGTCTCGTTATGTCCTAACCATACCAAATACATAACAGTACAATAAACAGTTATATTCCAGACTTACCAAATACAATATAGAACAATCTAATTCCATCTCGTCCCGTCTCATCTCATCTTATCATATCTTATGTCCGTGTCAAACGTATCTTTCAAATTGATTCACAGAACTTAGTTAGATGAACCGATATTGAAAAAAAAGTGCAGACCAATTTAATTATTTTTTAAAAGTCATAAACAACTTGGATTGTTTTTAACCAGGACCTAATCGGTAATTGATTGCACATAGAATAATTATAAACCAATTGTGCCACGACGAATCAATATTATTCTAGTACTATCCATGTCTGATTATGATTTATGCCACCTTTATCAAGAAAGAAACCCATGAAATGCGCCTCGTTTATTGTAGAAGGAATTTTGTCTTTATCTTTTATCTTAATTTTTTTTATTGTTTCTTTAAAATTTTAAAAAAAAAATTGACTGGATTTATATCTGGCTAACCTAACTTAACAGCTATAATTGATAATGACTTAAATTTTAAATTGAGGACTATCAGAATATACAGTTCACCATTTAATTACATATAATTGTCACAATGTCATGCGTCATGTTATTAGTTTATTTCGGTGTACCAAGAGGCCATGCCATATATTTTTTTTTTTCCCATCTACGAAGATAAATACAATGATGTTGTATATGCGTCGCCCAAACAAAATTTTATGACGTAGTAAGGGTGAGATATGTCATTTTTTTTTATGTATTGTAATAATGTTATCGTTTTAATAATTTAAGTTTAAAAGACAACTATTATGGTGAACTATCCAAATTGCCTTTACATAATTTATTTTTTATTCTCATTATATTTCCATCTACATTTTGAAAACGATAACTCCTCTTTCTCTTCAAAAAACTTGTCTCTTTCCAGATTCTGCATAAAATAAAAATATAGATTTATGATTTTTGTTTATATATTTTCATATATTTCTGTGTGATTTAACAATGTATCAATTCGTTATGATTTGTTGTACATTCTTTGTATGAATATGTATGAACATTTTATTTGTCAAAGGATCGAGTATTTTATTTATGAAAATAATGTTTAGTTAAATCGAGTATATTTGTAGCCAACTCGGGCATTTTTTTATATGACTGAGCTTATTTTTGAAAGAATCGAGTATGTTTTTGAAAGAATTGAAAGAATCGAGAATTTTTCAAATGATCGAGAATATTTGTTAAATGATTGAGAATTTTTCAAAGGACTGAGAGTTTTTTTCAAAGGATCCATAATTTTTTTCAAAGGATCGAGAATATTTATCAAAGGATCGAGAATATTTTTCAAATGATCGAGAATATTTATCAAATGATCGATAATTTTTCAAAGGATCGAGAATATTTTTTTTGAAGTACTGGCCAGGAAAAAAAAAACCTCTGGGGGAGCTGCCCCCTGCCCCTCGGGAGCTGACTGGGTAGCTCGACCACTGTGAGCTCGACCCCCGAATGCGTCTGCGTAGCGCCACTTCGTCACCATTCGAGTGATTTTCTGAGTTTCAACTAGGGATGACAATGGGTCGGGTTCGGGTTGAGTCCTACCAGACCCATAAAAAAAAATAGACCCAGACCTAGACCTAGACTTATGAAAATTTTCGGGTTTGGAGTCGGGTCTGAACCCGCGGGTCTTCAGCGGACCCAGACCAGCCCCGAGGACCCACGAAAAACCTTTAATAAAACTCATTTTTCTTATTTTTCCTTTCTATTTTTAATTTTACCTATTCAAATTTTAACAGGTAAAACTTGTTCAATAAATGAATAATTAACTTGAATTGAAATAATAAAAAAATAACAAAGATGATTGATTATTAGGTTGAGAATTGAAATAACCGCACAAATTGAAATAACAATTATGTTTTGTATTAATCGGGTCCAGGGTCCGGGTCCGGGTCTTTGACTCAGACCCAGACACGACCCATGCAGTTCGGGTTCTGTTCGGTACTCGCGGGTCCGGGTATAATTGTCATCCCTAGTTTCAACGAGACTTTCTCTCTCTATTTCACAACTCTGTCACTGTAAAATGAATGAAAGAAATCTGACGTTGAACAACTATTGGGGGTATTTAAGAAATCTGACGTGAAACAACTATTGGGGGTATTTTTATCCGTTCACCCTAATAGGTGCTTTTAAACATAAGTTATTAAAACAATGACAGTGTTGAAATGTCACCTCCAAAAAGTGTTATTTATTTTTTAAATCCATTTTCTGATTTATATAGGTTATTTATAAATTATGAATTTACCGGATCTTCCATTGAGAAATTTATTTGTCGTTTAAATTAGAAATATTGTTAGACGGCTTAAAGTTTAAACACAAAGTTTACGATATCTCAAATAATATAACAACCTATTTGTTTTTATCACATCATTTAGAAATGTTTTTCAAATTCTCTAATCTTGCAGTTGTTTTTCAGTCTGTTTTCGCTTTTATTTCTAAAAACGATTTCGAATTCGCATTCGTTAACCGTTTTTCATTTTATTTTCAAAAAACAAAAAATAAAATCAGTATTAACAGTGAAAAATTGAAAAAACACAAAATACAAATTTTCTTTATTTTTGTTTTTATTTTTCACTTTCTTAAAAAATCCTCTTCTATGATCCTCTTCTGCTTCTTCTTCTCCAATCATCTTCTTCTTCTCCAACACTCTTTTTCTTCTACTCATTCTACGATGCTTCTTCTTCTCCGATCCTCTTTTTCTTCTTCTCCTTTTTCTGATGCTTCTTCTTCTCTGATCCATTCCTTCTTCGACCTTCTTCCTTTCTTTTTCTTCTTTTCTTCTTCTTGACCAATCTAGTTTCCTTTATTTTTCTTCTTTTTTAATTTTTTATATCTATTTTTAATATTGTTATTTATATATTATTAAAATAATACTTATTTATAATTTAAGAGTTTAGTTTTGATTAATTGGTTATTTGATTTTTTTTAGTAATTTATGATGTGTTTACTTTTGCTTAATTTAAAAATTACAATACAAAAATTATATTGGTTAATTATTTAATCAATTTGTTTATAATTGTAATAATATTAAGCAAAATGTAAAAATTGATATTTCAATTTTTTATAGTTTTCAGTTACCCTACCAGACACGTTTTTTCCCTTTTCATTTTTAAAATATAGTTTTCAGTATATGCTACCAGACGTATTTTCAGAATTCGAAACTGAAACCAATAACATTGTTTTCATTTTCATTTTCATTTTCAAAAAACAATAACTGAAAAACGCTTATAAGACGGATCCTTAACATTACCGGTTTAAAAAAATGAATTAACTTTATACGTCTTAAACGTGGAATTCAAGCTTTTAATCCACAATATATATATATATATATATATATATATATATATTTAAATTAAAGCAAGCTCATGAAACATTGGCATTTGGCAATGGCCATTGCACAATCAATATATAGTGTAGCATAGGTGTTCCACTTCCACCATATATAAAAGTATCTTGAAAACAAAGTGGCCAACCCATAGTTGTCTTCTTCAAATGACACAACATCCAATATTACTATTCACGCCGTGAAAAATATTTTGCTTCCTTAATACATCATACGTCCCCAACTTTGATGTCAACTTTAATATTAATAACGATGAATATTAAGATTTTAGTCCCTCTAGTTTGTGTTTATCTGGGTTTGATCCATTAATTTTTTGAATTACTAACTTTAATTCATCGGTTCTCTGACAATACCGAATCCAGTCCCTATCGTCAGGGGTGAAGTCAGAATTTTGGTTTTGGAGGGACCAAGATAAAAATTAATATTGTAGATCACGCAACCTCCAAATAATATCAGTAGGAATCTTGCGTAAGAAAAAATGTGGAATCCCTCATCTGATAGACATTAACTAATTAAAACGTAATAGGTCTATTTTATATATAGAAAATTATTTATAACCAAATCAATATAATTTTCTTTATAATTGTTATTTCAATTACATAATTAAAGAGTATGAGATAACGTTTTTTATTTTGCTGTAAAACCTAGACTTATTCTTAACGGTATGTATAACTGAAAATAATATTTTAATAGTTCATGGCTTATAAAATATAAATTTCGGTAGCTTAATTAAAATATCATTATTCTATTGATATATTTAATTCACAATTATTTACTTACTTGTAATTTAATTTTATAATATTCATGTCAAACCAAATTAATTTAAATTAAATTTGAACAAAATTTAAATAATAAACTAATAAAATAAATTTATTAAAATCAAATTAATAATTAACATAGTAAAATAAATAATATAGATAGTCTCTATAAGAGTTCAATATTTACTTAGATTGTATTAAAGATTTTTTTTTTAAATATATTATATATAAAATACATACTAGATTAGATAATGATATATGAAATAATAGGAAATTAAAATATTAAAATGGACCGGTTTTGTTTCCTATTTTCATGGTCAATAGAATTATGGAAATAAAAAATATTAGTTAATTTATATTATTAAATAATAACGAAACAAAATATTATTATCATCTACTTTATACATATATCACATTTTTATGTGTACATATATATATATATATATATATATATATATATATAATTAGTTTATATTTTTAATTTAGATATAATAGTTTTTTTTTATTGGTTGGGGGGGCCATGCCCCCAATGGGCCCCCCCTTACATCCGCCCCTGCCTACCATCCAATTCCGTTAGTTTTCCGTTGACTTTCGTTGACTTTCGTTAGGTCAACAAGGGTATTATGGGAATTTTGATACAAGCTTCTAGAAGCTTTTCATTAATAAGGGTAAAAATGGTATTTCATTTAAAATTTTTAATATATATATATATATATATTAAAATAATTAATATTAAAAATTAAAAATATAAATTATTTTTTAGAAAAAGACACAAATACCCTTCATAAATACATATAATTACACTTGATAAATTTATATAATTATATATCTAACAAATAATAATTAAACAATCACCCTAAAACTTTAGGAATTAAGAAATTGACCTCAAAAAAGACACAAATACCCTTCAAAAATACATATAATTACACTTGATAAATTTATATAATTATATATCTACCCAAATAATAATTAAACAATAACCCCAAAACTTTAGGAATTAAGAAATTGACCCCAAAAAAGACACAATCAAAAATACATATAATTACACTTGATAAATTTATATAATCATATATCTACCCAAATAATAAGTAAACAATAACCCCAAAACTTTAGGAATTAAGAAATTGACCCCAAAAAAGACACAAATACCCTTCATAAATACATATAATTACACTTGATAAATATATATAATTATATACTTACCAAATAATAATTAAACAATAACCCCAAAACTTTAGGAATTAAGAAATTGACCACAATCCCTTCCTCACACTCTCCATATCTCTTCATCTCCCTCACAGTCTCTCTCTCTCTCATTCACCACCATCACCACCACCACCACCACCACCACTAAAAACAAAACAATCCGAAGCACCACCACCACCAATCCCTCTCTTCAGATCTCATCTTTCTCGTTCTCTGTCTCTCTCTTTCTCAATCACTCTAATTTCTCTCTCTAGATTTGATGATTTTCATGGAAAACGTACTCGTGAGAGGCTGGAATGGGTGGGAAACGAACCAGAAAACTGTCGGCCGTCGATCTGGGCAGAAAACGGTCGGAAACGAGGTCGGAAATTGTGTAGAACAGTCGGGTTTCACGTCGGAACCAGGCCCGGGTCGGGTCGGGTCGGGCCGTCGACGGGTCGCTGGCTGAGGAAGACGATATGACATCACGCTGACGTTAAGCTAATGCAATGGGGTATACTCAGCAATTTTCTGGGTGCACTCAGTGTCCCAAGGTGGCTTGTTTCGAGGTGCATTTAGTTATGGGCTGGGGTACGTTTAGCAAGCCCAACAACCCACTTCATGAAAGGCATAAAGGTCCTTTTATAGGTAGCAGGGGCAATATGGTCACTTTATCCTCTGACGTTGTCAGTAAATGGAAACCGTGACAGAATGACTAAGGTTAGTAATTCAAAAAACTAGTGGACCAAACTCAGTTTAACGCTAACTAGAGGGACTAAAATCTTAATATCCCTAATAACAAACTACATCTTTTCTTTTTTCATCTTTGGCTTTTGTCCACACAAATTAAACATTAGATATTGGTAAACTTTCTATAGCATCATGTTTATTTAATACTAATAATTATCTAGTGTGAGAATTAACATTTTTTTTATATATAAAATCTCTATTCTATAACGTTACAAGTTAAAAGTAGAAACCAACACGCATAAAATAATGTATATAATTTCACTCTTGATCGGTCATCTATATAATACAAACAGTTGCATATCTTTATATACACGTATAAAACTTTTAAAAACTTTTAGATGAGCTTTTGTGAAATGTATATGACAAAGGATATTTTATTCCATAAAAATAATAAATGTTTTCTGTAAGAAAATTACAAAATTATCCATAACTTTTGTAACTTTTACACTTTGGCCCTTCTCAAATATTTTCTTTTTAATATAGCGTCCCTTCCAAACAAAATTTTACCGACTGTCTGTTTTCTAATTCACACGTATGTAATTATACGAGAATTTGTGTGGCTCAAGCAACAATCCAATACACTAGCATTCGAGGGCAATAATTCCCAAGAATATATGCTATTTAAGAGAAGAGATAAACGGTACCTAAAACAGAGATAAAATTATTGCAAAGGCATATGTGATCATGTAATGTTGCCTTTGGAGTTAGGACTCTAGGAGGCTGATCAGTACCCTTCAGTTTGAGATTTTTTGGCATCTCTTAGGTAATATTGCATCTTCAATTGATCACATATAAAATGGAATCAACACTGTTAACTTGTACTCTAGCGAGCTCTTGGTATATTGACTTTTAAGTTCAAAAATCTCAACCTCACAAGTCTCTTACATCAATTTGAACCCACCAACATATTTAGATTTGCCCTCACAATATGCTCCATCTTGCTACCATCTATCAACGTACTTTAATTTTGATCACCGTATCTAGAAACGATATATACTGATAGAGCCCATTCGACAAAATTCCATCAATTACTTTTCAGATAATTAAATTTTGTATTTAGATTATATATGCTAGAATCGATCAATCACTTTACCATGGTGCTAAAAACTATAGATGATTACAGAGACGCAACTTCATCTCCTTAATCACCTTGTGGTAGTGGTAGTGCAATACATGTACGTGTGGACCTGAGGGGGTTTGCGACAATTAAGCACGAATTTCATAGGGTTATATATTGGCTAACCCTCGTAAGCAGAACAATGTCTATACTTTCTATATACTGAACATGTGGATGTAGTTCACAATACAACAATGGGAATGGATAAATGAGAACCAAAGCTGAAACCCACCACAAGCACTATCCATTAATTGCTAAAACAATCACGTATTATTATAGTAACATGCATGCATGATTTGCATGTTGTAAATGGCTGGAAAATTGATAAGTGAAAGTCTCATGTCTGAAAGACATTAATTATTGTGGTAGCAAGTGGGAGAGAGAATAGTAGAATTTTTCCAAGGAAAGTTTTATTTGAGCATCCAATCTTCTTCAAATTATTGTGCCAAAAATATATTAAAAAAAATTGAATTCACGTCAATCTCTTTTTTTTATATCCATTCACACTTATTGTTGTCATGCCCACTTCCACTTATATATCTTTGCATCCAATTATTCTTTCATAATCTTTTAATTTTACCGCTGATGTCACTACACATCCAAGACAATATCTTACAACTTGATTTTCATGTCTTGTTTATTTAAGCTTATGTGTTTATATTCTTATTAAATAGCCCAATGAAATTAAACCTAATGTGGTGTTTGTTTTTTTACGTGATGTCTTATAAAACTTTAATTTTTTTAGACATACGGATAAGTCTTGTAAACTGAGATATTATGATATATTTATTTTTTCATTTTTTTAAATAACCGTTGCTGTCTTAGAGTTTGGTGGGTTGCATTAGGGTTTTTGGAAAATTGATTTTTTTTGGAAAATTGATTTTTAGGGTTTTATTGTATGGATAAAATTGTAAATATATGAATTGTAATAAGACATTTATGGAAATTTACTAAAAGACTCTACTTTATCACTTTTTCAAAAGAGTAATTCCACTTTGTCCAAATTTGGTGTCCAAATCTATACTCAAATTGTATGATTTAAATGAATGGATTAGAGTGTATTATCACATTATTTGAGTACCAGATTTGGACATCAAATTTTGATAAATAAAATCTAATTTTTTTTTTATACATTTTTTCTATTAAACATATATATTATCTTAATTTAAGATATTATAGGTAATAAATCTTTCAGTGAAAAAAATAATTAGGCCACTTATTTTATTTAGAGCTTGAGCATGGAAAATATTTCTAAGTTTACCAACCCACCTATATTGATGAGATGACTGCAAATGCACAAAATTTCTCATTTTTATTTTATTTTTTTAATAAATTGTTTGACAATTACTTTTTTCTTTTTTTTTTAAAAAAAGGTTGAATACTTTCTTTATGACACAAACACAACATAAATCTCGTGTTTTTTTTATTGAAGTTGAAAAACGAGTTTAATTACTGCCAAAGTTCAATCTCTGAATTTGTCCAATACGTAAACATAATTGACAAAATTGATAATTAATTTTCCTTGACAAAATGGGTGGTATCGGATCTGGTTTGAGAATGATTCTTCTTATGTGATTCAGTTGCTCTCCTCTCGCTCCGAGCAATTCTTTGACGTATTCGGCAGGCTTAACACCACTTCTTTCTGCTCTTTGTTGATTGACAATAATTACATGGGTCGATAATCTTTTCGTTTATCTTGATATGTTTTGTTTTTGTTTTTGTTTTTATGATCTGTGTACCAATGTTTTTGTTAGAATTGTTTCCCTTTATTTTTGTTACTTTTCATTTTATTCTTTTTATTTTATGGAGGGATACTGCCTAGAAGTTTTTCAGCATAGGATCGCTTGTGATATTTTTTTTCTCTATATCAATCCAATTTTATATAATAAAAACATCATTTAAACAAAATGTTATAGGTATAAAAAAACTTATAGAGGACCTCCCAAACACATGGCGATTTGGTGTGACATTTTGATACAGACATGAAAGTTTAAATAATCCGATTTCCAAAATCGTGATAAACAAAGTATTTTATTGGTTTCTCCTAATGTACACTTAACTATATACTTTTTATGAAAAAAAAATACTGTATTAAATACTTCGTTTTTTTTTAATTTTTTTTAAATAGTCAAAAATTGCTTTTATATATGATATTTCTTTTAATTAAATCATTTGGTTAAATTATTTTCCATTAGCAAATTTGCATTATCGAGTCGCCACAAACAACATGTTTATCTAAACATGTTTTCACATTCCGTTTCTGATAAAATGATCATCTCTGGACTTCTTCTTTTTACACACATATATATAACGATAAAGGGAAATGATGAGAAATGTCACCTTTTTTTTATGAGTTGTAGTGATGTTACCGGTTTAATAAGTTAAGTTTAAAAGACACATATTATGGTGAGGTGAACTACCCATATTGCCCTTAAAAAATCAATTTTTAATTCTCTTTGTACTTCCATCTCCGCACTTTGATCACTGAAAGTATTAACTTCTCTCTCTCAAAAACTTGTCTAAATATCGATCTACAATTTTTCTGAACATGATCCAGTTTTTTTGATAATTTTACAAACTATTGTATATTTTTGTTACATTGGTTCAAGTTTTTTTTTATGTTTACGAGCTATTTTGTAATTGGTCTGAGTATTTTTCTTTTAATTTGTCTAAGCTTTTTTATATTGGTATAAGTATTTTTAAACTGCTGCAAACAAGTTATAATCTTGGGCAAAAAAGCTCAAACCTCTAAGAAAAAAGCTTGAACCCTTAATAAAAAAACTCGATCCCTTTAAAAAAAAGCTCGACCCCTTTAAAAAAAGCTCGATCATGTTAAGAAAAAAAAAAGACTCGATCCTTAACAAAAAAAATACTATCCCTTAAAAAAAAACTCGATCATGTTAAAAAAAAGCTCGATCCTTAACAAAAAAAGCTCGATCATGTACAAAAAAGCTTGATCTCTTACAAAAAAAATCTCGATCCTTAACAAAAAAAACTCGATCATATATAAAAAAAAGTTCGATCAAGTACAAAAAAGCTCGATCCCTTAAAAAAAAGCTCGATTTCTCACAAAAAAGCTCGATCATATACAAAAAAAGCTCGAGCATATACAAAAAAAGCTCGAGCATATACAAAAAAGCTCGATCCCCTTAAAAAAAATCTCGATCCATCATAAAAAAACTCGATCACTTACAAAAAAAGCTCGATTATGTACAAAAAAAAAACTCGATTATGTACAAAAAAGCTTGATTATGTACAAAAAAACTTGATCTCTTACAAAAAAAAGCTCGATCATGTAAAAAAAAAACTCGATCCCTTACAAAAAAAATTCGATCATGTAAAAAAAAAACTCGATCCTTAACAAAAAAAACTTGATTCTTACAAAAAAGCTCGATCATATACAAAAAAAAGCTCGATCATATATAAAAAAGCTCGATCATCTTAAAAAAAAACTCGATTCATCATAATAATACTCGATCACTTAAAAAAAAAAGCTCGATTATATATAAAAAAAAACTCGATCCTTAACAAAAAAAACTCGATCATATACTAAAAAGCTCGATCCCGTACAAAAAAAAACTCGATCCCTTAAAAAAAACTCGATCCCTTTAACAAAAAAAGCTCGGAAATGTTTCAAAAGTCTCAAAAACCAAGATATTCATCTTCGTCAACACACAACAGATCAAATAAAAAAAAAACTCTGGGGGCGCTGCCCCCTGCCCCCATGCGAGCTGACCGGGTAGTTCGACCACAGCGAGCTCGGCGGGGAGCTCGACCCCCGAATGCGTCTGCATAGCGCATGAGTTTCAATAAAACTTTCTCTCTCTATTTCATAACTCTCACTGTAAAAAAATGAATGAAAGATTCTGATGAAACAACTATTGAGGATATTTTTGTCCGTTCACCATAATAGGTGCCTTTTAAATATAAGTTATAAAAGCAGTGATAGTGTTGAAACGTCACCTCCAAAAAGTGCTATTTATTTTTTGAACCCGTAGGATAACCATGAACTATTAAATGTGTGACAATTATAAAGATTTCCCGTGCCACAATTAAAATGTTTTGTATATGATAATGTTGATTATTGTTGTGCTAATTTGACTCAAGTGCTTAATTATTTTTATTTTGGTTTTGGTTTTATAAAAATATATTTGGATTAGAATCATCAATATCTTCATATCTTGGCCTTTGGGGTTTGGAAGATCAAAACAATTTTATTTTAAAAAAAAAACATTTGACTTTGTTATGTGTCCTAACCCTTTTTGATTTTAAGATATCATCCGAAGTTTTAGGTTTTCCAAATCTGAAATACATGCAAAATATATGAGTTGGAATTATATGGACTATAATTGTTTCATTGCATCTAAGATAAGGTTTAGAAGTTGACGTAAGCCGTGTGAGTTTATAACTTTTAAAGGTGACAGAATGTCCTGTGAATTCAGAGTTTTATAAATCATTAATCCTTACAAAACAGATATAAATATTATATTTTTAAAATGAATAACACATATATAATAGGGCTCAAAAAATAAATAGCACTTTTTGGAGGTGATGTTTCAACACTGTCATTACTTTAATAACTTATATTTAAAAGACACCTATTATGGTGAACGGATAAAAATGCTCTCAATAGTTGTTCCATCAGAGTCTTTCATTCAAATTTTTTTACAGTGATAGTTATGAAATAGAGAGAGAAAGTTTCGTTGAAACTCAAATGTTACTCAGACGCATTCGAGGGTCGAGCTCCCCACCGAGCTCACGGTGGTCGAGCTGCCCGGTTAGCTCGTGGGGGGTAGAGGGCAGCGCCCCCGGAGCTTTTTTTTTCTGGTCTGTACTTCAAAAAAAAATATCGATCATTTGAAAAATATTCTCGATCATTGGAAAAATATTCTCGATCCTTTGAAAAAAATCTCGATCTTTTGAAAAATCTTCTCGATCATTTGACAAAAATTCTCGATCTTTTAAAAAAAATTCTCGATCCTTTGAAAAAAATTCTCTATCCTTTGAAAAAAATTCTCGATCCTTTGAAAAAAATATCGATCCTTTGAAAAAAATATCGATTCTTTGAAAAATCTTCTCGCTCATTTGATAAAAATTCTCGATCCTTTAAAAAAAAATCTCGATCCTTTGAAAAATATTCTCGATTTGATCCTTTGAAAAAAATCTCGATCCTTTGAAAAAGATTCTCGATCCTTTGAAAAATAATCTCGATTTCAGTCATTTGGAAAATATTCTCGATCCTTTGAAAAATGTCTCGATCCTTTGAAAAATATTCTCGATCATTTGACAAAAATTATCGATCCTTTAAAAAATATTCTTGATCCTTTGAAAAAAAATATCGATTCGATCATTTGAAAAAAATCTCGATTCTTTGAAAAAAAATCTCGATCCTTTGAAAATTTCTTGATCCTTTGACAAATGCTCGATTCTTTCAAAAATAAGCTCGATCATATTAAAAAAAAGGCTCGATTTGGCTACAAATATACTCGATTTAACTAAACATTATTTTGAAAAATAAAATGTTCGATCCTTTGAAAAATAAAATGTTCGATCCTTTGAAAAATAAAATATTCATACATGTTCATACAAAGACTGGACAACAAATCATAACGAATGGATAAACGAAGATCACAAATATATGTTATCTTCTTGTGCAGAATATGAAGAGAAAGAGGAATTATCGTTTTTAAAGTGTAGATGGAAACACGATGGGATTAAAAAATAAATTATTTAAAGGCAATTTGGGTAGTTCACCATAATAGGTGCCTTTTAAACTTAAGTTATTAAAACGGTGACATCACTGCAACATACATAAAAAAGTGACATATCTCACAATTTCCACTATATAATTAAGGAATATAGCAAATATAGGAGGGCATAAAAGGATACGACGTATGGAAAAAGCCCCTTTAAATATTCATCAATATCAACTCTTTTTATTATTATTATTATTATTATTTTGTATCAACTAATTACTAATTAGTATGTACAAATGTTAATTTACCGAGCAGGTTTCTTGACGGATTCAGCAGGTTTGACAGTGCTGTATCTATCAGATATAAAAAATAGAGTTTCAGGTTTCTCATATCTTGAGGGAAGTGAATCAGGTTACAGACATTCTTTCTAAACATGCTTTGGGGTTAGAATTCGATTCGTGGTGGACAAACACCATATCTTTCTGCTCTTTGTTGGTTGACAGTGATTGCATTGGTCGGAAATCTTTTCGTTTTTTTTTTATGTTTTATGTTTTTGTTTCTGCTTTTATGGTATGCGTGTCAATGTTTTTGTTAGGATTGTTTTCCTTACATTTTGTGTTTTTTTTTGTTTTTGTTACTTATCATTTTATTCTTTTTATATTATGGATGGATACTGTCTAGAGGTTTTTCAACATATGATCGCTTATGATATTTTTTCCCTTTATGTCAGACCAATTATATATATATGATCATTTAAACAAAATTTTCTAGGTATAAAAAACTTATAGAGGACCTCCCAAACACATGGCGATTTGGTGTGACATTTTGATACAGACATGAAAGTTTAAATAATCCGATTTCCAAAATCGTGATAAAATTGGTTTCTCCTAATGGACACTTAACTATATATATATACTTTTTATGAAAAAAAAAATACTGTATTAAATACTTCGTTTAAAAAAAAAAGAGAGTCAAAAATTGCTTTTATATATGATATTTCTTTTAATTAAATCGTTGGGAACAGAAAAAATAATAATCTTTTTTCTATTATTTACAAGTGTTTCTAAATTCTAATAGTATCAAAAAATAAATCACAACCATGCATACAAAGGGATTTTGAAAACGATATGATGAATTTAACCATCTTTTTGGGCTAAAGGTCTATTTTGTCTTTAATTAGCCAATGATGAATTTAACCATCATTTTGGGATAAAGGACTATTTTTTTTTTTAATTAGTCCATGATGAATTTAACCATCTTTTTGGGCTAAAGGACTATTGAAACAAAATTTTCCATTATATAAGTAATAATACATTTGAAAATCCAATTATTTATCCGATTATACTTTAGACAGTCTGCTTTTTCAAATATCAGTGTCTTGGGGATTATCTTCGGATATTCTGGATACCAAAATTATTCAATAATATATAATTAAACCCTTTCCAGAACATGAAAACCCAAAAAATATAAAAAAAGTTTTTTAAAAAATAACAACATAAAAATTAAAATCTACAAGGGTTCTTGTAATTGAATTTTTTAACTTTATAATTTAAAGTTATTAATGATTCTAGGTATAATTGGATGGTAATCACAATTGTTAATAAATGTTGAGGTTAAATTCGACAAAAAAAAAAAAAGCTAAGGTTCAAAATTTAATTTCATTTTTTCCCCTGAATAAATGAATAAATAAATAAACTGAGATTTATTTAGTTTATTTAGCTAAAGCACTTTTTGATTTTAATAAATGGCCTTTTAATTTTAATATATGACTTAAAACATAATTTTAGCTTTTTGCTCGACTTGAATTCGAACATATATATCATATAAAGAAGAGAAGTTCACTAATAAAACACCATTTAAAGATTGAGAAAATTGGGCTTCTATAATTTGTATTCTAATACCTTTTGTACGCTCTCTTTAATTATGTGATAAAATTCGAATCTCACATTTATCCATTAAATCGTAAAGTTTGATGGTTACTATTTAAAACAATTTATAGTTGTTAATCTTGTCCGATCTCTAAATATCTCTAGCAAAAAGGAAATATAGTCCGATGATCAATCTCACCGTAAAGATTTATCCCATGAATCTCGAGAGAAAAGTCTCTAAAAGTTACTGAATTTTGAAACCATAAATCAAAAGTCTCTGTAATTTATAACACTTGTTGAAGAAAATATAATTTCAACATCAATAATTTACTTCAATATATTAATCTCGTGGAACTTATGATATGCATTTAAAATTTGACTGTAATTATTTTAGAAAGAGTCAGCATCAATTCTTCACCTGACTTGGTTAAATTATTTTCCATTAGCAAATTTGCATTATCGAGTCGCCACAAACAACATGTTTATCTAAACATGTTTTCACATTCCTTTTCTGATAAAATGTTCATCTCTGGACTTCTTCTTTACATATATATATTAGGATAACCATGAACTATTAAATGTGTGACAATTACGCAGATTTCCCGTGCCACATTTAAAATGTTTTGTATATGATAATGTTGATTATTGTTGTGCTAATTTGACTCAAGTGCTTAATTATTTTTATTTTGGTTTTGGTTTTATAAAAATATATTTGGATTAGAATCATCAATATCTTCATATCTTGGCCTTTGGGGTTTGGAAGATCAAAACAATTTTTTTTTGTTTTTATTTAAAAAAAAAAACATTTGACTTTGTTATGTGTCCTTACCCTTTTTGATTTTAAGATATCATCCTAAGTTTTAGGTTTTCCAAACCTGAAATACATGCAAAATATTTGAGTTGGAATTATATGGACTATAATTGTTTAATTGCATCAAAGATAAGGATTAGAAGTAGCCGTGTAAGTTTGTAACTTTTAAAGGTGACAGAATATCCTGTAAATTCAAAATTTTATAAATCATTAATCCTTATAAAACGGATATAAAGATTATATTTAAAAAATGAATAACCCAGATATAATTAAGGAATATAGCAAATGTAGGTCATAAAAGGATACGATATATGGAAAAAGCCCCTTTAAATATTCATCAATATCAACTCTTTTTTTTTTATTATTATTATTTTGCATCAACTCTAATATAGTAATGTATGTACAAATGTTAATTTACCGATTGTAATTTCAAAGGATAATTTGAAAATATTCCAAAATTTAACCTAAACAATGAACTTTCCAGATTACTAAAAAGTGTAGACAGAGTAAATAGTTTGGCTTTGCCAACATCCGAGTAATTAATAGCAATTAATTAACAAATAATTTACTGGTGAAGGTCTTATCTAATCTAACATTTATGACAAATATCCACGTGGCAGGAAAATACTGAATTTAAACTTTTAATTTTTAACATTACAAAAACAGATTACAAATATATATATATATTCGTGAAAGGCAACTCATTAACCATAGAAAGCTATTTTTTTCCAGATATGAACAAAATATGTGGCGACACGTTTGCGTGAACGTAACCCAATCAGTCATCGGTTCATTTTTAGCTAGCTACCACAGCCCTCACGATATCAAAGGTGGGGGAGATAATTCCATGTAAGCGAGTCTATTTTAATATCCTCCATTCTAGCCGTTACCGCCGTTTAAATTACACGTGGAATGTATTGTCAGATCCACGTCACCAGTTTCAGTCACGCTTGAAAGGTCCACTTTCACCCCAACAGTCAACATCAGTAGCCAACGACCCGATCAATAAATTTGCATATGATCAGACGGTTGTGGCCGGTCCTAGTCTACTAAACTTAGCCAACCACGTGTACGGCGATCAAATCAAACCCTAAACGTTTCAAAATTTATCCAATTTCTCGCCTTGGACGAGAAGTTGAAATTGAGACTATTGCGTAGGAATATTTTTATTAGAAAAAAAATATCAAAAATAGCTCTAGGTGCGAATATTCGTGAAGCTAGGGCAGTGATGAATTATCGTCCATTGAAACTTTCCTTGACGCTCAGTTCGTTACTTCTCATTCTTATCTCAAAATATCGTGATAAATTGGATAATTTTTTTTTTGAAATTTACTTTTATAATAATTTTATTGTCTTCCACTGTAATGGGACAGCTATATAAAGACTCCCATCAATTGGATTGTTCATCAGAAAGCGAATACGTAATTTTCACCAGTCATCAAAAAATCTCTCTCTGTTTCGTTGATTTTTTTTTTCTTAAAAATATATCAATGGCGTTGAGGAAGACATTAGCAGAGCGTCTCTTCAACATTTCAAAGATTTCAACGCAGGCTTTAACCAATTGTCGGATCTCTTCGACATCAGCCGCGACCCGAATCCCTCAAAACCCGTCCAAATCCAACATTGCTCCGGATCCAGGAGACAATGGCGGCATATTCCGGAGGTTTCTCCATAAGAGAGCGATTTTCCATCCGACGATCTCGCCTCTCGGAGGAGAGAACCTCCTGGAGAAACTGAAGACAATCGACATTGCTAAAGACAGGATCCGACTTGACGGCCTGAGTCCGCCTCCGATTATGTCGGAGCCGGCGGAGAAGGCGGAGGTACTGACGGTGGAGGAGACGAGGAAGCTGCTTAGGGCGGTACAGCTGGAGATGGTGAAGGAGAGGCTGAGAAAGATCGAGAACAGCTGGATATTGTACTCGGATTTTATTCAGGTCTGCAGAGAAGCTTGTTCGGATCCGGAACAAGGATCGCAGTTCGCTAAATTGCTCGACCAGTCAGGAAACGTCATCGTTTTAGGAAACATGGTGTTTCTCAGACCTGAACAGGTAATTTTCCTCAAAATTACCCTTCATTTATTACTTGATTCTTCATCTAATATAAATATTCATGATTTTTGTTTTGTTCATCATTTATTAACTATTATTTTACAGATATTAGGTTAAAAAAAATTATACCATGACTGGTAGTCTGGTCCCTGTCTGTGGAGCTAGGTTTTGGATTGATGAGTTTAATTTTCTTTTTTCTTTTCAAAAATTTGCGTGGTACAGAGAACTGATATGTTTTTTTTATGGTTATTTTTATTTGTTTTCTTCCACAGGCCAGATCTAAAACGTGAACAGATTCCACGTTAATGATGGTAAATTAGAGAGGGGCTTGAAGACCAATATATAAAAAACCCCTTCTCCTTCTCTCTGTTTTCTGGATCCATCACTGAAACTCACAGAGAAAATATGTTTTGTTAATTTAAGAAAAGAAGAGAGACAAAGAGATTTTAAATTTTAAAAGAAGAAAACAGGACCCAGAGAAGATTAAAAAATATATATAAAAAAAATTGGCTTAGTGCAGAAATCCGAATTTTGGGATAATAAAAATTGATTTCAATTCCAGATTTTCAAGGTTTGGAATTGAAATTCCAGATTTTAGAGGAAATTTGATTGTTTTTTTTTAATGAATCAATACACTTTTTTCATCTTTTATTTTATTTTATTTTGGTTGGGGTTAAATTTGGTTTGTTTTCCTTTTTTTTTTATTTTTTATCGAATTTGATTTTTTCTTATGTTTTCTGGTCAAAGTTGGTATAGTTGTCAGTAGTCTAATTGCAAACCATTATAATCCAACATTTATGCGGAAAATTGCAACCGTTACCCAAAATCTTTTTTTTTTTCCTTTTTCTGATTACAGGTAATGAAAGCAATAGGAGGCCTAATTCCTCTACCAGGAATCAACCCAAATGATCCGCGAAGGAAGGAATTGGAAGAGATGGAGAAGCAGAAAGCCGCGATAGACGAGATAGCTGACGGGCTAGTTCGCCGAGAACTCTGGTGTGGACTAGGCTACATGGTGGTCCAAACAGCAGGGTTCATGAGGCTAACATTCTGGGAACTATCATGGGATGTGATGGAGCCAATATGTTTCTATGTGACTTCCATGTATTTCATGGCTGGTTATACATTTTTCCTCAGGACATCCAAAGAGCCCTCTTTCGAAGGGTTCTACCAAAGCCGGTTCAACGCCAAGCTGAAAAAACTCGTCAAGGTCCATAACTTTGATCTCGAGAGGTATAACGAGCTTCGAAAAAATTTCAGCCAGTCCGGAAAAAACCCATTGCCTAGTAGTAGTACTTCATTTGATCATTTTGGAAAGATGAAAATTGATGATGCTAATTTAGATTAATTGATACAATAAAAATTAGACATACAGAAACAAGCCAAAGGAAAACAAAAAAAAAATACAATTTTGTTCAACCCAAATGTATAATTTAGCTTGTAGTTGCGGCTTTCTGTACTAACTAACCGGATTGCGGAGAGGTGTTTGTTTAATCTATTTTTCTGATGACATGAAATGAGCATGAGATGCAACAACTTTAATTGAATATAAATTCATAGACCTATAATTTCTCCAGCCTGACTGGACCAGTTGCTAGTATTAGACTATTAGGTAACTATTTTGTGTAAATTTCTCCTTTAAGTTAATTTGTTGTTTTGTGAGGTTTGCACAATATTCAGCCAACATTATGTCAAATTTGAATGTTAACTTGAATGCTGAAATGTCAAACCTTTGATAAAAAGGCACGATATTAGCTCACCTTTGATGAAATGTCAAATTAAAATCTCACCCAAAAAAATAAAATTGATTATAGTTAAATCTAGGGAAAATGTAACCATTTAGATATTTGTCATATAACTAAATAAAAAACATATATAAATAATAAAAAAATTAACTCCTTTCAAAAAACAATTAAATATATTATGAATAAAGTATAAAATCTATATATAAAAAATCAAAATTACGAACCAAATAATATTTAACATATAAACAAAAACCATATATGGAGAAGGAGAAAACATTTGCATGGAACGATCGCACTGTCACTTGGTGAGACCGTCCAATGCAAATGTTCTATTTATATTGGAAATATAAAACTACAATTTAAAATTGCCTCATGGTATAATTGTATCGGACAGTCTTGTTAAATGGCAATAAGGCTATCCAATATAAAATTTTCTCATGGAGAAGACATGTATGTTAACAAGCTGGATTCACTTAAATAACCATGTCATTAGATTTAGTTACATTCAACTAACATCAAGAGGATTTTCTTTTGCCCATTTTTTAAATCCTAGGGTTTGAATTGCCATTTCGTCAAGGGTCGGTAGTTATTTACAATTATCACTAAAAGAAAAAGGACTTTTCTTCTTAATGTGAGAAAAAACGTTTAATTTGGGGGACCAATTCTAGCCACACATGGGAAACATGTAAGGAGTGGCAAAAAATGCAGAGATATGAATCCTCACCAAAGGTCATGAAGTTTGAACTAGGGAAGGTTTTCTTGGACAGGCCCAGTCATTGTTACATTTGTTGTTGTTGTTTTCCATGCCTATGAGCTATGCCAATTGCGGATTGTCTAATGTATGGTCCATCTACTTTGCTTTCCTCTTTGTGTCTCCCCCACCAGCCCCACCGCCACCATTTCTTGCTAGTTCTTGACATTAAGAGAAGAAACTTTTGAACTTCCAATGCGTCACATGGTATGATTTGAATGGATTTAAAAGTAGAAGGTTTAGGTGTATTGAAGGGTGTTCCAATAATTTTTATTTAAATGTTGGAACTTGTTATTTTATATTTTAATCTGATCACAATTCACAAAGAGATCGAGCACAACCTTATTCATGTTTTGGAAACCCCCAATGAAGGTTCTTCTATTGCTACTGCTGCTGCCACCCCCCACCAAGTTAATCCAACACTAATCAAACAGAAGAATCTTCTATATAATATTTTGTTTAAAGGAACTTTTTGACAAATTCAAGATCTAATCAACTCCAGATAAGCCTGCTCGATCCTGATTCAGTCCCACATTTTGGGTTAATTAGCAGCTAATTCAATTATCCAAATCCCATCCTTTTGTTGTAGTCAAGGGACACATTGAACCCCAAGGAGGATGAGTAGCTGCAGTCATCAGTTGATTTGTTTGAAATTGGTTTCCAATCAATTCTACTTACTTTTGTAAAAGATCAAAATCTCATTCACTTACTTTAATCAAGATATCATAATCAACTCATATAGTTAGGGTCGATCTAATGTCACCCACAAAATATCTTTCTAAACTCATGTTTTAATGAAACTTTTTTATTTTTAAAATGCTTTTATATTTAATTACTTAAATTATAATTAGAAATTAAATTTACCCCCTACATCCATAAATTGAACACCCAATCTATCATAAGCCTTAATAATATATATTTAATCAAACCCAATATCAATCCGAAAATATAATTTATTTATTTTTCACATATAATCAAGGAATTGATGAACAAAAAATTGATTTTATGGATTCTGAATGCATCATGGTTTTTTTTTCACTCACTTTACTTTAATTCAACTACAAATTCTTATTAATTTAATTAGTTTGTAAATCGAAAAACTTAGTGGATGGATTTTTTTAAAACCAAATTTTGAAATGACAAAAATTGGTTAGTTTGATGATTGAAAAAATAGTTTTTTTTTAAGCAAAAAGACAAGAGAAGTTGCATATTGTTTTTTATTTAATTATTGTTGTTGTTGTTTTCTATGATGATGGTTATGTATGTAAATCATTATGATTTCATGGTTGTTTAGATAATTATTCTACAAGTAACAATGAAAAAATATAATTAGTTTTAGAGTTATATTTGTATTTTATTTTTATCCAAGTAAACTCTTAGTTTTAGAGTTTTATTTGAATTTGATATTTTATATATGAGTAAATTCTATAATATTTGTTCAAGAGAACAAAGAAATTGTACGTATTTTTTTTTTTTTGAAAGAAAAAACTATACGTACTAGAATTTTATTTTATTTTATTTTTTTACGACAGTGGAAACAAATGAAGAAAAATTGGTGTAATAAAAAAAATGTTTAAAATTAAAAAAAAATACTGAAATAATAGTTTTTGTATTTTAAAGGGTATAGATGGTAAAATTAATATTTTAAACTTTTATAAATTTAGATGTAAAAAGAAAAATAGGTATTGAAAGATATATTTAGTGAGAGATAGAGATAGAGAGGTGGTGATAACAAAATTCTCGTAATAATTATGTGGGAGGCAATAAAGCCACCCAAACAATTATTATGAGAATTTGAAAAGCCATTCTGCGAGAAAGTCCAAACACTATACTTGGGCCCATGAAAAAAAAAATTGTCACAGAAATTACATATGTATGATATTCCCTGGACAAGCAAAAAAATCATTTGATGTTATTGTATTAAGCCCGTGAAATTTCAATGGGCCCAATTAAATTTTTTGTTTTTGCTTTACTTGGGCCTAAAGTGGCCCAAATTTCATTGTTCACAACCCTTTTCGACCATGGAATGGGAGAAATTTGGACGCAAAATTCATCTTACGGAACCCTTATAATTGAAAATTCTGTTCTCAATTAAACAGTTTTTGTTTTTTCCTGAAATTTGATTTAACCTCTCTATGTTAAATTTTCATAAACATAAGCGTTGCATTATTATCATTATTATTATTTATATTATTGAAAAATGGTTTATTTATATGTATACGGTGACAAGAGGTGAAGTCATAAATTCAAGATTGGAGGGGTCGATTTATAGAAACAAAAATTTATAGGAATCAAATTGATAAAAAATTAAAAATTTATAACTATTTTATAATTTTTCTTAAATGAATTAGAAAATTTTGTTGAGGGAGGGGTGGGCAATGGCCCCTACCCCCTGACGGTGACAACGATTCAAACCGAATAAATTGTTAGGTTGAATAAGTATTCTAACCACCGAACCACGTTGAACTGTGGTTGAAAAGTGTCGTTGAGCTAGCTTACTAACGAAGTTATTTCTTGAGTTGCCTAATTTCCAGAAACATATGCAGGTCCATTCATTTCCTCTTAGCCTTCACTCTGTAAATTGGAACTTGTAGATCGCTATTGATAGACTGCAGTCTTGTTTTTTTATTACGTGTAGGTGACAACTGGTCTGTATACAAATTATATATATATATATCCTCGAACTCAGAGTATTTTTATTTTAAGTGTCGTGCAGTGTATTTTTAAATGATATATTATATATACAATTATATAAATTGGCCTCCACTATTAGTCTTAATTTTTTAAAGAAATGTGAATCTTGTTAAGTTTACGTCTAATTCTTTTAAATTATTATTATAATCCCATTATATCCCATTTTATATATTCCTCTTGAACATGGAAGAAAAAAATATATATTCTTTTTAAGATTTTTTTTTCTTATTCATCATGATTTAGTCTAGATCCTTTTTACACTAATTTCCATATATGACAATTCTTACGATTAGACGAAAAACTTTAGAATCAAACATTACTAGAGAATTATTCTATATATACAATTATTTATTTTTCTTTGGTTTTTCACTTAAGCAATTTTTTTTTCCTAAATTTTTCTTATTCTCTATTCAAATAATTTCAAGTACAATATTACAAATTAATAAATATTTTAGGTTATTAATATGATTTTGTTACATTTATTTTATAGTTTTTTATTTAAATGTTTTTAACTACAAATACTTAGATGTCGTTTTCAGTTATACGTATTAACAATATTAAGTTTCGTAACAAGATAGAAGATGAATTTCTTATATACTATTTCATATACAGTATATTGAAAGTGAAATCGTGTAGAAACTTAATTTAGATTCGATATAGACTATTTTATAAATTTACAAGAACGTTGTGTTTCATTTTATTGCATAAAACGATTGCTATTTTATTTATTATACTATTACAATTTACATATTTTACTAGACGTTGCCACATCTGATTTTTTAATAATTTTTTTTTAATATTAGTATATTTGTCTCTAAAGCTAAAACTCTAGCTTCACCCTTAAGTATGGATCATATATGTAGGTATTAATTGCCAGTCCACCAGCTCTCTTAAATTCACTTCGATCTATTGTTTTCTTCTTTTTTCTATTTTTGTCAAACATTTCCACTTGTGAGTTTAATTCAGTTGATAACTTCGTGTGGAATTGGATTTTAATTTCCAGTAGATGCCACAACTCAAGTGGCTGTCTCTGTTTGTCTAGCTATAGTGACATGATATGATTTTTTCGGTCTTAAATTCTCCATGTGATCAGTATCACAACCGATTCATATAACCATAACATTAAACTTGAGGAATTATCGGATGGAATAAGTGTCCGTACCACCAAACCACACCAAACGTGTATATATTACTATGTTGTTTAATTTATAGGACATTTCATGGTTTTAGTATTCTTGTTAAATGACTAGTAATTTGTAATAATGTTTGGATTTGGTTGGGTTGTGTATAGACCATATATAGAAAAACGCTTTAATTTTCTTAGTAATCAAGTAAACAAGAATTAAAGCACTTAAGACGTTTAATGGATTTAATTAAGCCAATAAACAAACGATGATTAAGATATATACTCTTGATAGCATTGATAAAGACACATGCGCATTTGGTCAATGTTTTGATAGAGAAATGCCAAACACTCTTAGGAAAAAATAGTAGGAGAAAAGCAATATTAGAAAATGATGTAGCAATTTTGCCTTTTTATCCAACACCGATCAGAACAGTGTAGTCTTAACAAGATCATTAAAAGCATAGAGTAGAAGTGTGACTTAAACAATCATATTGATTTGGACCAACATATCATTTACTTAAGAAAAATATCACATGTATAAATTACTAATTATTCATATATACTTGCCTGAAAAAATTCCAATTTTGTATGTACACTTTGATCTCTTCAAATAATTTATATATAATTATACATATACCTTTCCAAGATAACAAAACAAAACGAAGAAAATTATTTTCCAAATAAAAAACAAAAAAGTGTCTATTTTTCTTTAATTTTCTTCGTGAATTTGGCGTCTTGATTTTGATTCTCAATGAAACCAATATTTTTCCTCTTCTCCAACACCATCTTCACATAAAACTTCAAAAACGGCAACAAAATGGCTGCGTTTAAAACGGAGTTGAAAAGCCAGGCGCCAATTCCGTTACAGCCACCGCCTTTCATGAAATGAAACCGGAGGACTCCGACGTGACACACTAGGTTGCAGCCGAGCAGCACCATCTGGCAGTTGATGACTAACGGAAAACACGCGCCGGGCAGCCCAATCCCCGTCCAAAACCTATGTTACCATATCAAATAACCATCAATTTTATTTAAAAAATTAAATGAATCATATCAAATCATATCATGTTATATAAAAAAAATAAAATAGACTATATCAAATCATATTATATTATATGGAACTACCTGTATCCGTATACTACAGCGTAGACCAACGTGGTGAAGAGTATCACTAGGACTTGGAACGACTGCGAGAACTCCAACCACAGGAACGACATGAACGTCAAGACAGAGTTGTAGAACAGCTGGAAGAACACCAGCTTCCGTCGCCGGAGGATGGTGAAGAACGTCCGCCACATGTGGACGAACCTAGACAGGTAGAAAACGTATGACCAGAAGAACACACGTCCCGAGGGGCGCGTACCCATCGGGAAGCATAGCAACCACCGGAACGGCGTCGTCTTATTCCGCCGCCAGAACCACCGTGTCTCGCGGATTTCTGCGGCGGCGGAGAGGAGGATACCGGCGAAAATGGTGGCGGAGATGACTGTCATGGAGAGGCTGTGGATTGCGGGGATGGGTCCGAGAGATACAGGTCTGCCGCGGCGGAGGAGGAGAGCGAGGAGGAGGTGGAGGAAGATTGATAGGGTGAGGTAGAGAGTAACGGATATGATGAGGAAAGACCACGAGGAGGCCCATGATTGGTTATAGCTCCACTGGAAGTTGATGATCGATGGGTGCTCAGAGAGGTAGTAGGTTAACGTCTTGACGGTGATCAGCATCGTTGATCGGAGATGATGATTGGACGGTGGAGGTAGCTTGTTGTGAACATTCAGATATTTTTTTGGTAATTTTAAGTGAGGGTCAAGAGAGAAGACCAACTTGTCTTGTCTTTTGTGTTTGTGTGTGTAAAACGAGGGTGATTAAAATAGTGAAGGACGTGAAGGACTGGTTGGCTTGAGTAGTTGGCAAATCTATTGTATCGGTTACGTGGATTCATTTTATTGGAAGTACGTGTAAGATATTGTTCACACGCTTGCAAGTACTTATTCAATATACGAGTTTATCCGGACACGACGAGATTTTATTTTACGATTAGGGTATATGAAATGCAACTTTCAACCTAGTTTGAAGTTAGATTTTTTTGTTTAGAAAAAAGCTTACATTTCTTTTTGTTCGTAAGATTGAATTGAGTTGTTTTATGAGATTGAAATTTGAATATGATTTGAGATATATGTTATATTAAAGGAGATTTAATTAAATTGGATCAAACTAAATTAATTTATCCAAATTTGATATCTAAATTGTATACTTAAATGATATGGTAATACTTTATTCTATTCATTTAAATTTTGGATTATAATATCGTTGAATTATTTGGACACCAGATTTAGATATCAAATTTAAACAAAATAGAATTATTGAATTTGATAATATTTTGAAATTATTAAAATAGTTTTTTTGTTTGTTAATGAATTAGTTGTTTTAATTTATAAAATTAATATTTATGGTCCTCTATGATAGGCCGAACAAATGAGGGGCTGAAATTAAAATAATTACAATCTCATTGTATTCCGCGCACCAAACACAGCCTTTAAAGCTAACTTCAATTTGTTGTGCTTTGTGCATTTGTCAACCATCTTCTTTCTTTAAGCTCGTGATTGATTAAATAATTAGAACATGTCATATCACGTCCCGTCCGGTAATTTGGATCACGATATAAATTTAATGAATTTAGATTGGATTAGGTGAAGCTAAATGAATTTGGATTAGTAAACGGATTGATCTGTTTAATCCGTTTAATAAACGGGTTGGGTTGGGTTTCGTAAATAGATTGACGGGTTGACATGATTAGTTTGGAAAAAATGTGTAATTTAAAATTAATTGGGAGAATATTTTCAACAACAATTATGGTTCAATGATAAATAGCTAATTTTAATATTGTTTTAACTTTCAATTTGCAATTGTCAATGGTTTGAAGATCTCAACAGTTGAATTATCTGTTTTTATTTATCGTTTTTATTAGTTTTTATTGTTTGTTTTTTATATATATTCTATCATTTATGGATTATATAAACTTTATAGTATTTTTATGGCTCGTCTAAATTGAGATGTGGTTTAGTTGGTTATTAAGTTTGTTTTTTAAGGATATATTTAATTTAGATTTATAGTATATTTTTAATAATTATTACTATAGAAAAAAAAACATATTATAAACAGATTAAATAGATCGTATTGGATTACACGTTTATTAAATGGGGAATAAATGGATTGACCCGACATGACCCATTTATTAAATGGGTCGTGTCGGGTTTAGTCCAACCTGACCCACGAACCCGTTTAACTAGGTTTAATATTACGTTTCTTTAACTTATGATTTAACAATTCTGGTTTACAAGGTTAGGATTTTCATTTTTATTTTTTAAACTAAGTATAGTAATGGTTTGTTTAAATGATCGACATAACATTCTCTTGTATTAATTTCAATCGTTTCATGGAAGTTTTCATTGTTTCGTATATCACCAGATAGATTGAAAATATAACGAGATGAGGTTACTCCATTGATATACCCTCACATACTTACACTAAAAGATTTTTTGTTCGAGTTCCCCTTTTCTACGAATTTATATAATACTGAAAAGATAAAAATTAAAAAATGTAAGAGAATAGATCAATATGTATCACATCCCATGAACACTAAAAAGTAAAAATACACAAAATAATATAGTTTTACAGTCTTCGACAAACATCATATGGGTCCGGGAGAAGCTCTATCAAATAGGTGGTCAATCAAAGTCAAACCGGACTTGTATGTAATAAGTTACTTTTTATGATATGATGCCATGATGGTGGTTGAATTGATCCAATAATAAGTTTTTCGTGCATAAATGAAATTACATATTATGTTTTTTCCTTCAACATTCTCCAATTTTTAAAAATTAAAGGAAGGGGAAAATGTATTTTGATATCAAATCTTAGGGATTAAAGATACTTGATTTGACAACAATTAGGCTTTTGGTGTTACGGGCATGCCACAAGCATTAAAGAAGTGACAAAAGCGACTTCATGTGGGTCAGGGTCACTAATGTCTCACAATATCAATCAAATAAACTAACGAATGATATTATCGACATCCACACTATTTAATTATTTATACGTTATTTTTAAAATTTTGATTTAAATATATAAAATTATATGGTATTATTATTATTTTTGATTTATTTTCATAACTACCATTTTACTTATTTTTAAAACTTAATATACCCCGTATCTTTAAAAAAAAAAAAATAGAAATACACTCAATCTCTAATCATTATATATAGTTGTCTAATCAATTTGTAGAACTTTTTTCTTCGTCTTATTTAATGGTAAAATCATCTTTATTAGATGCAATATATTTTTTTTGTAGTCAATTGGATTGTTGGTGGTAGATTGTGAATGTGATATTAATCGTCTGATGATTTTTTTTTCAACGATTAAGTTAGAGTTTTTTTTTGGGTTTTGTTTTGTCAGAGATTATGTTTTCTTGGTTGCGATTTCGTTGTTTTTTTTTTTGTAAATAACATTAAATTAACTTTGGAAGATCTGGAATAAAACCTATAAAAAAATGATATAAATTATAGTATACCTATAAGATCTGAAACAAAATAAACCAAGAGAACAAAAAAGTAGCAAACATGGATTTGGAATTTGAGAAGAAAAAAAACAAGCATGTGAAACAATAAAATCAATAAATAAAAATTAAACATGGTAAATATGAGATCGAGATTTAAAAGAAAATGAAAATAAAAACAAAAATAGTAATAATTCAATAAACACTAAATATGAGAAATATGAGATCGAGATCTGAAAGAAAATGTGAATAAAAATAGTAAATATTTAATGATTTGAAATAATCTACGTCATTAAAGTTTTTGTCATTATGGTTTTTAAACAAGAAAAGTGGGGTTTTATTAGTTTTAAATTAACAAGAAAAGTGGGGTTTTAAATTAACAAGAAAAGTGGGGTTTTATTAGTTTTTTTTTTGTAAATAACATTAAATTAACTTTGGAAGATCTGGAATAAAACCTATAAAAAAATGATATAAATTATAATATACCTATAAGATCTGAAACAAAATAAACCAAGAGAACAAAAAAGTAGCAAACATGGATTTGGAATTTGAGAAGAAAAAAAACAAGCATGTGAAACAATAAAATCAATAAATAAAAATTAAACATGGTAAATATGAGATCGAGATTTAAAAGAAAATGAAAATAAAAACAAAAATAGTAATAATTCAATAAACACTAAATATGAGAAATATGAGATCGAGATCTGAAAGAAAATGTGAATAAAAATAGTAAATATTTAATGATTTGAAATAATCTACGTCATTAAAGTTTTTGTCATTATGGTTTTTAAACAAGAAAAGTGGGGTTTTATTAGTTTTAGTTTGTACAAGTTTTTTTAATAAGAATTGTATGTCTATTTAAACCATTTAATAAAGGAAAAAAAGAATATTAAAATAATTTAAAAAATGAAACATAAATAGTTTAGTAGTGGGTGTGCTAATAGAACCACTCAAAATTAAAAGAAATTAAATTAACATTAATGCAAGGAGAGAAAAAAAACCCAAAAATCAATATAAATGATATAATGATATGGCAAGTGGCAATCATTTGTATTGAATTTTGAGTTTGTTAATTTTATATTTTTTTTTGGAGTATTATATTGTTACATAAATTCGGATTATTTTGGGAAATAAGGCAGGCTCAAATTCACAACATTGTTATGAGGTGTACGAAGTTTACCAACGGATCAACCGCATCTCATTATTGAATTTTGAGTTAATTATTTAAGTCATATATTATTACACATAAATTAAATGTAAACATAGTTTACGGCTTCTTATAAAATTATTTCTCAATTTTTCTTTTCTCTCAAACATCTCCAAAAATATATTTTTTTCTTCTGCAAAACTTGGAGTGTAGTCTTTATTTTAATTGAATTAAGTAAATTATATATTTTTTAAAAATATTATGATTAATTATAACAATTCAAATCCTACCGAAATCAAACAATATATATATTCACACATAGAAATATTAAAGCCTGTGTACACTTATATAATTTCATCAGTGCGTTGGATGTAGATTATTAGATTTACATACTTTGACTCAAAGTGTATATGCACTTATCAAAATTTTTTCATAATCAGTGGTCCACATACAACGTACTGATATAAGTTACATCAGTATACACCGAGAAGAAAATGATATATATATATATATATAACCACTCTCATATAACTAACAATGTTAAAATGATCTTAAATGCTCTTTAAACGATGATATAGGTTTAGTAAGAAAACGAAATCCAAGCATGTGTGAATCATCATAATGTGATTTTGTAAAGCATCGGAGACCACTAGATATATTACGTAATAAATAAATATATGGAGGAGAAACTGGGAAAGAAATCTTCCATGGAGGTTGTCTCACTCAATTTAAAGGGAAGTCGGTGAGAAGTACGTCTTTATTATTTTCTCTATTTATGATTTCTCGTTTTATAATTTATGGACGGTTTGGGATTGGTTTTGATCAACAACATATTTTAATCTTGACATTAAAAGGTGTTAATTTGGTAAAATATTATTTTGTAAAAACTTTAAACTTTTTTTTTTCTTTTCAAAAATCACCATGAGCCAGGCTAGTATTCAAATATGCCAGCCCTTGATAGGATGTGTTTTAATAATTAAAAGAATTAATAATAATTTTTTATGCAGAAAGGATTAAATTAATTATTATTTAAATAATGAGCATGGCAGTGAAATTATGTCTTTAATTATTAACTCTCATTGAATGGGGATTATGATTTATGATTATTCTAAGGAAATTTGATTTTTGTGGTAATGACTAATGAAATCGAAAACAAAAATGAAGTCAATTTTAAAATATTATCCAAGCCTCAACATATAAGTAAGGGAAGTCTTACCAAAAGCATTCGATGAAAATTACTATGATTTATCATCGTTTGATTATGCTATGTTATGTAATTTTTATTTTATTTTATTTTAAACAATGAAATTATTAGACCGACCCATGAGAAAAAAAAAAGTGTATAATTGAGTTGTAACATCATGTTACTACAAAAAATAATGATTTCTTTCTAGATTACATCATCTTAATTAAAATATATTTGTAAAACAATTTATTAATTAACAAAGGTATAAAAGGATTGTATCGTTACATAAAATATGATTTTTTGTATTTAGTTTCTTGATTTATATTCGGCCTAAACTACTCTAATTATTGTTTAAATAAGACTTGATTTCGACACTCTTTTGAATTCTTCTATAGACTCGATCATCAAATGATATTAGTTAATATTCACTAGTCACTACCCAATTAACATATAATTAATTATCGTTGACATACATTTAAGTTGGGGTTCGAAAAAATAATGACACATTTTAGAGGGGTGTTTATGAAAATATCACTATATTAAAAAATCATGTTTAATAAACACCATTTAAAGTGTGGAGACGAAAATACTCATGTCATCAATATCGTTGTAAAGAAAGAGAGAAAAAGTAAATAGACAAAAAGTGAAATCGAGCTTTTACTTACATTCGAAGTTTTGTAATTGTTGAAAGTTATTGAGGAAGATGAAATCGAGTTTTTATTTGCATTCGAGTTTTTGTTTTTTGAGATTTTGACATGTAATTTTGCTTTTATACAGAAACTTCGAGCTTTTAAAAGCTCGACCCGAACTTATACAAAAGTTCGGATCGAGCTTTTATACAAAAGCTTGGAGCTTTAAGATAAAAGCTCTGATCTTAAAGCTTGGAGCTTTAAGATCTTATCTTAAAGCTTAGAGTTTTTGTAATTACATTTCAGATTCTTTTGTAATTATATTTCCAGTCTTGTAAGTACTGACCAGAAAAAAAAGCTTGGGGGTGCTGCCCCTTGCCCCCTCCCCCCGCGCGAGCTGACCGGGAAGCTCTACCACCGCGAGCTCGGAGGGGAGCTTGACCCCCGAATGTATCCGTGTAGTCCCACTAAACTAATTATCCAATGAAGATGCATTGATAATATTATGATGTTTGACTACCATTGGAGGTCTGTTAAACAGACCTCTAGAAGAAGATGAAAGAATAAAATCTTTAAAAATTTCAAAGTAAGAACTGACTGAAGTACAAAAACAACTTTTAAGGGTATTTTGGATAGTTTACCATAATATGTACATTTAAACATAAGTTATTAAACTGGTGACATCATCAAACACAAGAAAAAAAAGGTGAGAATCCTTACCATTTGTACTTTAAGTTGCTCATATATTAATCGGTACCAATTAAAATTTCTTTTTATAAGTTTAGTTTTACATATAAATGTGATTGGTTGTGTTTGTGTTCATTAATCATTATTCATGGACATAATGGAAAACTATATGATTTTATTCCCGTCAACCATTAAAAGAATATAAACAAACAAATAACATCTCTTAAAAAAAAAAAACAAACAAACAAATAACATACATAACATTGTTATATTTTGTCATCTATAAAGAAAATAAGAAATTATGAATTACGTTAATGGATGAGCAACCAAATTACCATTTATATGGACAAACATACAAGAATGGGTAGCTTTAGCTATAGATGAAAATATGCTTTGAACATCTGCAACTATAATGGCCCAGAAGTAGCAAAATAAAATTTGCACACAATTATCAAATTAAATTGCAAATGGAAATTTCAAAGTCATTTAAAAAAAAAACAATTTTATCTTATTACAAAAAGGGCTTTGATCAATAGTACATGTTGTGTACTTCTACACGAGCAAGTAACCATATAAATGTCAGAAGAGGAGTAGAGAAACAAAAGAGAGATACGAAATAACGGGAAAGAAATAATGCTGAATCCATGCCACAATCAACATGCTGATCGGAATTCAACGACCCATTTATAGACACAACTAACTAAGTTATTTGACACTACTAACTAATACTGACTTAGCCTTCAACGTGTTCCAAATGTGTTCTCCGTAATACTGATCTGGCACCTTGACCTGACCTGGCTCTTGTGTGTCGCACACATCAGTACATTAGTACTATCAACATCTTTTTTGTTTCGATTCACATAAACTCAACAAACAGATACATTATTAATTTTTGACAGCACTATATATATATATATATATATATATATATACATTGTAGAGGTTTGTTTAATACTTTTACTGATGGATATAGATTCCAAAATTTGGTAGGAGATCTGATCAGGGTTAGTATCAGCTTAGGGAATTGAGAAGGCAATACAATTTGAAATATATTTGTTCCTTAACCTCTTGAGTCAATTGTATTGGTTTACTTGTATATAAATTAGCTTTAAATGAGAAGAAACTTTGATATTGAATATATGAAAGAAACAAATGGTGGCATTCGGATTATCATTCATTTGAAAAGTAGAACGTGCTCCGTAACAGATTTGTAGCAGAATGATCAGACATGTGGTTTACTCCGGTCGTAAAATTTAGAGTTTGAATCTCCACATGTATGAGTATGTAACTAAATACCATTGTTTCCTATTTTCTAAACATTATAGGGTTCAGCGAACTCGATTTCAAACTCGAATTTACTATACGGGCCTTCAAAAACACTTGATCTAACAAAAGTTTTGTTCTAAAGACAAAAAAAAAAAAAGTTTCACCAACATGATGTTAAGTTACGTCTGTGGGATTTTGATATTATAACCACTATAAATTCTTTTTCTTTACAATCAACTTGCATAAACATTTCTTAATTCTTATGATATATATATATATATATATATATATATATGCCGGTAATATTCCTTTTCAGATTCTAAAGCTTTCTACAGCTCAATGTCGTATTGGTTTTGAACTTTGCACACACTTTCTTCTTCTTTTTAGGAAATATATCTAATAAATTCCATAATTTTTTTAAAAAACTTTGACTTTTCTTTAATTGTGCTATTTTTTAAATTAATATATAAGACCTGTCTGTATTTTCTTTTCAAATGGAAGGAGACATCAATAGAATAGAATTTGGTATTGATTATTGAATAATTGAATTCTCACAATCGTTTTCTGACGGCTAAAAGCTGAGAAACGTTAATCATATGTATCATATATTCTTACGTAGCGAGAGAAAATTTGTTATCATTAGTAATTGTTTATACAACAAAACTACAGTACAAAGTGCCAAATTACCAATCAAGAAGAAGAATATTATCAGCAACTTTTTTGCCAAACTGACCAAACAAATTAATCTAATTTAATTAAAATGAAAAAGATGTTAGATCAAAGACCAATTAAATCCACCATATATTGTAAGTCAAGTGGACGACAATTGACAAAGCAGCCTTTTTTTTTCTTCCATTTCGCTTGACAATCAGGAACAGGTCACAACAAACTTCAACAGATTTTTTTAATAAATTTAATAATAATAATAATAATAATAATAATAATAATAATAGAAGTAAAAATAATAATAAAAATAAAAACTTCATCAGCATAAATGTAAGCCATTGCGCAATGCATTAACATGTTTTAGAAATAACGAAAGAGAATTTTTTTAGTAGTTTTACAATTATCATCACGGTACCAAGTCTTTCTGCATTTTTTTAAAAACATTATATTAATTTAGATGTTTGGCGAGGTGATGATTCAAATCATAACCCCGTGATATAAATGTAACTGTGTAAGGAATATACCATCTGACCGAAGAACGAATTTAGAAGGCCCCATAGTATACCACATTACAACTTAATGGACGAATTTAGAAGGGGGCCATGGGTCCCCGACCAATGAAATCTCAAAAAGTTTTAATTACATATAAAATAATATAGTTTAGCATGTAGGCTATAAATCCCTCTACCATATTAATAATATAAATTAATTATTAATTTTTTTCCATAATTCAAGTGTTAATAATTATAGGAGATAAAATCAATCTCAAAGATTTTAACTTCCAATTCCAACAAGATTTTTTTTAAAAATTTATATTTTCACGTTATTGTAAGGTCTAATATATAGAAAAATTTTCTTCTGCGTTATAAATATATATTATATTTCATTATTTCTCAAAATTTCTGTTCTCATCGACATCTCCAAAAATATAATTTTTTCATTTGCAAAACTTATATAGAAAACATAATCATTTATCAAGTATTTATTAAAAAAATTGAAGTGTAATCTTTATTTTAATTGAATTAAATAAATTAATATTTTTTAAAATATTATATAAATTATGATAATCCAAAGCCTACCAAAATCAAACAAAATATAAAATTGGATTATTATTTAAATAATGAGCATGGTAGTGGAATTATGTCTTTAACTTATTGTCGTAGATAAATTTTACCCTATGAATACGTCATCAAACAAAGAGGATAAAATACCAGGTGGACGCCCAAATGGGCACTCAGGAGATATCCTACAAGATAGTGCTGAAGAAGAAGAAACCCGAGTAAGCATATATTGAATGAAACCTTACTCGTGATCAGTTAACAACACTCGGGACTGGTTAAACAACGCTTCCACTCGGGCTCAAACGGCACTACTCGGGACCATCAGGTATTGCTCTTACTTGAGAATAAATACGATCCGAGTAGGAACTTGGTGCTCAGTTCACACGGATTAAGTCATTAAATACGCGAAGATATCCATCAGGAAGGAATCCTAAATAAAATGGAATATTAAGTTAGAAAGAGTCCTCAATCAGGAAATAATTTGATTTCTTTACGAAGACTACATTCTTATAAGGAAACAAGTCCAAGTTGGACTGTACTACTGGAATCCCACTCGATTTCCATAAGAGACTACGAGATAGGAAAGAAGACGAATCAACCCCAAACAAGTAATCGAATCACAATTAAATGTAAAGATCTTGTATTACTTGTACAAGGCAGATTAGAGTTCTATAAACATATAAATAGACCCATAATCTCGTCCAGAAGAGATATGTGCAAAATAGCATACACAACAAGCAATAAAAAATACAGACAGAAGAAAGAGAGATCGAGAGCTTGTAAACACCATATTTTCATAGTGGATTTTGGCTTGGTTGATCCTTCAACCACCTGTGGACGTTTCTCCGATCATCGGAGTTTTACCACGTAAAACTTGTGTCTTCGTTATTCTCTCTGAATCTCTTTCTCTTTGAATTATTAGCCGAAATCCAATCCTTGTTGGCTTTTCTGATACGATCCAGAAATCGAAGTCAACAAGCAATGGTAGGAAGCAGAAGTAGTTCAGGGAATGACCAAAAATCACCAGGCGATTTCCATGTTGGCAACACGTCACAAGATCCTGCAGCAAACACAGAAAACCAGCCCGCGCACCTGGCAGGGATCCAGCAAGTTCCTCCAACCAACAGAGATCTTAGGCTGCATTTCCAAGAGGCCTTGCAGCAATCGGTGACAGACGCAGCAAGGGAAGGGATTGATCTACTGGCTGCAGGAGCACATACTTCCAATCCTCCACCCGTAAGGCTCCGATCGGTGGTGGTTGAGCCACGAATAACTATGCCAAAAATCAGAAGGAACTCTTCCCTAATCAACCCGGCTGGACAGGAAACACTTGAAGAGGAACATCACCAAAGGCTGGACCACAATCAAACAGCACGCACCAGACATCGTGAATACGACCGGCTCAGAGATCGGTCATCATCAGAAGACAGTGATCAACACCGCCGCAAACGTCATCATGGAGTCAAACGAGAGGTCCGGCATCGGAGTGAAGAGTCTGAGGAAAGAATGACGATAACCCAATGGTTTAACCATCGGGCATGTGGAGCAATTCAAAAAAGATACAGATCCAAAGGAGCACGTTAAATGCTATAAAAGTGCCATGGCTCAATATGCCCACAGATGTGTCTCAACTTTCCTCAAACATTAGGAGACACAGGGTCAAGATGGTTCGGGAGACTACCCCCAGCGAGCATCTGAAATTTCAGCGAACTGAGCAGGAGCTTCTCAAGGTAAATTCTGAGCAATGTTCACAGGAAAAAGTCGGTGGCTTATCTCTCTAAAATAAAACAGGGGAATGGCGAGTCATTAAAAAAATACTTGGGCCAGTTTGGCCAAGCAGTATCAGAAATTGGCAGTGCTAACGATGAAACAATTATTGTTGCCTTCACCAATAACTTGCAGAATGGACGACTATCCTTCGATTTGAGAAGAGCACGGCTGACTAGGTATGTCGACATGATGGATATGGCAGGAGGATACGCTCTGGCCGAAGAAGAAGAATTAGCCACATGGGGGAGCTATATGCACGGAAGAAAGCCGGAACAGAAGGATGCTGAAACCAAAGGGAAAGCCTAAAGGGAATGGCAAGGAGAAAAACAAGGATGAGAGTAATGGGCTTAATGTCGAACGGTCCATAGAGAAATATCGAGGCAGGTATACAAATTACACCCCTATTCGGAAAAAGCAAGAAGAAATTTTAGCCATCTTAGAAGAGAAGAATATGGTGCAAGAACCGCGGTGACAATCTCAGTTCGCCCGGAGAGATACAACCAAGTATTACAGATTTCACAAGGAAACCAGGCACGAGACTTCAAAGTGTTACCAGCTCAGAGATTACATAGAGACCCTCATTTGGGAAGGGCATTTACGAGATATAATCCTAAAAAAAGATGAGAAATCAGAAGCTAAGAAGGAAGTTAAAATTGATCATTCTGGACGAAATCAAAAGACCAGTCCCGAAGTCGATCAAGTAATACATACAATTTTCGGAGGACCCTCTACTGGGAAAAGCAACCGAGAGAGAACTCAGGAAATCAGAGAAGCAATAGAAGCAAGTAATAACTTTGACGTAAACTCGATTGAGCCAGACCCGAAAGGGTGAAGGAAGGATGGGACCCGATAGTTTTTACAGAAGCACATTCCCATGGCATCGATGTTCGGCCTAATGACACTCTGGTTATAAGTGCCCGGATTGGCCATAAGGAAGTCCGAAGAATTCTAATAGATAACGGAAGTTCAGCAGACATCATAAGTGTGGCCGTATATGACTAGCTAAGACTAGACCGAAAAGATTTACAACATTTTCATACTCCACTAAGAGGGTTTGGAGGGATAGAGGTCAGGTCACTCGGGACGGCAAAACTACCCGTGAAGATTGGAACAGCACCATGCCAGAGGATTGTCCTGCTCGACTTCGTGGTAGTTGACTTGGACAATTGGCCGTATAATGCATTATTGGGTCGGCCATTTCTGAATAAAACAAGGGCCGTGACGGCTATTTATGCATTAATGATCAAGTTCCCAACAGAACAAGGGGTTGGAATAGTTAAGGGATCCCAAGAGATGGCCCGAAGAGCAAACTTGTCGGTATACAAAGATAAGCATGATGCTGAACAAGTGTGCACCATAATACAGCCAAATCAGTGTAAAGAGCCTTCGAACTGGATCCGAGGGAGGACTCGAATGAATCCAAAACAGAATCGGTTGAAGTGGTACTTAAAGAGGACGAACCGAATAAGAAAATCAAGATCGGGGCTAACTTGGATGGAAAAGTCAAGCAAGACCTAACCAATCTGCTTAGAGAGTACAAAGATGTGTTCGCTTGGAGCCACGAAGATATGGTCGGGATAGATGCCCGAGTGATATCCCACCATCTCGCAGTTGACCCGAATGCAAAACCAGTAATACAAAAGAGAAGATCGTTCAATCCTGAAAGAAGTCAAGCAATCAAACAAGAGATAGAAAAGCTACTGGCAACTGGATCAATCAGAGAAGTCAGCTACCCTCAGTGGGTCGCCAATGTAGTCCTTATCCAAAAGAAAAATGGACATTGGAGGATGTGCGTAGATTTCACGGATTTGAACAAGGCATGCTCAAATGATAGCTTCTCACTTCCAAGGATAGACCAGCTGGTGGATGCCACAGCAGATCACGAATTGCTCAGCTTCATGGATGCCTACTCGGTATACAATCAGATCCGGATGAATAAAGCTGATAAAGAAAAAACAGCTTTCACAACGGAACAGGATTTATATTGCTACACAGTAATGCCCTTCGGTTTAAAAAATGCAGGTGCTACGTATCAAAGGTTGGTCAACAAAATCTTCACTCGACAAATAGAAAGGAACATGGAAGTGTACATTGACGACATGTTGACTAAAAGTGTCTCGACAGATGAGCATGCCTGATCGGAACGATTTATATACCTATTTGAGGTCCCCATTACCTAGCTTTTGTTCTTGTTTTCGAGTATATTTTGGTATTTGATATGTTTGTGAGCCTTGTGTAGGTACATGTTCCCTACGGAAGGTATTTGAGCTTAATTGAAGAGTTTTGGAGGTAAAAGAGCAGAATTTGGAATAGCTTGTGCAGAAACCCCAACTTAGGAAGGTCATATCTCTCTTCTCCGATTGAAATACATCGCCCATAACCACTTTTCGGAAATCCCAGGAGGTCTTCTTTTCAACGCACTTACTGGATCATGATTCCGAGATTTCTACAGAAAGTTATGACCTGTTTTGTATTGGTGCGCAGAGCAGTGCGGTACGCAACCGCTCGAGACCAAGTTGCGTACCGCTTCTTGTACCACGCAGGAGAGCAGCAGAATCAGTGAGGTACGCGGCGTCGAAGTGAACCGCACTTTGTATCGCATGAGATGGCATAGGAAATTATACAAGGCTTCAAGTGCGGTACGCGAACCGCACCAGAAGGAATCGCGAACCACATCACGTACCGCGCAAGCCACCAACAACCAAAATTCAACTGATGTGCGGTACGCGGCGTCGAAGTGAACTGCACATCGAACCGCACCACTGGGCAGTACTGCATTTTTCAGCCATTTTCATAGGGGTATTCTTGTCTTTTCATCCAAAACTCTTGCCCTAACCTCCGACACTATAAATACCCCATTTTCTCCTCATTCTAAAAGGGCTCTCTTCACCTCTTTTCCCCTCTTTTCCCCTTCTCACACCTCTTCTCTTCTTCTTCCATTTTCTTTCATCTCTTGCTCCCATGGAGGTTTTTCCTCCATGGGAGCTCACCATACACCTCCACCTCACCACTATACACTTCCTCCATCCATCATAGAGTATATTACAAAGGAATTAGGAGCCAAATTCGAGCTAGGAAGGCTATGAGCATCTTTGGAGGACTTGTCTTCAAGGGTTTGCTCTTATTTACTCATTTCTTTGTATTTCTTGTTTTCTTTGATGTATTCCACCAATTTGGGGATATTATAAACCTACAATTGTGTAATAAATGTATTGATTGTACTTAAATTCATTTGAGTTTTGTTTTGCTCTTTGATATATGTGTTTTTATACTCTTAATATGATATGTATGTGTATGAATTGTTAGAAATCAATATGTGTCCATGATTGGGTTTAGGAGTAGTTGTAATTTATAGTAGAAATTAGATACCCGTGATTGTTGATTGATTGATGGATGACTTGAAATTCCATGTATTGAGTAATTTGAGTAAAAGGGATTTTAGCCCCAAAGAGTAGAAAAGGTTTCAGTTCAAGCTTTTAGTTCCTAAATTGACCTTGGTTCATATCCTTGTTCTTAATGGGTCTTTGTATTAAGACACGATTATCCATCCACGTGACAGGATTGGGTGATGAATTGATTGTGAGAAAATTCCCTAATCAAGAGGATGAACCTTTAACCTAAATTGAATGTTCTTAATGATATAACAATCACATTGTTGCATGTAGTTGTTAGGTAAACTTGTTTCCCATGTTTAGCCATCCTAGGGAGTTGACTAAACCGAATCTTTGATATAGAAGTAAAGACCACCGACATTTTTCTTATGCTTGTGTTGTTATATGGATGTTTTGAGTGCTTAAAGCCTTTAATTGATCACTTTGTAATTGATCCATGGTTAGATGCTATGTACCGAGAGGAGACGCATTTGACAATGCTTAGATAAACATTCACTATGCTTTAATAGAAAGTGCTAGAACCACTAGGCTAGCGTATAGGGTTCGATTTGTATTCCACGTGCTTAATGGGTTCATATATATTGTCCGGATTGCTCGAGAGAGATTTCGGGTATATATGGATACTATCTCTAAGACATCGAGAGAGATTAGAGATTAATTAAGGGGATACGAGCCTATGTATACTTGCACACTTGAGGATTAGGTGAGTCTAGAACGTAATTAGGAGAATTGTCACGGTTGAGTCGTTTCCCTAGTGTAACCACATTTCATGCATATCTCCATTCCATCTATCATTGTATATATCATTTATATAAGTTATTTAGTTATATTATTATTCACTTTTTCACACATGCAACACACGAGTCCGCTTGGAGTATTGTAATAATAGCTATAATTAGAGACGGTCGGTGAATCCCACCTCCCTGTGGATCGATCCCTTGCTTGCCGATGTGCTAGTCTCTGTGACTTGCGCCCTTGCGAGGCCAAACTTAAATGTTCATATTTGATGACACTGCAACGACATGTCCCCATCAATGTCCAGGACCTCCGAGAGACATTTGATGTTCTAAGAAGATATCAGATGAAATTAAACCCGAATAAATGTTTATTCGGAGTCCCTTTGGGAAGATTCTTGGGTTTTCAAGTACACCAAAGAGGAATCGAAGTTAATCCCGAGAAGATCCAGGCCTTGCAAAAAATGACTTCATCCAAAACGTTGAAAGAAGTACAGCGCTTAACAGGGTGTTTAGCTTCCATGGGAAGATTCATCTCGAGAGCTACAGACATGTGCGCACACTTTTTCAAGATAATCAAAAAAGGGAAATGACTCGAGTGGAATAAAGAGTGCGAGCAGGCATTCTTAAAAATAAAAGAGTACCTGGGGCAGGCACCAGTTCTCTCAAAACCATAAAAAGGGGAAATACTTCAGTTGTATCTGTCAATAATCGAGCTTGCAGCAAGTTCAGTCTTAGTCAGAATAGAAGATGGAGTGCAGAAACCAGTGTATTATACCAGCAAGGCACTCTTACCGGCTGAAACGAGGTACTCACAGACAGAGAAGATGGCCTTAGCATTGGTTTCAGCATCAAAAAAGCTGAGACCATACTTTCAAGCCCATACAATCCAGGTTCTCACCAATTGCCCATTAAGACAAATCTTACAAAAGCCAGAAATATCAGGAAGACTTACCAAATGGGCAATCGAGCTAAGTGAATTCAATATTCATTATGTCCCCATAACCTCCCTCAAAGGACAGGCCGTAGCAGACTTCATAGCTGAGTTCACAGAACCAAACCTGGAAGCAAAGAGACATTATTAGTTGGACTCAGAGTCTGCATAGCCGGGGCAGATGAAGTTGAGATATTCAGCGATTCATAGGTAGTTGTCAACCAGGTTATGGACGAGTAATAGGCCAAAGATGAAGGTATGATTGCCTACCGTGACATCGCGAAACAGCTTCTCCAAAAATTTAAAGAATACAAAATCTCTCAGATCCCCAGGGAAGAAAATGAAAAGGCTGACGCATTATCTAAACTAGCGTCAGCAACAACCACAATCAGACCAACGATCATTCCGGTTGCATACCTCCTTAAACCGAGTATAGTTGAACCTAAGCGTTTGGAAATTTCAGAAGTCCGAACACCATAAGACGGTTGGATGATCCATCTGAGAAGGTTCTTGGAAGAAGGCGTGCTCCCAGAATATCTGGTACTAGCAAAGCGCATCAGGTATCGATCATCCAGGTATACCATGATCGGAGGAGAATTATACAGAAAAGGGTTTTCCCGAGCTCTTCAGAGATGTGTACCAGAAGACGATGCACATCGAATACTTCAAGAGATCCATAGAGGAGTCTACGAAAACCATAATAGGGGTAGAAGTCTAGCGCATAAGGTACTCAGGCAAGGCTATTACTGGCCAACGCTTTTCTCAGATGCACAACAGTGGTCGGAAAGTTGCAATACCTGTCAAAAGATAGCTAACGATATCCGACAACCCCCAGAAAAGCTCATAAAACTCACTGCCCCATGGCCATTCGCCATGTGGGACCTGGACCTGATCGGCCCAATGCCAGGCTGGGACAGGGGTGGAGCAAAGCACGTCGATTATTTCATAAAATGGGCAGAAGCTGAAGCGCTGGTGCATATCAGAGAAGCCAACACCACAAATTTTGTAAAGAAGAACATACTTTATAGGTTTGGAGTTCCGGACACTATAATCACCGACAATGGCACCCAGTTTGATAACCAAAAGTTCAGACAGTTGTGCGAAAAGTATCAGATTGCTAACTACTATGCGACACCCGCTCATCCTCAAACAAACGGGCAGGTAGAAGCAGTAAATAAAATTACCAAGCACACCATCAAAGCAAAGTTGGATGCCAAAAAAGGAAGCTGGGTTGAAAAGCTTCCTGAAGTATTATCGGCATACCGGATGACAGCAAAGACTTCAACAGGAGAAACTCCGTTCACCTTAGCGTTCGGAACAGAAGTTGTCATCCCCGTAGAAACATCGTATGCGTCCCCCCGGGTCAAACTATACGATGAAGAGCAGAATATTGACACGCCACTATAAAGTTTGGATGAGCTAGAAGAAAAAAGGGAGAAGTCCCGAATTAGAAATATATCATATCAACAAATAGTGGCTCGCCACTACAATTCTCGTGTTCGGATCAGGAAATTCCAGCTTGGAGACTTAGTGCTCAGAAGGGTATCATTAAACACGAAAAATAAAGCTGCAGGTTCCCTGGTAGATAAATGGGAGGGCCCATACAAGGTCGAGGAAATAGCTGGCCATGGAGCATATTGGATTGCACGACCCAACGGAGGGGTTTTACCCCGACCATGCAACGCTTAATATCTAAAGATTTTCTATCCTTAAAACTGTTTTTTCCTTTTTGTTTCCTAGTCAGGGCTATTAGTTGTGATAAATATTAGTCATGGAATTTAAATATTTTGATTTTGCAGTGATAAATAAAATCGAAAATTCCGGAAAAGAAGCATATGATAATAAGAGCATATGGAAGAGCATGATAATAAGAACATGCAAATATAATTCTCGGGACCGTCAAATCCCGAATGGGCGGAGAAGCTCGAAAGAGCATGCCAGCCTTAGCAGGGTTAAAATGACCTTCGTAAAAAGGCAAACCCGATGCACCAGACTCTGGAAAAATGCTCTGGACGCTATCGGGAGAAATTCCGGTAAAATGCGTAGCTGTGTTGAAGCAATTCTTTAAAAAGAGCTTAACAGCAAACCCTTGCGCATAAAAACTGGGGAGACGTCCTTTGTATTGCGCAAGGACTCGAACGTATGATCATGGTGAGCCTTGATGTAATGTTCGGATAGCAACCGGGTATGAAACACAAGTGTAAACTTGCTTGTTTCAAGATGACTCGGTTAATAATAAAGAGCCAGTTTAATAAGATACTTGGCAATTGAGGTCATTCGGGTAACAACCTGTTTAATAAGACACTCAGTTAAGTTACTCGAACATCAAAGAAGCCAGTTAAATAAGATACTTGGCAATTGAAGTCATTCGGGTAACAACCGGTTTAATAAAATACTCGGTTAAGTTACCCAAACATAAAAGAAGCCAGTTAAATAAGATACTTGGCCATTGAAGTCATTCGGGTAACAACCGGTTTAATAAGATACTCGGTTAAGTTACCTGAACATCAAAGAAGCCAGTTTAATAAGATACTTGGCAATTGAAGTCATTCGGGTAACAACCGGTTTAATAAGATACTCGGTTAAGTTACCTGAACATCAAATAAGCCAGTTTAATAAGATACTTGGCAATTGAAGTCATTCGGGTAACAACCGGTTTAATAAGATACTTGGTCAAGTTACCCGAACATCAGCCAGCTTAATACAACACGCGTCAACAATCAGCAATAAACAGATCAAGACCATTCAATTCAAAATAAAATAAAATTTTATTGCTCCTAAAAGAATGGTTACAGATCGAGTGGTACTTTACAAGTAAAAATAAATCAAAATTTTCTACAGTTATACAAAATTAAGGTTGCGAGGATTTCGAGCCTTTGCCAATACTCGGATCTGGCACCATCTCGTACTCATGAAACAGGCTCTCATTAGACGGTCAAGTGATATTGTCGACAAAACCATCCCTCCACTGACTGTAATCTTCACTCGGGACTGGCCCGACATCTGGGATTGCACCCTCAACCGACTATTGACTTGCATAAAAGGTCGAGAGAGAATGCTCGGACGGAATCTCTAAATGCATGGGATGAGGCTCTTTGCCTTGACTACGACAGTAGGCTCTCCATTCATTCATCTAAATCTGAAGAGACTCCAAGGACCGGTCCACTTGATGTTTGATTGGTAGCTCCCAATTAGCTCGAGCCTTCTCGGTCTTCCTATTCTTAACTTTGAAGAACTCACCAGCGAAACTAGCCCGCATTGAAATTCCCAAAGAAGTAGGGCATCATAAGCAGGGGATCTTTTAAAATGATCCACCCCTTGGACTTCAAGTTCCAACCTGGCCTCTCGGGATAGGGATTCAATTGTCAGCATTTGGTGCTCCAGATATTCGATTTTTTGTTCATACGCCGACTTCGACTGCTCCGCCTCCTGCTCAGCCTTGAGCATAGATTCTTCAACAGAAGATAGAAGATTTTGAAGTGATGCAACCTTCTTCTCTAAAGATGCCTTCTCCTCGGCTTCAACCTGCTTCGCCAGACAATGGTCGGTAAATATTTGTACAGAACCGACCTCCTGTTGGTGAGCTTTCTCGGATCGAGCACGCTCCTCCTCACTCGCCTTCAGTTGAGCTTCTAGACGCCTTATTCGATCGGCTTGATGTTGTTGCGTCTGAATAAGCTCAGCAAATTCGGCCACCATCTGTAAAAGAATATATTCAGAAATCTGACAGAAGCAAAACAATAGAGGAGTCGGATTCAACTTACATAAGATGCACCGTTGAAAACATTTTGAAGACGTTCGGTCAGGGAAACATCCCGAAAGCCGCTCCAGCGGTCTTCCCCAATAAAGGCCCGACCAGATGACATCTCCCGTAGCATATCCTGGGGAGAAAAGAATAAAGGAACCCCCGAGGATTAAGCTCCCAAATTTTCAAACTCAGGGGCAGAAGAAGCCTTGTTAGGTTCTAAGGATGGAGAAAGATTTGAAGGAACCCCCGAATGTTCAGCCCCCATATCTCCAACCTCAGGGGTAGAAGAAGCCCTACTCGGTCCTGAAGCAGCCACATCTACTGATGCTCCAGCGCCAACACTCGGGACAATCTCATCCGTAACATCTTCATCACTGGAGTCGACAAATGAGACTACCCGAGGAACTTTGAGAGGACGGGATGGTGAACTAACTGCCTTTCGCTTCTCACCCCGAGAACGGTAGAAGTTAAGGTCAGCAGCAGGATCTTCCTGTGGATCGACCTGGAAAGACTCAAAGAATTCGACACCTGAAGGCACTTGATTCGTCAAGACGTTACCACCGTCGCCGGCTTCAAACCGTCCAACAGGCTCTTCACCTGGGCCTTCACATTTCCCCTCCCTATTATCAGGCAGTTGGGCGTCAGTTAGCTCACTTTGGCCACTTGGACCAGCAGAATTTTGAGTAGAAGGCTGAGCACCCTGATAAACATACTCGGGGATCTGTACCTCAGCAATGTCGGTTTCCTCATCAGACTCGGGTGGAGCAATACCTTCATCGCCCTGACGAAACGCTTCTTTTCTACTCGCCTGCAGAATCTACTTCACCTGGCGAGCCTGAAGATTGCTGACAACGTCCGTATCGAACACTTAAAAAAAAAGATGTCAGAAAATAAAAAGCAGAAAAATACAATAAAAGAGGGTGTCGGGTTACTTACATTGCTTGCGATGGCCCGAAATCTGTCTGAAGAAGCCGAGCTTTATCAAATCCTCATTTTTAAAAAGGTAGCTCTTGCTTCTCTTCTCCAGAGTACTAACAGCTGCCCGAGTCAGCCTCTTCAGCTCAGAATCACTATAATCAATTATTTTTTTGTTCCACACCTCGGGGGAACAGAAGAAACTGGGAACATTCAACATCGTTCGGGAAACCCCAGATCCAACAGTGACGTTGAGCCCGAGAGCACCTCCAGCAAAAAACCAACTGTTCTTCCAGAACTTGTTGGATGTAGGGAATCCCCATACAAAACCCTTCTTTTTTGGGTCATCAGAGGTGTCGACCTGTCGATTCACCTTTGCTTCTTTGGGGACCCAGCCGTCCGATGAAGTAGATGTAAGAAAATAGGTCCCCATCTTGCTAACCTGCCTCAGCGTAAAGAAGTGCCTGATTTCGTTTGTGGAAGGCGGCGAAAGATTCATCTTACTGAACATATGCCACATGCACATCAAAACTTTATAACTATTCGGGGCCAACTGAGCTGGGGCTATCCATGCTTCAGCCAAAAACCAAGCAATAAATGGTTGAAAGGGAATTGTGACACCACAGCATAACATTGATCCATAAATCGTAACCATACCCTCGGGAAGATTCCATGCGGCTCTATCCCCTGCAGGAACCAGAGTGACCGAGTCGGGCGAGTCGAATCGGGAGCGGTATTTTTCTATTTCAGCTGGCCCGACCACATTCGGCTCAGTATCAAAGCCACTCGGGCGAGTATCTGAAAATGAAAGACGAGACGCCTTATACACCTCTTCAACATCATTCTCGTTAACAGCTTGTTCCCTGATCTGAACGCCACTCGATCCATGCTTGTGTACCTCACTTATGCTTTGATGTTTACCCATCTTTCGAAAGGGTACTCTGTAGTCAGAATCAGAACTAGATGAAGTATCAGATGAATCAGAACTGGCTATAGGATTAAAAACGACGTCAGGGTAAAGCCCATAAACATCAACTTCTAAAAATTAAGGTTCAGCAGGAGGAGTTTCCCCCAACAATATTCGAACACAGGAAACTAACTGATAATCCCCACGATTTAGAGCATCAAGAGCTATATTACAAAGACGAAGGTGAGATGAAGGCTCCATCAAAACTAACATTAAAAAGAATGGAATACTGGAGCAAAAAACCCTTGATGAAGAAAGCGATCTACAGCGAAATCCGGATTGACAGGAAAAGTCTGGTGTTCCCAAATAAGAATAAACTACCACAAATTCGATGAAGAATTTAAAGAAAAGACGGCACGAAACCCTAGGATTTTAAGGCGGGAAAAAATTCATGACGAAACTCGATGACGTAGGCGGCGTTTGGGGAGACGCAAAAATCATTTCTCATAAATGATATCAAAAAACGAAGAGACTAGGGACACGCGTTAAAACAGGAACTAACCCTCGACCGTCAGACGTTCAAAACGTCGCCATCATTTAAAGATCTCGCGTGATGAAGCAAATCGAAATTACAGGGTTATGACAAGACGGCTATTCTGACGAGTAAAAATTAAGATGATTAAAATACTCTTGCCCGAAATGAAATTTACTCGGCAAAAATATTTTAAGGGGGTATTGTCGTAGATAAATTTTATCCTATGAACACGTCATCAAACAAAGATGATAAAATGCCAGGTGGACGCCCAAATGGGCATTCAGGAGATATCCTACAAGATAGTGCTGAAGAAAAAGAAACCCGAGTAAGCATATATTGAATGAAACCTACTCGAGATCAGTTAACAACACTCGGGACTGGTTAAACAACGCTTCCACTCGGGCTCAAATGACACTACTCGGGACCATCAGGTATTGCTCTTACTTGGGAATAAATACGACCCGAGTAGGAACTTGGTGCTCAATTCACACGGATTAAGTCATTAAATATGCGAAGATATCCATCAGGAAGGAATCCTAAATAAAATGGAATATTAAGTTAGAAAGAGTCCTCAATCAGGAAATAATTTGATTTCTTTACGAAGACTACATTCTTATAAGGAAACAAGTCCAAGTTGGACTGTACTACTGGAATCCCACTCGATTTCCATAAGAGACTCCGAAACAGGAAAGAAGACGAATCAACCCCAAACAAGTAATCGAATCATAATTAAATGTAAAGATCTTGTATTACTTGTACAAGGTAGATTAGGGTTCTATAAACATATAAATAGACTCATAATCTCGTCCAGAAGAGATATAGGCAAAATAGCATACACAACAAGCAACAAAAAATACAGAGAGAAGAAAGAGAGATCGAGTGCTTGTAAACACCATATTTTCATAGTGGATTTTGGCTTGGTTGATCCTTCAACCACCCGTGGATGTTTCTCCGGTCATCGGAGATTTACCACGTAAAACTTGTGTCTTCGTTACTCTCTCTGAATCTCTTTCTCTTTGAATTATTAGCTGAAATCCAATCATTGTTGGCTTTTCTGATACGATCCAGAAATCGACGTCAACAATTATTGAATGGGGATTATGATTATTCTAAGAAATTTGGAGTTTTGTGGTAAATTAATCGAAAAGAAAAATGAAGTCAATTTTAAAATATTATCCAAGCCTCAAAATATGAGTAGGGGATGTCTTTCCAAACGCATTCGAAAAATTAGGATGATTTATCATTGTTTGATTATGTCATTTTTATTTTATTTTACTTTAAATAATAAAATTATTAGACCGACCAACAAGAAAAAAAAATGTATAATTGAGTTGTAATATCATGTTACTACAAAAAAAAAAGATTTCTTTCTAGATTACATCATTTAAATTAAAATACATTTGTACAACAATTTATTAATTAACGGATCAAGGTATGAAAGGAATGTATCTTTTACATAAAATATGACTTTTTTTGTATTTTGTTTCTTGATCTACATTCTGCCTAAACTGCTCTAATTATTGTTTAAATAAGACTTGATATCGACACTTTTTTTGAATTCTTCTATATACTTCATCAAATGATATTAGTTAATTCACAAGTCATTACCCAATTAACATATAATAAATTATCGTTGACAAAATTTTACTAGCTCATTTGATAAGATTAGTTTAACATATAAGTACTGTGATTGGTTGTGTTTGTGTTCATTATTCATGGCCTTAATCGAAAACTATATGATTTAATTCCCGTCACCCATTACAAGAATATAGACAAAGAAAGAAATAACATACATGTTTGTGATCGTTTGATTGAGCTTTTTACCAATTCAAAATGTTTATAAATTTCTATTTGTGTTTTTTAAGTAGAGTTTAAACCTCTACCAGACAAAAGCTTAGTGGTGTAAAAATAGGTCGGCCGGTGACAGGCCGGTCCGGCCGGCCCAGGGAGTTCACGGGCCGTTCTTGGAACGGCCCGTGAAGGAAGAGGGCTAGGCCGCGGCCTGGCCTCGTGCCGGGCCTCTGGGAGGAGACCCGACAGGCCGGCCCGCCTGGCACGCCAATCCAGCCTGCCAGGCCTGTCGGATCGGTCCGCTGGTCCGTTCGGCCAATTTTTTTTTATTTTTTTTATTTTTTTTTTCAAAAAACCTCCAACGGTTGGAATTGATTTCTAGCCGTTGGAGGAAATTAAAATTACCAAAACCCCCCCTACAATCTTTTAAATTATATTTTGACCCACAAATCAAATTTTTCTATAAATACTTCATTCCATTTCATTTTCCATTAACTCTCTCTATCATTCTTTCAATATCTCATTCTCTCAAATCTCAATCTCTAATATATTCTCTAATTCTCTAAACTTTTTCATTCATTTTGGTTATTACTCTCTCTACAAAATTCTCTACGTTTTCCACCAACACACCAAATTTTAAAGGTACAATTTTGTTATTACTTTTGGTCTAACATATTCTCATAGTAAATTTATATGTTTATGTTTAGATTTGAGTTACTTAATGAAAACATTATCTATTTAGTTAGTTATTTTATCAATTTTTGGGCTTTAATGTTAATATTATTTGTTTAGTTTATTAAGATTTTTTAGTTTAGTAGTAATTTTAATATTTGTTATTAATAAATTTAGAAAGTTAATTTGTATTACTAAAATTACTTTTTGTAATAAGTAAATGATGAATGTTAAGTGTAGTAATTACGTTTGATATTGTTTTTTTTCATAAATTAAAAATTTTCATTTGTAGATTATGATAGTAAATTTAAGAGTAGTGGTTCAAATCATCAATTTTATGTTAGTATATTATGTTAGTAAATTTATCAATTTTATTTGTAGTAGTGAACTAGTGAATTTAAAATTTTATGTTAGTAGATTATGATTTTTTTTGTTTATTTAATTTGTTTTTTAAGTAAATAAATTATTGTAAGTGTCGTATTAGTTATAGTAATTATTGTTAGTAAATTAAGATTACTGTTAGTAAATATTGATTTTTAATTTGACTATTAACTACTATAATGCTCATATTTTTATTCAGATAATGGATCCTAATCAGCAGCCTTATTTTCCGGACGGTTTGAATATGCTCAACGATGAATTTGATATTTCAGAACCGACCCATACTCAAGCGGGACCTTCTGGTTTCGACGTTACACCAACATCACGTCCTAGAAAATTAACATCAGATATGTGACAATGTTTCAACATAGTCCAAATGACACTCCCAAACGGGACGTCTGGCCTCAGAGCTAAATGTAAGTTTTACCATAAGAATTATGCTACAAGTACGGGGGGAACCGGACATTTGAGACGGCATATGCACAAATGTATGCCTGCACATGGACAGGTAGATACTACAACCCAGACACAGCTTCAACGGCACCCAGACGGGTCCGTTACGACGTGGCAGTTCGACTCCATGCATGCTAGAGAGTGCTTGGCACGATACATTGCACAAACTGATCAACCGATCAGTATTGGTGAGAGTCCATTTTATAAAGAATTAATCACATCTGCATATAACCCCCAATATGAACCTGTTTCTAGAACCACCACTAGAAATGATTTGATACGATTGTTTGAAACCGAAAGGGATGACTTAGTTGCTGAAATACAGCATTTAAGTGTCTCTGTTGCATTAACTTCTGATATTTGGAATGGATGTTCCAAACAGGATTATTTATGTGTCACGGGACATTATTTAGATTCTGATTGGAGGATAACAAAAAGAATTTTTGGTTTTCGTCCTATGGATTTTGCACATACCGCAGAAAACATTTTTAAAGTCATAATGGAAGTTTTAGAAACTTATGAAATCACGCATCGCATTCTTTCAATCACATTTGATAATGCATCTGCAAATACTAGCTCTATTGCATTGTTTGTTGCAAGAAATATCCCGCAAGATGGAGGTTATTTCTTCCATCAACGGTGTGCATGCCATATTATAAATTTAGTTGTGCAGGCTGGTTTAAAGCAGGTAAGCGACCAAATAGATCGCATCAGAGATGCCATTTCTTGGATTTGCAGTTCTAATCCTAGATTCAGTGAATTCAAGAGACATTGTAAATTAAACGGTCTCAAACCCCGACGATTCCAAACTGATATGCCGGTAAGGTGGAACTCTACTTATTTAATGTTGCAAAATTGTTTGGAATATGATACAACCATTACATGTTTTTATAACATGAAATTGACCGAAACAGGACAACTTAGTCCAAAATTACTTTCCACAGACGATTGGTATGTGGTAAAGATTTTTGTTCAATTTTTAAAGATATTTTACAATGCCACTGTAACTCTCTCCGGGGTATATTACCCCACATCTTCCCAGGCAATCCATCAGATAGTGGAAATGTCTGAACTGTTAAACAGTTATAGAGAAGATGAACATCTAGGCGCTGCAGTTGTTGTCATGGAGACAAAGTTGAAAAAATATTGGGCTAACATTCCCTTACTTTATGCCTTAAGTGCTATAATAGATCCTAGAGTTAAATTATCTGGTTCAGAAGTTTTGCTTGAGTTTATTGGTATTAATTTGTCAATAGATTATTCAGAACAAATTACTGACATTCGAACCAAGTTGTTCGAGATTTTTCATATTTATGAGACCAGGTTTGGCAACATTGACATCCCCCAATCAACACGATCGGAGACAGAGCCGAAGCAAACAAGTTGGAGCCTTCTGAAACGAAGAAAAAAAGACAAATCAGCAAGTACTTCTTCAGGGCAAAGATCTAGCCCTTCTTCTTGTACCGAACTTATTAGGTACCTTGAAACACAGTTCGATGCTGTTGAAGACAATGAAGAGTTTGATTTGTTGTTATGGTGGAAGACCTATACGTACAGGTATCCAGTTCTGTCACACTTAGCACGTGACGTACTGGTTATTCCAGTGTCAACGGTGTCTTCAGAACAAGCTTTCAGCACCAGTGGACGCATATTTGAATCAAGAAGAAGCTGTTTGTCTCCAGAGATGGTAGATGTATTAACATGCCTTCGGGATTGGGAGCATGCTAAAAAAAGGTTACAAAATCTAACTGTAGATAAAGAACTTAATCTAAATTTCGACAATCTATATATTGATGACCCTTCAGGTAGTGGCCAGGGCCTGAACTAGGTTATACTTTTACATATGTATTTATTATTTACTTGTAAGTTGTAAAACGGTTGCACTCTTTTTCCCTTACCAAATTTTTATCCCACTGGGTTTTTCTTGGTAAGGTTTTTAATGAGGCAATCATGTAGATATGTATTACTGAATTCCATAAGTGAAAAATAAATAAATAATTAAAAAATTGTTCGTTCTCTTTATTCATTTCAAATCCTAATAATTGTTCGTTCTCTTCATTCATTTTAAATTCTAAACCCTTAACCATAAACTATAAATCCTAAACCCTATACCCTAAATCCAAAAAAACGTAATTTGAAAAAAAAATTGGACCAAAAAACTAACCCGCCGGACCAGGCCCGTTAGGCCTGGCCCGACCGGCCCGCCAGAGGGGCCCGACCGGCCCGCCAGAGGGGCCAGACGGGCCTGCCTAGCACGGCACCCAGGCACGGCCAGCCTGAGGCAGGCTGGCGTGCCGTGCCGGGCTGCTTCTCTGGAAACAGGCCGGCCCGGCACGGCCTGTTTCCAGAAATGGATTGGCCAGGCCGTCCTTAATGGGCCGGGCCAATCCATTTTTACACCTTTAGATGAAACTATGATTTGAACATCAGCAACTCCAGAAGTAGCGTGCAAAATAAAATTTGCTCAAAATTATCAAATTAAATTGCAAATGGAAATTCTAAAGTCGTTTTTTCTTAAAAAAAAACACAATTTTCTCTTATGAAAAAGGGCTTTGGTCAATAGTACCATCAACATCTTTTTGGTTACAATTCATATAAAGCTATCAAACAGGTACCTTATTAATTTTTGGCAGATATATGTATATATATATATATATATATGTTTATTTATTTATATATTAATATAGAATCATAGATTCATCAATCAACATAGAGGTTTGTTTTATACTTTCATATGTAATTACTTTTATTGATGGATATAGATGCCAAACTTTGGCAGGAGATCTGATCAGGGTCAGCATCAGCTTAGGGAATTGAGAAGGCAATACTATTTGAAATATATATTTTTCTTAACCTCCTGAGTCACTTCACTCACTTGTATTGATTTACTTGTATATAGTTAGCTCTAACGCAAGAAGCAACTTTTATATTGAATATATGAACGAAACAAATGGTGGCATTCGGATTATCATTCATTTGAAAAGTGACAGGATTGATCCGTGATAGGTTAGTCCGTAGCAGAATGATCAAATATATAGTTTACTTCAACCATAAGATATAGAGTTTGAATCTCTATATGGATACGTAACTAAATACCATTGTTTTCTATTTCTTAAAGATTATAGAGTTCAACGTAAACTCGGTTTAAAACTCAAATTTACTAAATGGGTTTTAAGGGTTTTTACTTTTAGAAAACCTTGAAAAACACTTTATCTAACAAAAATTTTCTACTAAAAACAAAAATATAAAAAACATTTCAACAACATGATGTTAAGGTAGACATGACCCCGGTTCCGGTCCGGTTCCGGTCCGGTTCCGGTTCCGGTCCGGTTCCACCGGTTCGGCCGGTTCGGTTCTTTTTTTTTTCATTATTATACATTTATACTCATTTTTAAAAAAATACGAAAACATAAGCCATGTAATAATATGAACTTGTAAATGAATTTTATTGTGTAAGGCCGTAAGCCGAAATTAAAATTTAAAAAAATAATACTAAATACATAAATTGAAATAAATGTATAAAACTAAAAATTAAAAAAATTGGTCTTGCACTTAATTTGTACCAACATTAAGTTGCCTACGTATCCTCTCGGACTCGGGGTTTAGAGGAATCAAAGACCACGTAGTTCTTTTACATTTTATTGTCTTTTACATATGTAATTTTTTAAGTTTGTAACTAATCGCTGTCATCCGTTCCGATGCCGGTGGTGTGATCATCATCGAAGAAATCATAAATAACTTATGGTTCCATTTCTTGTTGTCTATATCCAGCCTTTGTCCAATCATCAACACACACTTGGACTTGAATTGATTCTGGACTCAAAAGCGACCGTCTTGCGTCCAAAATATTTTCACCCACGCTAAACTCTTGTTCCACAGCCACTGTAGAAACCGGTGTTGTAAGAATCTGTTTAGCTATTATAGACAAGATTGGGAAGTGCTTTTCATGTTCTCTCCACCAATGTAGAATATCAAATTTATCCACATCATCGTCTCCTATAAACTCAAAATTGGTACTATGATAAGTTTCTATCTCATCATACGATGATCAGACTTGATGAAGAAGAAGAAGAACCTCACAATCTTTTGATCTTTTGGGATAAAAGTGCAGACCCTGCCCCCAACACTCCAAAAGATCGAGTTTGGGAGATATTTTCATTTTGTGGAACACTAATGTTTAATGATGGACCATAAATTCTATGATATTCATCATATAACTGATAAAATAATATCTTAATTGCAGCACAATAAGTATTAATTTCTAATTGTATACCTAAACATTTATAATAAAGAGTTAAATAATATGTCAATGCATCTAGTTTACAACGTGGGTCAAAACACAACGCAAGCAGGTAGATAGTTGGAAACTCTCTATAATAGTCTAACCATTTTTTTTCCATAGCTTCAATGCATGTCTGTAATTGTATATTAGATGAACAGTCAGCAAATGCACCAACAATATTACAACCCTCAATAATAAATAATTGAGTAGTAGGATAATAAATACCTGATAAGTTGTTAGTAGCACAATTAAAAACTTTTAACAAATTACAAATTTTTGTACAAACATCCCAATGGTGTACATAAAGATTGATTTGACTAACATTACATTGCATAAAAGAAACTAATAAATCTCTATATTCATAACATTCACAAAGCAATTTATAAGTAGAGTTCCAACGTGTTGGAACATCACGAGAAAATCTAATGGGATGTCTACCTGCCTGTTTACAAAATCTTACCCATGCTTTCATAACATTAGGATGTTTCCACAAATATGAGAAGGTCTCTTTAATGGGTTTAATAAAAGCTTGAAGAATTTCCAAACCTTTTTAAACGCATAAATTTAAGACATGACAATCACATCTTTGATGAAAAAATTTACTATTAAAATAAGGCTTGCATAATTCAATTAAAGCAGAAATAGCTGTTGTATTACTAGAAGCATTATCAAAACCAATTGAAAAAATTTTGCTTTCAATTTTATACTCTTCAAAAATGATTTTCATATTTTTATAAATATTATCAGCACTATGTGCATCATCAAAAACTCTAAATGCAAGAATTCTTTTTTTTGTATTGTCCATGCTTTATCCATACAATGGCAAGTTACACCTAAGTATGAATGCATTCACCAATGGTCAGTCCATATATCAGCACATACGGAAACACGACCTATATAGTTCGTAAAATATTTTTTTAAAATCCTTTTTTCATTTTTATAAATATCATACATTGTACGCGTGAGAGTGGTCCTAGGGACACGACATGCAGCAGGATTTAATGCTTTATGACAATATTTAATAAAACCAACTTTTTCACAAAAACTAAAAGGTAAATGTTCTACAGCTACCATTTTAGCTAATTCTTCTCTATTAGCTTGATCACTATATTTAAATAATTGAGTGTCAGTGGTAGAAAACCTGAAAATTTGAGATTGTGCATTCCCTTGGCAAGTTCTGTTGGATGACTGGTCGTAATATGCTTCCTATATGTGTCGTATCCTCCAGATTTAGTCCACTTGTATTCTTTAGGGCATTAATTGCACACCGCCCAACATGTTCCATTCGGTTTCGTAACTTTCTTCATGTGGAGAACGAATATATCAGATTTGAGATGCTTCTTATCCTTCTCTGCCGGCTCTTCAAAATTTGAATCTGCAGCAAAATCGGGTATATTTTCTGATTGGCTTGTCATATTACCAGGGCTAGGGCTAGGGGCGCTAGGCTGGCTAGAATTGGGTTCAGAAATTATTAAAGGGGGATTTGGATTGATTGGATAGTTTAGAGATTCAAGATAGGCTTACCGTTGCAGGAACTCATGGTAAGCGGTGTCATCAAAACCAATATTATCCAGTTGGACCGGATCCGGCTCCGACATACGACCCTTACTGGTCCTGGAAACGGAATGCCTTGGTGGAATATCTCTTACTCCACTTCCACTTGCCATCGAAAAAAAATAATTTGTAAATAAACTCTTCAAAAAAATTAAGATAAAAATTGTTGACAAGGATTTTAAAAAATAATAATTGTAATACACTAATTATAAACAAATAAATAATTGATTAATTCGGAGATAATTGAAGAGAATTAGGAGAATTGAGATTTGAGAGAGATTTGAGACTTGAGAGAGCAATTGTATGATAAGAAATGAATTAGAGGGTATTTATAGGAAATAAAGAATTAAAGGGGATTTTTTTTTAATTTTTTTTTGAGCCGTTGGGCCCAACGGTCAGCAGACCGTTGGAGCCCAACGGCTCTTATCAGTTTTTTTTTATAAAAAAATTCAATTTTTTTTTTAAAAAATAAAGGCCAGGAACCGGCGGTTCCTGAACCGTGACCGAATCGCCGGTTCCTGGCCTGTTTTTCAAGAGAAGAAACTGAAACTGAACCGAACCGCCGACCCCCCGGTTCCGGTTACGGTTCCGGTTCCGAAACCGGTTCCGGTTCCGAAACCGGTTCCACGGTTCCACGGTTCCACGGTTCCGGTTACGGTTCCGGTTTATTTCAAACGGTTACGGTTCGGTTCCACGGTTCGAACCGAACCGTGGTCATATCTATGTTAAGGTACGTCTATGGGATTTTGACATTATAACTATTAATATGACAGCACCACTATAAATTCTTTTTACTTTACAATCAACTTGCATAAGCATTTTTTAATTCTTATGACATATATATAGGTAATATTCCTTTTCAGATTCTAATTTTTTATACAGTTCAGTGTCGTATTGGTTTTTAAATTTACACACACTTTCTTCTTCTTTTTAGGAAATATTTGTAATAAATTCCATAAATTTTTATTAAAGACTTTTGACTTTTCTTTAATATTTGTATTTTTTAAAATTAATATATAGGACCTGTCTGTAATTTTTTTTTTCAAATGGAAGGAGACATCAGTAGAATTTGGCATTGAATAATTGAATTCTCATAGTCATTTCCAATTCTGATGGCTAAAAGCTAAGAGAAAATTCGTAATCATTAGTAATTGTTTGTACAGCAAAACTACAGTTCAAACTACAAAGTGCTAAATTACCTATCAAGAAAAGAACATTATCAGCAACTTTTTTGCCAAAATGACCAAACAAATTAAGCTAATTTAATTAAAATGAAAAAGATTTTAGATCAAAGACCAATCAAATCCACCGTATATTGTAAGTCAAGTGGACGACAATTGACAAAGCAGCCCCTTTTTTCTTCCACTTTGATTGACAATATATGAACAGGTCACAACAAACTACAACAGATTTTTTTAATAAATCGACAATAAACTCTATAGAACTTTATTAATAATAATAATAATAATAAAAGTAAAAATAAAAATAAAAACTTCACTGGACAAATGTCATTGGATGAGTTGAAGCCATTGCGCAATGGATTTTTAGAAATAACAAAAGAGATTTTTTTTTTCTTGGTTTTAAGATTATCATCATGATACCAAGTCTTCTTGTATATATATATTTTAAAATATTTCAAAAATTCTGATGTTCGTAAAGATGAAGGATTCAAACCCATAACCTTTTGAAGTAAATGTGAGGATTATACGTTTATACTATCTGACCAACCTCATATCGTCGAATTCTTTCGAGAAGAAAATAGCAGAGATCTGATAATCAAATAATTGATTTTGATATTTAACATGTCAACTTCATTAATATGAATCGGTAGAGATTGATTGGTAAACCAAGAAATACTTAAACTATATATATATATATATTGTTTTTTTTATTAAATTATTCAAATGTTTTCTATTACTTCATTCAATATTAGACATGTTTTCCCGTATTATTATTTTTAGAATATTATTTTTGATAATCTATGTAAATATTCAGTTACCAAAAACATAAATTTAATTTCTTATTTTTATTTTGTAATGCAATTTTTTTTTTCAAAATAAAAATTGAGTGTCGGATGTCCATGAAAACATATGATAACTTATTACTTATTAGATCTATGTTTTTACTTTGTAAATAGCATTTTTTTCTCTTATGATATGACAGTAGTGAAATAAAATTTTCATTTTTTATTTATTTTAAACTTTCACTAAATTTGTTAAGAAAGAAAAAAAAATCATGCTAATCTGTTTTATGATTTAATTTTATTTAAAAATAATTACGAGATATTTGATCTCTTAATTATTTTAGGAGTAATGTTAGATGTTTCAATTTTTTTTTTCAAATTCTATCTCAAATTATGTGGTACGTGAGGTGTTGGCATCTTATAAATTATGGGATTATGTGTTGTCTGATGCAATGTTTAATAGACAAAATTAGAAAAAAAAAATCGAAAACAAATCGAACATGTAACATTACTCATATTTTATTAATTTATTTCATCCATCATCTCATAAATTTTGCACATCATATTACATATGTATTAGTGCACCTCCCATCCACTGTTATGGTAGGAGTTTGAATCTCACATCATATTAAATAGAAATTTTGGATTGGTTTCTGGAAACTGTAGAATTTTGTACTGGGCTGGAGCCCAATCAAGTGTGCAATATATAATCTGATTCTCTGTAAGTATTGCAAAATACAGCAGTCCGTGGGCTGACATGTCCATCGAACGGTTGGGAATATGATTTATTTATTTATTTTGTATGTGGTTTTAGTTAAATTGTTGTTGACGGCAGCCGAAGAGTTATGTAAGAGAGTTGATTTATTTTTATTTTTATTTTTTAAATTAAGACGGGAAATTGACACAGTAATATTGCTATTAATAACAACTTTGCCGGACCATTTAGTTTAATTTCTTGATCTAGATTCAGCCTAAAATTTTAAATAGGACATGTTCTCGAAACTTCTTGAATTCTTCTATGATTATAAATCATGGTGGACACCAACTCAACCAATCTGGGGTTGGATTGCTTTTAAGATGGGATTATGTTGGGTTAATAGAATATAACTCAATCCAATCTGATATAAATAATAATAAATTAATTAAATAATAATATTTTGTAATTTGATTTTGATATTTTTTAAGAAATCAAAATCTGTGATATAATATTTAGGTGAAAATTATTTTAAATTTGAATTTGAATTTTGATATAACAAAATTTGAATTCAAATATATTTTTACTATAATGTTTAAAAAGTCCAACCCGATCAATCCAACTCAACAAATATTGGGTTGGGTTGGGGTTGAGTTGAATTTTTTTTTAACCCAACCCAATCCGAAAACACCGACCCCTAAATTTATAAAAGACTTCAACAACTAATATTAGTTAATATTCACTACCCAATTAACATATAATTAATTATTGATGACATAAATTTAAGTTGCTCAGGTATTAATCGGTACTAATTAATTAATTACTTTTTTTGATAAATTGACTTTAGCATATAAGTATGTATTATTGATTGAGTTTGTGTTCATTATTCATGGACTTGATCCAAAACAAGATGATGATTTAATTCACTTAAGCCATTACAATAATAGACAAAGGGAGAACATTCATAATGTTGTATATTGCATGTCATCGGATAAAGAAAATAAGAAATTGCTAATTACGCAAATGCATGGACAACTATATATTAGTATATTACCAACTCTATAGACAAACATACAAGAATGGGCGGCCAGCTAGAGATGAAATACTACAAAAACACACCATCACAGTGATGTTTAAGGGGTTTTTTTTTTTTTTGACCAACACGTGGGATTTTGATGATATAACTATTAGGTTTATTGGTACCGATGCCTCCTGAACTATAGTTGAACTATAGTCGAATTTACACTTTATCTCCTATATTTTTGTTTTCACCATAATTAAACCTCTAGAACTCTTACAAATTGGTAACAGACGATTGTAAATACTTCCTCACAAAGGATAAAAAAAACCTAACTGTGTGTTAAAAAACGAGAATTCATGGGGTTTAGTAACGAAAAAGAAAGTATAGGGAACATAGTGTATACATTTTGAAAGAGCTTAGCCTAACTATTAATATGACATATACTCGTATTGGTTTTTAACTTTACAAACACACTTTCTTCTCATGTTCTTTGGAAAGATATCTAATAAATTTCATAAAATTTTATTAAAGACTTTGGCATTTAATTAAAAGACTTTTAATAATTTTCATAATTTTATAAAAATGTATTTGAAATTAATAAGATTTTTTCTATATTTTTTTAAAACTTAAGGAGGCATCAATTAAACCGCTTTCAGGCTGATTAACTTTTATTATCTTATGCATAGATGGAAAATTTGCAATCAAATAACAACTAATTATGTTCCTATTTTTTTCCTCTTCTTCAAAAATGTTTAAAAAAATAATTATGTTCTTATCTGCATATATAATAAACTTATAATAAGAAAATCCAGACTTTGTGTGAACTATATTTGAAAAAAACTTTGAACTCTACTAGAATTTTTCGAATTCCAATGAAAGTATATGGTGGTTCATATTGTGATTAAACAGAATGTATTTTCTGATGTTACTTAGAGGGATTACATATACTCTGTTTCATTTATCAATCTCTTACCTATTTTAATAACGATTTTTGTCAATGATTTGAAGCCATAAATCAGAAAAAGAAACTATAATCAATCCTAGAGAGGTACATTATCAGTACAAGAATCCTGAAATGCATAAAATCATTTTATTTATTACCTTGAATTTGGTTTCTTCAGCTCCAAGCAATTCCATTAAGTTTGATCTCATATTGTTGTGTGGTTACTCTTCCTCCTCATCAATGCTGAAACTTCAATTGGGTTCTTCCATTGATTCCCAAAACTGATCCTCATCGTCGGAGCTGATACTTTTTCCCATTGAATCCCAGAACTCATCCTCATCATCAGAGCTGATACTTTTTTCCATTGAATCCCGAAACACGTCTTCATCGTCAGAGTTGAAACTACCACTTGGTTTTCCAATATCTTGTGCATACATCAAACGAACCCCACACTTCTTCACCTTGCAACATTCTATAGGTTTCCCAAAAGGTCCTTCAAGATAGAACTGGAAACAAACCTCATCGTAACACAGTTCATCGATATCATAGAGATATATTGTGGTGGAATCAAACCCCATGTAAACATGATCTGACCCAATTTTATAGCATTTGCGACGAGATCTACTGGTGTGCGAATCACTGAAAGTGCCATGAGAAACATCCCACTGCCCATCTTCAGATTTGAGTTTACACTCAAAGTTAATATCCAAAAACACACCATTATCTTCATGGTTTCGAAATGCCACCACGGCACAGAGACCAAAACCCACAAAGTTATCATTCAACCAACCTGGTGGCAGTTTAAAAGTTATAAAAGATCCCAAACTTTGAAAGCTAAACCCTTTTGGAACCTCACTTCCAGGGAAACATATGCCAGTACTGTGTGGTGTTAAAAGAAGATCCTGTACCATAAAAAAAAAAATTTTTTTTTGTAACATTGTAGGTAATTCTAGTATGAAAAATTTTCTAAGAGAAAAAAAAAGTAATAACATAGTAAATCAAAGAGAGTGAGACAGACCTCATCGTAATCATGTCCCTTCCATAGAGTCGCCAAAGATTGTATTTTCAGTAGACCCTCTTCAATGAGTACATTCCGATCCAATTTGAAACAATTGATCAAGTCAACTTTGATAGATGAAGAAGGTATTGCAACAAAACTGTCGGGAACTGATAAACAAGATATCATTTCCAATGATATACAATTGTATGCATTTGTAGATATCAGTGGAAGCTCTGGTAAAGACTGAAGGGCCTCGCAATATCCGATGTCTAGGTACTGTAGGTTGGAGAGGTTTTTGATACTTGCTGGTATGCTTTCAAAGTTGTTTCTGCCCAAATATAACTCATACAGTGTGGATAAGCTACCAAGACTGTCCGGTAGCTTCGTGATGGCACAATCGGTTAGATCTAGTTCCCTCAAACTGTGCAACCCTGATAATGGAGGCAATAACAAACCTAACATATCTTGACCCTTGCATCCCTCAAAAGATAATTTTTGAAGATTTTTCAAATTTATGATAGATGATGGTACTTCTTTTATAGCACTTCCCTGTGCATCAAAGTCTCTCAAAGAATCTAAAGTTCCTATCTCATCAGGCAACTTGTTAAGTTTTGAGCAATGAGTCAGACGAAGATGTTCAAGGGATTTCAACCCAGAAATGTTGTTTGGAAGACTTTTAAGCTTTTTAGAGCTAGAAAGATCCAATCTAACAAGTTTGCTTAGATAATTGACAGATGAGGGGAGTTCTTCTACAGCACTTATACGCAAGTCTAGCAGTTCTATATTACATGGCAATTCTGGCAATATCTTGAGATTTGAACAAGAACTGATAATCAGTTTTCTTAGAGATTTCAAATCAGTGCAATCTGGAAGGCACCTAAGCCTTTTGCAATTGATTAGACACAGGTTGTTGAGCTTATTGAGATGTTGAATGGATGATGAAATTTCACACAAACTTGTAAAAGATAGATTCATGCTCACAAGATTTGGTGCCCCTGAGAAGTCTGGACAATTGATTAGGTTCTTGGACCAGGCAAGGTTGATTTCTTTCAAATTGACAAGTTGCTGCAAGTTAGAATATATTTATAATACATCAATAATCAACACAAATTAGAGTCTCCGGATAACAAATTAGGGTCTCTTGATAACAACAAAAAGATTGGCACAAAAACATATAGATAGATAGATTTCAAACTGTACCAGGGAACCATTCCATAGTTGTTCAACTTGGCTGTGACGCATATCAAGTATGACAAGGTTCTCTGGCTGAAAATTTGATGACAACGATTTGAACGGACTTCCACGCCAATGAAGATACCTTAACTTAGTGAATACAGATTCAAGACCATCAAAAACGTGCACCCTATTCTTGCCACGAAGTGAGCTATCAAACTTTAAGAATCTCAGCTTACTCATCTTCATGAAAGCAAGAGGGTTTAAATGTATATCCCCTATTTTAGACATATCTAAGGAAATAGCCTCTATTGATTCAGTGCCCTGATATATATTCAGATGACACAAGTTAGCATTGAGTATATTAAAGTAGTTTCTTAATGTGACTGCTAAGGACTTATTATTGTTAAAGAGTATTCAATTCTCATAATTTTTGTTTTAAATCTTACTGAATTATCCATCAAAACACTGTAGATGTCTTTGTGATGCCATAGCCGACTACGTTTGCCTGGATCAGTATTGGATTCCTGTCGAACAATTTCTCTACCCATTGCTTGTAGCAAATCATGCATTGTTACTGTGTTTTTTGTTATGGTTATCAAAGATTTACCGACAAGAGCACTTATTCCGACCTCCGTGAAGAAGTCACAAACATCCAAGAAATCTTTTACAAGAATAACGTCCTTCCCTTTCAAGAAACATGCAATATCTAAAAATATATTTTGTTCGTTATCATCTAGTCCATCAAAACTTATCCTTAGTATCTTATGAATATCCTTATCAAGGTTTACTTCTAATTTATTTATTGCACTTTCCCAAACTTCTTTTCTCTTATCAAATAAAGAGGAACCCAACACTTTAAGGGCCAGTGGAACACCACAAACATATTCTACTACCCTGTTTGTCATCTCCTCGTAATCTTCTTTGGAACATTTTTGTCCAAAGGCATCTAAACAAAAAAGCTTAAGAGCGTCATCATTAGATAATTCATCAACTTTGTATATTTGATCAACTCTACAATTTTTAAGAATTTGTTTATCTCTTGTTGTTATAATGATTCGACTACCAAGACCTAAACAGTCAAGACCTCGGATTAAAGACTCTATTTGTCTAGAACTAGTCACATCATCAAAAACAATAAGAATCTTCTTACGACCCAACCTTTTCTTTGCAAAGTTAATTGCTGCAAAGGAACTACCTCTATCTACATTTCCATCCCCTAATATTGCAGAAAGAAGTTCTCTTATCAAATAGAGAGGAACCCAACACTTTAAGGGCTAACGGAACACCACCAACATATTCAACTACTCTGTTTGTCATCTCCTCATAATCCTCTTTTGAACATTTTTGTCCAAAGGCATATAAGCAAAAAAGCATAAGAGCGTTATCATTAGATAATTCATCAACCTTGTATATTTGATCGACTCTACAATTTTTAAGAACTTGTTTATCTCTTGTTGTTATAATGATTCGACTACCAAAACCTAAACAATCAAGACCTCGGATCAAAGATTCTATTTGTCTAGAACTAGTCACGTCATCAAAAACAATAAGAAGCTTCTTACGACCTAATCTTTTCTTTATGAAGTTGCTTGCGGCAAAGGAACTACCTCTATCTACATTTCCATCCCCTAATATTGCAGAAAGAAGTTCTCTTCGTAGGCGGTTTAATCCACCACTTTGCTCTGATTCTTCCCTAACATTCTCAATGAAATGAGAACCTTCAAATTGACAAGAGATTTTGTTATATACAGCACCAGCAAGAGTGGTCTTGCCAATACCACCTATGCCCCAAATACCTACAGAGCGAACATCATTCGTTTCGATGCATAACAAAGATTCAATCTCCTGAATCCTTGAATCAATTCCAACCAGGTTACTGGTATCATCACTTGAAGGCAATTCATTAAGTCTCTTCAAAACATCTTCTACAATAGCCTTTATAAGCAGAGACTCAGGCCTGATAAATATTGAAGTTGTATTACAAACTGAAACAGATCATCATAGCAAGACATAAACAAAGAACAAACAAAACACAACTTACTTGATAACACGTGAATCGGACCCAGATAGATTGGCAGCTTCTTTGAGAGCCTCCTTCCATCTATGTACTTTGTCCAAACAACCCTTAAAGCGTTTTTCATGCTCAGCAAATGCATCTGCAAAACTCTCAGTTTGGTGCCTCACATGTGATGGATCCACCTCACAGAAAATTGGCATCACAATTCGACCATACATTTTCTTGCATTCAAGGATCTTGACAAGTTCTTCGAGACACCATCTGGAAGAAGCATACCCTTGTGAGAAAATGATAATAGAAATGTGGGAATCTTCAATTGCTTTGGTAAGAGATGGGGAGATTTCATCTCCTCTTCTAAGTTCATAATCAATGAAAGTTCGGATTTTTTTGTCATACAGAGCTTTATGAAGATGGCTGGTGAAGTTGTAGCGAGTATCTTCGCCTCTGAAACTCAGGAAAACTTCATACTTCAATGCAGTAGCAGTGGATGAAGAAGAAGAATCAGAAAACAGACTTAGTCCCATTGATTTCAGATTCTTGAAATGTTTAGCAACTCTATCTGTTAACAGTGCTCTGCTCACATAATCTAATCTAAAATAGGTAATCTAAAATAGGACGCAATTAATTCATAGAAAGTCAAAAGAGTATTAATTTAAGAAATTGTTTCATGTCATAGTGACTAGCTACTTGTTTGAATCTTTCAAGAAGCTCATTGGTTTAAAACATCTACCCAACTATATATGTATAATATTTTTTTGGTTGTTTTCATCAAATTAATTAATTATATATTCTTTTTTCGATCCGGGATTCTTTTACTGGTGAGTTTGATTGTTTAAAGCAAAAGTAGACCAGACCATGTTGCTAATGAAATCAAACTGGATTTCCGTTCTTATCTTTATATCATTATATATTAATTAAAATCCTCAATTGAATTATCAAATTCCATTTAAAACCGATAAGTTTGGGTTACCGCTTACCACCATGGCACCCTCCAATGTTGTTTGATATTGGTTCAGTCTGACAATATTCTAGGTTAGAGTTGCAAATTATGGTTAGAGTTCTGCCGGTACAACCACAGTCCGAGAGAGCTGAGATTAACTAAAACGACCTCTTCAGTCAAATTGTACTAACATACTCTTACATATTTGTAGTACTCGAATAATATTTGACAAAAAACCTTAATTATATGAACATCTCTTGCTGTCAGTACTTAGTAGATTATTATTAGATATAATCAATGAATTAGAAAATAGGATATTCTCTCTGAAAATTCAAAGCAGTTAAAAAAGGAAGTAACTCATTACTCTCGTCTCATGGATCTCCTCACGTTCTTATATCCTCCATGTTAAGGAGACTTGTAGCATACCAGATCGATCCTCCATTGGTAGTGGAGTAAATGTTTATTTTTTATTTATTTGGAACAAATTTAAAATTATGATAAATTATAAGGTCATTTTTGACATTATTTTTACAATTTCTATTTAATTCAATTAATGAAATAACAAATTTATCCTCGAACCTTAAAAATTAAAACCAACAGTTGACTATAGGGGAGTATGTGTAATTGAAGTCGTTGGTTTAATATAATGCGATATAAAAGTTGAAATTGTCAAATTTGACCACATGTATTAAAAGATTATTATTATTATTATTATTTTTAACAACATAAACAAATTTGATTGTTAACAAATTGGCAATTTGATCTGCAACTTGCAAACTTGATCTGCAGCTAGTCGGGTCCTCGGGTTTGGGAGTAAGTTTTTGTGCAGACCTAGACCCGGATCCAGACCCGATACGGATCCTTTAAGTTAGATCCAAACCCGACCCATGTAATTCGGGTTTGGGTCGGTATTCATAGGTCCGGATCAAATTGTCATCCCTAGACATGAATAATGATGGGGTTTTTGAACGGATTTGGATCCTCTACTGATTTGATCTTTTTCATAACCTTTTTAAAACATGTGATTGGTTGTTGGTAAAGTGGTTATGGAAATCAATCACATATTGACCACACATTCATTGCAATGCTTATGTGTCGTGAGATTATATGAGGTCAGGAAAAATATCAAATCAATAGAAGATCCAAATTCTTTTTGAATATCTGATCTTTTATGATGATTTTTCCTTCAGGTAGTAAAACTAACATTTTCAATGTAGGATAACGATGAATATCATTTCTTAAAATTAAGCTCAAGTCAAGTAATGTCACTAATACTCTCGGTGACCCGGCCATTTACATTTCAGAAATTGGTACTAAGACTAAAATCATAACATTTCATTTGTCGTGCGCGTTGTATTTACATTATCACCGGTGATCAACATTTCATTTCATTTCATTTCATTTCATTTCATTTCACATTTCATTTCATATTTCATTTACTATTGACGTTGAGCTAAAACATTACTTTCAAAAAATATAACAATACGTTTGCATTACTAAATGATAAAAGGACCAAACAATTAAGCTTTTAAATAAATAATTTCAGTAAAGGTAAAACTCATTTAAAAGAATAGAGTAACAAATATGTAAGTAAATTCTAAGTAGGAAAATGAGTTTATATATATATATATATACACACATGTATATAATAAAATATTTTAGGACTTAATAATATGATAAATAAATTTGGTTTCCAAAAAGATATTTGTGCAATTACATACTATGCAAAAAAGAAAATCTACTTACCACTAATGAGCAAGTTTAAGGTTTCACTAACGATATTAGGAAATCATGAGGAAAACCTAAACATATAGAATATAATCTTTCAATTAAACCAGTAAAAAAAAAAGGGATCTAACTCAACTTTATAAATACATTTTTTCATTTTTATAAAGAGATTTCAGAAAAACCGATTTTAGTACTCAAACGTTATTGATTAAAAAATCTTAAGGGCCTCAAATAAATTGCAAAAATGAGTCAATAAATCAAAAACTCAGATTAATAACTCCCCTCAAAATATCATAATTTTATAAAATACCTATAATGTTCTATAATTTTCTAAATACACAAGTGTCAATCCTGATAACATAATTTTGATCTTTCAATCCGACTTCATATCAAAGTTTAATAATCTTACAGACCACGAAAAATTACAAAACTTTATTTATAGACTAATATATCAGTAGTCTATCCCTATACTGAAAATCAGTATTTTACCTTTCCTCGTTTGAGAATTAAAATTACTACAACCCTAAGAGATCATGACTATCGGTCTAAACATTATTGCTTAAACATCAAACATACCCAAATAATTAAAATACTTATATATCAAAAGAGACGCTAAAGAGATCGAGCGGTGTAATCCTTTATTCTAATAGTATATTTGGCTTGGTTGAGTATTAAACCACCCGTGGACGTTTCTCCGATCACCAGAGTTTTACCATGTAAACTCGTGTCACAATATTTTTAAATTACATTCTCTTCTCTTTCTCTTTAACAAGTCATAACCAAATCCAAATCTTGTTGACTTTCTCACCCATCGAGAAATCCAAATCAACAGATCTGTAACTTGCAAACTTAATCTGCAGCTAGTCGGGTTTTCGGGTTTGGGTCCAAGTTTTTGTGCAGACCTAGACCCGGATCAGCAGACCCGATACAGATCCTTTAATTTAGACCCAAACCCGACCCATGACCCGAATAATGGAATCCAGACTCGCTCCATGCAGTTCGGGTCTAGGTCTGTATTCACGGGTCCAGATCCAATTGACATCCCTAGACATGAATATTGATGGGGTTTTTGAACGGATTTGGATCCTCTGATCTGATCTTTTTTCTGACTTTTTTAAAACATGTGATTGGTTGTTGGTAAAGTGGTTATGGAAATCAATCACATCTTCACTACATATTCATTGCAATGTTTATGTGTTACGAGATTAGATGAGGTCAGGAAAAATATCAAATCAATAGAATATCCAAATTCTTTTTGAATATATGATCTTTTATGATGATTTTTCCTCCAGGTAGTAAAACTAACATTTTCAATGTAGGATAACGATGAATATCATTTCTTAAAATTAAGCTCAAGTAAAGTAATGTCACTAATACCCTCGGTGACCCGGCCATTTACATTTCAGAAATTAGTACAAGACTAAAATCATAACATTTCATTTGTCGTGCGCATTGTATTTACATTATCACCGGTGATCAACATTTCATTTCACATTTCACATTTCACATTTCATTTCATATTTCGTTTACTATTGACGTTGAGCTAAAACATTACTTTCAACAAATATAACAATACGTTTGCATTACTAAATGATAAAAGGACCAAACAATTAAGCTTTTAAATAAATAATTTCAGTAAAGGTAAAACTCATTTAAAAGAATAGAGTAACAAATATGTAAGTAAATTCTAAGTAGGAAAATGAGTTTATATATATATAATAAAATATTTTAGAACATAATAATATGATAAATAAATTTGGTTTCCAAAAAGATATTTGTGCAATTACATACTATGCAAAAAAGAAAATCTACTTACCTCTAATGAGCAAGTTTAAGGTTTCACTAACGATATTAGAAAATCATGAGGAAAAACTAAACATATAGAATATAATCTTTCAATTAAACCAGTAAAAAAAAAGGGATCTAACTCAACTTTATAAATACATTTTTTCATTTTTATAAAGAGATTTTAGAAAAACCGTTTTTAGTACTCAAACGTTATTGATTAAAAAATCTTAAGGGCCTCAAATAAATTGCAAAAATGAGTCAATAAATCAAAAACTCAGATTAATAACTCCCCTCAAAATATCATAATTTTATAAAATACATATAATGTTCTATAATTTTCTAAATACACAAGTGTCAATCCTGATAACATAATTTTGATCTTTCAATCAGACTTCATATCAAAGTTTAATAATCTTACAGACCACGAAAAATTACAAAACTTTATTCATAGACTAATATATCAGTAGTCTATCCCTATACTGAAAATCAGTATTTTACCTTTCCTCGTTTGAGAATTAAAATTACTACAACCCTAAGAGATCATGACTATCGGTCTAAACATTATTGCTTAAACATCAAACATACCCAAATAATTAAAATACTTATATATCAAAAGAGAGGCAAAAGAGATCGAGCGGTGTAATCCTTTATTCTAATAGTAGATTTGGCTTGGTTGAGTATTAAACCACCCGTGGACGTTTCTCCGATCACCGGAGTTTTACAATGTAAACTCGTGTCACAATATTTTTAAATTACATTCTCCTTCTCTTTCTCTTTAACAGGTCATAACCAAATCCAAATCTTGTTGACTTTCTCACCCATCGAGAAATCCAAGTCAACAGATCTGTAACTTGTAAACTTGATCTGTAACTAGTCGGGTCCTCGGGTTTGGGTCCAAGTTTTTGTGGAGACCTAGACCCGGATCCAGACCCGATACGGATCCTTTAATTTAGACCCAAACCAGACCCATGACCCGAATAATGGGATCCAGATTCAACCCATGCAGTTCGGGTCTGGGTCGGTATTCACGGGTCCGGATCCAATTGCCCTCCTTAGACATGAATATTTATGGGGTTTTTGAACGGATTTGGATCCTCTGATCTGATCTTTTTCTGACCTTTTTAAAACATATGATTGGTTGTTGGTAAAGTGGTTATTAAAATCAATCACATATTGACCACACACTCATTGCAATGCTTATGTGTCATGAGATTAGATGAGATTAGGAAAAGATCAAATCTGTAGATGATCCAAATTCTTTTTGAACATATGATCTTTTATGATGATTTTTCCTTCAGGCAGTAAAACTAACATTTTCAATGTAGGATATTAGCCAAGTAATGTCACTAATACCCTCAGTGACCCGACCATTTACATTTCAGAAATTGGTACTAAGACTAAAATCATAACATTTCATTTGTCGTGCGCGCTGTATTTACATTATCACCGGTGATCAACATTTCATTTCATTTCATTTCATTTCACATTTCATTTCATATTTCGTTTACTATTGACGTTGAGCTAAAACATTACTTTCAAAAAATATAACAATACGTTTGCATTACTAAATGATAAAAGGACCAAACAATTAAGCTTTTAAATAAATAATTTCAGTAAAGGTAAAACTCATTTAAAAGAATAGAGTAACAAATATGTAAGTAAATTCTAAGTAGGAAAATGAGTTTATATATATATATATATATATATATATATATATATATATATATATATAAACGTATATAATAAAATATTTTAGAACATAATAATATGATAAATAAATTTGGTTTCTAAGAAAATATTTTTGCAATTACATCTTTGCAACAAAGAAAGTCTACTTATCTCTAATGAGCAAGTTTAAGGTTTCACTAACGATATTAGGAAATCATGAGGGAAACCTAAACATATAGAATACAATCTCTCAATTAAATCAGTAAAAAAAAAAGAGATCTAACTCAACTTTATAAATACATTTTTTTTTTTGTTCATTTTCATGAAGAGATTTCAGAAAAACAGATTTTAGTACTCAAACGTTATTGATTAAAAAATCTGAAGGGCATAAAAAAATTGCAAAAATGAGTCAATAAATCAAAAACTCAGATTAATAACTCCCTCAAAATATCATAATTTTATAAAATACCTATAAATTTCTATAATTTCCTAAATACACAAGTGTCAATCCTGATAGCATAAATTTTGATCCTTCAATCAGACTTCATATCAAAGTTTAATAATCTTCCAGACCACGAAAAATTACAAAATTTTATTTATAGACTAATATATCAGTAATATATCCATATACTGAAAATCAGTATTTTACCTTTCCTCGTTTGAGAATTAAAATTACTACAACACTAAGAGATCATGACTATCAACCTAAACAATATTGCTTAAACATCAAATATACCCATATAATTAAAATATTTATATATCAATAAAATTCACAAAAATTATACGCTGATTTAATTATGTCTGTAAAACCATATTACCAAAAATCATAACTAAATACATCCTTAATTTTCATTTAAAATTACTCTAATACAATAAGGTCGGTTTGACAATTCAAAAAATCTACACATATAACCGATTTAGAAATAAAATCTCCCTAAGATACACACCACGAAAAATTCCGAAAATTATAATATAAGTTTATTTATAAGTCTACTATTCTCATAAAAAAAATTAGGATTAATAGTGACCTAAAAACATAATAAAAATAAATGACACTGTAATGTCTTCTTCACCAATATTAAAACAAATCGGAATTGCAACCTGCACTAATACCCAAATTTGAACTATATAATGAACTCTAAAACTCAAGCAATTTATTATAAAGCTTCATGCATATATCTATTTCATTTACTCCAAAATACATGTTTTAAAACATCTCCATTCGAAAATTAAATAGAATTGTTAGAGGCCCAATCTTTGTTAATAAGATATTTTGATGTTAAAAACAACAAGTTTGAAAAGGACTAATACTGTAAATAAAAATTAAAATAGAAAACAAAGTTTAAGAAATCATACCTTCAAAATATTCCGACTCAATCTATGATACATAATTTTACTATATCTTTCGGCAGGGAAACAAGTGTAGAAAATTGAGAGTTTTTTTTTTTGAATGAAAGCATTATCATTAGATGATACTGTATAAATATATATACATATATGAATAATTATAAAAATAATGAAGATATACAATTCCACTGATTTTGATAAAATATTCAAATCCCTTTAAATATAGAAATTGATTTATTTCAAATCACTATAAATGTGGAAATTGACTTATTTCAAATCTCATGGAACTGATTTGTAATAATCATGGAGAATCAATCACTGGTTTATTGCCAAAATACTCTGGTTTTAATATCGGATGATTTAGTTGTTTTAACAAAAATAATTGAATGAATGTATTTCTATTTATTATTATTAGGGGGAATTACAGTTTCATCCTTATATTTTAAGGAATCATTGCTTTTTTACTCCACTTAGATGTATTAGGGTCTTTAGTCCTCATCTTTTTAAAATACATCAAAAAAGTATTTCAATCGGTCAACGGTTAGTCAAAGTTAACTGTTCAAGGGTAAGATGGTATTTTTAGTAATGTTTTAATAGTTAGTGACACATGGCGTTTTTTTACGATTTATTAAGTCTATAAATTAAATTAATTTAAAGAAAAGATTAAAATTAAAAAATAATTTAAAAAATCTAAATGTTAACTAATCAACCAAACCCATCACTGAACCTACAACGATTTCCTGTGACTGAACCGACACAACAAAGCCACCAAGCCCACCATCTTCTTATCGGTTTTTCCAGTCGCGAAGAACTACCAACCGACCCTTTCCGCGAAGAAGACCTGGCTGAAAACAGATTCGTCGCGTAGAAGAACCAACTGAATGTAATTTGATTTTCTTTTTGGATGTGGTGTTATGTGGGTTCAGTGAGTGGTTTTTTGTGTGTTTTGATAGGTTTAATAGGTTTTTTTTTTGGTGCTAAGATTTGTGTATGTTGAGCCAATGGTGGGTCAAAATTGTGTCGGCTTTAGTGGTATAAGATTTATAGGTTGTTTGTGGTGCTAAGACTTTTGTTAAGTTAGATATTTGACTGCATTGCAGTAGGACCTTGTGGTCATTAAATATGCTAACTTATACATAACACATTCAAATGGATATATTAAGTATGTATGGATGGTATTCGACGAAATGCTTGAATGAATGTAGACAAATTGAAATGGAAATTATAATTTTGTGGGACCCTTTGATGGATAATATTCTAAGGAAACTAAGGCTTCCTTTATGGTTCTTCAAAATCAAATACTGAACTCTGCAAAAGCAACTCTTGTTACTGCTGTCATTGAATAAGCAGAGTGTTGTTTATAAAGTTGCTGCTGCAAAGCAACTCTGCAAAGCAACTCTTGGTCCACTTTATAAAGTTGTCTATTGGTTGCTCCATTTTGTTTGTTACCTGTTTGTTGTTGAGCAATGTGTAACTTTTAATATTTTATTTGTTTGTTGTTTGTTGTTGTATAATTATCAATTAATATATATATATTTTGTGATAGGAAAATGTTGCCCTTTAGAGTCTATGTGAGAAAAGGTAACAAATTGTGTGATATGAGTGTCTTGGAACCTGGAGAGTGCAGTGTTATCTCAAGCATCAATGGTGCAAAAAAGGAGTTTTTGGCAGAGGGTATCCAGACATTGGAGCAGTGGCAACTGTGCATTGTTTTTCCTTGGAATGGACTAGAACATACACTCCTGTCTGATTTAGAGTTGATGTATGCATTTGAGGAGTTTGATAAACGCCACAACCCTATCATTAATTTCCACATCAATGCAGTACCTTTACTAGAATACACTTCAAACACAAACCCCCAAGAAACAGTTATCCAAGCACACACAAACCCCCAAACCACATGCTCAGCACCTAAGAACCCCCAATACCTGAGGTGGAAGATGACTCAGATGATGTAGACAGTTCCGATGTAGAATCCGATTCTGAGTACCAGCTTTCAGAACCAGTAAGTGACTCTGACATCAGCCTTGTACACAGTGATTCCGAGGGGCAAGTAATGGGTGGCATTCCTGGTCGTTGTGACCCTATGGTGACAAATTTTGTTGGGATAACTCATCCAATGAAGAAGATGGTCCAACAAGGATGACTCGTTATTGTATCCGTAATGAATGGACCCCTAATCCAGATGTCTCCATTTCATTAAAAACTGGGCAGGTTTTTACCAAGGCAACAGAAGTCAAAGATGTGATTAGAAGATTTGCAATACAAGAGGGTTTTCAATTAAATAAACTCAAAAATGACAAAAGTAGATATACTGTGACTTGCTTGAATGAAGACTGCGATTGGAGGTTACATGCATCTACATTGACTGACGGAGTCACTTTCTTGATTAGGAGTATTACCGGCAACCACAGTTTATGTCAAAGGCAGCCTGTGAATAGGGAAGCCAATTCCAAGTGGATAGCTGCAGCATTTGGGGCCATGATACTCTCAAATCCGAGCATAGATGCAATAGTAATAAAGAATGAATTGAGAAACAAATTTGGTGTCCAAGCTTCATCACAGTCTATTTATAGAGCGAAGAAGTGGGTGTTGAAGAATTTAAGAGCCGATCATATTGAAGCATATACAATGATTTAGAGATATGCTAACATGTGCCTTGTTATGAATCCGGATACTTATGCCAAAGTGAATACCCAAGAAATCATTGGAGAGAATCCGAGATTTCAACGATTATTTCTGAGCTTCCGTGCAATGCAGACCGGGTTTCTGAATTTGGCACAGATGGATGTCACTTGACAAGCGAATATGGTGGGGTTATGTTGGCAGCAATAGCTCTTGATGCAGATAGTGGAATATTCCTAATAGCTTATGCTGTTTGTGAGACGGAATGTAAGGATAGTTGGGAATGGTTTTTGAAGTTGTTGCATGAGGCACTTAATTTGGATGACAACAAGAGGGTTTGTTTTATGAGTGATAGACAGAAAGGTATTTTGGCAGCACTGAAGTCGGAATGGCCTACATCGAACAATAGGTACTGCTTTAGGCATATATTTGCTAACTACAATGCTAAATTCAAATCTCTTGATTTGGGAAAGAAAGTTTGGCGTGCAGCTAGAGTGGGTCATGTGGCTGGTTTTAATGCTATCATGAAAGAAATACGTGAATTTTCTGAGATGGCTTATATTTGGTTGATGAAAAGCAAACCAAAAAAATGGGTAAGACATAACTTCGATGAGGAAATCAGATCGGACCATGTAACTAATAACATGTCTGAATTGTTTTAATAGTTGGATTAAAGTGGATAGGGACAAGCCAATACTCACATTATTTGAGACTATTAGAAGGAAGGTTATGGTGAGGTTCACAGATAAGTGGGTTGAAATTGAGAAGTTGGATGACACCATAGCGGCATATGCACGAGAGAGGCTAAATGAAACTGAAAAAGATGCAAGAAAGTTACAAGTCATACATGGCAGAGGAGAGTTTCACGAGACAATGGACATCTGCTACAAAACATGGCTCGTCAACATTACAGAGAAGACATGTGACTGTGGCCAATGGCAAATTAGTGGCTGCCCATGCATGCATGCAATGGCTGTTATGGCTTATAATAGACAGCATGCACATGATTTCGTACATTGGTATTACTCAAGGAAGCTTTCCAAATCACTTATAGTGGGGTTATAAACCCAATTCCAGACGCTTCTCGTTGGCCTGCAACGGATGGTGCTCCACTTAATCCACCACTTAGACGCACTCTTGTTGGTAGGCCGAAGAAGAATAGAAGGAGAGAACCTGATGAAGGGCCTGCAGCTGGTAGGACATTTTCCAATAAGTGCAAGAAATGTAGGATTATAGGTGACAACAAAAAGACATGAACCGGCGATGGTGGAACCCAATCAAAGACAAAGGCAAGACTAAATATTAATTACATTGTTTAATTATGCATTACAGTTGTTTTTGTTTTTGATTCTGAGACTAAATTAATTAATTTGATTATATGCAGCGAAAAAGAAAACCAAAAAATACCATGACACCTGAAACTGCAACTTCAAGTGGAGCGAATCAGGTATAATAATAAGCTCCATAATCTCTTTTATGTAATTTTGACATTCAATCATTACAAATTCTCCCTAATTTATGTACGGTCAAACAGACATATCTACTGACCCTGAGATGTGCTCACAATAAGGTTCCACTTCTCTCCTTAGAAGTGGATTTTTGTGATTCCCATGGATTTTTGTGATACCTACGGATGTCAGTAGTGTTTATCATGTCTGTAGTGTTTCTCCACTGTGTTTTATTTATATTTGATGACAATACAGTATCTTGGATTCTTTAGAAAAATGTAAATGATGTCAGTTGTTATGATGGCATTTAATGGATGTTGGAGATAATGTGAATGATGTGAATGATGTAGAAAAATGTGAATGATGGCTGTTGTTATTTGATATTGTTGAATTTGTAACAGGTGTCCACCATGAGCATGTATCACAATAATATATTTTTTAAAATTTGATCCAGCAAGTCATAAGTCAAAATAATTATATGAATATAAGGAAAATGTGGATATCAGGACAAAATTATGGGTATTATAAAAATGATTGGAAGAAAAAAAATCTCAACGATAGATCAATGGAAGAAAAGATAGAAAATAATAGGCATTAAAAAATTGGTTTTGAAAAAAAATAAGTGAGCAGTAGAACACAAATTCGTAAATTGGAATTTTTTAAAATTTTGGATCTTTTTTTTATTAAATAAATTGAAAGGGAAAAGTTGGAAAGTAAAAAATTAAAGAGTATATATGTAATTTTCGAATGAGCAATATGGTCATAAGGACAGTCCACATCACAAGAAGGGGTAACACTGTCATTTTAACTTATCGATTAATGTTGACTGTCAAGTTTTTGATTAAAGGGATCTTTTTGATGTATTTTAAAAAAGACGAGGACTAAAGACCCTAATACACATAAGTGGAGTAAAAAAACAATGATTCCTTAAAGTATAAGGATGAAATTGTAATTCCCCCTTGTTTTTATTTTTATTATTATTAATATTATTACTAATAAAGAAGGGAATGACATTTAATTAAAAGACTTTTAATAATTTTTATAATTTTATAAAAATGTATTTGGATATTATCATTAAAGTCACTATTTTTTGTGAATTGTCATATTTTTATACATTTTTATCATATTAATCACTTTAATCCTTTATTTTTTTAAAATATATCACTTTAGTCCTTTCGTTAATCACCTATTAGTCAAAGATAATTGATCCAAGTACATTTTAATCTTTAACACATTCAAATTCCAAATTCCTGATATATGAACGTTAGTCTTTAAGACTTGTGTGTCATAGTAAATATAATAAAAAAATTAAAAGACAATTAAAAAAAAAACAAAAGGAGGGATTGTGAAGTGGGAGATTATTTTTTTTTAAAAAGAAAGGGACCACTTTTATTTTTCATTTTTTCTCTACGAGTTCCAACTGCCTCTTCTCTCGTTTCTCTTTCTCTCTATCTCCATCTCCATCCTTAATTCAGAGTCAGAGCCGGTCTTGATTATTTCGAGGATGTCTAAACAAAATCTAAAAAAGGGGCTCCATACCGATAAAACCATTTCCACTCCGATTGTTGTTTTTTTTTTCTTTGATTGGTGGAGAAGAAATAGAGAATATATACATAGGTAATAGTTGATATGAAAGTATAAAACTTTAAAAAAATTTGGGTTTTGTACTAGAATAAAACGAATTGGACTTTTTTTTTTTGGTATTGTTTGAGTTTCAAGTGGCGATATTGATACCCCTAAAAAACTGTATGTACACTCCTTCCGAGAGTACACCGATAAAAAAATTAAAAAAATAAATTAGTTTGTATATTAATCTCACTTAATACCAAAACTACCCTTTCTTTAATTAATGCAAAAAATAACTGATACTTGTACATTTTGTCTTTGTGAGACTAGTTAATTACTCAAAAAAGAAATTATTAAACTAAAATAAAAAACAAAGGAATCAGCTGGCTCAAAATATTCAAAGAATCACCGTGGTAGTTTACCTGAACCCAGAAACAAAAATAACCACCCATAAAAACTTTAGAAGAACCATTTCTTTTCCTCAAAGAAAAAGTCATTTTCCAGAGACAGTTGAAAATTAAGAGAAGAAGATAAATGGAGAGGTTTTAAATGGGAAGAAATTAAAATTAAAATAAAATAAAGAGACAACTAGTTGTCGGTAATTAAAAAAAATAAGGAAGCAGAAACTATTTAGAACAAAACGATTGAATAGATTATATATTTTTAAAAAATATTGAGTGAATTTCGCAACCTCAAACATGAAAGTATGAAACAACCATTCCAAATCACCAAATATATACAACTGAGAGAAAATCTTCTTAACAACAGGGAGTAGAATTCCAAGTACTGGGTTTTCTAGAAAACCATATTTCACCGAATAAGAATATACAACTACTATGGGTGCATGATTTTGATTCACTTTTATATTTTGAACAATTAAAATAGGAAATTGACTAATAATAGTTTGTGGGTGTTTTTTTTTGAAGTACTTTGGTAGACTTACTGACTATTTTGGTGTTTTAGTAATTTTATTCGAAAGTATTATTGAATTTTCAAAAAAATATTAATTTGAGATGTATATACGGTTTTGATGGGATGTAAATACAGTCACTCTTGAGTTTTTTTTAGATTTTTTTAACAACTTAACCCATAACAACAATCCATGTCACATGTTTGGGACCCCTTACCATGATGGCTCAGGGCGGACGCCCACCCTTGACCCACCCCAGGGCCACCCCTGCAGTCCAACTCAATCTCAATCTCCCATCTTCACCTCAAAAATTTGAAAAATCAAAAGAGTTTGGTTGTGGTTGTTTAGAGGAGCGGAAGGCCACCAGTCGTGTTTGAATCTTAGTATTGTTTGGCCGTCGACCAAGTTCGGATTTGAAGGTGGTTCGTGGTGGGTGGTTTTGCTTTTGGGTTTGAGTGGATGGCAGTTTGGTAGTGGTACTGGTGATTGATTTTGTTGATTTTTTGGGTTTGATTCTTTCTTTGGATTTTGATAGGGTTGGGGTCGATTTCAGTTGAATTTTTGGTGTTTGTAACTGGGATTTTTGATTTGATTTTGGGCCGGTGGTTTCTGGTGACGGTGAGGTTGCTGGGTAATCCATTAGGGGCTGGGATTTTTGGACATTTCCTCTAGCTGAGCTTGATGAAACCATGATAAAATATAAATTAATGATACCAATAATAATAAAAAAAAAGATTTCGTACCGAATTTTTGACTTCATATAGGAAATAATAGTGAAAATGGAAGTATAAAAAAAAATACATTTTACAACCCATTCCCCACAATTTAATTACCATTGAACAACTCACATAAATGCAGTGATGTTTTCTTTGTAATAAAAAATATACTCTTTGTAATAAAAAATATAATCGAGGATAAATTCGGTAAATGACATTTTCTAATAAGGATATTTTGGACAATTCATTTATATGTAAAGGTTTAAAAACTAAAAAATATGAAGGGCAAAAATGACATTTTATTTTGATTAAATAGTAGATTTTATTAAAAAAATAGCAATGAAGGGTAAAATTGTATTTTTATAAATTCTATTAGAGTTGACCGTTAATTGTTGATTAAAAGGACTAAGTGATGCATTTTAAAAAAACAAATCACTAAAGTGATTAATATAATAAAAACATTTAAAATGGCGATAATTCATAAAAAAATAGGATTTTAATGATAATACCCCAATGTATTTCAAATTAACAAGAATTTTCTATATATTTTTAAAACTTCAGGAGGCATCAATCTTTCAGGCCGAGAAACTTTTATTATCATATGCATAGATGGAAAATTTGCAATCAAATAACACCTAATTATGTTCCTATGTTTTTCCTCTTCTTCAAAAATGTTAACAAATAAATAAATTATGTTCTTATCTGCTTAATAAACTCATAATAAGAAAATCCAGACTTTGTACGAACTATATTTAATAAAAACTTTGAACTCTACTAGAATTTTTTGAATTGGAATGAAAGTATACTGTGGTTCATATTGTGATTAACCAGACTGTATTTTCTGATGTTACTTGGAGGGATTGCATATACTCTGTTTCATTTATCAATCTCTTACCTAGTTTAATAACTATTTTATTAACTATTTTTGTCAATGATTTGAAGCCATAAATCAGAAAAAGAATCTATAATCAATCCTAGAGAGGTACATTATCAGTACAAGAATCCTGAAATGCATAAAATCATTTTATTTATTACCTTGAATTTGGTTTCTTCAGCTCCAAGCAATTCCATTAAGTTTGATCTCATATTGTTGTGTGGTTACTCTTCCTCCTCATCAATGCTGAAACTTCAATTGGGTTCTTCCATTGATTCCCAAAACTGATCCTCATCGTCGGAGCTGATACTTTTTCCCATTGAATCCCAGAACTCATCCTCATCATCAGAGCTGATACTTTTTTCCATTTAATCCCGAAACACGTCTTCATCGTCAGAGTTGAAACTACCACTTGGTTTTCCAATATCTTGTGCATACATCAAACGAACCCCACACTTCTTCACCTTGCAACATTCTATAGGTTTTGCCAACGGTCCTTCAAGATAGAATTGGAAACAAACCTCATCATAACACAATTCATCAATATCATCTAGATATATTGTAGTGGAATCAAACCCCATGTACACATGATCTGACCCAATTTTATAACATTTTTTGAGAGATCTACTGGTGTGCCAGTGCGAATCATAGAAAGTGTCATGAGAAACAATATACGACTGCCCATCTTCAGATTTGAGTTTACACTCAAAGTTAATATCCAAAAATGCACCATTATCTTCATGGTCTCGAAAGGCCACCACGGAACAAAGACCAAAACCCACAAAGTTATCATTCAACCAACCTGGTGGCGGTTTGATAGTTATAAAGGATCCCAAACTTCGAAAGCTAAACCATTTTGGAACCTCACTTCCAGGGAAACATAAGACAGTACTGTGTGGTGTTACAGAAAGATCCTGTACCATAAAAAAAAATTGTAACATTGTTGGTATTTCTATATGAAAATATTTCCAAGAGAAAAGAAGAAGTAATAACATAGTATAATCAAAGAGAGAGTGATACAGACCTCATAATAATGTCCCTTCCATAAAGTCGCCAAAGATTGTATTTTCAGTAGAGCCTCTTCAATGAGTACATTCCGATCCAATTTGAAACAGTTGATCAAGTCAAATTTGATAAATGAAGAAGGCATTGCATCAAAACTGCCGGGAACTGATAAAAAAGATATTACTTCCAATGATATACAATTGTATGCGTTTGTAGATATCAGTGGAAGCTCTGGTAAAGATTGAAGTGCCTCGCAATAGCTGATGTCTAGGTACTGTAGGTTATAGAGGTTTTTAATACTTGCTGGTATGCTTTCAAAATTGTTTCTGCCCAAATATAACTTATTCAGCGAGGATAGGCAACCAAGACTTTCCGGTAACTTCGTGATGGCACAATTAGTTAGATCTAGTTCCCTCAAACTGTTCAACCCTGATAATGGAGGCAATGACAAACCCACCGTATCCTGATCTTTGCATCCCTCAAAAGATAATTTTTGAAGATTGCTCAAATTTTTGATAGATGATGGTACTTCTTTCATAGCAGTTCCCTCTGCCTCAAAGTATCTCAAAGAATCTAAAGTTCCTATCTCATCAGGCAACTTGTTAAGTTTTGAGCAACGAGTCAGACGAAGGTGTTCAAGAGATTTCAACCCTGAAATGTTGTTTGGAAGACTTTTAAGCTTTTCAGAGCTAGAAAGATCCAATTTAACAAGTTTGCTTAGATACTTGACAGATGAGGGAAGTTCTTCTATAGCACTTGCAAGCAAGTTTAGCAGTTCTATATTACATGGCAATTCAGGCAACAGCTTGAGATTTGAACAGTAACTGAGATGAAGTTTTCTAAGAGATTTCAAATTAGTGCAATCTGGAAGGCCCCTAAGCCTTTTGCAATTGATTAGATACAGGTCGTTGAGCTTATTGAGATGTTGAATGGATGATGAAATTTCACACAAATTTGTAAAAGATAGATTCAGGCTCACAAGATTTGGGGCTCCTGAGAGGTCTGGACAATTGGTTAGGTGCTTGGACCAAGCAAGGTTGATTTCTTTCAAATTGACAAGTTGCTGCAAGTTAGAATATATTTATAATACATTAATAATCAACACAAATTAGAGTTTCCGGATAGCAACAAAAAGATTGGCACACACACATAGATAAATAGATAGATATCAGCTTGTACCGGGGAACCATTCCATAGTTGTTCAACTTGGCTATGACGCATATCAAGTATGACAAGGTTCTTTGACTGAAAATTTGATGACAACGATTTGAACGGGCTTCCAAGCCAACGGAGATACCTTAACTTAGTGAATACAGATTCAAGACCATCAAAAACGTGCACCCTATTCTTATCATGAGGTGAGCTATCGAACTTTAAAAATCTCAGCTTACGCATCTTCATGAAAGCACGAGGGTTCAAATATATGTCTCCTATTTTAGACATATCCAAGGAAACAGCTTCTATTGATTCAGTCCCCTAATATATATTCAAGATGACACACGTTAGCATTGAGTATATAAAAGTATTTTCTTAATGTGACTGCAAAGTACACATTATTGTTAAGAATATTCAATTCTCATAATTTTTGTTTTAAATCTTACTGTATTATCCGTCAAAACATCGTAGATGTCTTTGTGGTGCCACAGCCGACAGTCACATTATTGTTAAGAATATTCAATTCTCATAATTTTTGTTTTAAATCTTACCGTATTATCTGTCAAAACATTGTAGATGTCTTTGTGATGCCACAACCGACTACGTTTGCCTGGATCAGTACTGGATTCCTGTCTAACAATTTCTCTACCCATTGCTTGTAGCAAATCATGCATTGTTATTGTGTTTTTTGTTATGGTTATCAAAGATTTATCGACAAGAGCACTTATTCCGACCTCTGTGAAGAAGTCACAAACATCTAAGAAATCTTTTACAAGATTAACGTCCTTCCCTTTCAAGAAACATGCAATATCTAAAAATATGTTTTGCTCGTTATCATCTAATCCATCATAACTTATTCTTAGTATCTTATGTATATCCTTATCAAGGTTTACTTCAAATTTCTTCATTGAACTTTCCCAAACTTCTTTTTTCTTATCAAATAGAGAGGAACCCAACACTTTAAGGGCTAACGGAACACCACCAACATATTCAACTACTCTGTTTGTCATCTCCTCATAATCCTCTTTTGAACATTTTTGTCCAAAGGCATATAAGCAAAAAAGCATAAGAGCGTTATCATTAGATAATTCATCAACCTTGTATATTTGATCGACTCTACAATTTTTAAGAACTTGTTTATCTCTTGTTGTTATAATGATTCGACTACCAAAACCTAAACAATCAAGACCTCGGATCAAAGATTCTATTTGTCTAGAACTAGTCACGTCATCAAAAACAATAAGAAGCTTCTTACGACCTAATCTTTTCTTTATGAAGTTGCTTGCGGCAAAGGAACTACCTCTATCTACATTTCCATCCCCTAATATTGCAGAAAGAAGTTCTCTTCGTAGGCGGTTTAATCCACCATTTTGCTCTGATTCTTCCCTAACATTCTCAATGAAATGAGAACCCTCAAATTGACAAGAGATTTTGTTATATACAGCACCAACAAGAGTGGTCTTGCCTATACCACCTATGCCCCAAATACCTGCAGAGCAAACATCATTTGTTTTGATGCATAACAAAGATTCGATCTCCTGAATCCTTGAATCAATTCCAACCAGGTCATTGGTATCATCACTTGAAGGCAATTCATTAAGTCTCTTCAAAACATCTTCTACAATAGCCTCTATAAGCAGAGACTCAGGCCTGATAAATATTGAAGTTGTATTACAAACTGAAACAGATCATCATAGCAAGACATAAACAAAGAACAAACAAAACACAACTTACTTGATAACACGTGAATCGGACCCAGATAGATTGGCAGCTTCTTTGAGAGCCTCCTTCCATCTATGTACTTTGTCCAAACAACCTTTAAAACGTTTTTCATGCTCAGCAAATGCATCTGCAAAACTTCCAGTTTGGTGCCTCACATGTGATGGATCCACCTCACAGAAAATTGGCATCACAATTTGACCATACATTTTCTTGCATTCAAGGATCTTGACAAGTTCTTCGAGACACCATCTGGAAGAAGCATACCCTTGTGAGAAAATGATAATAGAAATGTGGGAATCTTCAATTGCTTTGGTAAGAGATGGGGAGATTTCATCTCCTCTTCTAAGTTCATAATCAATGAAAGTTCGGATTTTTTTGTCATACAGAGCTTTATGAAGATGGCTGGTGAAGTTGTAGCGAGTATCTTCGCCTCTGAAACTCAGGAAAACTTCATACTTCAATGCAGGAGCATTTGATGATGAAGAAGAAGCAGAAAACAGACTCAGTTCCATTGATTTCAGATTCTTGAAATGATTAGCAACTCTATCTGTTAACAGTGCTCTGCTCACATAATCTAATCTAAATAGGAAGCAAAATTAATCCATAGAAAGTCAAAGAGTATTATTTTAAGATTGTGTCTCATGTCATAGTGACTTCTTAGCTACTTCTGTGAATCTTTCAAGAAAGAAGCTCTTTGGTTTTAACTAACTATATATATAAAATAAATTTTGTTTTTTTTCATCAATTTTTTTTTTTGTTTTTTTTATTGACCAATGAAAAGAAAAAACAGGAGGGGGGAGGGGGCTGATGTCCAGCCAGGTATACTCCCTAACAGAGGAGAGCTAACTTGAGTGCCAAGGAGTTCCCTGATTTGGGAGTGGCTTGACACTTACAAATACGAGTCTCTACAAATAAGACCTTAATATCATTAACAATAAATTTTGCATCACCTAAAAAAGGATTAGAAGAGTTTAGGATAGTTGCGACAGAGGTAGAGTCAACTTCTGTAATATTCATCGAGATTTTGTAGAATTTAGCAAGCAGAAGACCCACCCGAAGGGCCAAAAATTTTCCTGTCTCACAACTGAAGGAACCATGCATTAACCTGGACTTTACAATAATAAGCTTGCCTTTATCGTCTCTGATGGCTGCTCCAAGACCTATAGACTTGCTGTTTTTGCGAATGGCCACCTCCGTATTTAGCTTCAGAAGACCAGGCTGGGGAGCAAACCAGTCAGCGCTAGTGGGAACCAATAACTGAGGTCTCACAAAGGGAGAAAGAGCAGCCATGAATTTCTGAAACTCAGAAAGCAGCTCAACTGCCCAAGAAACCACCAGCTCCGGAGCTTTAGAAATGCCACAATTAGAGAAGGAATTTCTATTATTCCAAATGGCCCAGGTGATCATGCAGAAATGGGCTAATTCGGATGAATTAACCTTGGATAGGAGAATCTGGAACACATCCAAAACAGGGACATTTTTCAACTCCTCAAAGAAACTATCCAACCTCACTTTCTGAGCGCCACCACACCAAAAGAGGGCATGGCCCGAAGTTTCAACAGCGACACCACACCTTGAGTTATTTCAAAATTTGTTACAATCATAATATCATATCAATGCGGGTATAGTTAGTAGATAAGTCCTCCTATACACCTAATTATCTGAGCATATTAAAATTGTTGTGAATATTAGGTGGATTTACACCACTTCAGTACACTGCTCGTAGAAGTTGGTGGAAATAATCCGCCATAAATACATGTTATTTCACTTTATATATGTTAAATCGTAGATAAGGTTTGGTGCCCAAGGCTTGGTGATGCTTGGTAAGGGAGGTGGAATTTACCTATAAATTTGGCACTCGTATTGTAAATGAAAGAGAGCTCTCAGATTCCAACTTTAATAAATCTCTCATTCTTCCTCTGATTTCTTTGACTTATATATTCATGTGTTTTTAATTTTACAATGGGAATTGCATAAATATCTGCTGAAGTTTGATAAAATTACACAAATATGGCAGTTTTGATCATATGTATACAAACTTCTCTTAACATTTGAAAATTGTTATATAAATATCCCATGCCGTTTGATGTATCTGTTAGTTAATGAACAAAAGTGTAAAAAAGTCTAAAATACATTTTATTTTTATTTTAAACAAAATAATAAATTCAAAATAAGATAAAAAATATTAAAAAATCTTTTAGAAAAATATGAATGTATCTTAAATCTGAAAGTTGAAAAAAAATTCATCTTAAAAAAAAAATTAAAAAAAAACTCATCTTCAAAAATAAATTAAAAAAAATTTAGTTTGTGCAATTCCCCCTTGATTTAAATAGATTTAAAATTTAAAATTTATTTATTGTTAAATTGTTTAAAGAGTTGTGCTATCGGCACCACTACTACCGGACTATTTAAGTCTCACTTTTTAAAATTTTGATTTAATTAAATAAAATTATATGGTTTTATTCATTTTTTTATTTATTTCCATGGCTACCATTTTATTTATTTTTCAAACTTAATACACCCCATATCTTTTTCAAACAGAGAAAAAATACACTTCATCTCTAATCTTTATATATAATTTTCTCACATCCATTCGTAGGATTTTTTTCTTCTTCTTATTTTATGGTAAAACTATCTTTATTAGATGCAATTTTTTTTTTTTTTTTTGTAATCAGTTGGATTGTTGGAAGTAGATTGTGAACGTGATATTAATCGTTTGATGACTTTTTTTTAGCGATTGAGTTAGAGTTGTGGTGTGGTTTCGTTTTGTCAGAGATTAGGTTTTTTTGGTTGCGATTCTTGGTGTGATTTCCTTGTTTATATATTTTTTAAATAACATTAAACTAACTTTGGAAGATTCAAAGTGAAACCTACAAAAGAATTGATACAAATTATAGTATACCTGAAAGATCTAAAATAAAATAAATCGAGAGAAAAAAAAGTAGTAAGCATGGATCTGGAATTTGAGAAGAAAAATAAAACAAACATGTGAAATAATAAAATCAATAAATACTAATTAAACATGGTAAATATGAGATCGATATCTAAAAGAAAATATAAACAAAAAAGTAATAAATCAATAAATACTAAACATGGGAAACATGAGATCTAGATGTGAAAGAAAATATAAATAAAAATAGAAAATATTCAATGATTTAAAATAATCTATGTCATTAAAACTTTTGTTATTAAGATTTTGAAACAAAGAAAGTGAGGTTTTATTAGTTTTAGTTTGTACAAGATTTTTTTAATAAAAAATTTATATCTATTTAAGTAATTTGATAAAGGAAAAAAAAGAATACTAAATAATTTAAAAAGGGAGGCATAAATAGTTTAGTGGTGGGGGTGCCAATATCACCACTCTTGTTCAAAAAAACTATTTTTTTATTTGTAAAGGTGATTTTTTTTTAGGTTTCAGATTTTAGATGTATTCATGTTATCGTATATATATATATATATATATATATAATCTTATTTTTTATTTTTAAATTTTATTTAAAATTAAAATAAACGGTATTTTAGACTTTTTACAATTTTGACAATTGACTAATGGATCCATCTAACGGCAGTGGATGTTTGTACAACAATTTTCAAATGTTAAGGGAAGTTTGTATGTATATAACCGTATATGTACAGTTTCATTAAACATCGAAGGGATGTTTGTGCAATTCCCCGTTTTTACAATTGTACAGAAAAACTACAGTAGAAAGTGCCGAATTTCCTGTCAAGAATTTTAAGCAACTTTGTGCCAAACAGACCAATCAAACTAAGCTAATTTAATTAAAATGAAAAAAGATGTTTCATCAATGGCCAATTAATGCTATGTTTGGGATCAGTTATTTTTTTAAGCAAATGAGTATCGGTAAACTTATTAAAAACAACTTATTTTACAATTTGCTTTTCCAATAATCAACTTTTGAGAAGTTGGGTGAAGATTGCTTTTGGAAGTAGAAACTGAATTTTTACTTCAAAAATATCTAAAATGTCATCACTAAAATATCCTCCTCCGCTTCTGGCCGCCGTTTTCAGTTTTGGAGGAAATGACCTCCTCCATAAAATCTGATAATGAGGTTGGGATCCTACGAATCAGCTGGAAAAGCCGCTCGTGCTTTTGACAACCAGAACAATCCACCTCCGGCGACGACGAATGTGGTAGAAAGCAACGCCTAAAACAGCCCTCGTAAAAACACCCAAGAAAACAGAGGGCGGCGACGGTTGATAGAGATGGGATAGGCGACAACACATGACGAGCGACGACGATTGACGGAGTTGGGACCGGTGACGACACATGACGAGGTTGAACGAGCAGCAGTTAGGCGTGGGGTGGCAGTGGGTAGGGTATCAAGCAAACCGGGTCGAAGTCACGGGTTAGTTTATTTTGGACCCCTGGTCTGGTCTGTTCTGTTTTGGGCCTCTAGTCTATACAAACACGTTAAAATGATTGTTATTTTTCTTATTAAAATGATGTCTATTTTTATCATTTCATCAAATATATTTTCCACATTTTCAAAAGCAAAGCAATTTTAAAATTTAGTTTACCAAATGAAATAATACAAGATAATTGATTGAATTTTCTAAGTCCAAAGGATGAAGCTTAGATTTTATGATTATTGCTTTATATATTGTTTACAAGGCATACGTTAAGGGATTTCAAAATAAAAATTACAACGGCTATATTACAACTATCAAGCCTACAATCATGATATTACATATACAACCAAGAATGAAGGGATCATGTGTTGATTTTGAAAAGCAGTGATGTGGGCACAAATTATGTGCATTGATATTGGTCCAATAGTTGACTGATTATGAAGATTATTGATTTGGCATAATCTGAGGTTGTCTATTACACCCCCGCAAGCTAATGGAATGTTGACAGACCATTAACTTGTCCTTCAATGTAGTAAAACGAGCGCTAGACAATCCTTTGGTGAATATATCAGCAATTTGATCTTCATTTCGTATATAGCAAACCTTAAGTTCCTTTCCAACAACCTTCTCTCGGACGTAGTGATAATCAACTTCAATATGTTTTGTTCGTGCATGAAATACTGGGTTTGAAGCCAAAGAAATTGAGCTTATATTGTCACACCTAATGCGAAGCGTAAAAAGATAAAGTCGTAGATCTTTTAAAAGGGACCGTAACCATGAAATTTCCTTTGCGGTACTAGCAAGTTGGTGATATTCAGATTCCGTGCTTGAACTAGATATAGTCGGTTGCTTTTTAGCTCTCCATGAGATTGGATTATGACCAAGATACACACAATAACCACCGGTAGATCGTCGATCGATTGGACTTCCAGCATAATCTGCGTCAGAGTAGGCTTTAAGATGTAATGAGCCTGGCAGAAAAAATAAACCATGATCAAATGTTCCCTTAACATAACGTAAAATACGTTTGACAACAACCCAATGAGTGGTGGTAGGCCGATGCATAAATTAACACACTTGATCAATAGAGAAAGATAAATCGGGTCTTGTTAACGTCAAGTACTGCAAAGCCCCAACTATACTTCTATAATCGGAAGGATCTGAAAGTAGATCACCATCATTCAGATCCATTTTCTTGCCACTGGTAGCTAGAGAATGATATGGTTTGGCATCTTCCATTTTAGTTCGGCGAAGCAAGTCTAAGGCATACTTTGATTGTGTTAAGTGTAAACCTGATTCAGTAAAATTAGCTTCAAGACCTAGAAAATAATGCAAGTTACCAAGATCTTTCATAGCAAATAATTTTCCTAAGTTTGCAATAAGTTCCTTGAGGAGAGATTCACTATTACATGTAATAAGAATATCATCCACATATATGAGTAAAATAATGGTAACTTCATTTTTATAATATATAAAAAGAGAATAATCAATCGTAGATTCAATAAATCCAAGATTTTCAAGGTAGTCAAAAAAATGGTTAAACTAAACCCGTGGTGCTTGTTTTAAACAGTAAAGAGATTTATGAAGTCGACAAACATGATTGGGGAATGAAGGGCCCTCAAACCCTTTTGGTTGTCGCATGTAGACTTCTTCATTTAGGAATCCATGAAGAAATGCATTTTGAACATCCAACTGTCGAATTGTCCATTTTTTATGGATTGCAAGAGATAGAATAACTCGTATAGTAGTATGTTTCACAACTAGACTAAAAGTCTCTGTATAGTGAATTCCTTCTTGTTGGTGAAACCCATTAGCTACAAGTCGAGCTTTGTAGCATTCAATAGACCCATCCAAATTTCTCTTTATTTTAAACACCCATTTATTGGATAATACATTCATATTTGGAGTGTGCTCAACCAATGACCAAGTACCACATTGCTGCAAGGCGTTGAATTCGAACACATAGCTATACGCCATTCAATTTGTTTTATAGCTTGACTAAAACATGAAGGTTCAATCTGTTCAGGCATATGAGTTATTGTCAAAGCATATTTTCTATTAGGAACACGAGTACCTACCTTTCCTCGTGTAACCATAGCATGGGTAGTCGAGGATGTTGGAACTGGTATATCAGTTGTATGAAGATAATTTGGTGATTGGTCATTTTCTGTGGTGGTGGTCAATTGGTGATCTAAAACAGGGGGTTCACATATTGGTACATTTGAGTTAGGCACATATATGGAAGGGGGTGGTGTCATGTGAGGTGGTAAGGAAAATGATGAATTAATGGGAATTATTAACGGAGAGACGGTTGATTTTTCAGACAATTGAGAAACATGGTGATGATGCTTAAAAGGAAAAGAAAATTCATCAAAAATAACATGACGAGATAAATAAATTCGTCCATTATCAAGATCTAAACATTGATATCCTTGGTGATTGAGTGAGTAACAAAAAAAAAACACATTTTTTTGATCGAAATTGAAGTTTGTTTTTGTTATATGGACGAAGATACGGAAAACAAGCACAACCAAAAACATGAAGAATTTCATAATTTGGAGCTCGAAGAAAAAGTTTTTCATATGGGAAAATATTTCCTAAAACCTTTGTAGGAAGACGATTAATTAAAAACACAACAATATTAAAAGTATCAACCCAATATTGAGGTGGCATGCTAGCATTAGCTAAAAGAGTGAGACCAGTGTCTACAATGTGACGGTGCTTTTTTTTCGGCAACGCCGTTTTGCTCCGGAGTATGGGGACAGGATAATCGGTGAGAAACACTATGTTTTTCTATGAAATCTTGAAAAGATTTACCAATATATTCACCGCCTCCATCGGTTTGAAAAGATTTTATTTGACAAGAAAATAGATTTTCAACATATGTTTTAAATTTTACAAAATAATCAAAAGCTTCATGTTTAAAACGCATTGGAAAAATCCATGAATATTTAGAATAATCATCAACAAATAGAATATAATATTTGGATCCTTATATTGAATAACATGGAGGTGTCCATATATCTGAATGAATTAATTCCAAAGGTGAGTGAAAAACAGATGTTGATGCTTGAAATGGTAAACGACAACTTTTGCCCATAGGACAAGACTTACAAACAAAATTACTAGTAAAAGTGCCTTTAAGAGGCAACTGACATTGAGAGACAATTTGCTTTAAAATTTGTAAAGCAGGATGTCCTAACCGATGATGCCAAACTGGATGAGCAACTCGAACTCCAACAAAAGCAAATGGCTGAATTATTTTATTTGAATTGTAATGACTAAGCTGCATAAGATAAAGGATATGTTCACTCTTGCCGTAGAAAAGTGTCTTCCCCGTTTTTTCGTCCTTAACAAAAAAACCATTAGAGTAAAAAATAAAATAACAATGATTATCACGAGAGAATTGATTGACAGACAATAAATTAGCAGAAGCAGAAGGACAATGTAAAATATTATTCATATTAAAAGTAGAGGAATTATAAAGAAGCTGAGAAGAACCAATATGAGATATAGGCAAACCTGAACCATTACCGACCGCAACTTGATCATTGCCATGATACTCAGTTTGTATGGATAAATTGGAAAGATCGGATGTGATGTGGTTGGAAGCACCACTGTTTGTGTACCAAACTTGATCATCTTTATTCATATTTGTAGAAGCAACCATAGCTGTAAGCTTTTTGGTGGGTACACGACCTTCATATGCATGATCCATTCGATGATAGCAATTAATTGTTGTGTGCCCAAAACGACCACAAATCTGACATTTGTGTCGGTTGTCAGATGGAGATGAACTAGAATGTGGAGAAGGATTCGGGGAACGAGCTAGTCGTTGATGATTTTGAGAGGAGCGCTGTTGATTAAAGCTACCTCGACCACACGATGAGTTTGTTTTAGATTTAGGAGCATAAAAGGCAGTAGCTGTACTCTCAGATAAAACGGAATTTTGCTCATTAAGCCGCATTTCAGTGCTTAGCAGAAGACCAATAAAATCATCCAAGGAAATGGAAGTATCTCGAGTTTGTGTCGAATTTACGGTCACCTTGTATGCAAGACCAACATTATTCATAATTATAGTAATAAGATCATCATCATCAACAGGTTTTCTAGCAAGAGCTAAATTATCAGCAATATGAGTGATTTTATCGATAAAATCAGAAATTGATAGATCACCTCTCTTAGTGTTGTGGAGTTGATTTTTCAGTTGCAAAATGTGTGTTTTAGATTGAGATGCATACCTCTTTTCAAGGGATTTCCAAGCTGCATGAGAAGTTGATAATAGAGCCACCGTATAAAGAACACTCAGTGTTAATGATGCGTTGATCCAACTTAATATAAGTTGATCCTTTTGTTGCCACTCTGTGTATGTTGGATCAATGTCAATTGTATTGTTTCTAGAGGAATCGACCTTGAATTTCGCAGGACAAGATTTTGTTCCATCGACAAAACCAATTAGATTTTGGCTCCTGAGAACAGGTAGAAATTGTGCCAGCCAAAGAACATAATTATTTCTATCACGTTTAATAGAAACTATATGAGCAAGGTTGGGTACCACGACACCAATTGATGCACTGGAAGATTGCATTTTTCATAGAAAGGCCAAAAGACAGAAAGAAAAAAAAGGCCAAAATTGAAGAATGAATATGAACTAGTTGCAAATGGAGTCGTTAGACTGACGCTCTGATACCATGAAATAATATAAGATAATTGACTGAATTTTCTAAGTTCAAAGGATGAAGCTTAGAGTTTATGATTATTGCTTTATATATTGTTTACAAGGCATAAGTTAAGGGATTTCAAAATAAAAATTACAACGACTATATTACAACTATCAAGCCTACAATCATGATATTACATATACAACCAAGAACGAAGGGATCATGTGTTGATTTTGAAAAGCAATGATGTGGACACAAATTATGTACATTGATATTGGTCCAAGAGTTGATTGATTATGAAGATTATTGATTTGGCATAATCTGAGGTTGTCTATTACACCAAACACCTATCTACTTTTTTGTTAAGTTTATTATTTCTAAACTTAAGTTATAAGTGGATTATTTTTTAAACAAAATAATCCCAATCATAGTCTAAATTCAATGTATATTGTCTAATTGATAAAGCAGCCTCTTTTTTCTTTCCTTTTCGCTTGACAATATACGAACAGGTTTATCCTTATTTGGCTTTCACATCCTAATACTAGTGTTGCAGCGGTTTTCTCCCACTCTGTTGAAATTAAGACTTGTCTAGATAGAAATAAGCAAAAACTAGTCGTCACCCAGCAAAGGTTGAAATGACAAAATCATGAGGTTGAATGGGCCAAAGTGGACGGTATCTCATGGGTGATGGCCTTATATATCATCATATCGGTTGAGGTCAACATTGTTACGTGATGCTTGAATTTATTTATTTTTTCAGAGATTACAAAAGACATCCGAATGGATTAATTTTTGAATTTTTTTTAGGTAATGAGATTTTCCTAATTTTAAAAAAACTGAACGAGGCATCAATGAAATCGTTTTCGAACGGTTCCCAATTCTGAAGGCCAAAAGCTGAGAAACTTTAATCATCATGTGCATAGATGGAAATTTTGCAATCAAATCGCACTTAATTATGTTCTTAAGTTGTGTTCTTCCTCTTCTTCAAAATTGTTTTAAAAAATTTATGTTCTTATTTGCTTAATAAAATTATAATAGGAAAGTTCAGACTTTGTGTTAACTATATTTGATAAAAACTTTGACCCCCATTAATAATTTTCGAATTCGAATTAAGTATATGATGTTTCATATTGTGATTAAATAGACTACATTTTCTGATGTTACTTAATTAGAGGGATTGCATATACTTTGTTTCATTTATAATCTCTTAGTTTAAATGTTTAATAACTATTTTTGTCAATGATTAGAAGCCATAACAGAAAAAAAGAACTATAATCAATCCTAGAGAGGTACATTATCAGTACAAGAATCCTGAAATGCATAAAATCATTTTATTTATTACATTGAATATGTTTTCTTCTGATCTCAAGGTTACTCTTATTCCTCCTCATCAATGCTGGAACTTCAATTGGGTTCTTCCACTGATTCCCAAAACTCATCCTCATCATCAGACCTGATACCTTTTTCCATTGATTCCCAAAACTCGTCTTCATCAACGGAACTGAAACTTGCACTTGGTTTTCCAGTGTCTTGCGCATACATCAAACGAACCCCACACTTCTTCACCTTGCAACATTCAATAGGTTTCCCAAACGGTCCCTCAAGATAGAATTGGACCTCATCGTAACACAGTTCATCAATATCATCGAGATATATTGATGTGGAATCAAACCCCATGTACACATGATCTGACCCAATTTTATAGCATTTTCGACGAGATCTACTGGTGTGACGATCACTGAAAGTGCCATAAGAAACATCGCACTGCCCATCTTCAGATTTAAGTTTACAGTCAAAGTTAATATCCAGAAATGCACCAGTATCTTCGTGGTCTCAAAATGCCACCATAGCACACAGACAAAAACCCACAAAGTTATCATTCAACAAACCTGGTGGCAGTTTCACTGTTAGAAAAGATAACTTCGAAAGCTAAATCCTTTTGGAACCTCACTTCCAGGGAAACATATGACAATACTATGTGGTGTTGCAAAAAAAGATCCTGTACAACAAAAAAAGATTTTTTTTTTGTAACATTGTTGGTAATTCTAGTAAAAAGTAAGAACATAGTAAATCAAGGAAAGTGAGACAGAGCTCATCGAAATAATGTCCCTTACATAAAGTCGTCAAAGATTGTATTTGTTGGGATATGTGAAGCCAGAAACAAGTGGAGAAAACGAGTTCTAGCAGGTGGCTGATTGGAACGATTTATATACCTATTTGAGGTCCCCATTACCTAGCTTTTGTTCTTGTTTTCGAGTATATTTTGGTATTTGATGTGTTTGTGAGCCTTGTATAGGTACATGTTCCCTACGGAAGGTATTTGAGCTTAATTGAAGAGTTTTGGAGGTAAAATGACAGAATTTGGAATAGCTTATGCAAACACCCCAACTTTGGAAGGTCATATCTCTCTCCTCCAATCGAAATACGTCTCCCATAACCACTTTTCGGAAATCTCCGGAGGTCTTCTTTTCAACGCACTTTAAAGATCACCATTCCGAGATTGTTAGAGAAAGTTATGACCATTTTCATAATAGTGCGCAGAGGTATGGTACGCAACCGCGCGAGACCAATTTGCAAACCGCGTTTTGTACCGCGTAGAAGGGCAGCAACCTCCAAAAAGTGATGTGCGGTTCGCGGTGTTGATGCGTACAGCACATCGTACATTACATCTTGTCAGAAATGCATTTTTCAGCCATTTTCAGAGGGGTATTCTTGTCTTTTCACCCAAAAGTCTTGCCCTAACCTCCCACACTATAAATACCCCATTTTCTCTTCATTCTTGACATCTCTCTTCACCTTTCTTCCCCTCTTTTCCCCTTCTCACACCTCTTCTCTTCTTCTTCCATTTTCTTTCACCTCTTGCTCCCATGGAGGTTTTTCCACCATGGGAGCTCACCATACACCTTCACCTCACCATTATACACTTCCTCCATCCATCTTAGAGTAGATTACAAAGGAATTAGGAGCTAAAACCGAGCTAGGAAGGCTAGGAGCATCTTTGGAGGACTTGTCTTCAAGGGTTTGCTCTTATTTACTCATTTATTTGTATTTCTTGTATTCTTTGATGTATTCCACCAATTTAGGGATATTGTAAACCTACACTTGTGTAATAAATATATTGATTGTTCTTAAATTCATTTGGGTTTTGTTTTGCTCTTTGACATATGTGTTTTTATGCTCTTAATATGATATGTATGTGTATGAATTGTTAGAAATCAATACGTGTCCATGATTGGGTTTAGGAGTAGTTGTAATTTAGAATAGAAATTATATACCCATGGATGTTGATTGATTGATTGATGGATGACTTGAAATTCCATGTATTGAATAATTTGAGTAAAATGGATTTTAGCCCCAGAGAGTAGAAAAGGTTTCAGTTCAGGCTTTTAGTTGCTAAATTGACCTTGGTTTATATCATTGTTCTTAATGGGTCTTTGTATTAAGACACGATTATCCATCCACGTGACAGGATTGGGTGATGAATTGATTGTGGGAAAATTCCCTAATCAAGAGGATGAACCTTTAACCTAAATTGAATGTTCTTAATGATATAACAATCACATTGTTGCATATAGTTGTTAGGTAAACTTGTTTCCCATGTTTAGCCATCCTAGGGAGTTGACTAAACCGAATCTTTGACATAGAAGTAAAGACCACCGACATTTTTCTTGTGCTTGTGTTGTTATATGGATGTTTTGAGTGCTTAAAGCCTTTGCTTAATTGATCACTTTGTAATTGATCCATGGTTAGATGCTATGTACCGAGAGGAGACACATTTGACAATGCTTAGATAAACATTCACTATGCTTGACTAGAAAGTGCTAGAACCACTAGGCTAGCGTATAGGGTTCGATTTGTATTCCACGTGCTTAATGGGTTCATATATATTGTCCGGATTGCTCGAGAGAGATTTCAGGTATATATGGATACTATCTCTAAGACATCGAGAGAGATTAGAGATTAATTAAGAGGATACGAGCCTATGATATACTTGCACATTTGAGGATTAGGTGAGTCTAGAACATAATTAGGAGGATTGTCACGGTTGAGTCGTTTCCCTAGTGTAACCACATTTCATGTATATCTCCATTCCATATATCATTGTATATATCATTTATATAAGTTATTTAGTTATATTATTATTCACTTTTCTCACACACGCAACACACGAGTCCGCTTGGAGTGTTGTAATAATAGCTAGAACTAGAGACGATCGGTGAATCCCACCTCTCTGTGGATCGATCTCTTGCTTGCCGCTGTGCTAGTCTCTGTGACTTGCGCCCTTGCGATGCCGAACTTAAATTTTCATATTTGATGACACTGCAACGACATGTCTCCATCAGTGGCGCGGCGGCAACCGCGGAGGAGGCAAGAGCTCGGACCGTGGCACACACAACGGAGAAGTCCATGCGTGACATGCTGTGGGTACCGCGACGCAGGCAACATGCACACACCTCGGTCTGTGGAGCGGTATTCCACATATGAATCATGCGTTGTGGACTGCGACGTAGGCATGTGCCCACACAACGGTCTAAACGGCGGTAGAGATGAAATTTGCGAGAAAGGAGGAATCGTGTGCAAACAAGCAATTGGAAAAGGAAATAGATTCCAATTGGGATTTGGCTAACCCTAGTACTCCCACATAAATACTACCATTATTTGTATTCCACTGAGAGAAGAAAAAGAGCAGAAAAATAGTACGTAGTGTATGAGAAAAATTGCTAGAGAGAGAGCAATTGTAGAGAGAGACTGAAAGAGGGTCAGAGAGATTATAATCAACTCTGATAAATAGTGGATTGAGTGCAGTGCGCTCCGTGGACGTAGGCAAATTGTTGAACCACGTAAAATATTTTGTGTCTTTTTTTCTTATTGCTTTCTATTTTGTGTTTAGATTTGTGTGTTTGTAATTTCTTATCGACAACAATTGGTATCAGAGCTCCGGGTTAGGGCAAATTATTTTTCACACAAATCTAGGTTCTCTCGAGGTCGTCTATTTTATCGTGGAGATGGAGTTAGAGAAGGAAACACACAAGATTGAGAAATTCAATGGTTTGAATTTCAGCTTCTGGAAGATACATATAGAAGATTATCTGTATCAGAAGGATCTGTATTGGTCGATACAAGAGAGACCAAAAGATATGACCGATGAAGATTGGGAAAAGAAACGGAAACCGAAGAACATGGATGATGATGACTTTGAACTCCTGGATAGGAAAACATTGGGAGCAATTCGTCTCAGTTTGACGAAGCAGGTCGCCTTCAACATAAAGGATCAAAAGACAGCTAAAGATCTAATGGATACCCTATCATACCTATACGAAAAGCCTTCTGCGGTAAGGAAAATCCATCTTGTCAAGAAGTTACCAACCTTGAAGATGACCGAGGGTTAGAATTTTAAAGATTTTCTGAACCAGTTCAATGAAGTAAATGACGGGTTGTGTTCTTTATCTATGAGGTTTGATGAGGAGTTTATGACGGCGTTTCTACTCACCTAAATGCCAGAAAGTTGGAAAATGACATGCCAGTCGATTGCCAACTAGTTCGGGAAAGAAAATTGAATCTTCAGCAGGTTATAAACATAAACATGATGGAAGAGATCAGGATACGTGAAGAGGGATTAGGGGCGTCTACATCTTCAGCATTGAATTAGGAAGGTAGAAAAGGCAGAGACAGAAATCGGAATACAAATCAATGGGGAAGATCAAAGTCAAGAGGTAAGTCCAAGTCTAAGAATCAAGTCAACTATTCAGGAAACCATCAACAAGGAAAAAAGGATGCAAAATGCTGGAATTATGGTAAGAAAGACCATCTCTTGTATGAGTGTAGATCTGTGAAGAAAGATAAAGGCAAGAGCAGTACGAATTGTGTATCGGAGGAGTCAGATGACTGCCTTATCTGCTCGTTGGAAAGCAAGACGGAGTCCTGGGTCTTGGATTCAGGAGCGTCATTTCATACCACACCTCACAGGGAATTGCTCGAGAACTACGTCTCCGGAAATTTAGGTAAAGTGTATCTTGGTGACGATCAAGCATACGACATTACCGGGAAGGGATGTGAAGATTCAACTGCAAGGGTCAATTTGAAAGCTTGACAATGTAAGGCATATACCAGACTTAAGGAAGAATTTTATCTCTATTGGGTAACTGACGTCAGATGGTTTTGACAAGACTTTCACAGGTGATAAGTGGAAGATTTCGAAAGGTGCAAAGATAATCGCCCGAGGAAGTAAGAATGGGTCACTTTACACAACCATGGATGGTTGTGGTTCAGTCGCTATGGCGGAAGGCAAAGATGATCCGAACTTGTGGCACCAGAGGTTTGGGCACATGAGTTCTCAAGGGTTGAAGTGTCTGCATTCGAAAAGTAAGTTGCCAGATTTGAAATGTGTTGAGGTTGATTTCTGTGAGAGTTGCATTCTAGGAAAACATAAACGAGTGAGATTCAAAAGGACCGGAAGAACACCGATAAAGGAGAAACTGGAACTAGTGCACACCGATGTTTGGGGTCTAGCTTCAGTCTCATCAACTGGAGGTAAACTGTACTTCATCACGTTCATCGACGACCATTTTAGAAGGGTATGAGTTTACTTTCTAAGGCATTTGATGCTTTCAAGAGATGGAAAGCCAAGGTTGAGAATGAGACAGGTTTGAAGATCAAAAAGCTGCATTCAGACAATGGTGGAGAATATAAAGACAATGAGTTCAAGAGGTTTAGCTACCAGAATGGGATAAAGCTCAGTAGAACAATTCCTAGAACCCCACAACAGAATGGCATAGCAGAACGGATGAACAGGACATTGACTGAGAGAGCCAGAAGCATGAGGCTGCACTCAGGGATGCCAAAACAGTTCTGGGCAGAAGCAGTCAATACAACATCATATTTGATCAACAGAGGACCATCAAAGCCCTTGAACCTCGCTATAACAGAAGAGATCTGGACTGGGAAAGAGTTAATACTTTCTCATCTTAAAGTGTTTGGGTGTGTTTCTTATGTACATGGAGGTGATCACGCGCGGAGTAAGCTAGACACCAAGTCAGTGAAGTGTACTTTGGTGGGCTATGGAGAGGATGATTTTGGTTACAAGATGTGGGATGACCATAACCGCAAGATGATCAGAAGTAGAGACGCTGTCTTCAACGAAAGGTGTATAAAGACAAGAACACACAGATGTCTGAGCTAGAAGAGCTAGAGTTTTTGGACCGAATGATGTACAGGATGGAGGGATCATGGAACACATTAAACAGAATGATAAAGAGCAAGGTGTGTAGTCCCAGGTACAAGAACCAATCCCACCTAGAGATGTTCCAATGACACAGGTCCAAAATACATTAAGAAGATCAACTCGAACTCCTATACCAAATAGGAAATACCTGCACTACATGCTGCTGACAGATGCAGAAGAACCTGAGTGCTATAATGAAACTTGTTAGAGAGAAAATACTAGCAAGTGGGAGCTTGCAATGAAGGATGAGATGAAGTCATTGGCATCTAACCGAACTTGGGAGTTAGCCAAGTTGCCTGAAGGAAAGAAAGCCCTACAGAATAAGTGGGTGTATCGGATCAAGGAGGAACTTAACGGTTCCAAGAGATACAAGGCACGACTCATAGTCAAAGGTTTCCAACAAATTGAAGGTATCGACTACTCTGAAATTTTTTCTCCTGTTGTTAAACTAACTACGATCCGGTATGTGTTAAGTATTGTCGCAGCAAAAGGGTTATATCTGGAGCAGTTTGATGTGAAGACTGCCTTTCTTCATGGGAAATTAGAGGAAGAGATATACATGAAGCAACCAGAGGGGTTTGCGGAAGATGGCAAGTATAAGTTAGTATGCAAGTTGACAAAGAGCTTGTATGGTTAAAACAAGCTCCCCGACAGTGGTACAAGAAGTTCGATGGGTTCATGCAAAGGAATGGCCACTTGAGATGCAATGCTGACCACCGCTGCTACTTCAAGAAGGTTAAGTCTAGTTTTATAATATTGCTACTTTATATTGATGACATGTTAGTAACCTGTGCAGAGCAACTTTCAAGTGAAATTGAGATGCAGGATTTGGGTCCAGCAAAGCAAATTCTTCGAATGAGGATTAGCAGAGACAAACATGAAGGTACATTGAAGCTTTCACAAGCAGAGTACGTTCGAAAGGTGTTACAGAGATTCAACATGGGAGATACGAAACTGGTGAGAACACCTTTGGCTAGTCACTTCAAGTTGTCCAAGGATTAGAGTCCGAAGACGGAAGAAGAAAAAGACTTCATGGCTAGAGTTCCTTACCCTTCAGCCATTGGAAGTCTAATGTATGTCATGACTTGTACAAGACCAGACATTTCCCAAGTAGTGGGAGTTGTGAGTCGATACATGTTCAACCCAGGCAAGCCTTACTAGGAGGCCGTGAAATGGATCCTAAGATACCTACGGGGTACGACGGAAATATGTCCAACCTTCAAGAGAGATGAACTTAAGCTGGAAGGTTATATGGATTCTGATTTTACTAGAGAGGTGGATCACAGGAGAAGCACCACCGGTTATATGTTTACAATTGTGAGTACCGTAGTTAGTTGGGTTTCCCAGTTGCAGAAGATAGTGACAATATCTACAACTGAAGTATAGTATATGGCTGTGACAGAAGCAAGCAAAGAACTGATATGGTTACAAGGGTTATTAGCTGAGTTAGGATTCGATCAGGTGATGAATGTGTTGCATAGTGACAGTCAAAGTGCAATACACTTAGCCTAGAATTAAGCGTTCCATTTCTTGGACCAAACATATAAACTTGTGCTACCACTTCATTCGATCGTTAATCGAAGAAGGAGTGTTGAAGTTAGTAAAGATTGCAGGAACTAAAAATCCGCCTGACATGTTAACCAAGCCAGTCACTAATGAAAAACTGGAGTTGTGCGCAACTTCAGTAGGTCTTCAAGAGTAAAGACATGAGGAATGAACACACTGTTATTTATCCATTAAGTCATCAAAGAAAGGATGGAAAACATCTATTGAGTTTCAGTCTTCAAGTGGGAGATTGTTGGGATATGTGAAGCCAGAAACAAGTGGAGAAAATGAGTTCTAGTAGGTGACACGGTGGCGACCGCGATGGAGGTAAGAGCTCGGACCACAACACACACAACGGAGTAGTCCAGGTGTGACATACTGTGCTTACTGTGGTACATGCAACACACTACGGTCTGTAGAGAGGTATTCCATAGACGAATCATGCATTGTGGACAGCGGCGCAGGCATGTGCCCACACAGCGGTCCAGACCGGGGTAAAGACAGAATTTACGAGAAAGGAGGAATAATGTGCAAACAAGCAATTGGAAAAGAAAATAGATTCCAATTGGGATTTGGCTAACCCTAGTACTCCCATATAAATACTATCATTTTTTGTATTCCACTGAGAGAAGAAAAAGAGCAGAAAAATATTGCGTAGTGTGTGAGAAAAATTGCTAGAAAGAGAGCAATTGTAGAGAGAGACTGAAAGAGAGTCAGAGAGATTGTAATCAACTTTGATAAATAGTGGATTGAGTGTGGTGCACTCCGTGGACGTAGGCAAATTGCCGAACCACGTAAAATCTTTTGTCTTCTTTTTCTTATTGCTTTCTATTTTGTGTTTTGATTTGTGTGTTTGCAATTTCTTCTCGACAACAGTATTTTCAGTAGACCCTTTTCAATGAGTACATTTTGATCCAATTTGGAACAATTGATCAAGTCAAATTTGAAGAAGGTATTGTAACAATACTATCTGGAACCGATAAACAAGATATTACTTCCAATGATATACAATTGTATGCGTTTGTAGATATCAGTGGAAGCTCTGGTAAAGATTGAAGTACCTCGCAATACTTGATGTCTAGGTCATGTAGGTTAGAGAGGTTTTTAATACTTGCCGGTATGCTTTCAAAATTGTTTCTGCCCAAATATAACTCATTCAAAGAGGATAGGCAACCAAGACTTTCCGGTAGCTTCGTGATGGCACAATCGGTTAGAGCTAGTTCCCTAAAACTGTTCAACCTTGATAATGGAGGCAATGACAAACCTACCGTATCTTGATCTTTGCATCCCTCAAAAGATAATTTTTGAAGATTGCTCAAATTTTTGATAGATGACGGTACTTCTTTCATAGCAGTTCCCTCTGTTGGAGAAAAATTCATAATATGTGAACCTTACATCGAGAGTTATTGAATTGAACTGAAAATTTCTTCGAACTATAGTTTGTGTTGAACTAAATGTTGCTGCAACCTGTAAAAATAGAAATTATATGCTTCAAGACACGTCATTATTGACGTTTTCCTTAAGACACTTTTTACCCCCACCAATCGGGTGTCGCACCGGGTTTTGCAAATATGTCTCCAAGATACAATGAAGCATCGGTGTCTAATGTCGTTGTGCACTAACAATATTAGACCGTGAACACCTTTGGAGTTTACAAGCTTGCCAAGATACGAAATTCTATCATTGCGCAACTGATAGAATATCTGTAATTTAATGCAAGAAAACAAAGTAAGAACATGGTTTTAATAAATAAGAGAAAATGGATAGGAGATGTCAGTGTCATAACTCTCTAAGTTAAACATATAGTTGTGTATTTTCACACAATAAGACAGACATACACCATTTGGAATAGTTGTGACTTTTTGTCAACAACTTCTGGAAAGTTGTGTCCTTTCCATTCCAATTCAATTTATTTGAAAATGTTCCAACAATCCCCTACCATTTTCAATATAAATGTAATTTGAAAATGTCTTGCACTAGCCTGAAAATATTATACATAAATGAAGGTGTCTTTTGGACTTGAACCTTCACTTAGTGAAAACACATCAGAGTTAGTCAAGGTCATATGATAGACAAGCTTTGAACCAGTGAACTTATACGATTAACCGGACATGTCTCACACATAATCTTTCTTTATCTCAGGTGTTCATATTTGCTGACGCGTGTAAAGGCCTTGCGTCTAAATCTTGGTTTTTTTATGAGAGCTTTAGTAACCAGCCAAGTTACATGGAGGATAACACCATCCTCGACACTCATATAGGTAGAAGTTATCAAAAAAGCTACTGTAAAAGCATTCCAACAAAAAACCTGTCATAAGTCTATTAAAAGTTAAAAAGCTTAATCTTCCCAATACATACAGGTACCAAGCACTTTCACCTTTAGGACGCATATATAAAATGTTATAGTGCTTGCAATCATAACTTATGATGTCCTTTGCTCATTGAACCCAAGATTTTGATGTTTCAAGTGTTGGGTTGAGTATCGATCACTGGTGATGTTTTAAACGCTGGCTTCAGTCTCATTCCTCTTAAAGTTTTAAGTATTAAATTGCTTGCAAGACTTTCTTTAAGAGGATTTGCCGGATTTTGGCAAGAGTTCACAAAATCTATGGTAAGTGCACCATTTATAAGCAATTGTATCACATAATTATCTCTTAGGCCAATATGCGTAAAGTTGCCATTATATATCTGGCTACAATTATATCACTGATCGGAATGATTTATATACCTATTTGAGGTCCCCATTACCTAGCTTTTGTTCTCGTTTTCAAGCATATTTTGGTATATTATGTGTTTGTGAGTCTTGTGTAGGTACATGTTCCCTACGGAAGGTATTTGAGCTTAATTGAAGAGTTTTGGAGGTTAAGGGATAGAATTTGGAATAGCTTGTGCATACATCCCAACTTCGGAAGGTCATATCTCCCTTCTCCGATCGAACAACATCTCACATAACAAATTTTCGGAGAGCCCCGGAGGTCTTCTTTCCAACGCACTTTACAGATAACGATTTTGAGTTTTTTAGAGAATGTTATAATCATTTTTGAAATGGTGTGCAGAGAAGTACGGTACGCAACCACGCGAGACCAAGTTACGTACCGTGTTTTGTACCGCATTTTTGGGCATCAAGCTCCAAAAAGTGATGTGCGGTTCACTGTGTTGATGCGTACAGTATATTGAACCACACTTCTGGGTAAAAATGCATTTTACAGCCATTTTCAGAGGGATATTCTTGTCTTTTCAACCAAAAGTCTTACCCTCACCTCCCACACTAAAAATACCCCATTTTCTCCTCATTCTCGGGAGCTCTCTTCCCCTATTTTCCCCTCTCACGCTTCTTCTCTTCTCTCTTCCATTTTCTTCCATTTTTTTTCACCTCTTGCTCCCATGGAGGTTTTTCCTCCATGAGAACTCACCATACACCTCCACCACACCACTTTACACTTCCTTCATCCAACTTAGAGTAGATTACAAATAAATTAGGAGTCAATTCGAGCTAGGAAGGATTTGGAGCATCTTTGGAGGGTTTGTCTTCAAAGGTTGTCTCTTATTTGTTCCTTTCTTTGTATTTCTTGTTATCTTTGATGTGTAACCCCTATTTGGGAATATTGTAAACCTTCACATATGCTATATATGTATTTTGTTACTTAAATTCATTTGGGTTTTGTTTTGCTCTTTGATGTATATGTTTTTATGCTCTTAATATGATATATATGTGTATGAATTGTTAGAAATCAATATGTGTCCATGATTGGGTTTAAGAGTAGTTGTAATTTAGTGTAGAAATTATATACCCATGATTGTCGATTGATTGATGGATGACTTGAAATTCCATGTATTGAGTAATTTGAGTAATAGGGATTTTAGCCCCAAAGAGAAGAAAAGGTTTCAGTTCAGGCTTTTAGTTGCTAAATTGACCTTGGTTCATATCATTGTTCTTAATGGGTCTTTGTATTAAGACACGATTATCCATCAACATGACAGGATTGGATGATGAATTGATTGTGGGAAAATTCCCTAATCAAGAGGATGAACCTTTAATCTAAATTGAATGTTCTTAATGATATAACAATCACATTGTTGCATGTAGTTGTTAGGTAAACTTGTTTCCCATGTTTAGCCATCCTAGGGAGTTGACTAAACCGAATCTTTGACCAAGAAGTAATGACCACCGACATTTCTTTAATGCTTGTGTAGTTATATGAATGTTTTGAATGCTTAAAGCTTTTGCTTAATTGATCACTTTGTAATTGATCCATGGTTAGATGCTATGTACCAAGAGGAGACGCATTTGACAATGCTTAGATAAACATTCACTATGCTTGACTAGACAGTGCTAGAACCACTAGGCTAGCGTATATGGTTCGATTTGTATTCCACATGCTTAATGGGTTCAGATATATTATCCGGATTGCTCGAGAGAGATTTCAGGTATATATGGATACTATCTCTAAGACATCGAGAGAGATTAGAGATTAATTAAGGGGATACGAGCATATGTATACTTGCACATTTGCGGATCATGTGAGTCTAGAATGTAATTAGGAGGATTGTCACGGTTGAGTCGTTTCCCTAGTGTAACCATATTTCATGCATATCTCCATTCCATCTATCATTGTATATATTATTTATATAAGTTATTTAGTTATATTATTATTCACTTTCATGCACACGCAACACACGAGTCCGCTCGGAGTGTTGTTATAATAGCTAGAACTAGAGACGGTCAGTGAATCCCACTTCCCTGTGGATCGATCCCTTACTTGTCGCTGTGCTAGTCTCTGTGACTTGTACCCTTGCGAGGTCGAACTTAAATGTTCATATTTGACGACACTGCAACGACAGGATCGATCCATAGGAAGTTGGGATTCACCGACCTTCACTAGTTCTAGCTATTATTACAACACTCCGAGCGGACTCGTGTGTTATGTGTGCGGAAAAGTGAATAATAATATAACTAAATAACTTATATAAATAATATATACAATGATAGATGGAATGGAGATATGCATGAAATGTGGTTACACTAGGGAAACGACTCAACCATGACAATCCTCCTAATTACGTTCTAGACTCACCTAATCCTCAAATGTGCAAGTATATCATAGGCTCGTATCGCCTTAATTAATCTCTAATCTCTCTCGATGTCTTAGAGATAGTATCCATATATACCCGAAATCTCTCTCGAGCAATCCGGACAATATATATATGAACCCATTAAGCAAGTGGAATACAAATTGAACCCTATAAACTAGTTTAGTGGTTCTAGCACTTTCTAGTCAAGCATAGTTAATGTTTATCTAAGCATTGTCAAATGCGTCTCCTCTCGGTACATAGCATCTAACCATGGATCAATTACAAAGTGATCAATTAAGTAAAAGCTTTAAGCATTCAAAACATCCATATAACTACTCAAGCAAAAAAGACATGTCGGTGGTCTTTACTTCTAGATCAAAGATTCGGTTTAGTCAACTCCCTAGGATGGCTAAACATGGGAAACAAGTTTACCCAACAACTACATGCAACAATATGATTGTTATATCATTAAGAACATTCAATTTAGATTAACGGTTCATCATTTTGATTAGGGAATTTTCCCACAATCAATTCATCATCCAATCCTGTCTCGTGGATGGATAATCGTGTCTTAATACAAAGACCCATCAAGAACAAAGATATGAACCAAAGTCAATTTAGCAACTAAAAGCCTAAACTGAAACCTTTTCTACTCTTTGGGGCTAAAATCCTTATTACTCAAATTACTCAATACATGGAATTTCATGTTATCCATCAATCAATCGACAGTCAAGGGTATCTAATTTCTACTCTAAATTACAACTACTCTTAAACCCAATCATGAACATATATTGATTTCTAACAATTCACACACATATATATCATATTAAGAGCATAAAAACACATGCATCAAAGAGCAAAACAAAACCCAAATGAATTTAAGTTACAAAATACATATATAGCACATGTGAAGGTTTACAATATTCCCAAATCGGGGTTACACATCAAAGATAACAAGAAATACAAAGAAATGAGCAAATAAGAGACAACCTTTAAAGACAACCTCCAAAGATGCTCCAAATCCTTCCTAGCTCGAATTGACTACTAATTTCTTTGTAATCTACTCTAAGATGGATGGAGGAAGTGTAAAGTGGTGTGGTGAAGGTGTATGGTGAGCTCCCATGGGGGAAAAACCTCCATGGGAGCAAGAGGTGAAAGAAAATGGAAGAGAGAAGAGAAGAGGCATGAGAGGGGAAAAGAGGGGAAGAGAGCTCCCAAGAATGAGGAGAAAAGGGGGTATTTATAGTGTGGGAGGTTAGGGCAAGACTTTTGGGTGAAAAGATAAGAATATCCCTCTGAAAATGGCTAAAAAATACATTTCTATCCAGATATACGGTACGATGTGCTGTACGCATCAACATAGCGTACAACACATCACTTTTTGGAGCTTGCTGCCCAAAAACGCGGTACGCAACTTGGTCTTGCAGTTGTGTATTGCACTTTTCTTCGTACTATTACAAAAACAGTCATAACTTTCTCTAGAAACCTCGGAATTGCGATCTGTAAAATGCGTTGGAAAGAAGATCTTCGGGGCTTTCCAAAAAATTGTTATAGGCAATTTAGTTCGATCTAAGAATAGAGATATGACCTTCCGAGGTTGGGATGTCTGCACAAGATATTCCAAATTCTTCCCTTTAATCTCCAAAACTCTTCAATTAAGCTCAAATACCTTCCGTAGGGAACATGTACCTACACAAGACTCACAAACACATCAGATACCAAAATATACTCAAAAACAAGAATAAAAACTAGTGAATAGGGACCTTAAAAGGTATATAAATCGCTCTGATCAATACCCCCAAACCTATCTTTTGCTCGTTCTCGAGCAAAACTAGAACGAAAAACAGTTAAACAAAATAAACGTAATTAAAAACTATGTTAGTCTAGTCCTTTTTCGTAAGAAACACGATGACACTTAGCACGTGCCACAAGCCTTTCAACCACTAGGCGTTCCCTAGATGGAGAAGTTTTGTCTTCTGAGGGCTTACAGATACAAACACCTACAAACGTATTACTCTGCAAGAAAGTTGAGATGCAATCCAAACATACCAAATAAAGAATACATGCATGCTAGTATCTCAAATATACCAATCAATAACAATGCTTCACACAATTCAAGTATGCCAATACTTAGGATGCTTTCGGTTTACAAAACAAAAATGCTCGAATGCTCGAATGCTCAAGATAAAATTCGCCTCTACTCTAATCCTCACCGAATTTCAGCCTGATTTTTTCACTCAGAACCTATGCGATCACTCTCTAACAAACACATGCGATTTGGAAGTTATGTTTATGGAATCTAATATATCGCATATGAGTATATTCAATGAAGCACATTTTATAGTGATGGATCTCATGGAAAGAATTGAAATGTCATGAACGTGGAAAGAGCATACATTGAGTCATATTCCCAATATAGACTTTCTAATAGATCAAATGGACTTTCCCTCACTTGTATTAGGGCCAAGGTGATTTGTGGTGGTATATGGGATGGAAGATATGGTAAGAGTGGACAAGATAAAGTTACTAATCATGCCAAGGTGTTTATACATATTACAATACTTTAGTTAGCTCTAAAACACATTACATCACAAGTGACTAGGCACTAAACTTTAATTGTACATTTGTGCTACACTTGTACTCATTGGTAAGTAACTTTACATTTGAAGAACTTGAAGGCTTAAGTGTTTATAATTTACACTTACTTTCTTGTGGAAATTGTTAAAAAAGACCACATATAACATGGAAAATTTGTTTTTAACCACATACGAAAATTTATTCGTTAATAACCACTTTTTGAAAATAATTTCAGTGTATGTCCATAAAATACCAAAATACCCGTAATGTTAATTTTATTTTTTCTCATCTTTTCCATAGTCCTCTTCTCATCGTCATCTTTCACCACCGCCCTCTTCTCATCTTCGTGGTTGACCGAAGACAGTGGATTATTGTATCCATACCCATTTTCTTCTTGTACAAATCGAAGACAGTGGATTGTTGTATCCTGCAAATCGATGAGAAGCCCACCATTGTTGAAGATTTGAAGCAAACCATTGTTATAGGTTTATAAGTTTTGAACAAGTTCTCTGATTTGCCATAAATCGGTTGAATGTGTGTAAATATCTTCCATTTATGATAGTTTGAGTTCAAAACAATTAGTATAACATGATTTTAACGTTATTGCATTACTGTTGTGTGATTTTGTGAAGAGTTTGATGAATTTAAGTTTCATGTTTTTTTTTCCAGAACATTTCAAGTTTCAGTTGTTCGTAAACTTGAAATATTTTAAAAAAACAGAAATCATAACTTGAAATCTGCTATAAAAATTCAAAATGTTGATAAAACTTGAAATTTAGAGATATTTATAGAGATATAAAGCATGATTTCAAGTTTAGACCCCAGAAAACTTGAAATGTTTATAGCAGATGTGTAAACACCTTCCATTTATATAGTTTGAGTTAGAAACAGTTAATATAACATCATTTAAAGTTATTTCATTACTGTTGTGTGGTTTTGTAAAGAATTTAAAGAATTTAAAGAATTTAAGTTTAATATTTTTTCCAGAACATTTCAAGTTTCAATTGTTCGTAAACTTGAAATGTTCTATAAAAACTCAAAACGGAACTTGAAATCTTCTATAAAAATTCGAAATGTTGATAAAACTTGAAATGTAGAGATGTTTGCAGTGATTTAAAGCATGATTTCAAGTTTAGATCCCAGAAAACGTGAAATGTTTAGAAAAAATGGAAGTGTTTTGTAAACCTTAAAATCTGACATTTTTCTTACAATTTTTTTTTTCTAGATGAATGGATTACAGTGTGGTAATCAACTATGGTGGGTAGTGGGATGATTTACAATATATGGATGGTGATACATTTGTTGAGATGATGTCAATTCATTTAAATTATTTAGAGTTAGAGAACTTGATATAATTGCTGAAATGCGCGAGCAACATGATCTGCAACTTTTGTACACCAAAGCATGGCAGGCAAAATAAGACTATTTTGTATGGGAAACCTGAGGACATGCCCGTTAGTTGACCACTCCCTACCTACGACGGGTACTCTCACTGATGGCGATACTACTAATTTGTAATTTTCTTTATGTTTATGTTCTATTTATGACCACTCATTTGTAGTAGGAATTTATTTCATGTATGAACACTATTATGTAAGTTTATTTCATATATAAACTCTAGTTTGTAAGTGTATTTCATGTTTTATTATTATAGCTAGGAATGTTCTGATATGAAGTTCTGAAAATATTACAAGTTGTAATTTGACATTAAAGTTTAGGGTTCCTGCTAATTAAAGCATGATTTCAAGTTTGGTTCCTACGATTTACAACATGATTTCAAGTTTGCTATTTATGTTTAAAGAGTGATTTCACGTTTGGACAAATCCAGTTCAAAATGTCTGTCAACATAACAATACATGTTTAAAGTATGATTTCAAATTTGGTTCTTACGATTTAAAACATGATTTCAAGTTTAATTATTATGTTTAAAGAGTGATTTCAAGTTTGGACAAATTCAATTCAATATGTCTAACTGTCAACACAGCAGCACCAGTTTCAAGCGTGATTTCAAGTTTGCTACATACGATTTAAAGAGTTATTTCAAGTTTGCTGCACAAGTTTGGGAAAATCCATTTCAAAATACTCAACACTATCAACAACACTGTATAACTTGTTTCATTTTGCAATTCAGCATCAAAACCTGTTTCAAGTTGTTCACAATTTCTTACTTTTGTCTCTTACCTATTTCTACCAGAAATGCAAAACGAAATTTAGCATCCAACATAATATCCGGCCAACCAAAACAAAAGACCCTACACAATAATCAAGGTGGCCAACCAACTATCTAAATGACGCAAAATAAACAAAATATAGTTGGTATCCCTCATCTCCGGGAACTCCGTCTAAGGTAAAACCAGGTCCTTCACCTTCTGAAGGGTATTATAGGGTGCGAACCATTGATGCTACTTTCCTATGTCTCTTACTACGTCTCCTGTTCTGCTCCTGACCATAAAAGAAGACATAGTAAGAGACATTTCATGTAAAATATGACTCAAGCAGATCAGATTAGTGATCAAATCCGAATTATATTGCATTATGAAAAGATATTCATTATTTTCCAAAACTAAATATTACATGTGGCATGTTGACAGAGTATGTAATTTCATCAAAGTTGATTGAATATGGTTCAAATGGAATAACCATTCCTCTTTTCCTTATAAATAAATCACCTTGAGAGTAGAATCAAGCTTTCCAGCTAAAGCTAACAATAGTGTTGTCTTTCCAGAACCTAGAGGACCCAAAAGCAATGTCAATCTGCAACAACAACAAAAAATGACTGCATGAGTAATTAATTGCACACAATGTAGAAATTTAAAAACAAAAATGAAATGATAATATACAAATTGGGTTCTCACCGGCTTGGCTTTATGATTCCACTGACATTATTAAGGATTTTCAACTACTCCTTTCTACTTGGAATAATATGGAGATAGTTCAAGAAATCCTTCAAGCCAAAACATAGAGTTGAAATGTAAATTAAAATTTGACATCCAAGCATGGTCATATATAATATAATTCACAAAATTAATTTGCAGATTAATTACCTCAAGTATGTTTATATGGAAGTTGAGGAATGTAGGCAAAGCTCTGCTTCCTACATATGATTCGGCTTCGACATTTAGATGCTCAAATTGGACTTCGATTTTAGGGAGCTCAATTCCCACTCTTCAGTAAAATCCAACAACAAACACAATCACAACAAACTACAATATATATACATGTAAACATGAACATAGCTTTCTCTGGTTGATTGCCCAGAAATTAAATCACAACATTTATATATTCAAATGTTCACAACAAATTTCTTTATCACTTCACTGTCAAATTAACCACAACCCTAAAAAATGAAATCAAAATTGACCTAAGAACAAATTCATACGAAAAAAATCCACAAAAATCAAATGTTCTTAATAAAAACAAAATTGTGACGAGCAAAACCAAACCTTCAAACAAAAATCAACACTTCGTCGACCACCACGGTCACTGTTACTGTCGATAACCACGATCTCGATCTCCTCCACTCCGCCACTCAACGACGACAACAATGACCTTGACGACGATCAACACTTCGCCGATAACCACGAGCTGGCTCCGTTCTCTTCGACGACGACGATGAAGACTTCGGTGGGGATCTCTGCCGATGACGATGTCACTCTCTTCCTCAACCTTACGATGGCAAACCTCCTATTTCCCTTACCTCTCCACGATTGTGTTTCAAGAAAGTAAAAGAAAACCTAACATTTTCCACTGATTTTTACCTTTTAAGTATATATATATGGGGGAATTGAGGTAATTTCTTAAAAATATGTCTATTAATGAATAAAATTTCATATATGGTTATAAACAAAATTCTAATAACTTCAATGGCTACTTTTGATTTTCTCTCTACTTTCTTTTCTTTCTATTTTGTTTTTAGCCCTTGCCTTTGCACATTTACACATAATTGCCTAAGTACACATTTACAAAATTTAGAGCAAAATATAACTTCTCTAAAGCTATACACCTTAACATGATCAATAACAAGGGTATGACTTGTGTTAAGGTTGGAAGGTGTATGTAGGTTTAGTATTTGGCCTCAAATTTTTACAATGTAAGCACACATAGGGACGTGGGAGTGTATGGGCTATTTATGGAGTTTAAGAACACACTCAAATCCAAAATCATTTCTAAAAGTCCATCTAACAAGGGAATACAAATCTCAACAAGCAATCCATATGATAAAGTTCTATGACAATCAATGCAAATTTGAATTACAATGAGATCACAGTTAAGAACGAAATCGGAAAGTGTTTAAAGAGTAGAAACAAAACCCACAAAATTTTCTTTTTAGGCTTAAGTGTAGCTCACAGGTAGTCTCCACTATTTTCCTAAGCTAAACAAGCAAAGAGTTCTATCCACCTCAACATCAAAAGATTGACACTATACAAGAAAATTTAAGTGATGCACAGAGATAAAAGCATACTATGCATATCTCTACTGGCACACAAAAGAAAGCAACTCAACATGGAGGCCAAAAATTTTAAAAACTGTCGAAATTCAAGTTCGTCTATTGTCCACTCTTTGGTGCGTATCTTTAAAAGAACTTAATATCATTTGATAAATTTTAACACCATAAATTAGACATATAAATACACATGTTTCATTTAGAAAATATTTCGAAATTCAAATTGGAAAAGTGTGAAAATGGACGATGAAAACAGTGTATGTGCAGTTTCGAAAAACAGGGCATCTCCCTTGACCTTTGATCGAAGAAATGATCATAACTTTTAAATCGTCACCCAGAATTTTGTGTTCTTTATATATTCAGAATCGTAACAAAAAATCGAAGAACACAACGTGGGTAAAAAAATTAATTTCCTCACCAATTAGAACAATTTTAAAGAAACATTTGCCTCAAGAATATTCAAAACAGGGCACTTTTTCAGAGATTTGAAAATTGTCAAAAACAAACACCTCAAGATCTAAGCACAACACAAATCCACTCTTAGATCTAAACATAAATGAAAATAAAAGAAAATAAGCATAGCATTTCTAACATTAAATGCATGGGCGGTTCCCGTCCAAGTCGATAACTATTCTACAAGCACTCAAATTAAAGCTCAAAATTTAGAGGAAACCTCTTGTGGCTGCAGCCACATGGCCTTTGTGGCGTTGCCGTTTCACTTGGAGAGTTGTTGCGGTGCGATAGACGCACACCTAGCTCTCAAGAGTCGTGTGGTCTTTCTAACCTGATAGTTTCAATTCCTTGCACAAGCACAACTCAAAAAGTAATCAAATGCATATGCTATAAATAAAATAACAAAACACGACTAACAACTCCATAACCTAGCCTAAACATTGTTTTGCACACAATGAAAGACATGAGTAAAAGAGATGCTTATTTTTAACATAACAATCTACTCCGTAAAACAATAAAAATCAGTAAAATGGAAGCTAAAACTATCAACAATCAATGAATGCACTACCTCCCCGGCAGCGGCGCCAATTTGACGAGGACACGTCGTTGCAGTGTCATCAAATATGAACATTTAAGTTCGGCCTCGCAAGGGTGCAAGTCAAAGAGACTAGCACACTGGCAAGCAAGGGATCTATCCACAGAGAGGTGAGATTCACTGACCGTCTCTAGTTCTAGCTATTATTACAACACTCCGAGCGGACTCGTGTGTTGTGTGTGCGGAAAAGTGAATAATAATATAACTAAATAACTTATATAAATAATATATACAATGATAGATGGAATGGAGATATGTATGAAATGTGGTTACACTAGGGAAATGACTCAACCGTGACAGTCCTCCTAATTACGTTCTAGATTCACCTAATCCTTAAATGTGCAAGTATATCATAGGCTCGTATCCCCTTAATTAATCTCTAATCTCTCTCGATGTCTTAGAGATAATATCCATATATACCCGAAATCTCTCTTGAGTAATCCAGACAATATATATGAACCCATTAAGCAAGTGGAACACAAATTGAACCCTATACGCTAGCCTAGTGGTTCTAGCACTTTCTAGTCAAGCATATTGAATGTTTATCAAAGCATTGTCAAATGCGTCTCCTCTCGGTACATAACATCTAACCATTGATCAATTACAAAGTGATCAATAAAGCAAAAGCTTTAAGCATTCAAAACATCTATATAACTACTCAAGCACGAAAGACATGTCGGTGGTCTTTACTTCTAGATCAAAGATTCGGTTTAGTCAACTCCTTAGGATGGTTAAACATGGGAAACAAGTTTACCCAATAACTATATGCAACAATATGATTGTTATATCATTAAGAACATTCAATTTAGATTAAAGGTTCATCCACTTAATTAGGGAATTTTCCCACAATCAATTCATCATCCAATCCTGTCACATGGATGGATAATCGTGTCTTAATACAAAGATCCATTAAGAACAAGGATATGAAACAATGTCAATTTAAAAACTAAAAGCCTAAACTGAAACCTTTTCTACTGTTTGGGGCTAAAATCTCTATTACTCAAATTACTCAATACATGGAATTTCAAGTCATCCATCAATCAATCGACAATCAAGGGTATCTAATTTCTACTCTAAATTACAACTACTCTTAAACCCAATCATGGGCACATATTGATTTCTAACAATTCATACACATATATATCATATTAAGAGCATAAAAAAACATACATCAAAGAGAAAAACAAAACCCAAATGAATTTAAGTAACAAAATACATATATAGCACATGTGAAGGTTTACAATATTCCCAAATCGGGGTTACACGTCAAAGATAACAAGTAATACAAATAAATGAGCAAATAAGAGACAACCTTTGAAGAAAAACCCTCCAAAGATGCTCCAAATCTTTCCTAGCTCGAATTGACTACTAATTTCTTTGTAATCTACTCTAAGATGGATGGAGGAAGTGTAAAGTGGTGTGGTGGAGGTGTATGGTGAGCTCCCATGAAGGAAAAACCTCTATGGGAGCAAGAGGTGAAGGAAAATGGAAGAGAGAAGAGATGAGGCGTGAGAGGGGAAAAGAAAGGAAGAGAGGTCTCAAGAATGAGGAGAAAAAGGGGTATTTATAGTGTGGGAGGTTAGGGCAAGACTTTTGGGTGAAAAGACAAGAATGCCCATCTGAAAATGGTTGAAAAATACATTTCTACCCAGATATGCGGTACGATGTACTGTACACATCAACACAGCGTACCACACATCACTTTTTGGAGCTTGCTGCCCAAAAACGTGGTATGCAACTTGGTCTTGCGTGGTTGCGTACCGCACTTCTCTACGGACAATTACAAAAACGATCATAACTTTCTTTAAAAACCTCGGAATCACAATCTGTATAGTGCGTTGGAAAGAAGACCTTCGGGGCTTTTCAAAAAGTGGTTATAGATGATGTATTTAGATCGGAGGAGAGAGATATGACCTTCCAAAGTTGGGGGTGTCTGAACAATCTATTCCACATTTTGTCCTTTAACCTCCAAAACTCTTCATTTAAGCTCAAATACTTTCTATAGGGATCATGTACCTACACAAGACTCACAAACACATCAATAACCAAAATATACTCGAAAACAAGATCAAAAGCTAGAAAATGGGGACCTCAAAAGGTATATAAATCGCTCTGATCAATCACATAATTATCTTTTGAGCCGATATGTCTACACTTACCATTATATATCTAGCTATATACTTTTACAATGCCGCATCATGATTATCACAATTGATAATTTATGAGACATTGGTTTTGGCTACCAAAGAATTTATATTATAAATTCCTTAACCACGGTCTCTCTATGATGTCATTAAAAGTTCAACAATCATGGTGGATCTACTAAGCAGGTCTGCTTCTTTGAATTCAAAATAGCTCATCCACCAAATGTGAGGAATCCACCCTCTTTTGGTTATATAATCATTTTTATATGTTGATTCAAATGACATCTATAAATCTTTCCGGTACTAAATGATAACCAAAATATGTATATCAAAATTCATAGTATATATTAGTTTGATACACTTAAAATCCTATACAATACTCTTAGTGTGGATGACTAAGAAAATATGTATACACATTTTGTCTTTATATGACAAAATATTATCATGCCTAGTATATATCATGATATATATAAGATGCAATGAGTATACTCGATTTGAGATATCATTTTCCTTGTATAACATGTGTAATGTCTGCTTTCAATTTACATAAATGTACTTCATTCTTAGTATGATTGGGTAAACAGTAGGCCATTATCATTTTGATAATTTCAATACCCAAATTCACATACACAAGCAACATGATCATGTCTTTCACATGAAAATAATTTATTGAGTTCTTACTTCTCACTAATTCTAATAAAACATATCATTCACATAAAGACATATAATTGCATATATTTACTATTATTTTCATTCTTTCCTCATAAGTAAGGGAACCTAACTTGAGACTATAATTTGTCTCACATGTATATTTCTAGTTTATTTTACTAGATACACAATAACGCCAGAGTCGAAGGATTTTTTTATTTTTCTTACCTATTCACCTCTCCATATATCAGGAGGATTTCAATTGGTATTTCATTTACTTTAATTACAACCATTTTCACACAAATGTATATACAGTAAATATAATTTATGCATGCATTGCAAATGAATCTAGTTTCATAAATAACATATCTAGATTCTTTAAAATTAATCTCAGATAATTATATGTTAAGCTTAATCATTGTACATCATTATAATTACTGTGTTCAAACTTAGAATGACATGCATTTCTTATTTCATATAATCTATTTGCACTTTACTAGTCATGTGGGTAAAATCCGTGCAAAATAACAAATAAAATTTGCACGTATTGCCGAATAAAATAAAAATGAATAAATCACTTTACTTGCTATATGTTCTGCATATCATTCACTAGATGCCTTTTATTTATTTTCACTTTAAAGATTCTTATCTCAGAAACATATGCATTTCAAATTTCACAAGATCAATTTGCATTGCAAATTTATTCATAAGGTAGAGTTTCAATTTCTTGGGTAAAACAAGGGTCTAACACACAATTCATAAAAAGTAGAATAATTTCTTAGTGCATGTATACTATACATTATGCACACATTATCAATCCTCTTACTATCTAGAATTAAGACTTAGTGATGGAAGTTTTGACCTCCATGAAAATGCGTGCACATATGGAATTCAGTAGAATATACAAATACATACCTTATTTTTATAAATTTTGTGAATTCAATATCAAACACTCGAAACATAAATTTTGTACTATCGTAGCATAAATAGTGTCTTAAGATTGTTGTAGAAAAGTTCGGAATGTGTGTACCTTACATCGAGAGTTATTGAATTGAACTGAAACTTTCTTCGACCTATAGTTTGTGTCGAACTAAATGTTGCTGCAACCTATAAAAATAGAAATTATATGCTTCAAGACACGTCATTATTGACGCTTTCCTTAAGACACTATTTATCTCCACCAATCGGGTGTCGCACCGGGTTATGTAAATATGTCTCCAAGATACAATGAAGCATCGGTGTCTAATGTCGTTGTGCACTAACAATATTAGACCGTGAACACCTTTGACGTTTACAGGCTTGTCAACATACGAAATTCTATCATTGTGCAGTTGATAGAATATCTGTAATTTGATGCAAGAAAACAAAGTAAGAACATGGTTATAATAAATAAGAGAAAATGGATAGGAGATGTCAGTGTCATAACTCTCTAAGTTAACCAAATTCTTGTCTCTCTCAAATGGTGTAGGAATTGGCATTTCATAGAGTGCTTTGCACCCATTCACGAAAAATTGCAACCTTTGTTGCTTTGCACCCGTTTACGAAACAATGCAACCTTTGTTGCTTTACACCAATTCATGAAATGATGTGACCTTTAAACATAAAGTTGTGTATTTTCACACAATAAGACAGACATACACCATTTGGAATAATTGTGACTTTGTGTCAACAACTTTTGAAAAGTTGTGTCCTTTCCGTTCCAATTCAATTTATTTGAAAATGTTCCAACACCCACTTCCTCAAAGTATCTCAAATTTATTATAGATGATGGTACTATCTCATCAGGCAACTTGTCAAGTTTTGAGAAACGAGTTAGATTAAGATGTTCATGAGATTTCAACTCAGAAATGTTGTTTGGAAGACTTTTAAGCTTTTTAGAGCTCGAAAGATCCAATTTAACAAGTTTGCTTAGACACGTAGACAGATGAGGGGAGTTCTTCTATAGCACTTGCATACAAGTTTAGCACTTCTATATTACATGGCAATTCAAGCAACATCTTGATATTTGAACAGTAACTGATCTGAAGTTTTCTAAGAGATTTCAAATTAGTGCAGTCTAGAAGGCCCCTAAGCCGTTTGGAATTGATTAGATGCAGGTCGTTCAGCTTATTGAGATGTTGAATGGATGATGAAATTTCACATAGATTTGTGAAAGATAGATTCAAGCTCACAAGATTTGGGGCTTCTGAGAGGTCTTGACAATTGGTTAGGTGCTTGGACCAAGAGGTTGATTTCTTTCAAATTAATAAGTTGCTGCAAGTTAGAATATATTTATAATACATTAATAATCAACACAAATTAGAATCTCCGGATAACAACAAAAAGATTAGCACACACACATATAGATAAATAGATAGATATCAACTATTTAACTTGTAAGCCATTCCATAGTATTTGATGACAACGATTTGAATGGGATTCCAAGCCAATGGATATACCTTAACTTAGTAAATACAGATTCAAGACCATCAAAAACGTGCACCATATTCTTATTTTGAAGTGAGCTATCGAACTTTAAGAATCTCAGTCTACACATCTTCATGAAAACACATGGGTTTAAATGTATATTTCCTATTTAGACATATCCAAGGAATAGCCTCTATTGATTCAGTCCCCTGATATATATATATATAGCATTGAGTATATAAAAGTATTTTCATAATGTGACTGCTAAGAACACATTATTGGAAAAGAGTATTCACTTGTCATAATTTTTGTTTTAAATCTTACCGTTTTATCCGTCAAAACACTGTAAATGTCTTTGTGATGCCACATCGTACTACGTTTGCCTAGATCAGTACTAGATTCCTGTCGAATAGTTTCTCTACCTATTGCCTGTAGCAAATCATGCATTGTTACCGTGTTTTTTGTTATGGTTGTTGATGTTTATCTCAAAGTAACATGTATTTGTATTTGGGGTATATTTATAATTTGGGGTTTTATTGGGCTATGTTGTCATTAGTTAAAAGTCTCACTATATAAGTACGTTGTTAGTTGAGCTTTTAGACTAAGTGTGTGCAAATGTGTAGAGACAACAAACTTAGAGAGAAAAATCTAGAAAAAAGAGTTATTGTAAGGTTGAAGGATTGGGACCTAGAGGGAGAGAGAAGGCTTGTGGGATATGGGTAATCTCTTATACTTGTCATTCTTATTATCTAGTGAAATCAGTGTCTCCGTGGACGTAGCCAATTTGGTGAACCATGTAAAAAATTGCTTGTGTTGTGTTGCAGTTTTTTTATTTGCTCTTGTTGATTGTGTTTCCTAGTTGCTTGTATTACTTTGTGTTCTTATTAGTCCATTCAAACAAGGTCTTGGAATGAGTTGGTGATAGTTTTCGATTTTGCATACAAGGAGTTCGACGTAATTACCGAGTGAACTCAAGAGAAGTGTTGTCACACCGCTTACAAGTGGTATAAGAGCTTAGGCTATTTTGGGTTGTTTGCAATGGTTGAGAGGGGTAGTACATCGTCCAGAAGCTTCGGTGGGGTGAAGTTTGAAGTGAAACCATTTGATGGCAAAGGAAATCAAACTTTACATTATGGCAAAGGAAAATGAAGAACATTCTTATCCAACAAGACTTGTATTTCACGGTTGATGGGGTTGAGAAAAAGTCCAAGGATATTTCAACGGAAACGTGGAAGGTGTTGGATAAGAAGGCTATGAGTTCCAATTGAGTTGCATCTTTTCGTTGAAGTGATATGCAATGTTATGGACCAGAAGAGTGCCAAAGGGACTTGGGAGAAGCCTGAGAAGCTTTGCATGGATAAAACCTTGTCCAACAAATTGACTCTCAAAGACCAACTCTAAGGGCTGAAAATGGAGAAGGGTGGAGATGTCATGTCACACTTGAATGACTTTAAATCATACATATAACTATATCAGAAATGCCACCTTTTTTTATGTGCGTTGCATTGATATCACTGCTTTAATAAGTTAAGTTTAAAAAGAACATATTATGGTGAACTACCCAAATTGCCATTAAATAATCAATTTTTAATTTTCTTTGTACTTCTATCTCCACACTTTGATCAATCACTGATAGCAATAACTCCTCTCTCTCTCTCTAATAAACTTGTCTGAAAATCGATATACAACTTGTCTGAAAGTCGACGTGTTTCAGCATAACAAGGTACTTTGAGTCTTGTAACAATTTATCCATTATGTTCGAGTATTTGTGTGACATGAAGTTTGAACCTTTGAATTTTGAATCTTTGAGATTTTTTAAAGGTTGTCCGAGACTTTATTTATAGCGTCCGAGCCTTTGTGTAAATTATCCGAGACTTTGTCTAAAGGTTCCAAGCTTTTTAGTAAAGGCTTCGAACTTTTTAGTAAAGGTTTCGAGCTTTTTAATACAGGCTCCGATCTTTTTAATAAAGGCTCGAAGCTTTTTAATGAAGCTCGGACACTGTTTTTAAAAAACACGAACCTTAAAAAAAAAGTCTTGGACACAATTTTAAAATGCTCGGAGCTTTTAAAAAAACAAGCTCAGAGCTTTGAAAAAAAACTCAAAACTTTGAAAAAAAAAGCTTGGAGCTTTTAAAAAATAGTTTCGACCTTTCACAAAAATGTTCGGACACTACAAAGTTTAGCCAACCTAATTTTCCTAAAGAAAAAACTCAGACATGTTTCAAAAAGCCTCGGATTTAGTTCAAAAAATCTCGGAGATTCAATGTTAAACAAACCTAATTTTCTTAAACAAAAAGCTCATGCGTGTTTCAAAAAAGATTGGGTTAGGTTCAAAAAAGCTCAAAAATATTTCAAAAAGCCTCGGAAGCTCATAAATTCATCTTCCTTAAGGTTCTGAGCCTTTTGTAGTTACATTTTCGAGCTTTTTACTAAAGACTCTGAGCATTTTGTAATTACATTTCGAGCCTTTTAAGTACTGGCAAAAAAAAAAGCTTCAGGGGCGCTTCCCCCATCGGGAGCTGACCGGGCAGCTCGACCACTGTGAGCTCATCTGAATGCATCTGCACCTCCACTCTGTCGTTGTTCGAGTGATTGCCTGAGTTTCAATGAGACTTTCTCTCTCTACTTCACAACTCTGTTACTGTAAAATGAATGAAACAAATCTTATGTGGAACAACTATTGTAGGTATTTTTGCCCATTCATTATAATATGTGCATTTTAAACTTAAGTTATTAAAACAGTGACAATATTGAAATACCACCTCCAAAAAGTGTCATTTAATGTTTGAACCCTATTATATATATATATATATATATATATATATATATATATATATATTATTTTTATTGTTAGTTCGAACTGATATAAAATATACCAGTTTATTGTATGTGAATCATTGGATTTAAAAGACGTTTTGACCAATGCATGCAACAAAATCAAAACATTTAAATCCAATGACCAATATGTAAAGAACTAATATATCTTATATCAGTTCAAATTGACAATAGAAAAATTATATAGATATATATAGTGGAAATGGTGAGGAATGTCACCTTCTTGTTGGTCAATTGCAGTGATGTCACCTTTATAATAAGTTAAGTTTAAAAAGCACCTATTATGGTGAGCTACCGAAATTGCCCTTAAATAATCGATATTTTATTCTTTAAAGGCTGTCGTCAAATAAAGTTGTCTGAAAATCAATCACATACTCCATTTTTTCTTCACAAAACGAGCTCCATTCCAGATTTATTGTATTCCTGATATTGCACATATTCCATATTTTGCACAAGAAGGTAAAATAATATTTCTGATCTTCATTTCCATTTTTTATTGTATTCTGTTTGGTATATGATCGGTCTATTTCTGTACATGTTTTAGATCCCCATTTTCTATTATTTGTGCTCTGTTCTTGGGTAAAATTAGGTATTTTATGTGTTTGTTGAGCATGTATATGTCACATTCCATTCAAGAGGTGTTAGATGTTATTTTGGAGAAAAAGAGCAAAAAGTCGATTTTCGGCCAGTGCAGAACAGTCAAATTACGGGGCCAATATCTCTCAGATCCGATCTAATTGTGTGTCCTACTACCTATGGATTGAAAGCCCCGTAAGTCTAGTTTTCGAAGCACTTTACGGATTGCAATTCCGATATTTCTAGAAGAAGTTATGCGCAATTTAGTAACCGAAGGTCAGTGCTGGATAGTCAACCGCGGCCTAGACCGCCGTCCAGGCACAAGACCTAGCCAGCGGTCTATGGAGCGGTACTTGGCAGAGGATTTCCGCGGTCTGGACCGCGGCGACCTCCGGAGCGACCCAGGCCGCGGTTTGACGGATTTTTGGCCGAAAACCACTCCGAATTGGTCCAGAATTGTTCTAAAACTTCCCAAATCAAATTCTAATGATTTTAGAAGACCATAACATGTTTGGGAAACTTCCAAAACTCAAATTTTGAGTCAAAAATCAAAAGAGGAAATTCAATTTAGGAAAGAATTATCATTCCTTGTCTCATTCAACTTTCCCACTTGATGGATTTCCTAAACCTAAGAAGAATTGAGGGTTCACAAGGAAAAATCACTTATAAATACTCCATATTCTTTACAATTAGAGATTTTTTTCAGCCGTCCACCACCAATCCATCACAACACATCAACATTCATCTTTATACATCGAAGATTGAAGACGAAGAAGAATTCATCAATGGGTTTTATTGTTTCTTTCTCTTCTCTTTCTATTTTCGTCATGTGTAACTAATTCCATACTAGGGAATCAATGTGAACCTCTATGAATGCTCTTTGTTAGAATTGACTATATTTAATTAAATTAAGTTTTGATTCATTCAATTCATCCTATGTCTTAATTCTTATTTATTGTTAATGTATGATCATACGTTGGCATGATTAAGGTTGGAGTATTGATCTATACGTAATCTTAATTAATATTCAATTGAATGGATAAAACTGATCTTAGCATTGATCTATGCAAGTAGGTTTTGGTTCATTGTTCTTGCACTTAATAAGTTCTCGATTGTAGTTTGCGCCATTGATCTATGGGTAAATTGTAATTGAGAACATTTGATTCATCACAGGATCATACGGTAATAATCATACTTAAGATAAGAACGAACCCTTAACTTGATTAATATCTTTCAAAGTCAATTCGAAACATTGAGTAAACATAGTAGGGGAGCATTGATGACCTAGTACTTTCTCACCCTTGACCACATCCCAATCTTTTCAATTGTTTTCTTAGTTTTAATTTAATTTAGTTTTAGCTTTAAATCAAACTCAACAATTTCTGGTTGTTTTTAGTTTAACTTTAATTAGAATTAGATCTAGCCAAATAAATCACTTTTCCTGGTGGGAACGATCCTTACTTGCCGCTGTACGATATCTTTACGATTCGTGCACTTGTGAGTATTGTTTTTATAAACACGATTTACATCACATCAAGTTTTTGGCGCCGCTGCCGGGGATCAGTTGAATTTATTGGTTGTTTCTAGTTGCAGTTTTAGTTTATTTTTTTTTAAAGTAGTAGAGTCATTAATTAATAATTTTTATTCTTTTTTTTTCTTGTTTTTTTTTCAGGTACAATGGACTTCTACGGACATCACGCTTATGATGAGGAAAGAGAAACACTTCATGGATTTACTTTGCAACTAGCTGATTTAAGTCAATAGATAGAGGGGATGATTTCGATGACTTTGAGGAGAAAACAAGGGGTTTGCAAGATATGTGGAATGGTTGGTCATGATCTATGGGGCTGCCATTTGAGAGGAGAATTTCCAAAATATGTTGAAAAACATAATCAAGTGTTGAATTCCTACAACATGAGGCCTATGCATGAACGATTTGAAAATTGCTACAACATGAGGCCTATGCATGGACAATTTGAAAATTCCTATAATTTGGGGCCTATCAATGAATCATATGGAAATTCCAACAATCAGTGGTCGAGTTATGAACCATATGACAATACTTACAACTCGAATTGGAGGAATTATCAAGACTTCTCGTGGAGCAACAATAAAGTCAATACCTATGAGCAGCCGATCTCACCATCATTGGAGGATACAATGAAGCAATTTATACAAACTATGGACCAAAGGATGAATCAGCAAGATAAGAGATTCCAAGACAATGATGTGAGAATGCAAAATTTTGAAGCATCATTAAGAAAGATAGAAACACAAATTGGGCAATTGATAGAAGATTTTGAAAATGAGGAGCCTGAAGAATTCCCCTGCCAAACAGACCAGGATGTAGCTACCATTATCCCTTCAAATGATGAGATTATCAATGTTGCGAAAATGGCCAGAAATTAAATGAAAAAGTGCACACAACACAACAACACAGATATTTACGTGGTTCGGCAATTACCTAAGTCCACGGGAGGCAGCAAACTATATTATTTCAGAAATGATACAAAAACATAGTTTTTCTCAACTCTCAAGAACTCTCTCTGGAAGCACATAATACTGAATTGCTTCTTGCTGCTTACCTTCTCTTGCTTTGCTAAGGGTCTTATTTATAGGGGAAAGGCAAATACAACCCTCCCCATTTTCAACGTGGTGGTTAATGGTTGCCATGAATGTGGCCGGTGGTTTGGTTTCCACAATGTCAACAATGTAGGTTGTGGTAAATAGAAGGTGGAAGTTGAGCCAATTTGTCAACAATCTACACCTTGGCGAGAATCCACCGATCAATGCTGCCTCCATTAAGCCCTAGGCGATACGAGCTCGAGAGATATTGATAAAGTAAAAGCAATGTTGGAACTTGATCCCTGTTACCACCTTTGTTAACATATCTGCAAGATTGTCTACAGTTCCGATTTTCTGGAGTAAAATGTTCCCTTCATCTACTATTTCCCTAACAAAATGGTAACGTACGTCTATATGCTTGGTGCGAACATGATGGACTTGGTTTTTTGCCAAACAAATGGCACTCTGGCTGTCACAGAAAATCTCTACCCTTTCCTGAACAATGCCCAAATCCTTGATTAAACCACGAAACCAAATGGATTCTTTGAAAGCTTCTGTTACAGCCATATACTCTGCCTCAGTAGTAGACAAAGCCACTGTTGACTGTAAATTTGATCTCCAACTTACTGGTCCTCCTGCCATAGTGAACACATAACCAGTAGTAGATCAGTGCTTATCCAAATCACCAGCATAATCAGAATCAACATATCCTACGATATGTTTGTCAATCGTCTGATCTCTCTCGAACTTCAAACCAACATCTACAGTACCCTGGATATACCGTAGAATCCATTTCACAGCTTGCCAGTGGCCCTTACCAGGATTGTGCATGTAATGGCTCACCATACTTATGGCGTGTGAAATGTCGGGTCTGGTACACACCATTGCATACATCAAGGCACCAACTGTATTTGCATAAGGAACATGATCCATTTCCCTCTTTGCATCATCAGTAGTCGGTGACATCAGTGCACTCAGCTTGAAATGTGGAGCCAATGGTGTACTTACAGGTTTAGACTTGTTATCAATGCCAAACCTCTGAAGCACAGTCTTTAAATACTGAGTCTGTGTCAAACAAATGGTACCTTTTGCTCTGTCCCTTTGGATCTCCATACCAAGAATCTTCTTGGCCTCTCCAAGATCCTTCATGTCGAACTCTGAGCTCAATTGAGCCTTCAGCCTATCGATCTCCACCTTGCTCTTAGATGCTATCAGCATATCATCCACATATAAGAGCAAATAGACAAATGTACCATCTTGAAGTTTGCAAAAGTATACACAGTGATCAAAATGACTGCGTGTATACTTCTGGGTCATCATGAAGCTATCAAACCGCTTGTACCACTATCGCGGTGACTGCTTCAAACCGTACAAGGACTTGTTTAGCTTGCAAGCCCAATTCTCACGTCCTGGAACTTTGAACCCTTCTGGCTGAGACATATACATTTCTTCGTTCAAAGAACCATGGAGAAATGCAGTCTTCACGTCAAGTTGAGCTAACTCAAGATCAAATTGTGCAACTAAAGCCAATAGGATCCGAATAGACGAATGCTTGACAACTGGTGAGAATACCTCATTGTAGTCTATTCCTTCTTTCTGTGCGTATCCTTTCGCTACCAATCTGGCTTTGTATCTGATGTTGTCTTTGCCAGGAGCACCTTCCTTCTTCGTATAGACCCATTTACACCCTATAGCTCTTTTTCCCTTTGGAAGTTGTGTCAATTTCCAAGTTTTATTCTGGTGAAGTGATTTCATCTCCTCATTCATTGCCATCTTCCACTTGACATTGTCCGTACAGTCCATAGCTTCTCTGTATGTGTATGGGACTTCATCATCAGTCACTGGAAGAGCGTATGCCACCATGTCTGTGTAACGAGCAGGCCTCCGAATATCTCTTTTCGGTCTGTTGGTGGCAATAGATTCAGATTGTTGTCTGATCTCAGATAGTGGTGTTGTATCCTCCACCTCAACTGATATCTCGTCCTGGCTATCAAGATCATCATCAAAATGATCGACTATCGGAGAAGCCTTTTTTGAATTCTTGGGAATCTCAAACTCCACCTGTCGTTGATAATTTGGATTCTCATTCTCTGTGTCTCGAGGTGTCTGCTTCAACATTACAGATTCGTCAAAGGTAACATCTCGACTCACGATGATCTTCTTTGACTCGGAATTCCATAGTCTAAATCCCTTAACTCCTTCACTAAAGCCCACAAAAATATCTTTCTTGGCTCAAGGATCCAGTTTGGATTCAGTAACATGAAAGTATGCTGGACATCCAAATATATGTAACCGGTCGTAATCAGAAACATATTGTTTGGACCATACCTCCTTAGGAGTTTTCCCATCAAGTGCAGAAGCGGGTAGTCTGTTGATAATATGAGAGGCATACATCAAAGCTTCTGCCCAGAATGCCTTACTAAGGCCAGATTGAGAAAGCATACATCGAACTTTCTCCACCAAAGTACGGTTCATCCGTTCTGCAATGCCATTTTGTTGTGGCGTACCAGGAACTGTAAAATGTCTGATTATCCCTTCATTCTGACAGTATTTCATGAAAGGATCTGATTTGTATTCTCTGCCATTGTCTGATCTGAGCCTTCTGATTTTTCTACCTGTCTGGGTTTCAATCATCTTCTTCCATTGAAGCAATATATCAAGAACTTCATCTTTATGCTTCATGGTATATACCCAGACATACCTTGAGAAATCATCAATAAAAGTCACAAAATAATGTTTACCTCCCAGTGAAGCATTTTTGGAAGGCCCCCAAACATCAGTGTGAATGTAATCCAGTGTTGCTTTTGTACGATGAATGGCGGTGCCGAACTTGACTCTCGTCTGCTTTCCCATGACACAATGCTCGCAGAAATCAAGTTTACCTGTCTTGGCACCTTTCAGAATACCTTGCTTCACCAAACCTTGTAAAGTCTTCTCCCCGACATGCCTTAAGCGCATATGCCAGAGTCGGGAAGTATCAGATGGTTCATCGTCGGAACTGCTGGAGACTGCTGCTCTCCCTATGACTATGTACCCATCCAGGAAATATAGATTTCTCTGTCGAGTACCTTTCATTGCTAAGAATGCACCTCGTACAACTTTAAGGACTCCACCTTCCATGGTCACCTTGTAACCGCTGGAGTCTAAGACCCCTAGTGAAATGAGGTTCTTTTTCAAATCAGGGACATATCTGACGTCTGTCAATCGTCTGGTTGTACCATCGTGCATCTTCAAATGAATAATTCCTATCCCTTTCGTCCGACAGGTATTGTCGTTGCCCATAAGCACAACTCCCCCGTCAAGCTCCTGGAAGCTTGAGAACCAGTGCCTGTTGGGACACATATGATAGAAACAGCCGGAATCTAGAATCTATTTATTAGAATGGTTGTCTGATGATGAAACTGTAAAAGCTGAATCCTCTTTATCATCAGCTTTTTCTGCAACATTCACATTAGATTTGTCCTTGTTTGGACAATCTTTCTTCCAGTGCCTTTCTGATGACAATAGGCACACTCGTCCTTCGCAGGACGTCTGAATGATGATTCTCCTCTTGGCTTTGAGCGAGATGCTCCTCTTGATTTTGAGCGAGATTTACCACACTCACTGGGTATTCCAGATCTTCTGTTGTCTGTCCTGCCTCGGGAAACAGTCAGCGCTTCTGATGTTGAGTCTCTGTGATCAAGCTGATCCTTCTTTCGATACTCATTATTCACCAGAGCATTAGAAACGTCTATGAATTTAACCTCATCCTTTCCATATAACAGAGTTGTGGTTAAGTGTTCATAGGTATCAGGCAGGGAATTTAACAACAGTAGTGCTTTATCCTCATCGCTAATTTCAACATCTAAATTTTGTAAATCAGCGAGAATTTTATTGTAATTATCCAAATGCTCAATTATAGAAATACCTTTCTTGTATTGGAATCGAAAAAGCTTCTTCTTCAGGTAGAGTCGGTTCTCTATGCTTTTTGTCATGTACTTGTCCTCCAGCTTTTTGCAGAGACTTGATGCTATAGTCTCCTTCATGACAAAGTACTTCTGGTCCTTGGCTAGACACAACCGAATTGTTCCACAGGCTTGACGATTTACATATTTCCAATCTTCATCGGAAATAGCCTTGGTTTTGGAACTTAAAGCAATATTTGATCCTTCCCGGAATAAAAAATCCATAACTTCGCATTGCCACATGCCGAAGTTGTTGGTGCCGTCAAACTTCTCAATATCAAACTTTGCATTAGATATCGAGCTCCTTTGCCAAGAACTACTGGTTGATGTCGAGGTCGGTCAATTGATTGTTCCAAGTTTTCTCCAGCTTCTGGATCACCCATCGTGCCCGGAAAAAGAGTTTATAAAGCTTGAATAAGTCACAAACAGTACTTACAAGCGGAATTAGTTGAAACTGATGGCACAGTTGCGTCCGGAACGGTCGAAATAGTTGGAAATAGGTCCAACTCGGTCGAAAACAGGTGAAAATTGCACTGAGTTGAGCAAAAAATACTTCTGGACCGAGTTGACTCAGGAATATTCCGTTAGGCTAACGGAATATTCTCTGGTGGAAACAGAATATTCTGACTGATGACGTTTGCTGACGTGGCGAATGACTGGCGACGACGTGGTTGCTGACCGGCACTAACTGAGGTGACGTGCGCGCTCGTTCGTTGCTGACGTGGCCCGATCTGGTGGATATTTCTGCTGATGTGGCGGTTGGCGGGTGCTGATGTGGCGGATGACTGGAGCTGATGTGGCGGCTTTTGATGACGTGGCAGATGATTGTGCAACGATGTGGCAGCTGATGTGGCTGCTATAGTGTCGTCTTCTTTCTTGAAAAATTTACAGAAAAAAATCTGGAATTTTTTTAATGTTGACCGAACTTTGACCGAAGCTAGAGAGTTCGTTAGAGCTCCGTTTTAGATGCGGTCACCGGCGTTGGAATCGTATTTCTGAGAGGAACATAATCGTATCCTCCGAACAGCGATTCGAGCACTTCGAAAAACCAAAGCTGTGATACCAATTTGTTACGGAAATGGCCAGAAATTAAACGGAAAAGTGCATACAACACAACAATACAGATATTTACGTGGTTCGGCAATTGCCTACGTCCACAGGAGGCAGCAAACTATATTATTTCAGAAATGATACAAAAACAAAGTTTTTCTCAACTCTCAAGAACTCTCTCTGGAAGCACAGAATACTGAATTGCTTCTTGCTGCTTACCTTCTCTTGCTTTGCTGAGGGTCTTATTTCTAGGGGAAAGGCGGAGACAACCCTCCCCATTTTCAACATGGTGGTTGATGGTTGCCATGAATGTGGCCGGTGGTTTGGTTTCCACAATGTCAACAATGTAGGTTGTGGTAGATAGAAGGTGGAAGTTGAGCCAATTTGTCAACAATCAATACCATAGTAACCCATGAATTTTCTAACGATTTTTCTAGTGTTGTAGATGAAGAAGTTGAAAAGGAGGAGATGGAAGAAAAAGCGAAGGAAGCAGAAGATGTCCCTTTTGAGGCACCGCTCCTATACAAGGAACTCAAGCCTTATGTTCCTCCCATAGCTTTTCCGAGCAGCCTACACAACATCAAATGGAATAAGTGGTTTTCTGAACTTATTTCACCATACTTTATATTGAACATTTACTTGCCTTTGCTTATTGTGTGTAGGAACATGCCGACACGTGAAGTTTTTTTCCAAGATATGATCGCGCGCAAGCGTAAATTTGAGACATTGGTATTTGGTTGAGTTTTCCAAGCATCCGTCTTGCCGAGACGTTAAATAAAGCGCTTGGTGGGAGGCAACCCACCTAGGTAACTTTTGGGTTTTGTTTTAGTTTTTAGTTTTTACTTTTCTTTAGTTTTTTTTTTGTGTTTTAAGTTCTTGCCTTCCATATTTTTTCTTTATTTATTGTCCATGCTTTTAATGTCATATAAACATTGAGGACAATGTTTAGATTAGGTTTGGGGGTGTGAATTTGTGTTTATTTTATTTTTTTGAGCGATTTGTTCAAATCTACGAAAAAGTGCCCTGTTTTGAATTTTTTTAAGGCAAACGTTTTATTAAAACTGTATTCATTGGTTATGAAATAAATTTTTATGTCCACTTTAAGTTATTTATTTTTTCGATACGAATCTAACGGTATAAAGAACGTAAAATTTTGGACAGTGGTTCAAACGTTATGAATGTTTCTTCGACCAAAGGTCATGGGCGATGCCCTGTTTTTGTAAATCTGCACGTGAACTGTTTTCAACGTCTATTTTCTCATTTTTTCGATTCTAATTTTGAAATACTTTATAAATAAAAAGTGTGAATTTATATGTCTAGTTTCTTGTGTTAAAATATGGTTAAATTTTATTGAGTAATTTGAGATATATAAATTAAAGAACAGACGTAGGTTTTTTTAGAAAGTCACCAGTTTTGAATTGTTTGTCCTCTATTTTTCGATGCTTCTTTTGTGTGCTTTAAGAGCCGTAATATATGCTTTATTCACTGAGTTTAAATTAACGTCTTGCCACTTAGAGTAGTACATTGCATTTTTCAAAATTTATGGCATGCTCTTGATATGATAGTGGATAGGATGCTTAGTTGGATAGCCATGATTAATAGTGGAGACTACCCTTGTGAGTTCACTAAGCCAAAAAAGCGTACATAAATATAATTATTGAGGGTTCTTTTGTTTCTACTCCTAAACACTCATTAGGTTCTTAGCATTAGAAATTGATCTCAATAGGTTATGCATTGGATATTAAAGAACATTCATCATAAAAGATATCACATGTGGACTTTACTCTTGTTTTGGTTGAACCATTAGAAGTGATATAGGCAATGTGCGCTTTAACTCACTTAAAATGCCTTAAATATTTCCCACCTTATGTGTGTGCTCCATAGCCAATTTTGAAGCCAAACACTATAAGCTTTTTTCTTTCATCGCCCACATTTACTTAACCCCAATGAGCCATATATTAGTCATACCTTATAGCTTGGGATCATATTGAGGTGATGAAGATAATTGAAAAGAGTTAAATGAGTGATTTGTGATGTGCATGTACCAAGACAAAGCTAGAAGATCAAATGCAAAGAAGGTGTTGGAAGAACTATGTAATTGATGTACAATTTCTCATCTTATATATAAAAAAAAAGATAAATGAATGAGATCGAATATAAGTGAAAGGGAAAGAGCTTTATAATGAAAGTGATGAGAACTAAAAATCAACTCAAGAAGGAGAATGAACGAAAATTGTTCAAAAAGCCTAGATGCAAGTGGAATGAAGAATTTGAAGAAATTCGGCCAAGTATGAAGATTACCGAATAATTTCTCGATATGATCCTAGGTTTGTTTGTTATCCTTTTCCCGTTCTTTATTAACCTTCACCCAATGACCCCGTTACAACCAAAGAAAAGACCTAATTGATCTTTTGGGAATGCTAGCTCGAGAGTAGAGGTAAACATGTGCTCTATTTTGTTCTTAATATCTGATTCCGTTCATGAGATCCTTTGCATAAAATCAAACGTTTTTTTTTATATTCATATGTGATTATATCTTGAAATTTCTTGTGCATAAACTCCATTCGCATATGCTTGATGAGTGTATCTGCCTAGGTTCTGTGAGAAATTATGAGTGACATCCTATGAGAATTAAAGTCAAGGCGAATTATATCTATAGCGTTTGACGATGCGGTTTGGAAGCTAGAGTGTCTTGAGTATGGGCTTTTCATTAAAACTAAGCATGCATTCAAATTTGTGGCATAATTTTAGTCTTTATTCAGTGGCTCTAGCATGTATTGGTTTTGAATGGTGCATTTGAGTTTGCATCTTGATTATTTGGTTTTTCGTAGAAATATGTTTATGGGTAGCATAGCTGTAAACCCTCAGGAGACAAAACTCCTCCTACTAGGTACACCTAGAGGTTTAAAGGCTTGTAGCATACGCTCAATGCTATCGTATTCCCTACGAAAGTGACTTAGTTTATTTTTATTTTTAGAATTTTGTTTGTTTTTAGTTGTTGTTTTTATTCTAGTTTTGCTCAAGGACTAGCAAAAAATAGGTTTGGGGGTATTTGATCGGTCTATTTCTGTACATGTTTTAGATCCCCATTTTCTATTATTTGTGTTTTGTTCTTGGGTAAAATTAGGTATTTTATGTGTTTGTTGAGCATGTATAGGTCACATTCCATTCAAGAGGTGTTAGATGTTATTTTGGAGAAAAAGAGCAAAAAGTCGATTTTCGGCCAGTGCAGAACAGTCATATTGCAGGGCCAATATCTCTCAGATCAGATCTAATTGTGTGTCATACTACCTACGGATTGAAATCAACGTAAGTCTAGTTTTCGACGCACTTTACGGATCTCAATTCCGATATTCCTAGAAGAATTTATGCGCAATTTAGTAACAGAAGGTCAATGCTGGATAGTCAACCGCGGCCTAGACCGCCGTCCAGGCACAAGACCTAGCCAGTGGTCTACGGAGCGGTACTTGGCAGAGGATTTCCGCGGTCTGGACCGCGGTGACCTCCGGAGCGACCCAGGCCGCGGTTTGACAGATTTTTGGCCGAAAACCACTCCGAATTGGTCCAGAATTGTTCTAAAACTTCTCAAATCAAATTCTAATGATTTTAGAAGACCATAACATGTTTGAGAAACTTCCAAAACTCAAATTTTGAGTCAAAAATCAAAAGAGGAAATTCAATTTAGGAAAGAATTATCATTTCTTGTCTCATTCAACTTTCCCACTTGATGGATTTCCTAAACCTAAGAAGAATTGAGGGTTCACAAGGAAAAATCACTTATAAATACTCCATATTCTTTACAATTAGAGATTTTTTTCAGCCGTCCACCACCAATCCATCACAACACATCAACATTCATCTTTATACATCGAAGATTGAAGACGAAGAAGAATTCATCAATGGGTTTTATTGTTTCTTTCTCTTCTCTTTCTATTTTCGTCATGTGTAACTAATTCCATACTAGGGAATCAATGTGAACCTCTATGAATGCTCTTTGTTAGAATTGACTATATTTAATTAAATTAAGTTTTGATTCATTCAATTCATCCTATGTCTTAATTCTTTTTTCTTGTTAATGCATGATCATACGTTGGCATGAATTTAGGGATTTGATAATTTAATGATTAAGGTTGGAGTATTGATCTATACGTAATCTTAATTAATATTCAATTGAATGGATAAAACTAATCTTAGCATTGATCTATGCAAGTAGGTTTTGGTTCATTGTTCTTGCACTTAATGAGTTCTCGATTGTAGTTTGCGCCATTGATCTATGGGTAAATTGTAATTGAGAACATTTGATTCATCACAGGATCATACGGTAATAATCATACTTAAGATAAGAACGAACCCTTAACTTGATTAATATCTTTCAAAGTCAATTCGAAATATTGAGTAAACATAGTAGAGGAGCATTGATGACCTAGTACTTTCTCACCATTGACCACATCCCAATCTTTTCAATTGTTTTCTTAGTTTTAATTTAATTTAGTTTTAGCTTTAAATCAAACTCAACAATTTCTGGTTGTTTTTAGTTTAACTTTAATTAGAATTAGATCTAGCCAAATAAATCACTTTTCCTGGTGGGAACGATCCTTACTTGCCGCTGTACGATATCTTCATGATTCGTGCACTTGCGAGTATTTTTTTTATAAACACGATTTACATCACATCAGTATAACATTGTATGAACATTTATGAATATGTTGCCTGAATTTTTTTATGTTGATGTCCTGGAGTTGCAAACTTTTTACAAAGAATGAATGAACATGTATGCATATTTTTTTGTATATATATATTTGGGCGAGTTGAGTTGTAGTGGTGCAAACAAGTTTATAATCTTGGGCATACAAGGTGAAAATGTTTTAAAAATAGGTCGAAACATTTGTAAAAAAGCTCGAAAATGTGAAACCGAGTCTCGAACAAATTCTAAAAAAGCTCGATTCCAAAAATAGATGTTGGATACGCAAAAAGAAAAGGCTCGATCCCTGGAAAAAGGCTCGATCCTTGGCTAAAAAGGCTCGATCCTTCAGAAAAAAGCTCGATCCTTGGCAAAAAAGGCTCGATCCTTCAGAAAAAAGCTCGATCCCTGCCAAAAAAAGCTCGATCCCTCACAAAAATAGCTCGATCCCGCACACAAATAGCTCAATCCCTTTTGAAAAAGGCTCGATACAGCACAAAAAAAGCACGATCCCTCACAAAAAAGCTCGATTCCTCAAAAAAGAGCTCGATCCCTTTCAAATAGGCTCGAGGCATATGAAAAAATGCTCGAGCCATATATTAAAAAGCTCGATTATGTAGAAAAAGAGCTCGGTCTTGAACAAAAAAAGCTCGATCCCGTTAGAAATAGCTCGGTCATGTACAAAAACGGCTCGATCATGTACAAAAAAATCTCGATCCGTTTTTTAAAAAAGCTTCATATGTTACACTTTTGATTTTTGTTTAATCCTTTATAATTGTAAATTTAATATGAAATATTTTTTTTCCTTATTAATGTTTTTTGATGTTGGTTTTGACAGGACAATGGATAGGGTGAGAATAGTCATATCTTACAACGGTCGATGAGAGTAATTACCAGACGGAAATCAGAGGTATTTAGGTTCCGATAACCAAGGTTTGTATGTGTCAAAGAATTTGAGTTACGATGAACTGATGTCGATCGTGCAAACCATTGTGAAGTTTGATAAGAACAAATACAGTGTTGAGCTACAGTCTCTATCGATTGTTCCTGGGACTACATGTCGTACATTTATAAGAAACAATGACGATGTTCAGTTTATGCTAGGGGAAGATAGGGTGATCCCTTAAGTATGTGTTAGTCTAATCGAGAGGCCAGTGGGAGGTGTCATTGGTGAAGATATCCCTTATCCTGATAACACCCAACAATTTCATTCGTCAGACGAAAGCAACCAGTTGTTCACAGAAAGAAGTGGGATTGATGGTCGGGAAAACATATGTGTTGTCCCACCGGAAGTAGTCGCCCATGATAATAGACCGGAACCTCAATTCGACGATGTATTTGGTTGTCATATTGAGATGAATGGTAGAGAGTACAACCACCAATACAATGACATCAACAATGAGGAGAATACAACACTAAATGTTGGGGTGAATCATGAGGTGGATAATGAGGGCAATTTAAATTCTGTAGAGAATGTAGAGGACAATCAGGAAGATGCAGAACCTGTCGAAACGGAAAGACGTGTAAGACATGTACACAGATTTAGTTCCAGTGCACCAGATATAGTTGGGACCTCCGAGGGGAGGGCTAATGGAACTGCAGATGATTCAAATAATGCAAGAACATGGGTTATTCCAGGAGCAGAATCATACTCGTTTGGTATTGGTGGAAGCAGGAACTTGTTTGAAGATGAACCTACAAGCATGATATATAAAGGCCAGTTTTTTGCAACGAAAAAGGATTTGAAGAGACTAGTAGGCCATTTTGTAATGCGGCAGAACTTCGAGTGGAAGGTAAAATGGTCCAATAAGACAACATTACATCTAATTTGTTTGATGGGAAATTGTACGTGGAAGTTAAGAACGGTGAGGAGAGATGAAGGCACATACTTTCAAGTAAGAAGTTTTATCAACGAACACACTTGTCTGTTAGAGAAAATTCACCGCCGGCACCGACAAGCTAGTGCAATCACAATTGGAGAAGTTATTGCACATAGACTTCAACAACAAGATGGTCGACTAATGCGTCCGAAGGACATAATCGCCGACATGAAATCAATATATGGAATCCAAATCATGTACAGTAAGGCACACGCCGCCCTCGATTATGTGTTGTCACTGACATATGGAACACATGAGGAAACCTTCCAACTGCTTCCATCATTTGGTTACTTTTTGGAACAACAAAATCCCGGCACAATCACTGACTTACAGTGCAACAAAGATGATACATTTCTATACTTCTTCATGTCGATTGGTCCCTCACTTAGAGGATTCTGAACGTGTATGCGTCCAGTCATTGCCGTTGATGGTACCCATTTGAAGGGACGATTTTGGGGTACAATGTTTGTTGCAACAACACAAGATGGGAACGAACAGGTGTATCCAATTGCTTTTGGGTACGACGACTCAGAAAACAATCTTTCATGGGAATGGTTTTTGGATTGCTTGAAGGGTGCTCTAGGTCATATTGATGAGCTAGTTTTCATTTCCGATAGGCATAAGCATTGAAGCAGGGATTTCTAAAGTATTCCCTTATGCCACCCATACCATATGTTGTTGGCACTTTGCTGAAAATGTCAAAAAGCGATTTCATAGGAAGGATGTTGCCGTAATAATGAACAAAGCAGCATGCGCATACACCGAGTTTGAATATAACCAGCATATGGAAGAGTTAAGAAACTTGCACCAGAATGCATATGATTATGTCATTGATACCAGTCCACACAAGTGGTCCCGTGTACACTGCCCGGAAAGAAGGTATAGGGTGATGACGACTAATGCTGCAGAATGCATAAACTCATGCCTCAAATTTGCACGCCAACTGCCTATGTTGACTCTGGCTGAGTTCATTAGGAATATGCTGCAACGGTGGTTTCATGATCTCTATAGAGCTTCACAAACCATGTGTCATCAGTTGACCGACGCAGCACATATTGTGCTCTTAAAACATGTGGAGAAGTGTGGTTATTTGACCGTTAATCCAGTCAACTGGAACATTTTTTTGGTCAGGCGGTCTGGAAAACAGTGGACTGTAGACTTAGCTCGGAAGACTTGTACTTGTAACAAATTTCAAATGGATCATTTTCCATGTTCTCACACCCTTGCGGCGACACGGTAGATTACTGTAACTTGGAATTCACAACTTTGAAAACCTACTGATCATTTTCTTGGTGAAGCTGATCGTTTTCAATTTTTTTTACAGGGAGCGAAACTTGGACTTCACAACTTTGTATGCGGACTACTACAAGACACTGACACTTATTAACGCGTACTCGGTTCCTATTATACTGGTGGGCCATTCTTCCATTTGGGTTGTGCCATCTGACATTGCTCAGAGGTTGATTTTGAATCCAAACTCTAGGAGACAAGCAGGACGCCCGATGGCGGGTTGCCATGTCTCGTCTTTGGAGAGGACAACTACACAATCCTGTAGGAGATGTGGACAACCAAGGCATAATTCCAGGAGATGTTCTAATCCACCGATGATTAATGAAGGTACAAGAAGAGCTGTTCCAGATGAATACTGCTGCAAATGTAGGATCTGCCATTCAATTGGACACAACAAACAAACGTGCCCTAACTTTGACTCTAATAGGGAATGAATGACAATTTTTTGATCACATTGAAAACTTTTGGAAGTATATCATATTGTAATAATTTTGGATTGCAATAATTACTTATTATTTAATGAATTAATATTAATAAATGAAATAATATTAATAAATGAAATAATATTAATGAATGAATAATGAACGAATTAATGTTCATGAATTAATGACATGTCTGTGTACAACTACAATGGTAATATACAAAAAATCACTTGGCGGGCTTGGAGTTAGCAAAAACCTTCACAACCATTTTTTCTCGAATCATCCCCATGTCGTCCTCCTACCAATCAAAAGGCCTTCGGTTCGCCACTATGTACTCGATAATTCTCAAACTATGGGGACCACAGTTACCTCTACAATTCGGGACATAAAACACCATTAGAAATCGTTCATAAAGAATATGTAAACACGTGAATGAAATAGAATATCTTACGATTTCTTTTGTTGGGGGACTATAGAAGGATACACCAGACTGACCGAGAATGGCTTATTTTCTCGAGTGAACGCCATACGCCCAGGAAGCCGTGCTGTGTGGAACCCTACGTCACTCAACATGGAGGGTAAAAACCACCGTAATGGCCGAACCTGCTGGTGCCTGATCTGATACGGGACTTCCTGTCTCTAGGGGTCATAAATATCAATCTTCCTGCGACCAGCCAATGTTGGGCCCCAACGTTGCACGGAATCAGCACCTGTAATTGTTTGCATGCCGTGTTAGCTGAGGATATACTTATAATTTTTTTTTTAAATCATCTCAATCATGTAACACTTACCTGGTCAACCTCGTGCCATGGGCAGTTTCCACTCGTGGTTGCTCCACGGACCGTGAGAAGGTTCTCTTCCAACCATCGGGACTGTAACACATTCCACCTTGCCGTGCTCACAGCACCGTGGGAATCACGAGGCATCATCCGCTCCCACATGTACAACATAAGTGGCTGTACAAGCATTGACAAGATCGTATTATTAATACAGAAGCAAAAAATCTGATGTGATTCCCAAATGTTATAACTACTTACATAAAATTGTTTATCCAACACGTTGATCCTCTGGTTGTACACATTGTGGAATTCTCGCTGACGCTTGCGTAAAATATTTAGGTATGCATCCATATGCTGACAAACAATAAAACCACCGTACTTGTTAACAATTCAACAATACTTACACAAAAGTTAATATGAAATATAATAAGTACGTACCGTGTCCTCCAAGTCCATGAAGTTGGACTGCATACGAACAAACCATCCCGTGGTAACTGGTGACAACACGTCCACATCACGTCTGTATAATGATTGAATTACCTTAGCTATACATAAATTAGAATAAACAAGAAATGTACATCCATTTGTATTATAAAAAGTTATACTCACTGTTCCCCGTTGATGTTCCTCTTGAAAGCCTTGTATGCTGCTAGGTGGTCACCGTCCACTAGTCCGTGGGGATCAAAAATGTGTTCCACGGACTCGGGCCGTGTCTTTAACCTCTTTGGACGGCATGGATCTGTGTAAGGGCTCACCAACTGTCATCCGCGTTTACCTAAACGCTTCACCGGGGGAGGGGACTATTCCGAAGCCACGGACGTGCTGGATGGGGAAGGGGACCTCTCTGACGCCACGGACGTGTTGGGTAGGGGAGGGGACCGCTCTGTCGGCACGGTCGTGCTAGGTGGGGAGGGGACCGTTCCGACGGGTCGGACGTGCTGGGTGGGGGAGGAAATCGCTCTAACGCCACGGACGTGCTGGGTTGGGGAGGGGACCGTGGTGGTTGAATCGATATGCTAGGAGGTGGGGGGAATGATATGCTGCGAGGTGGGGGGATCGATGTGATGGGAGGTGAGGGGGACCCCTGAGCCTGGGTGTTTGTCCTCCCTGTAAACCTATCAGTCGACCCTCCGGGACTAAATAATTGATCAGGAGGTGGGGGGCCATCTTGGTGTGTACTTAAGGTCGGACCTTGAAGCCCCGGGATCATATCAAGTAACAATCAGTGTTGTTGTTGACGATCCTCATCACTCTTTCGGATCATATCCAACAACTCCAAGTGTTGACGTTGTCGATCCTCGTCACTCTTTCGGAGGGCTTCACGCACATCGTTCAACATTTCAGTCCACAGAGCCTGAAATCATGTCTACAATGTTAGTACAAAACTATGAACACGTGTTACTAAAAAACACTTAACTTTGTTTTCAGCTTACCTTTCCATCACGTCCAACGCCCCCACGGGAATCCCCTGCAAATGTATCATGTCCGGGGGTGGAAAATCGAACCCGCCTATGCCTATGCCTATGCCTATGCCTTTCTTGTTGAGGGTCTGTCTGATATCCCTCACTGTCATTGGGCCTCAAACCCCTAGCAGCAGGCTCAGATCCCTCACCGTCAATGGTCCTGTCTGTACCACTGATACTGCCTAAGGTGGTCTGATCAGGGACCTCAGGCGGCATATCATCCATGTCATCTTTTACATACATGGTCCCCCCTTCGTCTAGGCAGGCATAGTACGGTGCTTGTCTCTCAGCTGGTGTCAGCACCAGTTCCTTGAGCGCAAACATCTGAAATATTAGTTAGAACAATGTCATTATACAAATACTAACTAATAAAAACATTAACAAAATAAATACATACCCTGGCTTTGAAAATCTTTGCTAGCTTCTTCCCTTTCGGTTGTTTGGTCAACTCCCACTTCAAAATACGGGGAGTCAGATCTGTAACCCTCCGAACACCGACCTCTTTGGCCAACTCAGGGATCACCTCCAAAGCAAATATCTGCATCATGGATAAGTATGATAAGTATCCATACAATTTTGGGCACCAACAATAAAGTATAATTTGTAGTTCAAACTTCTTACCAACAGGGCATGAGAAAGACCGTATATGTTGTAGGTCTCCACCCTATGTACATCAGCGCCCTTTTCCTGCCGGCGTCTCTCGAACCCGTCTCTTCGCCCGTCAAGCGCATGCTTGAATGAGTGAATAGAATGCCTGTACATGTAGGCATCCCACGGGAACGCATCGAACGCATCTAGGTCCTTAACCACCCGAAACTGCCAAACTGGAATCTTGAATCTCTCATCCACCCCCATCAGTATCTAGTTCAGCATATATAAGAGGCAGAGCTTAACAGCATCGTACACCTGTCCGAAATCTGTACCGGTGACAACACCTCTAATCTGCTCCAGCGACACCTCCTCGGCTCCAGGAAAGTACCGCTCATGTATGCCATTCTCCACTGCTGCATACATTGTGGTCTCTGGTACAACTCCAAACCGCAGTCCGGTGATCAGGAAAAATTCACCTTCGAAAACCTCACCGACTGGGTTCCTAACATGAAGTGCATCTCATTTGTAGGGCCGTTATGATGGAGCTCCCTAAAAAGCAACCGATGGATAATACCACCGGAAAACTTCATCTCACTATGCATCGTCAGAAAATGCCCGAAACAAGACGCCATGAACCGCCGATGGTCTTCATCTGTAAAATCTACAGGGACACGGTTCAGCGCGTCGTCTATATGGGCGAGGGCATCAAAATGGTTGTGTTGTGTCAGTTTGCCCTCGTACCAGTATTCTTCTGGAGTTTTAAGTGAATCCCTCAACCTAATTCTCATCTGCAATGTAACAGAAATAAAACATCATTAGACAGAATTTTATTAAAAAGCTCGATCCCTTTCAAAACAGCTCGATTGCTTTACAAAAAGTCTCGATTCCTTTTCAAAAAGGCTCGATCACTTTCAAAAGAGCTCGATTTCTTTACAAACCTCGATTCCTTTTCAAAAAGGCTCAATCCCTTTCAAAAAGTCTCGATCCCTTTCAAATAGGCTCGATCCAATTCAAAAACAGCTCGAAACATATTCAAAAAAGCTCGATTCCTTTTCAAAAAGGCTCGATCCCTTTCAAAAGGCTCGGTCCCTTTTCAAAAAAGCTCGATCCCTTTCAAAAAGGCTCGATCCCTTTCAAAAAGGCTCGATCCCTTTAAAAAAAGCTCTATCCCTTTCAAAATAACCTCCACCTCTTTTTAAAAAAGCTTGATCCCTCTTAAAAAAGTCTAGATCCCTTTTCAAAAAAGCTCGATCCCTTTTAAATAGGCTCGATCCAATTCAAAAACAGCTCGAACCTATTCAAAAAAGCTCGAAACATATTCAAAAAAGCTCGATTCTTTTTCAAAAAGGCTCGATCCCTTTCAAAAAGGCTCGATACCTTTTAAAAAAGCTCGATCCCTTTTTAAAAAAGCTCGATCCTTTTTAAAAAAAGCTCGATCCTTTTTAAAAAAAGCTCGATCCTTTTTAAAAAAAGCTCTATCCCTTTTAAAAAAGGCTCGATCCCTTTTCAAAAAAGCTCGATCCCTTTCAAATACGCTCGATCTAATTCTAAATCAGTTCGAACATATTCAAAAAAGCTCGATCCTTTTCAAAATGGCTCGATTCTTTTTTAAAAAAGCTCGATTCCTTTTCCAAAAACCTAGATCTACCAAAACCTGTTTTTCACGACTTGAAAAAGGTCTCAAAAACCCAGATTTCATCTTCCTCAACTGATATTCAACCAAATTACAAACCCTAACCTAAACCACAACAATTCACAATTCTCTATTTTAACCGGTTTCTACAATTCCTATCAACAAAACTCAATTCTAACATGTAAGGCAAGTTAACAACAACAAAAATGAGGAAAAATAACCAATCTTACCTTTGTCAATCGCAGCTCTTCCGGTCACTTCACAGTCGATTAGTTTCCCGTCGGTTTGACTGTTGCTTCTCTCTGACTTTGAAAACGACAACTTCCTCAATGTTAAAATATTTCAAGGTATTTTTGTCTCAAACGCTCTTTTAGTGTCTTTTAAACATACATTAGTAAAGTTGTAATATTTACACAACATACCTCTCAAATAGTGCCAATAATTTTTTGAACCATATATATATATATATATATACACACGTAAAAATATATAAATTTTTTGTTCGTTTAAAGCAAAAGTAGACCAGAACTTCTTGTTAATGAAATCAAACTGGATTTCCATACTTATCTTTACATCAGTACAGATTAAATAAAAACGTCAAATGATTGATCAAATTCCATTTAAAACCAATAAGTTGGTGTTACCACTTACCACCACCCAATGTGGTTTGGTATTGGTTCAGTCCGGGTTGGAGTTGCAAATTGTGGTTAGAGTTCGGTCGGACTCTATAAACACCGTCCGGAAAAGCAAAGATTAATTAAAACAATAAACACACATTATTAATTTAAAGGGACTTCATAGCAAAGCAAAATTGAACTGAAACAACAACTGTGCAGAAGAAACCAAACTAAAACAAACATAAACTATCATTCCATCCCTTTTCAAACCCCATTTCTTCATTGATTTGCCACATTGACACTCACAGCTTCTTCTTTCTTGACACTCACAGCTTGCTTCTCTTCAGTCTTTGGGATTTGAAGCACTCCAACTTGAACAGGTTTTTTCTGGGCGGTCATTTCTGGCTCTACATTTTTTTTTCTTTTTTTTTGCTAATGTAGAAACACATGAAATCGGCTCATTGCTCTTCGATCGACAACAACTCTTTCTTTCCATTTTTGCTTCTTTAATTTTTTTGACTAACATTTCTTCCTTATAGATCTTGACGGCAAAAAAAAAGGAGAAATACGTGAGTAATAAATATTTGTACAAGTAAAAGAGGGTTTAGGGATCCTGTCATTTAAAGTTGTGTTAATTTGTGGGATGAATCTTTAATTAATCTAAATGAACCAATGCATCATATATAATCATTCCTTTTAACTCTCTATGCGTACATCCTCTTCAAATGTACCATGTAAGTGCATGAATCCATTAAAATCTACTTGTCTCTTGGCTTGAAAATTGGGTCCAAATTTCATTGTTATTTTTCAAAAGGGTAACTATTTTGTTTAGCAATTTACCCATAGCAGTGATTAGTCAATCCCCGTACATGGTCATGTACCGGTTATTGTACTTGTAAAAAAGTGTTGGTACGATAAGAACCTCTTTTTAAAAAGTGTTGGTATGATAAGAACCTCTTTTTAAAAACAACTTTATCGTTGACTTTAATATTAGAGTGATTACCAAATGTTAAAGTTGTTTCCAAAATTAATATCAAATTATTTTCAAAATTTGTTACTATAATAAACATATGGGTTTAGTTAATACCCAAGCCCTCACATACATATATGGAAAATTTGCAATCCAATCACATCTAATTATTTGTACATATTAAAATATGTTATTAGTAGTAATTATTTGTATAACAAAACTACAGTAGAAAGTGCCAAATTACCTGTCAAGAATTGTGAGCAACTTTGTGCTCAAGTGACCAAGCAAATTAAGCTAATTTAATTAAAATTAAAAAGATGTTTCAACAATCGACAATTAAATCCACCTCTTTTTTCTTTCCTTTTCTCTTGACAATATAAGAACAGGTTTCACCTTATTTGACTTTCACATCCTATATGCTTGTGTTGCAGCCGTTTTCTCTCACATCCGTTGAAATCCGTACTTGTCTAAAGTGGAGGTACACTTGTCTAAAGCAGTCAGTACTTGTGGGTGACGACCTTATATATCATCAAATAGGTTGAGGTCAACATTGTTACATGATGCTTTAATTTTTATTTTTTTCCAGAGATTACAGAAGATATTTGAGTGGTTTATTTTTTTTTAAAAAAAAAAATTAATGAGATTTTCCTTCTTTCTTTTTTTTTTAAAAAAAAAACTGAAGGACGCATCAATGAAACTTCTCTCGAACGGTTCCCAATTATGACGGCTGAAAACTTAGAAACTTTTATCATCATATGCATAGATGGAGTTTCTCTTCTTAAGCTTTTGAAAGCTTGGGCTAGGAATTTTGTCTGGACTAGGGATGTTTTAAAAAGGAAAATTCTCACTATTTCTTGGTCCATCACTTGTTCTCTTGTTGACGAAGGGGATCTTAGAATACAGGAATTTGAAACTTTAAATAATAGTGCTATTTTGTGTTCCACCTGGAAAATGCTTACCTCTTGTTCGCTATGGAGTATTTTTTCAGAAGCATTTTCAGATTTCTCTTCATCGCACTCATTATTCTTATAGAACTTCTTCTATCTGGCATGGTATTGAATCTGTTATTCCTGTCCTTCAAGAGAATAGTAGATGGATTATTGGTACCGGTATAAATGTTAATCTTTGGAATGAAAGGTGGCTTGCTGAATCTATTTTGGCCTCTCTCAAGCTTGACTTTGATTGCTCTTTGCTTACTAGAGTTGCCGATTTCATTAAGGATACGAAATGGTGTGTTCCAATTTCTTTTGCTGATCGTTTTCCAAGCATTTACAGGAGTATTGTTTCATGTGTGCTGCCTTTGAATCCGGTTACTGATGCTGTTGTTAGGGAAAATTCTTCTTCAGGTTCTCTGACAATGACTGCAGCTTATGATATCTCTCGTAAGTATTTTGTTCATTTTCCTTGGAGTCGGCAAATTTGGAGAAGTTTCATTCTTTTCATTTCCTAAATATTCTTTTCTTTTTCGGAAGATGTATCATTACAAACTCTCTACAGATGATAATATTCGGAAGTGTCGAATCTGTTGGAGATTTTCGGAACCGATGATCGTGGAATCGTCGTGCCTAATATATGCCTATAACTCATAGGAATTAATAACGTCAATAGCAGAAAAAATAGATAAGAGAAAGTAAATAAATCACAACACAAGATATACGTGGAAAACTCAAATCGGGTAAAAAACCACGGGCCGTCAGGACGATAGAGAAAATTTCATTATATGATAAATTGTTACAACCATATATTCTAGGATTCTCTCTCACACTCATACCCCAAACCACACTCCCAAGAACCCCACAATATCCCCTAGGTCTCACCTAAATATCACCCACAGATATCTAACTTGATCCACTGATATTCTCTTTGATCCCTCCCTGGATATTCCTACGGGTCTCTCACCCGGATCTCTCTACTCTCTACACTCTCTGATGTTACATGGTGTTTTTTAACTCCACACAAAATAACCTAGATACAAGGTCTATTTGTACTAGTTACAGAGAGTTTAACATAAGAGGAAATCCTAATCTTAAACGTACAAGACTTACTTGTTCCACATAAATATTATTTCCTATTTATGACAAGTCTTCTTGTTAAGGAGAAATCATTTTCCTTCAAGTACAAAACTTTTCTATTCTACATGAAGACAAACTCTTTCCTTTTCCGATTAGCACAAGAACTTCCAGAAGAAAACACTTTTCCTATTTTTGTGCAATATTCCTAATTTGGGCAAGATCCGTTATTGTCGTGGTTTGGGTCGCGGTTGGCCAAGCGCCCAACACCACGGATCAAAACTGTCGACCACCGCTCCGAGTATAGCGGTTGGTGCATTGCCTCCGCCGCGGTCCACACCGCGTAAATCCACAGTCGTTCGATCGCTCCATGTACCACTGTCTGTGCACGTGTCCGTACCGCGGTCTACACCGCGGTACCTACCAGACTTCTTTTCTTCAGTTCTTCTTTGTCTTCAAACCTCCCTCAAACACTATCTTCAACTTCCAAACATTATCCCACGTCTTCAGGAAGCTCCACATCAATTGAGCCTTGTTTAGTTAATATTGGGTTCACTTGAGAATACGAGTCAAAACCTAACAAAATCTCTATTGGCTTTAAGTGTTACCTTTGTTCAGTGCATCAAAAGACCATGGCACATGTCTTTTTTCAGTGTTGCTATTCTGGTTATTTGTGGAATTGGTTTGCTGGCTTTTTTGGCACTACTTTGCCTGCTAGTTGTGAGATTTATGGGACTTGTGACATGCTATTATTTTCAAGCCGTTTGTTTCTCAAATGTATAATTTATGGATTTGTGCGCTCTACACATGAATTATTCTATCTGGAAAACTCGGAACAAGATGAAGCATGAAGGTTTGTTACCCTCATGAACTTTGGTAAATATTTGGACACCTTTCTTAACCTTGGTGTTTCTTTTCATCTACGGAAGCTACAAAAATTCAAACAGTGGTTTGGTGTGCTCCTTCTCCACATTGGATTAAAGTTAATTTTGATGGTCTTTCCAAAGGCAATCCTAGCCCAACAGCTTACAGAGCTGTTTTGAGATCTTTTGGAGACGACTTTATTGGCCGTTTACTATGAAAATTAGCCGCAATACATCTTTCTTTGTCGAGTTGTCTACTGTTATTCATGATATTGAGACAGCTTTGAAAGTTCCATAAAAATGTATGTGTCTATACCTGGGGGTGAATAGGTTTTAATCAAGTCAATTACCATTTTTTCTTGATTAGTCGATATTCAAAATTCATCCAATAAAACAAACATACGACATCAAATATAAGGTGCGAAAATATAAATAACACAAGATGTATACGTGGAAACCCTCCAAATGGAAAAAACCACGGGCTGTTAAGTGCGCCACACTCGGTCACAGAAATCAACTATATGAATAAAAGGTTACATCCTCAAGTGATACTCGGACTCTCACTCTCGACAACCTCAGGCTATGGACACCGCCACTCGCCACTCACCACTCACCACTCACCACTCTTGGTTCAATCCCTAGTGATATCCCCTGATCCACTACTCTTGGCGTGAGCACCTCCTACTCTACCCCTCGGGCCTTTTACAGTGGATACCCGACCAATTGCTTGCCAACCTACCCTTGGTTGCAAGGCTTCTCTTGCTTGTGCAACTTCACACCGAAGCCACAAGATTTTGATTCAATGAAGAGTATATGGTCTAAGTGTATATATGACACTATGCTCAAATGCAATTATGTGTAAGACCAAACACAAAATGCTTAACTAGATGTAGATAATGCAATTAAACATCCTAGTTATCAAACAATGCCTACAATGCCTACAATGCCTACATGCCCATACTAAGGACTCAATCAGATGTGTAGATAAAATCTAACAACCTAATTGTCAATAAAAGTCCAACCAACACAAGTTGTTACAACAAATAATCAAAGGCAATTTTGCAATCAAGAAATGCAATCAATGAGGCATACACATAAATGTTCATAAACTATACTAGATGCACAAAGTCAACCTAATCATTAATTATGTATACATAAACATTCATGGATTAGCTATTTGGGCATAAATGACCTAATAATGCAAGTTATCACAATACAAACCCAAACATATCATAATTTCAATAAATATGCAATTAATATGAAGAAATGCTAATTTAAGCAATAAATGACATGTTTTGGTAAGCTAAAGCAATAAATGAACAACAATGGTGGTTCTACTTACCAATCAATGAAAACTCATGCTTGGAATGATGTTTGAATGCAAGATGAAGATGAGTTTGGGGTTTGGAGAGTCAAATAACAAAGCTTGAAGCTTTTTCTCTCTAATGGAAGTTCTCTCACTCTAAAGATGGGTTCTTTAAGCTCTAAGAAGGCAAGGAAGAAGAAGAGATCATATATAAAGAAACCCTATACAAAACGGCATTGTTTTGAACTTGGGAGACAAAGTCCTGCACGACCGTTGTGCGTGCCGCGGCCTAAGCAAGTGTCCAGACCGCATTCTGTGCAGCATGGCACGGCTGGACATTATCGCTTCCTAGGTCGCTGGCTAGGCATGGTACCAACAGCGGTCTAGACCGCGGTACACGCCAGACAGCACAACAGCTCAAGCTTTGAGCGATCCAAAACATGACCAAACAACATCCAAACCTTTCGTATAATATACCGTTGAAAAGGTATGGAAGTGTAATTTCTAATTCAATTTACAAAACATGATTTGGAGATTTCAAAACCAATCCAAACGGTCATAAAATATTACGGATAATATACCATTAGAAAGGTATGGGTGTCTAGTTTATACAGAAATTTTCAAAACTCATTTTGAATCATTTTATAAAAAGATATGGTCACAAGACTATACAAAGGTCAGTTTTAAAAAATATTAAATCATTAAAATACACTCTTTTGAAACTAGACACCTTACTCCATATAACCAAACCAAGAGAAGAATGAGACATTCTCATATGGTCACTCAACGCGCTAAAACAAGCACACCATCGTGCAAGCGCGAACATAACACAATACCACACTTAAATCTATAAATGAAGTGCAAGTGCGATTGTTAAGAGATGCACACATATAAACAATATCAATACAAATGCAAGATCAACAAGGCATGCATGAGGTGTGTGTGTGTGCACCTAAACTCTTCAAGAGGCAGAGTCAAGTGAATATATCTTTTGCTCTTGAAGTCATGGAGATGCTTTGAAGCTTGCCAATGAGGACCTAAGCTACCCATTACACAATCATCCCCAATGTGATGTAGTTTGTCATGAAATAAGTCTATCATAAAATTGAGGTCCTTACAAGCTTATCACAGTGGATGGAAGATGCTTTGGTTCGAAAGTGATTCTATAACAGTCCTGCAATTTCTTTATAATGACAAGTTTTGTTGTCCGTGGCATTGTGTAATAGGTGGTTAAATTGTTTGAATTATATGAATTTAGTGACTCTCAGGGTTTCTCACATATAGGGAGGGAATTGTATAGCCGATCGTCATGCTAATATTGGTCTTAGTCTCAATTCGTTCATTTGTTGGGATTATGCTCCGGCTCAAATTCGAAGTTTGCTTGTTAGAGATGTTTGTGGTATTTCTAATTATAAGTTTTCTTCTTGAAAAAAAAAAAAAATTAAAAAATAAATTATGTTCTGAAGTTATATACTTAAGTTCTTCCTCCTCTTCAAAAATGTTTTAAAAAAATTATATTCTTATTTGCTTAATAAAATTATAATAAGAAAGTTCAGACTTTGTGTGAACTGAATTTGATAAAAACTTTGAGCTCTGTTAGAAATTTTCGATTTCAAATTAAAGTATATGGTGGTTCATATTGTGATTAAATATAATGCATTTTCTAATGTTACTTAGAGAAAAAGAAACTATAATCAATCTTAGAGAGGTACATTATCGGTACAAGAATCCAGACTTTGTGTGAACTATATTTAATAAAAACTTTGAACTCTACTAGAATTTTTCGAATTCGAATGAAAGTATATGGTAATTCATATTGTGATTAAACAGACTTTTTTTTTATGTTAGAGGGATTGCTTATACTCTTTCATTTATCAATCTCTTACGTAGTTTAATAACTATTTTTATCAATGATTTGAAGCCATAAATCAGAAAAAGAAACTATAATCAATCCTAGAGAGGCACATTATCAGTGCATAAAATCATGTTATTTATTACCTTGAATTTGGTTTCTTCAGCTCCAAGCAATTCCATTAAGTTTGATCTCTATTGTTGTGTGGTTACTCTTCCTCGTCATCAATGCTGAAACTTCAATTGGGTTCTTCCATTGATTCCCAAAACTCATCCTCATCATCGGAGCTGATACTTTTTCCCATTGAATCCCAGAACTCATCCTCATCATCAGAGCTGAGACTTTTTTCAATTGAATCCCAAAACACGTCTTCATCGTCAGAGTTAAAACTACCACTTGGTTTTCCAATATCTTGTGCATACATCAAACGAACCCCACACTTCTTCACCTTGCAACATTCTACAGGGTTCCCCAACGGTCCTTCAAGATAGAATTGGAAACAAACCTCATCGTAACACAATTCATCAACATCATCGAAATATATTGTAGTGGAATCAAACCCCATGTACACGTGATCTGACCCAATTTTATAGCATTTTCGACGAGATCTACTGGTGTGCGAATCACTGAAAGTTCCATGAGAAACATCCCACTGCCCATCTTTAGATTTAAGTTTACAGTCAAAGTTAATATCCAGAAATGCACCAGTATCTTCGTGGTCTCGAAATGCCACCACAGCACACAGACCAAAACCCACAAAGTTATCATTCAACCAACCTGGTGGCAATTTGATAGTTATAAAAGATCCCAAACTTCGAAAGCTAAACCCTTTTGGAACCTCACTTCCAGGGAAACATATGCCAGTACTGTGTGGTGTTAAAAGAAGATCCTATACCATAAAAAAAAAATGTAACATTGTAGGTAATTCTAATATGAAAAATTTTCTAAGAGAAAAAAAGAAGTAACAACATAGTAAATCAAAGAGAGTGAGACAGACCTCATCGTAATCATGCCCCTTCCATAAAGTCGCCAAAGATTGTATTTTCAGTAGACCCTCTTCAATGAGTACATTTCGATCCAATTTGAAACAATTGATCAAGTCAAATTTGATAAATGAAGAAGGTATTGCAACAAAACTGTCGGGAACCGATAAACAAGATATTACTTCCAGTGATGTACAATTGTATGCATTTGTAGATATCAATGGAACCTCTGGTAAAGATTGAAGAGCCTCGCAATAGCCGATGTCTAGGTACTGTAAGTTAGAGAGGTTTTTGATACTTGTTGGTATGCTTTCAAAGTTGTTTCTGCCCAAATATAAGTCATTCAGTGAGGATAAGCAACCAAGACTGTCCGGTAGCTTCGTGATGGCACAATCGGTTAGATCTAGTTCCCTCAAACTGTGCAACCCTGATAATGGAGGCAATAACAAACCTAACATATCTTGACCCTTGCATCCCTCAAAAGATAATTTTTGAAGATTGTTCAAATTTATGATAGATGATGGTACTTCTTTTATAGCACTTCCCTGTGCCTCAAAGTCTCTCAAAGAATCTAGAGTTCCTATCTCATCGGGCAACTTTTCAAGTTTTGAGCGTCGAGTCAGATTCAGATGTTCAAGAGATTTCAACTCAGAAATGTTGTTCGGAAGACTTTTAAGCTTTTTAGAGCCAGAAAGTTCCAATCTAACAAGTTTGCTTAGATACTTGATAGATGAGGGGAGTTCTTCTATTGCACTTCCAAGCAACTGTAGCCGTTCTATATTACATGGCAATTCAGGCAACACCTTGAGATTTGAACAGTAACTAAGATAAAGTTTTCTAAGAGATTTCAAATCGGTGCAATCTGGAAGACCCCTAAGCCTTTTGCATTTGGATAGATACAGGTCATTGAGCTTACTGAGATGTTGAATGGATGATGAAATTTCACACAAACTTGTAAAAGATAGATTCAAGCTCACAAGATTTGGGGCCCCTGAGAGGTCTGGACAATTGATTAGGTTCTTGGACCAAGCAAGGTTGATTTCTTTCAAATTGACAAGTTGCTGCAAGTTAGAATATATTTGTATTACATTAATAATCAACACAAACTAGAGTGTCCGGATAACAACAAAAAGATTGGCACACACACATATAGATAGATAGATAGAAATCAACTCATACCGGGGAACCATTCCATAGTTGTTCAACTTGGCTGTGAGGCATATCAATTGTAACAAGGTTCTCTGACTGAAAATTTGATGACAATGATTTGAACGGGCTTCCACGCCAATGGAGATACCTTAACTTAGTGAACACGGACTCAAGACCATCAAAAACTTGCACCCTATTCTTGCCACGAAGTGAGCTATCGAACTTTAAGAATCTCAGGTTACGCATCTTCATGAAAACATGAGGGTTCAAATGTATGTCTCCTATTTTAGACATATCCAAAGAAATAGCCTCTATTGATTCAGTCCCCTTGTATATATTCAAGATGACACAAGTTAGCATTGAGTATATAAAGTACTTTCTTAATGTGACTACAAAGTATTATCCGTCAAAACATTGTAGATGTCTTTGTGATGCCACAACCGACTACGTTTGCCTGGATCAGTACTGGATTCCTGTCTAACAATTTCTCTACCCATTGCTTGTAGCAAATCATGCATTGTTATTGTGTTTTTCGTTATGGTTATCAAAGATTTATCAACAAGAGCACTTATTCCGACCTCTGTGAAGAAGTCACAAACATCCAAGAAATCTTTTACAAGATTAACGTCCTTCCCTTTCAAGAAACATGCAATATCTAAAAATATGTTTTGCTCATTATCATCTAATCCATCATAACTTATTCTTAGTATCTTATGTATATCCTTATCAAGGTTTACTTCAAATTTCTTCATTGAACTTTCCCAAACTTCTTTTTTCTTTTCAAACAGAGAGGAAGCCAACACTTTAAGGGCTAATGGAACGCCACCAACATATTCAACTACTCTGTTTGTCATCTCCTCATAATCCTCTTTTGAACATTTTTGTCCAAAGGCATATAAGCAAAAAAGCTTAAGAGCGTCATCATTAGATAATTCATCAACCTTGTATATTTGATCGACTCTACAATTTTTAAGAACCTGTTTATCTCTTGTTGTTATAATGATTCGACTACCAAAACCTAAACAATTAAGACCTCGGATCAAAGACTCTATTTGTGTAGAACTAGTCACGTCATCAAAAACAATAAGAAGCTTCTTACGACCTAACCTTTTGTTTACGAAGTTGCTTGCTGCAAAGGAACTACCTCTATCTACATTTCCATCCCCTAATATTGCAGAAAGAAGTTCTCTTCGCAGGCCGTTTAATCCACCATTTTGCTCTGATTCTTCCCTAACATTCTCAATGAAATGAGAACCTTCAAATTGACAAGAGATTTTGTTATATACAGCACCAACAAGAGTGGTCTTGCCTATACCACCTATGCCCCAAATACCTACAGAGCGAACATCATTTGTTTCGATGCATAACAAAGATTCGATCTCCTGAATCCTTGAATCAATTCCAACCAGGTCATTGGTATCATCACTTGAAGGCAATTCATTAAGTCTCTTCAAAACATCTTCTACAATAGCCTTTATAAGCAGAGACTCAGGCCTGATAAATATTCAAGTTGTATTACAAACTGAAACAGATCATCATAGCAAGACATAAACAAAGAACAAACAAAACACAACTCACTTGATAACACGTGAATCGGACCCAGATAGATTGGCAGCTTCTTTGAGAGCATCCTTCCATCTCTGTACTTTGTCCAAACAATCCTTAAAACGTTGTTCATGCGCAGCAAATGCATCTGCAAAACTCTCAGTTTGGTGCCTCACATGTGATGGATCCACCTCATAGAAAATTGGCATCACAATCCGACCATACATTTTCTTGCATTCGAGGATCTTGACAAGTTCATCGAGACACCATCTAGAAGAAGCATACCCTTGTGAGAAAATGACAATATAAAGGTGGGAATCTTCAATTGCTTTGATAAGAGATGGGGAGATCTCATCTCCTCTTCTAAGTTCATAATCAATGAAAGTTTGGATTTTTTTGTTACACAGAGCTTCATGAAGATGGCTGGTGAAGTTGTAGCGAGTATCTCCGCCTCTGAAACTCAGGAAAACTTCATACTTCAATGCAGGAGCATTTGATGATGAAGAAGAAGCAGAAAACAGACTTAGTTCCATTGATTTCAGATTCTTGAAATGATCAGCAACTCTATCTGTTAACAGTGCTCTGGTCACATAATCTAAAATAGAAAGCAGTGGTGGAAATAAAAGTAATCCGTAGAAAGTCAGAAGCGTATTAAGCGCTGAAGTCAAAAGTGTATCATGTGGTTGTTTGATCATGGTTTCTACTGTGTTAAAAGGCCCACAACACACGTAACACACCTATATTTTCAATAGAGGAAGCCGGAGTTTAAATCTTTTCCGGACAAAAAGTCATACGAAAGACTTTTTTTAAATAGATATATTTTTTTTTTTAATTTACTGACTAAATAATTTTACATATATATATTTTTAAAATTCTATTTCTTATAAATCTATTACGATTAAACCTTCTATTTTTTAAAAATCCAACCAAACAAATCGTAAAAATCCAACCAAACAAATCGTAAATTATGAAGGTGTCTCATATCACATGGACTTGTTTGAATCTTTCAATAAGCTCATTGGTTTAAAACATCTACCTAGCTATAAATATATATATATATATATATATATATATATATAGAGAGAGAGAGAGAGAGAGAGAGAGAGAGAGAGAGAGAGAGAGAGAGAGAGAGAGAGAGAGAGAGAGAGAGAGAGAGAGATGCTACCATTTATAATAAATTGTCCGAAAATATATACAATCCAATGTGGCATTCCAACTCATTCAATGAATTGCCATATTTTATCTTTTATGATCTCTTTTACAATACTGTTACATTGGATTGGACAATTTGTTGAGAAGTGTAACATTAACTATATATATAATATTTTTTTATTTGTTTTCACCACAAAAATTTAATCATGGGTAGTATTAACCTGTAACCAAAGGGTTTGGGTATAGGTTAACAACTACATAATTACTATAAAATAATGTATTTATTACATTTATCGCATAGATTGAGATAAGAAAATACAATAAATACTTTCTTTTTATAATATATTTATAGTTGATAACCATGGCACATGTTTGCACTACTCATTAATTATAGGATTTAGATCCTCTGTTGATTTAATATTTTTCCTGACCTTTTTAAATATGTGATTGTTTGTTGATAAAATGGTTATAAAAACCAATCACATTTTAACCACACATTTATTACAATGCTTATGTGTGATGAGATTAGATGGGGTCAAGAAAAGGGTCAGAGAATTCAAAATCTTAGGAGGGTGTATTGGTTCAAGATTTTATTAGACAATTTGGGGAAGTAAAAGTCTGGTGGTATTGGATTGAGATTTTTTAACAAGTTAGATAAGTCCGTTGGTATTCAATCAACACTTTTAAGATTTATTTAAAAAATCCATATTGTCTTGTGGTATGAGATCTAGACTTTCAGAAGATACCAAATTGTCTGTTGGTATTGAATTAAGATCAATATTTCTAGGATTTCATGACAAAATAGATTTTCTAGACTTTTTAGTGATATGTATAAATAGTTTGTATCTAAAATTGTCTTGCCCTCTCCCTCAATACTTTCCAGACTTGATTTCAGATATTTGGTGGGTGTATTGGTATATAATAAATATGGTGGCCAAACATGCAAAAGACGGCATAAAACTACACTTGAAAATCAATTACCAAATGAGCGATAAAATGCCTTTGTGAATTAAAAATAGTTTTAGCTAGATTTCCACGACCTTACCACCACCACTGATATCTAAAATCTTTAGGACCGTTAGTAAAAATTGATCAAATATTTTATCTACATCAATAAAAGATGGATTTGGCAAAAAGTGATGATAAAGAGGAAGTTGATTTTTTTTAATATATATATATATATATACCTGATAAAAAGAGTCAGTCCATTACTGATAATATCGTTCTTTGTATAGATTGAGTTTAAAGACAAAAGAAGATAATCATCATTTCTGTTGATTTATTGTCTGAACAGGTTAAAAATATATGGACCACACTTAAAATCATGCTTCTATAAAATTTAGATATATGTTTTTTGTTTTGTAGTCCGATAACGGAAGGGTATGTCGAAACCTGTCAAGAAAAAACACTAGTTGACCATTTGGAGTTTATATATATATATAAATATGTATAATTAAATCTTATATATCATCTTTTTTTGTTATTTACATTTATTAAAAAAAATCTTGTCATGCCTTGACCTTTCAAATTTAATCAATGCATGCATAGTCTATATATCAACTCATCTTATCGGACTTGAATCATCTAACACTAACATGAAAGGGGGACATACACTGTACACATCGCTAGAGAAAAAAAAAGAGATTAAAGAGCAGTGGATATTGGAGTTTGATATCATATGAATTAATGAAGTCCAACAAGCTAAACGGAAAAACTTCTATGTTCAAGTTATTTATTTTCTCTGTTTCAAGTCATTTCTAGTGAGGTAATGAGGGATAGGTTGTTGGTTATTATATTTATTTCATATGGTGACATTTTCTACACCATACAAACTAGCTAAAGGTTATGTGTTGGTTGGTGGTATTTTAAAATTTTATTACTTCTCTTCATAGCTTATACATGTTTCTCATTCAATTTTTGTTGCTCAGTGATTGTCCTCAACAAAATTATAGAGCATTGGAACTTAGGGAGAAAATTGAATATTACAATCGACTCTTGAGAGTCCATATTTTTAAAAGTCCAAAAAGTTTTGAAATAAAATCTAGATAATATTAATAGTCTATAAATAAAGTCCAAAGACTCTTTCATAATCCTAAAAGTTTAGTTCATATAATCCTAATGATCTTAAAAGTATAATCCTAACCATCCTAACAATCCTAACAATCCTAATAGTCTTACAAATCTATAAAAATTTTGCACCTCAAAATTGTGTATTAAAATCCTAATCCAATACACCCCTCTTAATTATATATTCTTATGTCAATTGAGGATTTTTTTCTCGGTGAGTTTGATTGTTTAAAGCAAAAGTAGACCAGACCATGCTGTTAATGATATCAAACTGGATTTCCGTACTTATCTTTACATCAGTATATATTAATTAAAAACCTCAAATGACTTATCAAATTCCATTTAAAACCAATAAGTTGTGTTACCCCTTACCACCACCCAATATGGTTTTATATGATATTCGTTAAGCCCGACAATGTTCCGGCCAGGTTAGAGTTGCAAATTGTGGTTAGAGTTCCGCTGAGACTCTACAACCACAGTCTAGAAGAGTAGAGATTACCTAAAATAATGGAGTTTGAAGAAGAGTTGGATAGAAAGTTGGCAAATAAAAAAAATATGCACGGCTAAAATAGCTGGTTCGAAGAAAAGGGCATAACTTTTAGCTCGATTGTCTGATTGCCTATTATAATATGTTTTCGAAAAGAGATTTTGGCGATCTACGCCGTAGCAACCTGGGATCCCCGATTGAGGTCTTTTGCACCCTCAAAATAGCTGATTAAGGCAGGCTATCGGGCATTTGAAGTTTTATTTTAATTTTTTAGTTTTTTTGTTTTAGTTTTTATTTGTTTATTGAATGTCCAATTTGGTCTTTTTGCTTTTAGTTAGGGTTTCCAGAGACTATTTAAACCTCTTGTTCTTTGTTTTGAAGGGAATAATAAAATTTTAGTTGAATTTCGATTTATTTTTCTAGTGGATTCTAGTTTGTGTGTTCTTAGGGCTTACGTTGGTAATCCCTTGTACTTCCGTTCTGCGTCAAGTGGTATCAGAGCAAGGATTTTACCTTGATCGATGTCAAACAACGAAGCCGGAAGAGCTAACCCCGATGATGCTGGTCGTAGGGATGACGATGTTAGGCAAAGATTGATGAGCAGCGATGATCGATGGCGAAGTTGGAAACCATGTTTCAGCAACTGTTGGAGCAACGACATAATCTCAACACCTCTACTGCCAACGCCCCTACCCCTGCCAACAGAGATGGAATCGAGGGAGTTGCCATTGGCTGCCCTGAAGGTGGACATCCACCTAGAGTGGCGAGACATGAGCAATTCAAAGATCTGAGTGATGAAGACTCTGATAAGGATTTTACAGGTTTCCAAGGGTTTCGTTAACCAAACCGGAACCAAAATCAACCTGACTATAGAATATGCGCAGACATATCGTTGTTCCATGGTAAACTGTAGATCAAAAAGTTTCTGGATTGGATTTTTAAGGTTAAGAGGTTCTTCGAGATGACTGAAGTTACAAAAGATCGACAAGTGAAACTGGTAGCATATAAGTTGAGAAGCGGGGCTGCTGTTTGGTGGGAGAAGATTGCAGTGGTTCCGAAACGGATTGCAGGTGGTGAATCAACTAAGGTCACGGTAGAAGAGCAGTCTTTAGTCACGTCAATAACCGATTTGGAATATGAAGTTAAGGAGGCACAAGATGTACATGTTGTAGTAGTACGTGCTCTAGTGATAGAAGGCAAGAAAGAGCAGAGAGTTGAGATACCTAAGAAGGTGCAGCCCTTGTTGACCGAATTCAATAAGCTGGTGTCATAAGATTTACCAGATGACCTTCCACCATTGAGAGATATTCAACACCATATTGATTTAGTTCCGGGAGTAAGCTTACCAAATCTACCACACTATCGAATGAGTCCTAAGGAGAATCAGATTTTACAGGAAAAGGTGGAGGAATTAATGAAGAAGGGGTTTATTCGAGAGAGTATGAGTCCATGCGTTGTTCCCACATTAATGGTCCCAAAGAAAGATGGCAGTTGGAAGATGTACATTGATAGTCATGCAATTAACAAGATAACTGTCAGATACAACTTTTTCTGAGATTAGACAACATGCTAAATATGTTGGAGGGTTCACAGTTGTTCTCCAAAATTGATCTGTGAAGTAGGTACTATCAGATTCTGGTTAAGCCTGGTGACGAATGGAAGACAGCTTTCAAAACAAAGGATTGGCTCTACGAGTGGATGGTTATGCCTTTCGGATTGTCCAACGCGCCAAGCACATTTATACGGATCATGAACCAGGTATTACGACCTTTCATTGGAAAATTTATAGTCATTTATTTCGATGACATACTGGTTTACAGTCGGAGTGAAAAAGAACATATGGGGCATCTTCAAGTTGTGTTGGAAGTGTTGTCCGAAAACAAGCTGTTTATTAATTTTAAACAATGCAGTTGGCTGATAGGAAGATTGTTATTTCTTGGGTATGTGGTCAGTTCAGAGGGAATATTGGTTGATGATGAAAAGGTGAGGGTCATTCGTGATTGGCCTACACCAAAGACGGTAGGAGAGGTAAGGAGTTTTCATGGTTTGGCAACGTTTTATCGTCGATTTATAAGGGATTTCAGCAGTATTGTGGATCCCATTACTGAGTGTTAAAGAAGGGTAAGTTTCAATGGGGTGAAGCAGCTGACACGACTTTTGCAGTCATTAAAGAAAAACTGTGCATTACTCATGTTCTGGCTTTACCTAGCTTTGAGAAATTATTCGAGGTGGAGTGTGATGCTAGTGGAATTGGGATTGGAGCAGTTTTATCACAGGAGAAGAAACCAATGGCGTTTTTTAGTGAGAAACTCAGTGACGCACGCCGAAAGTGGAGTACCTATGACTAAGAATTTGATGCTATTGTCCGTGCTCTAAAGCATTGGGAGCATTATCTGATTCAGCGAGAATATATCCTGTACACTTATCACCAAGCTTTGAAGTATCTTAACAGTTAGAGGAGTTAAAGTACACTTGGGGCGTGAAAAGATTATCAATGGGGTAGCCGAGCGGTATTACTGGCCTCGGTTGAAACGCGACGTGGGTAACTTTGTTCGGAAGTGATATGTTTGTTAGACTGCTAAGGGGCATGTTGACTCGGTCCAAAGTGGGCACTCGCAAGTGTACGAGGCCGGAGTGTAGTACAATAATAAGTAAAGTTCGTTCCCACGGTGATTGAGGAGTTGATTACTGAAATTGATCGATTTAACTACTATTTGAACAATGATTTAGAAAATGTGATTTTTGTGACTCTAGTTATTCTAATTTACTACTAAGCAAGTTTTATCTAAAAAATTAGAAAATGAACACAAACAATAATATATTGAATGCTGATATGTGATGATGAGTGCTAAGGCCTAGAATCCACCTCACCCCCTTCTATCTCGAACCACCCAAGACTAATTTAAATACCCAAATTATGCAATTGTGAAATGTATACCCGTGCACCCACTAATAATCCTTAATCTCTCTCGAGCAATAGAAATTACATCCAAGCATACCCAAATCTCTCGATGACTCTAGAATATATGCATGAATTTATTAAGAGTTTGGTACACAAACAAGGTTCTATATACTAGCCTCGCGTATCTCTACCTTACTAGTCATATATAGAGGACATTTTATCAAACACGTGGAGTGCGTCACCCCTCGGTTCATAACACCCAACAACAAATCAATCACAAGTTAATCAATCTCATGAAAGCATTAAGCACTCAAAAATATCCATACAAGATACAAGCATACATTGGCAAAATAAAAAGTCTATATCATTAAATTAGAGGGTTTGGTTTCATCAAGCCTTAGCAAAGGAAAATTAGTTCATACTACAAATTATAGCTGTATACAACATATATGAAACTAAAGACATGGCTCTACACAATGATAAAAGAGAAAGAGATTATAGAAAACTATATTGGGAGCCTTCTCTAGTGTTGATTCTTTTTCTCCTTTAAGCAATCTTCAGCTTCCTTTTTGCTCCAAAAATATGAAATGAAGATGGATGTGTGTAGTGGGTATAATAGATGTTTGGATATTTAGGGAAAGTTGGTGGCTTGGTTGATTTTCTTCATAGTTGGTTTGGTGATGTAATGGTAGTTCCAAAGATGAGGTTTTTCTTAGATTTCTGGTTCCCCCCTCTTTTAGGTCTCAAAATAGTAATGGTATATATATGAGAAAGAATTGGGTATAGGGCAAAAAGGGTATTTCCCTTAATTTGTAGCTTTTCTGGGCTAAGGAGAGACCATGGGGTGACTTGGGATATGGTCGCCCTGAGGTCGCTATTGCGTATGGTGCAGGGGTCTAAAACCGAGAAGATTGTGACTTCAGGGTGACTAAGAGTGTGGTCACCCTGGGGTCGCTTCTATGTCTGGTGCAGGGGTCCAAAGCTGAGAAGATTGCGACTTCAGGGTGACTAAAAGTGTGGTCGCCTTGGGATCGCTTTTGTCTCTGGTTGGGAAGTCTTGAGCCGACAAGATTGAGCCCTCCAGGTGACGAAGACTGAGGTCACCCTGGGGTCGCTTTGCATCTGGTTGGCCATATGTACATTTTTTTTATTCCCCATTTAGTTATATCTAACACTTTCAGGCCTCAAAACCAAACTAAACATGCACGTCTGTAAAAAGTGTTAAAAAATCAGTTTTACCCGAGGAACGAACATGGATTTGATACAAATTTGGGGCTACATTATATGTAGAAATGAACCAATCACATGCTCAGAATACAGGTCTCTACATGCCTCTACCTGTACCGAGTGCCATATGGGAGGATTTGTCAATGGATTTTGTTTTGGGTCATCCACAGACTCATCATGGAAGTAGATTCTGTGTTTGTTGTGGTTGCCAAGTTCTCCAAAATGGGACATTATATACCTTGTCGGAAGACATTTGATGTGTCACATGTTGCTCAACTGTTCTTTCTGGAGATGGTTCGTTTACATGGTGTACCTCAGTCTATCACCTCTGTTAGGGATTCAAAATTTCTTAGCCATTCTTAGGTTACATTGTGGCGGTGGATGGATACTACTCTAAAGTTCAGTAGCACTGTGCACCCGTAGACTGAGAATCTAAATTGAACATTGGGGAATTTAATTTGGAGCATTTGTGGTGATAAGCCTAAACAGTGGGATGTGGCACTGGCACAAATCGAGTTCGCATATAATAATGCAGTTCATACTGCTATGGGCACATCTCCTTTTGCTTTAGTGTATCGGTAACCTCCTAAGCATGCGTTAGACCTATCACGTCTTCCTAAGGTTACAGGAGCAAGTGTTGCAACCGGGAATTTGGTTGAGCAAGTTCGAGATGTTCAGGTTGAAGTGAAAGCTCAGTTGGAGGAGAATAATGAGAAGTATAAAGCCGCAACTTATGTCAAGAGACGTGAGAAGTTATTTGTTGAGGGTGATCAGGTTATGGTGTTTTTACGTAAGGAAAGGTTTCTAGTTGGTTCCTATAACAAGTTGAAAACAAGGAAGTATGGGTTGTACAAGGTGATCAAGAAGATCAATGATAACGCCTACGTGATCGACTTGCCTGCTGATATGAATATCTCTCGAACTTTCAATGTAACCGATCTATATGAGTTTCGTGACGATGTTCCACTTTATTCAGATTATAACTCGAGGTCAAGTTTTTCGCAGGTGGGAAAGAGTGATGTAGGACAATTAGCTTTGGAGTTTGAAGAAGAGTTGGATAGAAAATTGGCAAAGAAAGAAATAGGCACGGCTAAAAGAGCTGGTTCTAAGAAAATGACATAACTTTTAGCTCGGTTGTTCGATTGCCTATTATAATATGTTTTTGGAAATGGATTTTGGCGATCTACACCATGGAAACCTAGGATCCCCAGTTGAGGTCGTTTGCACTCTCAAAATAGATGATTATGGTAGACTGTCGGGCATTTGAAGTTTTATTTTAATTTTTTAGTTTTTTCGTTTTAACTTTTATTTGTTTAGCGAATGTCCAATTTGGTCTTTTTGCTTTTAGTTAGGGTTTTCAGATACTATTTAAACCTTTTGCTCTTTGTTTTGAGGGGAATAATAAAATTTTAGTTAAAGTTCGATTTCTTTTTCTAGTGGATTCCAGTTTGTGTGTTCTTAGGGCTTACGTTGGTAATCCCTTTTACTTCCGTTCTGCGTCAGGTTCTTTTTGAGTAGTCATTTTTGGCTTCACATCTTATTCTTTCTTTAGAGTCATCACATAAACTGTTTCCTTATTTGGTATTGTTGAAATGCAAGAACTTTGCGCATAACTCTTCAAGCCACAACTCTTTCTTTCCATTTATGTTTTTTTAATTTTTTTGACTAACTATTCTTACTTGAAGATTGATGAAAAAAAAAATGGAGGAACACATGAGTATTTATATAAGTATAAAAGGCTTTTGGGATTCTTTTGTCATTTAAAGTTGTGTTAATTTGTAGGATGAACCACCTATGCATCATGAACACTTCTTTTAACTCTCTATGTATACCTCCTCTTCAAATGTACCTTGTAAGTGCATGAATCAATTAAAACCTACTTGTAGACTGAAAATTGAGGTCTAAATTTCTTCTCTCTTTTTTTTCTTCTCAAAATGGTAACTATTTTGTTTTGCAATTTAACCATAGAAGTGATTAGTCAATCCACCAACAGTTTACATTACTCATATGCATAGATGGAAAATTTACAATCAAATCACACCTAATTATTTGAGCATATTAAAATCTGTTACCAATATTAATTGTTTGTACATTAAAAAAAAAACTACAACACAAAGTGCCAAGTTACCAGTCGAACACTTTTGTGTCCAACTGACCAAACAAATTAAGGTCATGTTTGGTTGGATGGAATTGAATGAAAGTCATTTCATTTGTTTGGTTTGTCAAAATACAATGGAATGGGGATTCCACCATTTTGGTGGAATGGACATTCCATCCAAAAACCAATTGAATGCTCATTCCATTCCATTATCACATTTTATCTTCCAAAAATAACCCTCTATGCCCCAACTCTATTACAAAAATACCTTCATTTCTAAAAATAATATTATATATATTATTATAATATATATAAATATATATTATATAATATATAATATATAAAATATATATATATTATAATATATATATAGGAAATACCCCTTTTTAGTCAAAAATTAAGGTGGTATTGTTCCTACCCAACATTAATAATTTTATTGTTTTTACCCAATCTTTGGTTGTGAAGACCAAAATACCCCTCATTTATTCATTATTTATTTTATTATTCATTTATTAATTATTTGTTTTATTAATTTTCTTTTTATCTAAAAAGTTTGCCTTCTCTCTCTATTTGTTAGGTCACGGTCTACCATTTCATTTTGTCTGGAAAGTTTTCTTCTCTCTCTTTTTTCTTGTACATGATCTACCATTTTTTGTTGTCTGAAATATTTTCTTTTCTTCATTTTCTTCGAACCATCGGTCTCCCATTTTCGATCTTCATTCTCTGTCATCGTGGGTCTCTCATTTCCGCTCCTTCGTCCTTCAATTTCTTGAATCGGTTGTCTCTCATGTCCAAATTAAAGGTCTTATTTTTTTTTCTCTTCATTTTGTTCAAATACAGGTCTCCCATTTTCGATCTTCATTTTCGCTCTTTCGTCTTTCAATTTCTGCAATCGGTTGTCTCCCATGTTCGAAATACAATTAAATCAAAAATCTCACTTCAATTTCTACCATTGTTGAAACTGTAAAGCCATTAATCACATAAAACCCATATAGAGGAGATTCAGTTTTTGGTTTGAATTATTAGGATTGGGATTTGTATTATACAGATTTTTGCTTAGATGGTTATGATGAATCAAGATTTCCCAGGTCCCTTTTCTAGAGGTATGTATTATAAACCCTATTTTAATTTGTTTCGTATGCAGATGTAATGATAAATGCCAAATTTAGTAAACATTAATTTTGGGAGAATATATATAGTGTAAAGTTTTTTGATTTTTTTTTTAAAGTTGCTCGATTAATTCTGAATCAAATAAGATTTTTAAAATTGACTCATTGTATTCTGTAAAAATTAATTGGTATGCTGCTGAATGAATAATATTCAAGTTAAATGGACATGTTTTGATTTTTCAAAGCTAGTATTCTTGCTTCTCTTAACTATTAAGGGTTCTTGATGATAATAATGTTTTATGTATCTTATGCATACAGAAGAGATAGCCTTTAGGAAAATTTATCTGTTTGTTTCCGTATATGAAAAATTTGTGGATCAATTCTGCTTTTATACTTTCATGACGGTTTAAATACATTTTCATGTTAATTTTCCTTATCATGATACCACTTTTGAAACATATTTCTTCATAAGGATGTTGGTTAAGGTAGAGACTAATATGCACGGTAATAATCTATTATATTGTCTTCATAATAATAGTCATCGCTAAAATTTTGAGAATTCTCTTTTAGAATATTTGTTGTGTGTTGCATCATACAATTTGATCACTTTCTGGATGTGGTCAAATGATCTAAATGAAATGACTGGGTAGTGGATGTATTTATAGATAATGAAAGTGATTTGTGATAGGTGTGTTTAATTGAGTTGGAAATATGTATGTGTTTAATTGAGTAGTACTAGTATGTTTAATTTGGTTGGAAATAGACAATGTTAATTAGATAGTACTGGTGTGTTTAATTGAGTAGGAAATAAGTGTGTTTAATTGGGTTGAAAATATATGTGTGTACTTTTAATTGAGTTCGAAATAGGTGTGTGTTTAATTGGATTTAACTGGTGTGTTTATTTGGAACTGGTGTGTTTAATTGTTGGTGCCACATGGTGTGTTTCATTGCAGCCACCCATTTGCAGTAGTGTATTTAATTGATTCACTATGATGTGTTTAATTGATATGCAGTGGTGTGGTTAATAAATTTGTCCGATGTGTTTGATTGGGTTACACCTGGTGTGTTTAATTGATTTGTCCCAATGTGTTTAATTGTGTTACACTTGGTGTGTTTAAGTAGGCTGCTCTGGTATGTTTAATCGATTTGCCCTGGTGTGTTTAATCGGGTTACACCTGGTGTGTTTAATTTGGATTGCTATAGTGTGTTTAATAGGATTACACCTGGTGTGTTTAATCTGGATTGTCCTGGTGTGTTTAATTGGGTTGCACCGGTGTGTTTAAATGTTTTTCATGATGTGTTTAATTGATTTATATGGTGATGCCCTAATGTATTTAATTGGTTTGCTCCGGTATGTTTAATTGGTTTACACCGGCGTGTTTAATTGGTTTGCACTAATGTGTTTAATTGGTTTGGACCGGTGTGTTTAATTGGGTTGCTTGATCGGAATGATTTATATACCTATTTGAGGTCCCCATTTCCTAGCTTTTGTTCTTGTTTTCGAGTATATTTTGGTATTTGATGTGTTTGTGAGACTTGTGTAGGTACATGTTCCCTATGGAAGGTATTTAAGCTTTATTAAAGAGTTTTTGAGGTTAAACGGTAGAATTTGGAATCAGGATGATACAGGTCCTTCTTCTAGAGGTATGATTTTGAAACCCTATGTTAATTTGTTTCATTTGTATATTTGATGGTTAATTTGAAACCCTATGTTAATTTGTTTAATTGATTAACTGTGGTGTGTTTAATTGTTTAACTGTGGTGTGTTTAATTGTTAACTGTGGTGTATTTAATTTGTTTGGCTTGGTGTGTTTAATTTGGTTTGGTCTGGTGTGTTTAATTGAGTGTGGTGTGTTTAATTGGGTTGCCCCAATGTGTTTAATTGGTTTGCATAGGTGTGTTTAATTGGTTTGTGTGTTTAATTGAGTTGTCATAGTGTGTTTAATTTAGTGTGTTGTGGTGTTTAATTTGGTTCACTCCGATGTGTTTAACTGGGTTGCTCTGGTGTGTTTAATTTAGTGTACAGTGGTGTGTTTAATTTGGTTCGTCCCGGTGTGTTTAATTTGGTTCGTCCCGGTGTGTTTAATTAGGTCGCATCGGTGTGTTTAATTAGTTTGCCGTTGTGTATTTAATTGGTTTACCGTAGTGTGTTTAATTTGGTTTGCCATGGTGTATTTAATTTGGTTTGCCCTTGTGTGTTTAATTGGGGTTGCATTGGTGTGTTTAATTGGGGTTACCCCAATGTGTTTAATAAACTGACATCTAAATGTGAGATTTTATTGGGTTGCCCTGATATGTTTAATTGGTTGCATCTTGTTTAATGTATGACTGGTTTAATAAACTGACATCTAAATGTGAGATTTTATTGGTTGAAATGCAGGAATATAACCAACGAAATTTGTAGGTATTGTAAAAAGAAATTTGTCTAGTTCAGTTCTGATTTCTACAAAACAAGCACCTTGTTGGAAAGCTATTCCAGTGTTATCTTTCCCATTGGACACCCAAGCAAATGGAATACTCCCGAAAAATCGTGTTTGTGTTATTAATGATTATGTTGAAATTGTTATGAATTTAGTTAGGGGTGTGCATTTTCGGTCTGGTTTGGGTTAAAGCTCATCGTCAAACCAAACTAATATAGATTGGTTTGATTATATTTCAACACAAACCAAACCAATATAATTTTTCAAACCGATCCAAACCAAACCAAAAAAAGTCGGGTTGGTTTGGGCTGGTTTGGGTAGGTTTGTCGGACTATATTTGAATTCAAAAATTCATTTTTTTTTATTATGATAAAAATAACTAAATATATAAATGTAAAAAGTCATAACAACAAATAAACAAACAGTAAATGAATATAGTGTCCAAAGAAATAAACTTAATTCTTAATTCCAATTAATATAAACTCAAAGTATTCATAATCAATCATCAATAAAACATCTAAATATTTTTTAAAAAAAATTATAATCCATCATTCATGACTCAATTGAAAAATATATCTTAAAATGTATGGAAAAGTTTTCATCCATAAATATCCAAAAAAATTCAAAGAAGATATCAGATATCCTATCAAATAAATCATGATTAATTATATATAAAAAAGGTTTCTAGCCCTTCCTAAAGCTTGCTCAAAATTCTCACAGCCAATGTACTGAAAACCTGTAATAAACCAAATTAAAACAATTTAATTAGTCGCATAAGAAAGACATTATCAAAAAATTTAAATTAGCATTATGCAATTCAAGACTTCATATATTTTAGTATCTTACCATGAAAAAGAGCATTGAAAAATATTAATCAATAGTCACAGGCTCCATCGTTGTAGGTCCTAAAAACTCTATAGAAATAGAAGAAAAAAAAACAACTCACCAAATAAATCAAAAAAAGTTGTAACAATTGATGTATTCTAAAACAAAAAGTATATAAAGAGAAAGACAATGACAAATATATTACCTGATTCAACTACTTCCAGAAATTTCATCTCTTCAACTATTGATTCAAATTTAATAGATCCAGAAGTAAACCGTAACCAATTCTGTGTACATATTAAGGCATCCACCGTTTTAGCACCTAAAGAACTTCGAAATGAATCAAGAATATGCCCTCCTATGTTAAAGGCAGACTCAGAAACCACTGTAGATACTGGAATCGCAAACACGTCCCTTGCAATATGTGATAAAACTTTATACTTTGTGGCATTTAATTTCCACCAAAGTAGAATATCAAAGTTTTCATTATAGGGATCTTCACTTGGCTCCAACAGATACCTATCCACCTCATTTTTTGTATCAATACAATCTTTTGTTTCTCATATTTTTTGAATTTCTGAAGCATTGTGAAACGAAAATCACCATCATGCTTATCCATGTCTTCATTCATCACATTCAATAATTGAAAGTCATTAGAAGATTGGGTACCAATAGAATTAGAGTCTCGCCCATTATAACACTCATAAAGACGACATAAAAGTTTTTTCAAACCTTTTGTTCTTCACCCTTATCATTACCATACCAATGACCAAGACAAAATGTCACATAATCCAACTTATATCGAGGGTCAAGCACAATTGAAATAAGCAAAAGTTTGTTTATGGTTTCAATGGAACCCCAATACTTATCATATTTTCGCTTCATACTAGTTGCCATATTGCCTAAAAAAGGATCTGTATTTGTACTTAATTCTATCAACTCAGATTGAATTGAAAAAACTTCATAAAAGTATTGATTAGATGTAACAGACAAAGAAGCACTAAATTTTAGTGTTGCATCATAAAATTTCTTCAAAAACTTAACAAATACTCTAGATGTTTCCCAATCATCAAATCTATGTGTCCCTATCTTCCCTTTCCCACTCTCATCCTTTAAGAAATAGCTGACATAATTGTCCTCCTCTTCCTCCAACCGCTCAAATGCTTTTTGAAATCTTAAAGCACTTTCCAACATCAAATAAGTGGAATTTCACCTAGTACACATATCAAATATCACATTTCCTTTACACTCTATTTTTTCATGCTCAACACATTTTTTAAATTTTGGTAACCTAGAAGGAGATGATCTTACATATCGCACAACATTGCGAATACTAATTATTGACTCATGTATATCTTTCAAACCCTTAGTAACAATTAGATTCAAAATATGAGCACAACAACGTACGTGAAAAAACTCACCATCCAATATAACCCCATCAGCAACCCAACTACTCAACTTCCTTTTCACATATTTGATAGCAACATCATTGGCACTAGCATTATCAACAGTTATCATGAATACTCTATCTATACCCCAATCAAGTAAGCATGCCTCAATGATTTTCCCAATAGTTTCACCCTTATGATTAGGTACCATACAAAAGTTTAAAATTCTTTTATGTAATTCCCATCCACTATCGATAAAATGAGCTGTGATAACCATATAATTAGTATTTTGAATTGAAGTCCAACAATCAGTAGTAAGGAAAACCCTTTGCTTATTAAAAGAAAACATTCTTTTCAATATTGCTTTCTCATCTAAGTAAAGTTGATTTTTATCTCTAGCAATTGTAGTTCGAGAAGGATGATCAAAATTTGGGCATGCTATAGAACAAAAGTGGAAATCCTTCTCTTTCAACAAAACTAAAGAGCAACTCATCAAGAACTATCATTTTACTCAATGTCTTCCTACATGCATCTTTACTAAATCCCACGGCTACAAGATTACCAATACAATCACCCATTTTTTTTTTCAAAAGTCAGTACCTTTTGTTTTTCATCTACCAAACGATTCTGATATTTTTTTGCATTGCTCATTCAAATGAATCCATAAAGTACTAGTACCAACTTTTTTACTACCACAAGCATACTCTTTACCGCAGTAATTACAAGTACACCTATTACCTCCTTCAATTTTGGTGAAGTGAATCCACACTTTTGATGGCGTTTTCGTTGGCTTTCTTTTTGTTCCAGCATTGGTGGTAACCAATATGTCATTTGTTGTTAGAGTTTCAAAAGGTTCAGCTATAGTAGCATTTGAGTTTTCAGCCATTGTAAACCTATAAAAAAATGACAACAATAAAATAATTAAATACAAGTATTATTCAATTATTTTGATAATTAAAATAATATTATATAATTAATAAATTAACAACAACAAATGTTATAAATGAAGAAAAAATAACAAGTAATTATATATATATATATATATATATATATATATATGTGTGTGTGTGTGTGTGTGTGTGTGTGTGTGTGTGTGTGTGTGTTATTTTAGAAAAAAAGAGTGATTGATCATTGATGTACCTGTATGCTATATATAAAAGACAAAAAAAGATAAACAATTTCATATAAAAAAAAAGTACATAGTATTATAGTGATATTAAATATATTTATATATATAATAAAAGAGGATACCATATTTTTTTTTTTAAAGGAACTGAGACTCTGAGTGACATTAAAACATTAAATATATATATAAGTTAAAAAAGAGAGAATGAATGTTTTGAGAAAAAGTATTGCACCTTGATGCTTGATGGTTTAAAATAACGATGTGACTGAAGGAAAGAGAATGAGAGAGAGAGAGAATGAATGTAGCGAATAGCAATGTAGCGCACGTTTTGAGATTCTAGCCTTTTAGGTTTAATCATGTAAAAAAATAGAGTAGGTTTTTATTTAGTTTAAAAGTAAAATAGGATAATTGGGTAGGTTACTGTTTAATAGATTATAAAACTTAAATTAAATAAGAAACTAAGAAAGTCAAATGTGAAGAACTGAATATTGTGGTTTGGTTCGGTTTAGATGGGTTGTATATCACATAACCCTAGACCAAACCGATTATGGTCGGGTTGATTTTTTATAAACCGATTGACATTTAATTTATATTAATAATTGAACCAAGCCACCCATTATGGGTTGTGTTAGTCGGTTTGGGTCGGTTTGATGGGTTTTTACACACCCCTAAATTTAGTTGTATTTCATGAACTATGTTGAAATTATATTTCATGAACTGTTAGTAAGGATTTTGTTTTTTGTTGAAAACACTTGTTTTGAAATTGTGATGAAACTAATGTTGATGATTATTTATTGATGAAACAGATTATTTATTAAGGATTTTGCATTTTGTATTAAACATGTCATTTGTTAACAGATTTGGTGTGTTAAAAATGGAAAATTTTGGTGTGTTAATAATCTGTCACCATCCACCAAAATTACCAGATTTATTGTAACTCCATCAAGGGAAAAAAAACAAATGAACACATGACAAAACTCTACTCTAAAGATTTTTCTTGTATTGAAATTAAAGAAACAACACGATTATAATCCTAAACATTATATGATATAGACATTATATGATATGACCATGATGTCTAAACACTAAAAACCCTGCATTAATTTGTAGAAAAAATACTAGTGACAAATTGAAATGTAAATATTACAATACTCAACATACTGGAATATATTTAGACATAATCACTAAATCACCCCATCGGCTTAAATTTTCTACACAAAACCGCCCAGTCAATGGAGCAAAGAAGATGTGCATTTTGACATAATTAGTAAAACTCCTTCCGAACATTCACCTATTTATTGGTTCTGTTCTGCCCACCAATTGTATACCAGTTTTGAGGTTGGATAGGCGATCTCCTCTTCTCGGGGTTCGTGCTTCCGGTCCTTCTTCTATTCATCGAAAAAACTAAAAATTAGTTTCATAATTGTCAATGCTCAAGCAACAACCAGTTACAAAATATTGGGTTTGTCTAGTTACAAACAAAAACTTAATTTCATAATTGTCAGTGCTTCACAAATCTGAGTATTTTCTTCTCTGCAAGACTGAATGGCCTCATTAAGACATTACACAAATTGGCTAAAGAACATACTCATCTTGATTCTCATCATTTCTGTCACATTTCTTTCCACCAATTCAGCACCACATAGTTGAGATACACAAGTGGGTTGTTTTCTATTTTAAGAGAAAAATAATATCAATTTCATTGGCAGGTGGGTCGGTATTTCAGCATATGGGTTCATTATATTTCATTCCAACTAACTTTAATTGTTTAATTGGAAAATATAAAAAAACAGAACAACAAATGTCATCACAACTTGTGATTCACAAGTGCACTATAAGAAGTAGAATATCACAAGTGCACTATAAGAAGTAGAAAATTCGTGATCATGTCTTGATTGCTAAACAATTAAACACACTAAAAAAACACATAATTGCTAAACAAATAAACACACCATTTGAACAATTTGAACCTACCCAAGCCTGAAAACTTGAACTGAGACATTTCTAATACTTATTGTTAAGTTGGTTTTAACACTGCTGTATTTTTCAGTTAATGAAAAGCGAAAAGTGAACACTCTTAAAAGTTCAATTAAATCTTCTTCTAAAACAATGGTCCTGGCCTCCTAGGCAACAAACTACGCTAACAAATGTTATCTTGAGATTCAAATTCTGAGCAAATATACCACATAACAAAGAGGTTCATCTAAAGCCTAAAGCACTCAGTGAGGGATTTTGAGGCTCATCCATTCATAAAGATGCTTCAAACAAGGCATCCAATATGCAAACTAATTCATTCATAACATTGGAGGTAATAAAACTGCCTCAAACAAGGCATCCATTATGCAAAGTAAAGCAAGAAGGTAGTACAAATATAATAAAGAACACAATAAATGCCTAAAGTCTAGGAAAATTTAGTTGTCAAAAGTCAGAAATGACAAATCGGTTGCACAATTAAGTACTAAATTTAACTCTAGTTCTGAATCCCCTGTTGTTCCTCTTTACTCTAGCCTTATCAAACTTCCTTCCCTTAAATTTGGTCCAAAGTGCTTCACTGCTTCACATTCTTTGGTCCTCTTAGAAGAACCTGATGTTTCATATAAAAATAGTCAGATTTCTAAACCTGACATAAAATATCTCACCCAAAAAAAATCATATTTCTCAACCTGAGTTCTCATCATCTCACTCTAGTTATCTAAGATTTTCCTATCCAATCCAAACCCAAATCAAAACCCAAATCAAAATCAAAATCAAAATCAAATTCGAAATCGAATTTGAAATCGGAATCAACTCTATCTCAAATGCACAAATGCAACCAAAAATATAAATCAAAGGAAAGCCTAAAATCAAATGTAAAGAGGAAGTGCAAACCTTTTAGTTTCTTCCACGCCGCAGTGGAACACGCAGGTGATTCGAATCAAAGTCGGTCGCCTATCGTCTCTCTCCAGTAGCCTCTCGTCTCTCTCTTCATCTCTAGCCGACTGCCTCTCGTCTCTCTCGTTCGTCTCTCTGTCATCTCTATATCAGGGTCGGGTCGGGTCTTTCTCGTCTCTCCATCTTCACCGTCGTCGTCATCGGCCCTTGATCGTTTTGGTCGTCGTCGATGTTGCTCGTCGTTGGATCTTGGTGACTGGTCTCTCTTTGTTGTTTGTTTCAAACACTAAAAGGTATTTACTTTACTTTTTTATGTTTATTTTGTTTATTAATCCATTTTTATTGTCTTTTTTTTTAATTCATTTTGATTGAAGGGCAATTTTATCCCAATAGTGGAAATATCGGTAAAAACAATAAAATTACTAATATTGGGTAAAAACAATAAACACACTAATTTTTTGGCTATTTTTAAAGTTCTCTCTCTCTCTATATATATAAATAATATATATATTATAAATATTATAATGATATATAATTATATATTTATATATTATATAATATAATTTATACTCTTATATTTTATTACTATTATCCAAAATATATATTATATTTTATATATACGTTATATATTATATATAATAATATATAATATTAGTCTTAATAATATCAATATTTCTAATATATATTATATATTATATATTATATTATATATAAATATATATAAATATATATATAAATATATAATAATATTTATAATATTATAATATATATTATTATGTAATATATGTATATGATATATATTATATAATATATAATAAAAATAATAATATTTATATTATATATATAATATATAATAGCATTAATATTACTAACATATAATATATAATATATAATATATATTGTAATAATATATATTATATATTATAATAATATATAAATATAAAATTATATATAAATATAATATTATATATACTTTCATATTTTATTATTATTATTATCCATAATATATCATGTTATTATAAATGTTTTGTAATTATGGGTATTTTGGTCAAAATACCCATAATTCCATTTCATTCGGTTGTTAATCAAACAAAATAATAATGATTTAGATATTGATTTTAAAGTCTTAACCAAACAAATCACATTCCCATTACCATTCCAATTACAATTTCACCACGGTAACCAAACGTCACATAAACTAATTTAATTAGAAAGAAAACCACTTGACCTATCTCGTCAAATTGTACTAACACACTCTTAAGTATTTGTAGTACTCGAATAATATTCAACAAAAAACCTTAATTGTATGAACATCTCTTGCTATTAGTATAGAAAGAGGTGGAGAACGGAAAAATATGGCATTGTCTTTCCATTAATCAATTATGAGTATATATATACAATTACACATTTACAATTTTAAATTTTACTAATCTAGAGAATCCTTTAACTTAAGAAACATGAACAAATCAAATTAAACTTTCCTACTCCATAGAATCCCTTAACTTAAGGAACCAGAATAAATCAAATCAAAATTCAACTTTCCTGATCTAGAGAATCCCTAAACTTAAGGAACAATAACGAATCAAATCATTTATATCATTTTATATGCCCCCATAAGATGGAGTTCCGTGAGGAGATTCCAATCTTGATCTTGAGAGTGAGATGGTGTTGACATGGAAGAGGCTTCGTGAGAGCATCTGCCAATTGATCCTCAGAGGAAACGTAGGCAACACGGAGAGCAGCATTTTGAACTTGGTCTCGAATAAAATGATAATCCAAAGAAACATGTTTCATGTGACAATGAAATGCCGGATTGGAGCACAGATGAATCGCTCCAACATTGTCATAGTAGATCACATGTATTTGAGGTACAATAACACCAAGTTCAGTAAGAAGGGAGCATACCAACTTAATTATACAAAAGTGGCAGCAACAGATCGGTATTTTGCCTCAGTAAAGGAACAAGCTATTGCTTGTTATTTCTTGGAGCTCCTGGATATGGGATTGCATTCAAGATACATAATATAAGCACTAGTTGAGCTATAATCATCCTTATTTATAGCTTAATTTGTGTCAGGGAAGGCATGAAGAGACATGGAATATTAGCGATAGAGAACTAGACCATGATCAGATGTCCTACGGAGATGACAGAGTAGTCGTTTGGTGACACACCAATGTTCAGTGGTAGAGTGGTGCATGAATTGAGAAATTTTTCTTATCGCAAAGGTAATGTTAGGTCATACTAGAGGCTTCCAATAATTGACATGTACTCAAATTGATCAGATAGTGTCATACTTATAAGAAGATCAAGCATCGGAGTAGTGGCTAGTGGTATGGTGATAGGTTTGGCATCTGTCATACCACTGCATTGGAGAAGATCATGAATATACCCTTGTTGAGACAAAAGCAAACTATTTTTGTGTGGAAGAATCTCAACCTTTAGGAAGAAGGAAAGAGAGCCAAGGTCTTTGAGAGAGAACTAGTGAGCTAGTAGATCAATAAAATTCTGAAAAGTGGTCTCATTATCACCGGTAATAATAATGTCGTCAACATAAATAAGTAAGTATACCATGGTTCCACTTATGTTAAAGAAGAATAGAGATGTGTCTGTGAGAGAGTTGGTGGAGCCAGACGTGATAAGAAACTGGCATAATTCATGATACCAAGCTCGCGGAGCTTGTTAAAGTCCATAAATGGCCTTATGAAGCTGGAAAACATGATGTGGTTGATCGTGATCAATGAAACCATGTGGTTGTGCCATGAATACCTCATCATATAAATTTCCCTAAAGGAATGCATTGTTAGCATCGAGTTGGTGTAAAGGCCATCCACGACTAACTGCGAGACTGAAAACTATACGTACTGTGGTGGGTTAACCATTGGGCTGAAAGTGTCATGATAGTTAACCTTAGGTCGCTAATGGAAGCCATTGGCAACAAGAAGATCTTTGTACCTGTCAACAAAACCATCAGGTAAACATTAAGTGTGAAAAATCCACATACACTCAATATCATTTTTTGTCATTTCTGGGGGAACAAGAACCTATGTACTATTCCGAACTAGAACATTATACTCTTCGGACATAGCTTGACACTATTTAGGATCTCTAAGGGCTTGAGTGACTGTGGCAGATTCAAGATCATCAAGTGTGAATAGTTGGGCGGTAAGATTGAGTTTTTGAATAGGTTTATGGATATCGTTTTTGGCTCTAGTGACAATGACTCGTGGTGACTCGGGTGGTTATGTGAGATGGTTAGTCGAAGTGATGAGAGTTGGTATTTCAACTGAGGTTAATGGCTCGATTAAGGGAGTGATTTCATAAAGGTTTTGTGAGGTTCTAGATTTGTGCATGGAGACATCGTGGAGAGCAGTGTATGGATGACTTATCGAGTGACGAGACTGGATATGGATTTATGGGGACACTAAATGTTGGGGGAAGCCAGTTAGAATGGTGTCAAACTGAGTACGGGGAAGACTACTCTGAAGTGATGAGAAAGGAAATATGTTTTTGATAAACTTGACATGATGTACCATAGAGAGTTTGTAGGCTAAAGGATCATGACAAAGATACACACTTTGAGTGAGGGAGTAACCGAGGAAGACATATGACTTTGAGAGTATTGACGAAACCATGGGTAGCAGAGACAACCAAAGACATGAAGTTTCGAGTAATTTGGTGAGGAGCCTAGGATTTTTTCATAAGGGGAAGATATATGGAGAGTTAGAGTTGGCATGCGATTGATAAGGTAGACTGTAGTGGAAAATGCATGATTCCAATATGAGAGAGGGATATATGCATGGGAGAGGAGAGATAAACCAGTTTCAATAATGTGACGATGAGGACGTTTTGATTAGCCATTGTGTTCTAAAGTATATGGAGGTGTTGTGAGATGAGAGATACCATTTGATGCTAGAAAGGTGTCAAGAGCTTAGTATTCTCTACCATTGTTAGAAGAGAGGCGATTATGATTTTGTTGAAGAATTTTTCTACAAGAAACTTAAACTGAACAAAAACATCATACACATGTGATTATTGTTAGAGAAGATAGTACCAGATGTATTTAGTGTAGTGATCCACAAAAATAACATAATTATTAAACTTATCAAATGAATAGACAGAAGATGTTCAAACATCAGAAAATAAAACTTTAAGTGGTTGGGAAGAGACAATAGAAGAGGTAGCGAAAGGTAATTTATGACTTTTGTTAATTTGACAAGCATTGCAATTTGTTGGAAAGACCATGAGACTTGATACTTCTAACTTAGAATTGGAAGCAATGTATTTAAAAATAGAAAAAGATGGGTGTCCTAGTTTATGGTGCCACCAGACGAATTGGAGTTGAAACGAATACATACCATCCTTAGTCCTACCTTGTAAAAGAATTGCCCTTGTATGTAGATCCTTTACATAAAACATATAGGGTAGGAATTCTATTGAAACAATATTAGAGATGCAAAATTGGGATATGGAAATAATATTCTTTTGACTTGCTCCAAAGGTGGGCGCTCGCAAGTTTACAAGGCCGGAGTGACAATAATAAGTAAAGTTTGTTCCCACAAAAATTGAGGAGTTGAATACCGAAACTGATTGATCTAGCTACTATTTGAACAATAATTAAGAGAAATGCTAACTTTAAGGACTTCAACTAATCTAAATTAAACTACTAAAGCAATTTCAAACTAAATTGTGAGATGAAAACAACACCTATCTTTCGATGACCCTAAACTATATGCATAAATTCACTAAGTGCTCAGCACACAAAAAAGGGTTTATACTCTAGCCTCACGTATCTCTACCTTACTAGACATGTATAATGGACATTTCATCAAACATGTGGTGTGCGTCGCCCCTCGGCTCATAGCACACCACCTAATATCATTCACAAGTTGATCAATTTAATGAAAGCATTAAGCATTCAAAAACATCCATACAAAACTCAAAGTACAAATGGATAAAAGAGTGGTCTTTATAGATAAATTCAAGGGTTTGGTTTCATTAAGCCTTAGCAATAGAAATTTAGTTCATGTTACAAACTAGAGCCATACAAAACATATATATATAAATATAAATACATGGTTGTACAACAAAATATGAAAGAGAAAGAGTTTAGAGAAAACTATATGGATGAGCCTCCTCATTGTCTTGGTTATTCTTCTCTTTCGTATTTCTTCAGCTCTTTTTGTCCAAAAATGTGAAGTGATTATGGACTTGGTTTATGGGTATAGTGGATGAGTTGGATTTTAGGGAAAAACAGAATCTTTGTGGTTTTCTTGGAAGTTGGGTTGTTGATGTATGAGGAAAATGAAAGGATGAGGTATTTGTTAATATTCTTGGGTAGAAAGTGGTCTTTAGGTCTAGAATTAGTAAGGGGGTATATAGAGAAGGGGATTAGGTCAGGGGAAAAAAGGTAAATTCTCTGATTTTGTACCTTTTCTTGGCAAATGGCCGACCTTGGGGAGACTTTGGGGCTGAATGATGCAGGTTACTATGCTCTCTGGCTAAAACGAGGAATTGTTAACCCAGGAGAGAAGCGACCTTAGGGCGACTTGGGTCATGTTACCCTGAGGTCGCTTTTGCTGCTATCTGATGAAGTCATGAGAGGATAGCAAACTTGGGGTGACTTGGGTCAGGATGCCCTGAGGTCGCTTTTACGTCTAATGGATGGTCACTTGAGTCGAAAGGATATCAACTTTGAGGCGACTTAGTGGAGGTCGTCCTGAGGTCTCTTTTGCGTCTGTTTTGGCTACTTGATCGTTTTCTACTCCACTTCAACTCCATCTAAGACCATTAAGCTTCATATCTAATTTACACATGCACAACTTATTTAAATAGTTAAAAACTCAGTTTTACCGAAGAGACGAATAAAATTTGATAAGATTTTAGGGCTACCTTTCATGTAGAAATGGAGTAGTCATAGGTACACAAAGGACATTATTTAGAGAAAAGGAACAAAAATGAGTGGTGGGAGAGGGTGAGTCGGTGTGGGTAATGGGAAGTCTCGTGCCATCATCAATCACAATGTCGTCAAAGCCGTCATATGGAGTGTGGAGGGAGAGATTGCCTAAGTCATAAGTGACATGGTGGGATGCTCCACTATCCATAAGCCAATGTGGAGTGTCGGGATTATTAGTGGCAACATAGTGAGCACGAGGTTCTCGTTGAACCGGTGTAGGAGATGGAGTTGTTGGAGTCGTATCCATTATTTGAAAAGTAAGGCAGGGCTTTGCAGTGTAGCACTGAAGACCACATGATTGGCAGCCAAGATAAGGTTTAGATATGGATTGTGGCCTGCATTATGGGATGTTAGGAATGGTGGGCGCCAGTTGTTGGAGAAAGAAAAAGATGGTCCCCAATTGCCATGGGATAAAGGTGAGTGCCCATTGTTGTCGAGAGGATTGTTTTGGGGGATCATTATTTTCAATAGAGAGAGAGAGAGAGATGCCTAGCTCTGATACCATATAGAAAGAGATGGAGAATGGGAAAATATGACATTGTCTTTCCATTGATCAATTATGAGTATTTATATACAATTATCCGATTACAATTATAAATTTTCCTAATCTAGAGAATCTTATAACTTAAGGAACAAGAACAAATCAAATTAAACTTTCCTACTCTAAAGATTCCCTTAACTTAAGGAACAAGAATAAATCAAATCAAAATTCAACTTTCCTAATCTAAATAATCCCTAAGCTTAGTTAATGAACAAGAACAAATCAATTATCTATATCCTTCTATAGTTAGTACTTAGTATATTATCATTAGATAAAATCATTGACATAGAAAATAGGATATTCTCTCTGAAAATTCAAAGAAGTTAAAAAAAGGAAGCAACTGATTAATCTCCTCACGTTCTTATATCCTCTTTGTTGTTTAGGAGATTTGTTGCGTACCAGATTGATCCTCCATTGGTAGTGGTGTAAATGTTATTTATTTATTTATTTGGAATAAATTTATAATTATGATAAATTATAAGGTCATTTGTGACATTATTTTAACAATTTTATATTTAATTCTTGAGATTTTCTACTTACAGTCCATTTTTTTTTTCTTTTCACACTTCTTTCTATAAAGACACCCTATTTTACACTAAAACCGCGTCTGACTTAATTCAATAAATGAAATGACAAATTTATCTTTTGAAAATTTAAAACTAAAACCAACAGATGACTATTGGGAAATATGTGCAATTAAAGTCGTTGGTTTAATATAATGCGATATGATAAGTTGATATTGTCAAATTTGACCACATATATTAAATATATATATATATTAACGGCCTACTTAATTTGAGTGTTAATAAATGCACGAAAAAATTTATTTTCACCCACATTATTAAAAATAGAACTAATTACATCGAACTCTCTGAGATTTGATTTATTACATACAAAAACAACTTTATCAGTAATTGACACTCACCTCCCCTGTCATCACCCAACGTCCGTTACATTTAACTTTTGACCTTGTCAAACCGTGTAAAGTTCAAAATACCCATGACATGACATCAGAATGTATATTTACTATTATAATGTAGGAAAAATACCAAAAAAAAAATTAATATATAAATGGCGGGAACATGAATTAAAGTTGAATGGTGTATAATTTATCTTTGAACGTTAATGCCCTTAAGGAAATAAAGAATTACAACTTTATAATGAATAAAAAAATGAAAAAAATGAAAAAAATTATTATGTGTTATCGTTGTTTATGGACGTTGATAGCAACGGTAACATATACCAAGAGTGACTGACTATAAAATGGCAACGACAAATCTGCTTTTCTCATCCAGTACATTCATTACAACATTTCTCTTCTAAGAAATATCATCCATTTGATTTATTTTTTTCCAATTGATTATTCCCCATTTTTTTTAAATTAATTACTCAGTTTTTTCTACTGAGAAGCATTATCTGTATCCTTCAATCGTTACACAAATTTTTATTCAGACATGGAAGGTTCGTGCACTTCAATTAACGGATGTATGATCAAGTTTAAGAATAGATTATGTTTTTGTTGGAAGAAGGCAACAAAGAGTTCTGAATCTCAAAAAAATCCAAACAAGTTATTTTTCTCGTGCAAGAGTCAAAAATATAATTTTTTTATGTTCTGGTCTCCTGATCAAGATGAATACCAGCTGTTGACGGTGATTTTTTGGATCAACCACTCAACAAACAGATAATATGAATAAAAATTAAACTACCAATCAAAATAAATAAAAAACAAGGAACAACGCAAGATTTTACGTGCTAAAACCCTAAGGCGATGAAACATCCAAGGTTGCCGGTAACGGCAATAGAAAAAGAATCCACTAAGTTGTCAAAAGAATACACACGCAATCTCGCATGCTCTCTCTTATGCTTAATTAATGTTCACCATTTTATAGGTGTTGTTAGGATCTAGTTATACATGCATAGAGCCATAATTCTTGATGTACAAGTAAGGAAAATTCTCGTAATTAAATGAAACACTAACTTATTGGAGTCGTGTTTCCTTTCTTCCTTATCTTTCGTTGATTATGTTTCGATTGTATTAGATCTCTTGAGTAATCTGGACTTTGATATTTACAAGAAAATTTACTTGCTCATCAAAGTATACTTCTAGACACCTTATTTCAGTAAGATTCATTCTCTATGTGCTTTGGATTGTGACTTCATTAAATCTAAACGTTGTCCACATGTCACGCAACCGACCATCTGCTAAACCTGACCAAACCCACTTTTCCCCGATCGGTGATCTTACCCGATCACGACCTTTACCCCGACCATCTTGACAACCCCAATCGGGTCTTCTTGTCTGATCGTTTGTGTCACCTTGGTCGGGGGTTTGACAAGTGCTCTTTGGTCAACTTGGGTTTATTCGATCGGGTTATCTTTTGGTGGCGTGACATCTTCGACCCTTATCTTTTGCTCTCGTATCACATTTTTCAAATTTTACCAATAACAATACGCCTTAAACATACGAGACCGAGTATCTCATTCCAAATGGACTTCACTCAGCGAAGTTTGTTTAATGTGTTCTTTTTTCTTGTCACGTAGCTTATTAATATGCATTTATTGTTTTACAGCTAAGCATCAATGTCAATCACACATATTTTGGCTGACATAATCATTTAGCCATCTTTTTGAATTTTGAACGTGCGTGACTTTCAGTTTGCATGCACCTACTTCTACACTCGTCTGGTGATGTGTGTACACTCTGATGACGTCATCCACTTCTATATATAATTCGAAACTCTTCATTTCACTCCCACGACTTTATAGATCCTTTTCATAGAGAAAACCACAGTCTTCTTTTCTTCTTCAAGCTTTCACTCTCCTTCGCTTCATTCCCTTCTCTACGAGCCGTCTGTGTTCTTTGTTGCATCCTTTTACATCCCAGGTACGGAGAGTAGGTAATTTGAACTTCGCATGCATGCTATTGAGAATGGCGATAATGAGAATATCGCTAGGCTTGAATCCATACTTTAGGGTCACTTTCACGCATATACCCCTTCACTTCAACCCGTTGCTTTAAATGTAGATTATTCTGTTGCTCGTCCTGATTTTGTCCTTTCATCTGCTAACTCTTCTGGTTTTGCTTATGTTGATGTTTGCCTAGATATGTCAAAGAAACTAGCACAAGGGTGTAATTCATAGAGACTAGCACAACGGCAAGCAAGGGATCGATCCATAGGGAGGTGGGATTCACCGATCGTTTCTAGTTCTAGCTATTATTACAACACTCTGAGCGGACTCGTGTGTTGCGTGTGCAGAAAAGTGAATAATAATATAAGTAAATAACTTATATAAATAATATATACAATGATATATTGAATGGAGATATGCATGAAATGTGGTTACACTAGGGAAACGACTCAACCGTGACAATCCTCCTAATTACGTTCTAGACTCACCTAATCCTCAAATGTGCAAGTATATCATAGGCTCGTATCCCTTTAATTAATCTCTAATCTCTCTCGATGTCTTAGAGATAGTATCCATATATACCCGAAATCTCTCTCGAGCAATCCGGACAATATATATGAACCCATTAAGCACGTAGAATACAAATCGAGCCCTATACGCTAGCCTAGTGGTTCTAGCACTTTCTAGTCAAGCATAGTGAATGTTTATCCAAGCATTGTCAAACGCGTCTCCTCTCGGTACATAGCATTTAACCATAGATCAATTACAAAGTGATCAATTAAGCAAAAGCTTTAAGCATTCAAAACATCCATATAACTACATGAGCACAAAAGAAATGTCGGTGGTCTTTACTTCTAGATCAAAGATTCGGTTTAGTTAACTCCCTAGGATGGCTAAACATGGGAAACAAGTTACCTAACATATACATGCAATAAAGTGATTGTTATATCATTAAGAACATTCAATTTAGGTTAAAGGTTTATCCTCTTGATTAGGGAATTTTTCCACAATCAATTCATCACCCAATCCTGTCATGTGGATGGATAATCGTGTCTTAATACAAATACTCATTAAGAACAAGGATATGAACCAAGGTCAATTTAGCAACTAAAAGCCTGAACTGAAACCTTTTCTACTCTTTGGGGCTAAAATCCATATTACTCAAATTACTCAATACATGGAATTTAAGTTATCCATCAATCAATCAAAAATCATGGGTATCTAATTTCTACTCTAAATTACAACAACTCCTATCCCCAATCATGGACACATATTGATTTCTAACAATTCATACACATACATATCATATTATGAGTATAAAAACATATATATCAAATAGCAAAACAAAATCCAATTGAATTTAAGAACAATCAATACATTTATTATACAAGTGTAGGTTTACAATATCCCAAATGGTGATTACATAATTAAGAAAACAAGAAATACAAAGAGAATGAGTAAAAGGAGTTACAACCCTTGAAGAAAACCCTCCAAGAGCTCATTTCCATGCCTATCTGAAAATTGGTCATAGACCCCTCATATTCTCCTTGCAATCTACTCAAAATTGTGATGGACGAAGTGAAAAATGATGGTAAAGGTGTATGGTGAACTCTCATGGAGGAAAATCCTCCATGAAAGCTTGAATATTTCCTTCTTTGGTGAAAAAGATGGAGAAGTATGAAGAATATGAAGAGAAAGAGAGTTTGGCGTGAGAAAGGGGGAGAGAATAGGGGAAGAGATGTCTCAAGAATGAGGAGAAAAGGGGGTATTTATAGTGTGGGAGGTTAGGGCAAGACTTTTGGATGAAAAGATAAGAATACCCCTCTGAAAATGGCTGAAAAATGTATTTCTACCCTGAAGTGTGGTTCGATGTGCTGTACGCATCAACACAGCGAACCGCACATCACTTTTTGAAGCTTACTGCCCAAAAATACAGTACAAAACGCAGTTCACAACTTGGTCTCGCGCGGTTGAGTACCGTACTTCTCTGTGCACCATTACAAAAATGGTCATAACTTTCTCCAGAAACCTCGGAATCGCGATCATTAAAGTGCGTTGGAAAGAAAACTTTTGAGGCTTTTTGAAAAGTGGTTATGGGTGATGTAGTTGGATTGAAGGAGAGAGATACGACCTTCCAAAGTTGGAATGTCTGCATAAGCTATTCCAAATTCTGCCCTTTAACCTCCAAAACTCTTCAATTAAGCTCAAATACATTCCGTAGGGAATATGTATCTACACAAGACTCACAAACACATAATATACCAAAATATGCTCAAAAACGAGAACAAAATCTAGGTAATAGGGACCTCAAATAGGTATATAAATCGTTTCGATCAATTCGCCCAAAGAAACCGACCGTCTAGAGAACGACTTAAAGATAGTTTCACAGACGTTAAAGATGAAGGAAGTCCCATGGGAACGTTGAGCACGCATGCTAAGGTTTATAGCAGATCATCCATGTACCTTCGATTCCAAGATTAATGTGGTAACAGATGATGAGCTTGAGAAGGTTAAGGCTCGATTCGACCTTCTATGTTTGGTGCAATTGTCTTACAGTAACGATCATGTTGTATGGAATCCCTCTTCCAGTGCAGTTATTATTTATAGGGTCATGTTGTCCTCTGAGGTGACTCTTCTTATTCAACCCTTTGTTGTCTAATTATTGGCGGATGCAGGGATTGTCCTCGCTCAGTTAACCCCCCAACTCGTACCGGGTGTTGATCAGCTTGTAGCACTTATAGAAAAAGATCAGAACCAAGCATTCCCCTACCTCTTAGAAGATACGTAACTTTTATACCCTGGAAAGATCAAATACTAGAGGCATTTTTTTATCTTCAGTCGATCTCCCTGAGCAACCGGATTCCCCATGGCTATAATGAAAAGCATGCCCCTCCTACGCATAAGGACCACAAGGGTTTTATCTGGGGGTTCCCTTCGTGGAACAAGTATTAGAAAAATAGTTGGTTTTTTATCAGCGGCAACTTGGGCGAGACCATGGTCGTTGATGCCACCCATCGATTGGCTTGGAGCAGTGTCCCGTGGTACTTTTATAGCCCCGAGCTATTGAACAAAACTGCCCATGTGATGACCAGAGACTTCTGTAATTTATACTTAGAGAAAAAGCTGATCGAGCTGGGACTTTTTCCCAAGATTTTCGCCCGATGAAAGTGCTGTAGATTCTTGTTTCTATATTTCTTAGTGCTTATATATATATATATATATATATATATATATATATATATATATATATATATATATGTTCTTACTGCTTTTCTTTGTGTTCATCTTTCTAGTATTCGAGGTGGACATCGTTGCTGGCTAGCAAGCCGAAAAGGCTAAAAACCTTGATCGGGTGAGCAGGAAAGCTGCTGCAGATCAAATGGCTCAGGGAATTTCCCCCATGAACATGACTTGGTGGAGCACGTACATGAGTCTGTTCATGACTCTTTAACGGTTCCTGTTAAACTGGCTGAAACAAGTGATCGTGATGTCTTTCCACCCCGAGGTGGTCGGAGAGGACCATCTAGAGATTGGTCTACCTAGGTGCAATCTACTCCTGGAATTCGATTAAGAGAGAACTAGCAGAGAGAGATCGAGTTGATACAGGCCCTCAAAGGATAGGCCAAGCAAAGATGAACAAAGCAAAGACCGATCCCGTAAGGTGGAATATGGTGAGAAGACCACTGGTAACGAAGTAGCCAAAGGTACGGATGGATCTTCCGCCCATGAGGCCATTCTTAAGAAAGCAGAAGCTTTGGGTGGTGCTGGCCCATTACCATTTAAACCAGATGTTGGCCCTATCATTCTTAATGATGAAGAAGAAGAAGAGGATGATCAAGAGACCCTGACCGACCTAATTCTAGAGGAGCAGCGATCGAAGAAAATGGGTGATAAGGTTGCCATTGTACCTTCTTTATTTCCATCCGATCTGGTCAAGGCCGCTGATCCGGTTGTACCTCTCACTTATCCTTAGCCTTCTCAGGTTCAGACTGACCTTCCTTCCTTAGATTTTCCCATTCACCGCCAAGGGAAGGCCAACAGGCAATTACGTCAGATAGTCTTTACTGACTCTAACTCTGACTCTGATGAAGGTGAGCTCAAATTGGAGGAGCAATTTATTGATAATGATTTGCTTGATGTCATTGAGGAGCAGGCACTCATTTCGGTGTTCTAATCGATGACCAATGCCGCATTTAAACTAGCTGAAGATACGGGGGTGAGCCAGTCTGGGAATATCCCCTCTGTCGCACCTCTTGGGTCTCTTCCTCGGGATGATGTAAGTGAAGGTCAAGCCCTTGAAGGGAAAGATTTAGAAGCCTTTGCAACTATCTCTCAGGATAGAGAGAGTGTTGTCCACGAATGTAAACTGTCACAGAACCGACCCTTCCAACAGTGCCCCCTGACCACTTCTACTTCTGGTTATGATTTGCATATTCTGTCAGCTCTCCCGGTTGCTCCTATTTTTGGATCCTTTCATCATCCTCATTCAAGTAGCTCTCTTGTCAATCCCCTCTCTATACTCTGATCGATGTCAGCTGGCGACAGATATATTGGCGACAGGTACTGGAGAGAAGCCAAAGCTACCAGTGCTTCCGAGTAAATTCACACGATTTTCAACGAGGGAGTTTTTGTAAGTGCTTTCCACATTGCCCTTTACCTGTGTTTTCAACAACTTTCCTAATTCTTACTTCTCATTTCAGACGATGGAGGAGCTAAATTGAGCCTTGGCTAATCAGAAAAAGCAAAACAGTGAGATATCTCGGCTGAAGAAGGCTCTTACTAAAAAGGACGACGCTCTTAAGTCTTCTTCTACCAATGCCACCAAATTTTAGCAGTACAATGAAAAGCTGAAGGCCCATGCTACTACTGAGGTTGCCATAAGGAAAACCATAGCCAATGCTCAAGGTGGAGCCTCTACAACCAAAACAACTCTCAGAGAACTCACCACAAGGAATGTTGAGAAGAGGGTTGACAAGGGCAGAGTTGTGAATCGATGAACTCTAGTCAAGGGCCATCATAGCTGAAACAGCAGCAAAGAAATGTGAAGAGGCAACCCAGATTACCCAAAACACCCTTACCTCTACTCAACAAATTATGCTTGAGGCACAACAGGCATCTGAGGAAGCTCGGGTCCACTATAAGAACCTGGCAAAACACCTTGAGCAGTAGCAAGTCAGTATGGAAGTGCTTTCTTAGGAAGCCAAGTCATCCCTAGAGATCTAAAATATAGATCGTTATAAAAGATCTCCAGCCTTTGATGATGTCATGCTGAGGGAATTTGAGAGAAGGCTGATCACCGCTTGAGTATTCTTTGGTTGTAAGAAGAGATCCTTAGAGGAGGCTCATCAGAAATGGGAAAGGACTATTATGAAACAAAAGAACGAGTCCTTGAAGGTCATCATAAATCAAAGGATCAGGTGGACGGCCTACTGTAGATCCATTAGGAAGGATCTCCATCCTATGCATCTAGAGCTTCCTTCGAAGTCTTTCCTAGTAGTTTTCCATTCCGGTGAAGAGAGCGGTGTCATAACCAAAGGAGTTGATATTGGCCCCTTGCTAGGCACAGACTATTCTTCATTAATGGTTGACGACCTCGAAGATCATATCACCTAGCCAGATTTTGGAGACCTGAACCAAGACCATGAGGGTGGTGACCTTCTTCCCGGTGGATCTAGGCCTGGAGGTCCTTCTAGTACCCTAAATGTTTGACCCTCTTTCTTTGCTTCTTGCCACCATTGATCATGTAACTACTATTTTTTAATCTCACCATTTTCGATATAAATAACATCATTTTGTATATATATATATATTTTCCGTTTCTACTTAAGCAAATGACTTAGCATGAATCAACCATTTCATCGTATAATCGTGATAACCCAGGATCTAAGCTGGAATAAGTAACTAACTAAAGACTGGGTAATTCATGAATGGATATAACCGCTTGTTAACTCGGACTATGCATGTTCAGCCATACCAAGGTAATTATCTCGAACTATGGATGTTCTACCCTTGCTTCCGGCATGAATCACCCCGTAATCTAATCCCATTGTTATGCTGAACCGAATGATCCATCTCTGACTTAGCATTTTTACCTTGGTCGTTGAGACCATATTGTGCATATTACCTTACACAGAGCTAACCGACTCGTTTGAGACCATATTAGCGTAACTGGTTGCGACCACTTCTAGACCATTTGGATGCAATGCTGCAAACCCGAAATCTCTAGCTTGACCAGGACTGTTTATTAGCTCAAACTATATTAAGTCTATCGTCCCAACTTTGGCCAAGCAACTTTGTACGGCGGGGTTTGTAAGGACAGCGTTGGGGAGAACACTCATGTTAGTTGATCGGTTACTCGAACCCTCAATCAATTCGTTGCTCCTATTTTTGCATCAAAAAGTGTTCTTTTATAACCCATTTGCATGGTATCTAGTTTATAGACTCTTGTCTTTTATCTGTCAACTAAGTCATTAGGAAGTCTCCCAATAGTCTGTTGATCAAGATTTGTTACAATAGGGCATCTTATATTTCTACTGACCTTATAAGTGCTTAACATTTTATTTGCGCCCATTTTTTAGTAGAAATACTTATCCCTCACTCAACTCTTGGTGCATCCCATCAAGGGTTTTCGATCTGGTGGTGCCCTAACAGTGCTTTATTTTACCCAATTAGTTTCGGTGAGTGTACAATACCTTCACGACATGTGTTTTCGACCCCTCACTGGGCCTCTTGGGCGCTCTTAACAACACTGAGTGATTTCTTGGTGCCCCGATGTTGCTTTTGTATACGAAAGCAAATTTATAGCATTATTCTTGACATTGAAAATTGTTCTCTCACAAGGGTTTTTATTAAATGCTAAAAAGAAACACCAAATAACAAGCTAACAAAGCAAATTCATCTCGGAACTAAAAAGAATTATTAAAAATAAAAAACTCCTAAGGGTAGAACATATTCAAGTATTAAGTATTGCATGGCTTAGGTATCTCACTCCTTTAAGGTTGGGAAAGGTAAGCTCCTTGGCCGGCCAACTCGACCACTCGATATGGCCCTTCCCATCTATCTGTCAAAGGCTCAACTGATTTATCTCTCATATTGGGCGATAGCCTCCTTAGAACTAGATATCCGAGCTTGAATCTCCTTACCTAGACATGTGAGTTGTAATATTTGGTCTCCCTTTGCTGATAAACAATGTTCTTTACCCTCGACAGGTCCCTTTTTTCCTCCGACTCGTCTAAGTTTTGTTCTAGCATTTCCATATTTGCTTCGGGATGAAAGAGTTGCACCCTTGATGAGTCATGAGCTATCTCAACTTGAATTACTGCTTTCGTTCCAAACGCCCAAACGCTAATGAATAGAGGGTCTCTCATGTTGAAGTCCTTTCCGTGGTTCGATATGCCCATAGAACTTCGTGTATGTTGTCTACCCATTTCCCTTTCTTAGCATCCAGTTTTGTCTTTAGGGTCTGCTTAATTATTTTGTTTATTGCTTTTGTCTGGACATTGATTTGAGGATGAGCTTATGTAGCATAATAATTTTTTATACCAAAATCCTGACACATGTTCCTGAAATTGTCACTGTCGAACCGGGTCGCATTATCCGTGATTATTGTATTTGGGATTCCAAACCGATAGATGACATTTTTCTTCATGAAACTGGTTGTGTTAGCTTCGGTTATATGCACCAGCGCTTCTACCTCAACACACTTTGTAAAATAGTCCACTACAATGGCGTGCTTTGCTTCTCCTTTGGTTGTTGTTGGCATTGGGTCAATCAAATCCAACCCCCACATGGAAAATGGCCAAGGTGATGACAAATTCTTCAATAGCTCGGGGGGCCTCTTGATGTCATTAGATATCTTCTGGGTACTCCCTAAGCATCTTGGAACAAGGTCGGCCAGTTGAAGCCTTGTCTGAGGGTCTTGTTCGCTATGCTTTTTCCTCCAGAGTAGTTCCTACACACTCCCACATAGATGCTCTCTAATATCTTACTGTCTTCTGTTGGGAAAATGCACCTCTGTAAGGCCTTCGAAAATCCTATCTTGTATAGTTCCCCTCAGACTATTGAGTATCTAGTTTCTCTAAACCTGAGACATTTTGCCTTGGTTACTTCCATCAGGAGCATCCCATTCTCTAGGTACTCCCTAATCAGAGTCATCTAAGTGGTCTATTCACCTTCAAACGCTCCTAATTCCAATACTTCCTCTTGATCCTCGATGCTTGATTTCTTGAGGTGATTAACCGGAATGGTCTTTGACCATATACCGATAGTAGCAAATGCCAACTTTGACAAAATGTATGCCTTCTCATTCTTTTCCCTCGGGATCTGAGTAATCATGTATGCCTTGAACCTTTCAAACAACATCTTGGCTATCCCCAGATATGCAGCCAAGTTGTTGTCCTTGGTCTGATAATCATCCAAGATTTGGTTTACCACTATCTGCGAATCACTGAATATCTCTAACTCATCTGCCCCTAGAGTCATGCAAACCCTTAGTCCTACCAAAAGTGCCTCATACTCGGTCATGTTGTTGGTGGCTTTGAAATCAAACCGCATGGCACATTATATTTGGTCACCTTCTGGGGTGGATATGACTATCTTGTCCCAGCTGCCGTGCATGTTTGACGATCCATCCATATACAGTTTCCAGATGAATTCTTTATTTTCCTTTAATATCCTGATCACCTCGCTATTTGGTTCAACGAACTCAGTAATCAGGTTGGTTACCACTTGTCCCTTTATCGCGGCTCTTGACAGATATGATATGTCAAATTGACTCAGTTCCACTGTCCATTTGGTCAACCTCCCAAATACTTCAGGTTTTGATAGAATTTGATTCAGTGGGCAGTCTGTATAGACCTCGATCCTGTTGACTTGAAAATATAGTCTCAGCTTCCTCGTTGCAGTCACAACTGCATATGCTATTTTTTCGACTGGCGAGTATCTTGTCTCAGCTGGTAGCAAAGCCTTTCTTGTGTAATATACTGGCATTTGTACACACTCATCCAACCTAACAAGCACCGACCCTGTTACTACAACTGTTACTGACAAGTACAGGTAGAGCACTTCTCTTTTAAGAGGTTTAGATAGAATTGGTCTTCTTAATAGGTAGTCTTTGATCTTTCTGTATGCTTGCTCGCACTCATTATTCCATTTTAGCCCTTTGCCTTTCTTGATAGCTCTAAAGAAGGGAAGACAATTGTCTGTAGATTTGCTTATGAATCGGCTCAGAGATGCTAAACAACCTGTTAACCTTTGAATTTCCTTCAATGTCCTCGGAGACCTTATCTCCTCTAATGCCTATATTTTTTCTGAGTTTAATTCAATTCCTATCTGATGAACTTAAAATCGTAGGAATCTTCCTGACGTACCTCGTACGCACATTTCTTTGGATTTAGCTTCATGTCGAACTTCCGTAACACTCCAAATGTCTCATTGAGATCTTCTGCATGTTTTTCGGACATTGCTCATTGTCAGCATGTCATCCATATAAACCTCAATATTTCTACCAATCTTTCGAGCGAACATCTGATTTACTAGTCTCTGGTAGGTCGCCCCGGCATTCTTGAAACCAAAAGGCATAACTTTGTAGCAGTATAACCTCTGATCAGTTGTGAAGGATATTTTGTCTTTATCAGGTTCGAACATTCGGATTTGGTTGTATCCCAAGTAAGCATCCATGAAGCTTAATAATTCATAACCAGCTGTTGCATCCAGCAACTGGTCGATCCATGACAAGGGGAAGCTATCCTTCAGACATGCATTATTAAGGTCAGTGAAATCGACACACATCTTCCATTAACCAATCTTCTTTTTTACTAGCACCACGTAGGTAACCCATTCGGGGTACTTTATTTCCCTTGTGGATCTTGCTGCCAACAACATTTCCACCTCCAATTTAATTGCCTTGCTTCTATCAGGGTTAAACTGTCTTCTCTTCTGAACGACTGATCGGTCTATTTATATATATGTTTTAGGTCCCCATTTCCTATTATTTGTGCTTCTTTCTTTGGTGAAATTAGGCATTTTATGTGTTTGTTGAGCATGTATAGGTCACATTCCATTCAAGAGGTGTTAGATGTTATTTTAGAGAAAAAGAGCAAAAAGTTGATTTTCGGAGCAATGCAGAACAGTCATATTTCGGGGCCTATATCTCTCATCTCCGATTGAATTGTGTGTCCTAATACCTATGGATTGAAAGCTCCAGAAGTCTAGTTTCTGGTGCACTTTACGGATCGCAATTCTGATATTCCTAAAAGATGTTATGGGCAATTTAGTAACCAAAGGTCAGTGTTGAAAAGTCAACCGCAGCCTAGACCGCCATCAAGGCACAAGACCTAGCCAGCAGTCTACGGAGCGGTACATGGCAGAGGAAGACCGCAGTCTGGACCGCGGTGACCTCTGGAGTGACCCAGGCCGCGGTCTAATGGATTTTTGGTAGAAACCCACTCTGAATTGGTCCAGAATTGTTCCAAAACTTTCCTAATCAAATTCTAATGATTTTAGAAGACCAAAACATGTTTGAGAAACTTCCAAAACTCAAATTATGAGTCAAACATCAAAAAAGGAAATTCAATTTAGAAAAGGATTCTCATTCATTGTTTCATTCTACTTTTCCACTTGATGAATTTCCTAAACCTAAGAAGAATTGGGGATTCACAAGGAAAAATCAACTATAAATACTTCTTATTCTTTACAATTCAAATAGAGATAGAAGCCAAGGGAGGTCCCAAGCCACCAAGGGGGCCATCCCTCACCACTCTATCACCATACATCACCTTACAACTTCCATTCAGATTTACACATCAAAGATTCAAAGAGGAAGAAGAATTCATCATCGAAGACGAAGAAGAACTCATTGAAGGCCAATATGAGTTTTATCTTTTCTTTCTCTTTTCTTTCTATTTTCATGATGTGTAACTAATTCCATTACTAGGGAATCAATGTAAACCTTTTGTGAATGCTCATGTTTGGATTAATAATATTATTTCATCAACTCGGTTCTTGATTTGTTCATTGCTCTAAATTATTTGACTCTTATTAGTTTTAATATTTATTCAAACCATAGGTCAAGGGTGGATAATTATTTGGCATTATTTTAGGGTTAAGACTATCTGAGAATTAGGGTTAGAGTATAGACCAAACCTAACCTTGATTAATGCTCTTTTGAACGAATGAACTTTATCTTTTGCATAGACCAAGCAAAGTATAGAATTTGGTTCTTATTTCTTACACTTAACGGGTTTCCGATCATTGTTCACACCATAGACCAAGGGTGAATAGTGGTTGGTAATACTTGACTCATCCCGCGATCATACGGTAATAATCATATTAAAGATAAAGAATGAACCCTTGAATTGATTGAATTTTATTTCCAAATTAATCCATGCATTGAGTGTTCATAATTGGGGATCATTGATGACCTAGTGTTTTCTTTCCATTGATCACAAACCAAAAAATTTCAATTGCTTTCTTTAGTTTACTTTAATTTAGTTTTAGTTTTAATTCAGTTTTAGTTTTAATTCAATCTTCAAACAATCTCTTCACAACAAATCTCTCGGTTACTTTTGATTTAATTAGAATTAGAATTAGTTATAATCAGTAAATCACTTTTCCTCGTGGGAACGATCCTTACTTGTCGATATACGATATCTTCACGATTCGTGCACTTGCGAGTATTGTTTTTATAAAACACGAATTTACAACACAATCAAGTTTTTGGCGCCGTTGTCGGGGATTAGTTGAATTTATTGGTTATTTCTATTTTCAGTTTTAGTTTTTTTTTTTAGTAGTAGAGTCATTAGTTAATAGTTTTTTTTTCTTTTGGTTTCCTTTTTCTTGTTTTCTTTTCAGGTACAATGGACTTTTACGGACAACAAGCTTATGATGAGGAAAGAGAAACATTTCATGGATTTACTATGCAACTAGATTATTTAAGTCGACAGATAGAGGGACTGATTTCGATGACTCCGAGGAGAAAACAAGGGGTTTGCAAGATATGTGGAATGGTTGGTCATGATCTATGGGGCTGCCATTTGAGAGGTGAATTTCCAGAATATGTTGAAAAACAAACTCGAGTGTTGAATTCCTACAACATGAGGCCTATGCATGAACGATTTGAAAATTCCTACAACATGAGGCCTATGCATGAACCATTTGAAAAATCCTACAATTCGTGAACTATCAATGAATCATATGGAAATTCCCACAGTCAGTGGTCGAGTTATGAACCATATGACAATACTTACAACTCAGATTGGAGGAATCGTCAAGACTTCTCGTGGAGCAACAATAAAGTCAATACCTATGAGCAGCCGGTCTCACCATCATTGGAGGATACAATGAAAGAGTTCATACAAACTATGGACCAGAGGATGAATCAGAACGATAAAAGATTCCAAGAAACTGATATGAGATTTCAGAACACAGAGGCTTCAATAAGGAAGATGGAGGTGAAAATTGGGCAATTGATTGAAGCTTTTCAAAAGGAGGAGCCCGAATAATTCCCTTGCCAAACGGAGCAAGAAGAAGCTACCAACATACCTTCGAATGGTGAGGTTGTTGATACCATAGTAACCCATGAATTTTCTGATGATTTTTCTAGTGTTGCAGGTGAAGAAGTTGAAAAGAAGAAGCTATCAGATGAAAGCCTTAACAAGTTACTGGATTGGGTAAAGGAAGTGTTTGAAGATGACGAGGAAAGTCAACAAGAAGAGGATATCGAAGAAGAGTCCAAAATCGAAGAATTGTGGGAGAATGAGACACTCCCAGTGATTATAGCTTCTGACATGGATGAAGAAAAAGTGAAGGAAGCGGAAGATGTCCCTTTCGAGGAGCCACTCCTATACAAGTAACTAGAGCCTAATGTCCTTTCCATTTCTTTTTTTGGCTGTCTACACAAAAGCAAATGGATTGGTTTTCTAAACTTATTTCACCATACTTCATATTGAACATTTACTTGCCTTTGGATATTGTGTGTAGGAACATGCCGACACGTGAATTTTTTTCCAAGACTTGATCGCGCTTAATCGTAAATTTGAGACATTAGAATTTTGTTGAGTTTTCCAAGCACCCGTCTTGCCGAGACGTAAAATAAAGCGCTTGGTAGAAGGCAACCCACCTAGGTAATTTTTTGTTTTAGTTTTTAATTTTTTGTTTTTGTTTTTGTTTTTAGTTTTCTTTCTTTATTTTTTTTTTGTGTTTCGAGTTCTTGCCTTCCATATTTTCTCTTTATTCGTTGTCCAAGCTTTTAATGTCATGTAAACATTGAGGACAATATTTAGATTAGGTTTGGGGGTGTGAATTTGTGTTTATTTTATTTTGAGCCATTTGTTGAAATCTGTGAAAAATGCCTGTTTTGAAAATTTTTGAGGTAAACATTTTATTAAAACTGTATTCATTGGTGAAGAAATAATTTTTTTTGTCCATGGTAGGTTCTTCATTTTTTCGATACGAATCTAACGGTATAAAGAATGTAAAATTATGGGGAGTGATTTAAAAGTTATGAATGTTTGACCGAAGGTCATGGGCGATGCCCTGTTTTTGAAAATCTGCACGTAGACTGTTTTCAACGTCCGTTTTCTCATTTTTTAGATTCGAATTTTGAAATATTTTCTAAATTAAAAGTGTGTATTTATATGTCTAGTTTCTTTTGTTAAAATATGGTAAACTGTTTTTGAGTAATTTGTGAGATATACATTAAAGAACATACGTAGGTCGTTTTAGAAAGTCAACAGTTTTTGAATTTTTGTCCTCTATTTTTTGATGCTTCTTTTGTGTGCTTTAAGAGCCGTAATATATGCTTTAATCACTAAGTTTAGATTAATGTATTGTATTTTTCAAAATTTATGGCATGCTCTTGATATGATGGTGGATAGAATACTTAGTTAGATTGCCATGATTAATAGTGGAGACTACCCTTGTGAGTTCACTAAGCCAAAAAGCGTACATAATTATCATTATAGAGGGTACACTCGTTAGGTTTTTAGTAGTAGAAATTGATCTCAATAGGTTATGCATTGGATATTAAAGAACATTCATCATTGATATCACATGTGGACTTTGCTCTTGTTTTGGTTAAACCATTAGAAGTGATATAGGCAATGTGTGCTTTAACTCACTTAAAAGACCTTAAATATTTCCTACCTTATGTGTGTGCTCCATAGCCAATTTTGAAGCCAAACACTATAAGCCATTTTCTTTCATCACCCACATTAACTTAACCTTAATGAGCCATATATTAGTCATAACTTATAGCTTGGGATCATATTGAGGTGATGAAGAAAATTGAAGTGAGTTCGAAATGGGTGATTTGTGATGTGCATGTACCAAGACAAAGCAAGAAGATCAAATGCAAAGAAGGTGTTGGAAGAACTAGGTAATTGATGTACAACTTCTCATCTTATAAAAAAAAGAAAAAAAAAAAGATAAATGAATGAGATGATGAATCAAATGTAAGTGAAAGAGATAGAGCTTTATTATGAATTGATGAGAAATCAAAATCAACTCAAGAAGGAGAATGAATGAAAATTGTTCAAAAAAACCTGGATGCAAGTGGAATGAAGAATTTGAAGAAATTCGACCGAGTACGAAGATTACCGAAGAATTTCTCGATATGATCCTAGGTTTGTTTGCTATCCTTTTCCTGATCTTTCTTAACCTTTACCCAATGGCCCAGTTACAACCAAAGAAAAGACCTAATTGATCATTTGGGGATGCTAGTTCGAGAGTAAAGGTGAACATGTGCTCTATCTTGTTTTTAATATCTGATTCCGTTCATGAGATCCTTAATATATAAAATCAAGCGTTCTTTTTATTATATATTCATATGTGATTATATCTTGAAATTTCTTGTGCATAAACTCCATTCACATATGCTTGATGAGTGTATCTGCCTAAGTTCTGTGCGAAATTAATGAGTGGCATCCTGTGAGAGTTAGAGTTGAGCCGAATTATATCTATGGTGTTTGGCGATGCGTTTTTGAAGCTAGATTGTCTTGAGTATTTGCTTTTCATTAAAACTAAGTAGTGCATTCAAATTTGTGACATAATTTTAGTCTTTATTCAGTGGCTCTAGTATGTATTGGTTTTGAATGGTACATGTGAGTTTGCATCTTGATAATTTGCTTTTCGTAGAAATATGTTTGTGGGTAGCATAGTTGTAAGCCCTTAGGAGACAAAACTCCTCCTACTATGGACACCTAGAGGTTTAAAGGCTTGTAGCATACGCTCAATGCTATTGTGTTCCCTACGAAAGTGGCTTAGTTTATTTTTATTTTATTTTTAGATTTTTGTTTGTTTTTAGTTTTTATTTTTATTCTAGTTTTGCTCGAGGACTAGCAAAATATAGGTTTTGGGGTATTTGATCGGTCCATTTCGATACATGTTTTAGGTCCCCATTTCCTATTATTTGTGCTTTGTTCTTGGGTGAAATTAGGTATTTTATGTGTTTGTTGAGCATGTATAGGTCACGTCCAATTCAAGAGGTGTTAGAAGTTATTTTGGAGAAAAAGAGCAAAAAGTTGATTTTCAGAGCAATGTAGAACAATCATATTGTGGGGCCTATATCTCTCAGTTCTGATCGAATTATGTGTCCTACTACCTATGGATTGAAAGCTCCAGAAGTCTTGTTTCCGGCTCACTTTATGGATCACAATTCCGATATTCCTAGAAGAAGTTATGGGCAATTTAGTAACCGAATGTCAGTGCTGGAAAGTCAACCACGGCCTAGATCGCCGTCCAGGCACAAGACCTAGCCAGCGGTCTACGGAGCGGTACATGGCAGAGGAAGACTGCGGTCTGGACCGTGGTGACCTCTGAAGCGACCCAAGCCATGGTCTGATGGAATTTGGAGGGAAAACCACTCCGAATTGGTCCAGAATTGTTCCAAAACTTTCCTAATAAAATTCTAATGATTTTAGAAGACCAAAACATGTTTAGGAAACTTCCAAAACTCAAATTATGAGTCAGACATCAAAAAGGGAAATTCAATTTAGGAAAGTATTCTCATTCCTTGTTTCATTCTACTTTCCCACTTGATGGATTTCTAAACCTAAGAAGAATTGGGGGTTCACATGGAAAAATCACCTATAAATACTTCTTATCCTTTGCAATTCAAAGGGAGATAGAATCCAAGGGAGGTCCTAAGCCACCAAGGGGGCCGTCCCCCACCACTCCATCACCACACATCACCTCACAACTTCCATTCATCTTTTCACATCGAAGATTCGAAGACGAAGAAGAACTCATTGAAGGCCAATATGGGTTTTATCTTTTCTTTCTCTTTTCTTTCTCTTTTCTTTCTATTTTCATGATGTGTAACTAATTCCATTACTAGGGAATCAATGTGAACCATTTGTGAATGCTCATGTTTGGATTAATAATATTATTTCATCAACTCGATTCTTGATTTGTTCATTTCTCTTAATTGCTTGACTCTCATGAGTTTTAATATTTATTCACACCATAGACCAGAGGTGGATAATTATTTGGCATTATTTTAGGGTTAAGACTATCTGAGAATTAGGGTAAGAGTATAGACCAAACCTAACATTGATTAATGATAAAGTATAGAATTTGGTTCTTATTTCTTACGCTTAACGGGTTTCTGATCATTGTTCACACCATAGACCAAGGGTGAATAGTGGTTGGGAATACTTGACTCATCCCGTAATCATACAGTAATAATCATATTAAAGATAAAAAATGAACCTTTGAATTGATTTAATTTTGTTTACAAATTAATCCATGCATTGAGTGTTCATAATTGGGGATCATTGATGACCTAGTGTTTTCTTTCCATTGATCACAAACCAAAAATTTTCAATTGCTTTCTTTAGTTTACTTTAATTTAGTTTTAGTTTTAATTCAATCTTCAAACAATTTCTTCACAACAAATCTCTCGGTTACTTTTGATTTAATTAGAATTAGAATTAGTTATAATCAGCAAATAACTTTTTCTCGTGGGAACGATCCTTACTTGCCGTTGTATAATATCTTTACGATTCATGTACTTGCGAGTATTGTTTTTATAAAACACGAATTTACAACACAATCAACGACAGGTTTTCGGTTGGGGTCAACTGCTAAGTAATGGGAGATTATTTTCGGATGGATCCCAGGCATATCTTCATGTTTCCATGCAAACACATCTTTGTATTCCCTTAGTAAGCTGACCATTTCATCCCGAACTTGCTCTGTCAGTCGAGCCCCGAGCTTTATAGTCTTTTCAGGACTTTTATCATTAACTGCAACCTCTATGGTTGGTTCGTCTTCCTGGCTTTTTTCATCTTCTGGAGATGTCTCCCTCGGATCCAGGTCGAACCGGGATGGAGTTTTCGCTCTAGCTTCATCCAGTTTTAGGTCTTCATCTTTTCCAACGGTGTCTATCTACATTACCCCCGGTTATGCTCTTTCCCTATACACTGCCAAATTAGCCTTTCTTGTCCATTCTTCTGACGTTTTCATGACACCTACTTTAGCTTCCGCTGGAAATTTAACTATTAGCGCGTAGGTGGCAGTCACAACCTTTGTCTTGTTCAGAAAAGGTCGGCATATCAAGGCTTTGTGTGGTCAATTCTCTATGTTCACAACCACAAAATCTAATAGTACTATCTTGGTGTATGGGGAACTCTCGATCTCCACGGGTAATTTTACTGTTCCTAGCAATCTTACTTATGCTCCTTCAAAGCCTCTTAATGGGACTCTAAGGGGTTGGAGGTGTTTTCTTTGTAACCCAAGTTGATCGAACACTTCCATACTCAAGATGTCTGACGAGCTCCCATTATCGATCAGTACTCTCTTCACTTTTCTATGCCCCATGTGAACTGCCACGACAATAGCATCATTCAGCTTCACCTCTGATCCATGTATGTCTACTTCGGTAAAGACTATGGGATCCCATCCTTGTTTCAACCTTTTTCGGTCGGGGCCTAACAAATTGACCTCTAAATTCCTCTGCCCATTTATGGTTCTCTAACATCGGCCATTCTTTCTCGACTACTAGCCCTGGTGTGAGGTCTGCCAAAGATGGTGTTATTTGCCCCGTCATCTCGATTTCTTCTAAAACTTCTCAGGTTTCTGTCACGCTCCTCCATCGGGGTGGTCTTGTATCGACCGTCCCCGCTTCTAAGGACCATGTCTTTGAGGTGTCCTTCTCTGATTAGTTTTTCGATGTAGTCCCTTAGTTGGTAGCACTTAGAGCTTCATGGCCATTGTCTTGATGAAACCTATAATATTTGGTAGCGTCTCTACTAGCAAAGCTTGAATGTTTTAGGGGCTACCTGAATAAATTTTTATCCACTATCACATTCAAGATCTGCTCTTGCCTCTTGGCCAACGGTGTATAATTGGTGTATTGCCGCTTATAGTGCTTGCCACATTTGTCATCGTCTTTACATCCATTATCGCTCTTTCCCCCGTTGCCTTTCGGGTCCCCTTTGCTACTATTTTGGAATTGCCATCCTTATATTTTTGGCTACTCTCAGGTCGACCTCGTGTATAATTTCTCTACCATGGGCTATTTGTTCCTCATATACCATGGCGCATCCTCCTATATAGTCTACCATGCTCGCGTATATGGTCGACCTTTTTTACCTCAAACTTAAAGGTAAATGACTGTGTTGTAAGTTGTTGACAAATGCTGACACTACTGCATCATTATTGGGATCCTGCACTTCAGACACTTGTAAGAATCTAGTTACGTAATCCTTTAGTTTCTCATCCTACATTTGCCTTAAGGTCGACAAAGCTGAGATGGACTTTCTTCGCTGGATATTTCCCGTAAATTACCTGGTGAAATCTTTTATCAATTCCTTAAAGTTCCAGATGGAGCCTGCTATCAGTCCTCCAAACCACCTGGATCCTTGATCCCTTAAAGTCTGCGAGAACATTCAGCACATGAGGGCATCATTATAGTCATATTGCTCCATTGTGCTCTGGTACCTTTTTACATGCTCATACGGGTCAGTATTGGCCTTGAATTGTTCCACATGTTGAATCTTGAACTTTTTTGAAAAACGAATATGCCTTATAGAATCAGTAAACAGAATTTCAAAATTTCCAATCAGTGAATTTCCCAAGTTCTGTATTCGCTCAAAGGCCTCTATTTTTCTAAAGAAGACCTCTCGCTCCCCTTTCGGCTCTCCATGCTCATCGAACTTCTAGCGGATAACAAGCATGTACGGGTCCCTGGGAATTTGCCCGTTGATCTAGACATCGAATGGATCACATCAGGCCGCATGGGCTGGATCTTTACGCCTTCTGATGGCAGTTTCATTGTCACTTGAATTCAAGTGGGACCTTTTTCTCCATCCATCGTACCTATCAACCTGCTCGAGGTGAGCTTCCATTCCATTATACCTCTCCGTATCTTCCTGTGAACTGGACTCCCTATGTCCCCTTGCTTCCCGGTCTGCTTGGCGTTCATTTTTTATGTAAGAATGTTCCTTTTTTTCATAATGCTTCACCCTGTCTCTCTCAAATTTCTGGGGTGTTCTCGGAGTGGTTGCCACTATTTCGGAGCGTACATTGAGATCTTGAGCTACCACAGGAGTAGAGAGTTGGTATAGTGAGCTCAAATTGGCAGTGGCCGTTATATTGATTCTATGTCTAACAGTGTCGTCAATGACTCTCCGCAGGGACTCCTGGACTTACTAGAACATGTTTAGGGAAATACCTGCGGTTACACCTGTAGATGTAATGGTGTCAGGTCTGGTTGATGGTGGTCTCCTTGAGGATGGATTTTCTCTAACAGCGTTGTCATCAACAGGATTGGTGACATTAGCATTGCGTTGAGATAAACTCTTGTCTCTACTAGTGGCCATGATATCACTTCTCACAAACTTTTCCTGAAATTAATATCCAAACTTAATACTAATGGAGGTTCGAGCCCCCTTCTTCTAACGCCGGTTGTTTACGATGATTTTTGGATCAACCACTCTTCAAATAGATAATATGATTAAAAATTAAACTACCAATCAAAATAAATAAAAAACAAGGAACAAAGTAAGATTTTATGTGGTAAAACCCCACGGCGGGGAAACATACACGGTTGGCAGTAACGGCAAGAGAAAAAGAATTCACTAAGTTGTTAAAAGAATACACACACAATCTCTTATGCTATCTCTTATGCTTAATTAACGTTCACCTCTTTATGGGTATTGTTAGGGTTTATTTAAAGATGCATAGAGCCCTAATTCTTGATGTACAAGTAAGGGAAGTTCCTGTAATTAAATGAAACTCTAGGTTATTGGAGTCGTGTTTCCATTCTTCCTTATCTTTCGTTGATTGTGTTTCAATTGTATTAGATCTCTTGCCTAATCTAAACTTTGATATCTACAAGAAAATTTACTTCCTCATCAAAGTATACTTCTAGAAACCTTATTTAATCAGGATTCATTCTCTACGTGCTTTGGGCTCTGACTTCGTTAAATCTGAACACTTTTCAGGTGTTGCATTGACCATCTGCTAAACCCGACCAGACCCGTTTTTCCCTGATCGGTGATCTTATCCGATCACGACCTTTACCCCGACCATTTTGACAACCCCGATCAAGTCTTCCTGTCTGATCGTTTGTGTCATCTTGGTCGGGAGGTTTGACGAGTGCTCTTTGGTCAAATTGGGTTTACTCGATCGGGGTTATCTTTTGGAGATGCGACATCTTCGACCCTTATCTTTTGCTATCGTATCGCATTGTCCAAATTTTACCAATAACACCAGCAAAGCCATTCATAGAGCGTAGACACAATACGCGATATGCATGACGCGAATGAGTTGAGAAATTATGTGCATTTTATAGACGATCAGAGAGCTATTAGTAATGAGTTTGAAAGGAAATTAAATAATGTGGAAGCATCAGTAAACACCCTTTAGCTACTAAGCATTATTAATATCATTTTTAATGGTATAACAATGTTTGTTATGATCATGAAAAATTAATTGAACTATTCTGTTATGTTTACTATTTTCAATCTGGTGATATAAACAAGTGCATATGTTCAAATTCAGCAACAGTAATTCATACATCGTCCTCACATTTGCAAAAATGAAATTAACTTGAAGCATTCACCTTCACATTTGCCAAAACATAAATAAATTCACTGCAACAACCTTAATCAAGTTAAACAATTGGCAATCTAATTCATTGCAAATCACTGATTTGCAAAAAGTAATTCATTGCAACACTAGTTCATTTCCATCATTTCCAAATCACTGAGTTATCCATCAACAATAAAAATCATATCCACCAAAAGGAAGACAATTAGCTAACTAGTACTTTAACTAATACCAACTTTACCCCAACTAGTACTTTAACTGTTACCCACCATCGCCACAAAAATCAATTACCAAACAGCAGTTGGGTGCAAAAACAACAATATAAAATTTCATGTTGTCTTTGAAAAAATAAAGACTAAACAATATTAGCTATACGGTAGATTCTAAACATACTTATTGCCTATGGTGAGATTGTTGAGATGGTTGAGGTGCACCCTGTGTTAGAGGTTGAGTTGACACATAATTGGTTGCATCTCTTCGAGTTAAAGTTCCCTCATACGTTGATGTAAACCAAAGAACCTGAAAAATAAAGAAATGTCAACATTTTTTGTTTGAAATAATAATTTAATTAGATAGGAATTGGTCTAAATTACCTTTATTACAGTTCCTGAAATACGTGGGGAAGTTGCAGTAGTTGATGATCCACCAAGACTAGCATTTCCTATGTATGTTGAAGAATGAACAGGATGTATTGAATTAGGTCCACCAAGTGTTGAGCTGCTGCCAACCTGAAAGTTAACAAAACAACACAATGAATCAGGTTCAGCAGGTGTTGAAGTGTTAATGGATGTTATTTGTTCATGCAATTACCTCATTGGTCATTCTCTTTTAGTAGTTTTTCGTGGTCGTGGAGGTGCAATTGATATACTAGCATCCTGCAATTACCATTCTTAGGACTCGAAATATATTAATCAACAATTTATATAGTATGCAAGTTGTATGTTTACCTCGGGATGTGATTTGTTTTTGCACGTTCTCGAGTTGTGACCGACCTTCTTACATATCCCACATCTAAAACCAACTGACCTTTACATCTTTTTAGGTTCATTTGATCCTCTTCTTCTAGATAATCTTGGCATTCCAACTCCCCTATTCCTTATTGGTGGTAAAACAGTTTCGAAGTTACCATTCTACCATAAGTTCTCGTCTGGAATTGCATGGAAATTGTTAGAGTACATTCTCAAATATATAGGTTTCTTCAAGTAATCATCTACATAATCTTCAACGTTGTCCCTTTTTTTGGTAATGCACGCCATTGCATGCATACATGGAACCTCTGAGATAACCCGTATACCACATTGACAGGTGAGTTTGTCAAGTTCTACTGCAAAAATTCTAGTTTTGTCGACTACTTCAAACTCGTATTCTCCACAGCTTAATGGGTCCAAATATCTCCCTTTCTAATGGGCTTTTTGTAGCTTTCGATTGATCGCAAGTGATATGTTCGACTCCCAATGCATGGCAACTTTATATCTATCTGTATTCATTTCATGAACTTCCTTCTAACCCTTTCCATCATGGTCAACATTGGTAGTGTGCGGTGCTTGTTCATCTAACCATTAAATGCTTCAACAACATTGTTGGTATTGTGCTCAGTTTTGCATACAGTGTCAAATGCATGGACTTCCCAAGTCTCCAATGAAATGTTACTAAGTTAGGCATGTGCCTCTGGAGAGGTTTGCTTGATTTCATCCATGGTTTACAAAAATGCTACCTAGTTGAAGCTTGTAGCAGCAAGCCAAAATATGTCCATTAAGTAATCTAATTTGAACCTACACATTGATAACAAGTCTTTCACTTTGTTAGATATTATATATTAAAAAACCCTGAACAATTACATAAAATGAAACAAAAAAATAAAACTTGAAAATGACGTACATGTTTAACATGTTCTGCAATATATGCCTACAATAAAATCTGGAGTTGTGGTTGGGTCAGACTTTATTAAGTGTAGCAGTAATTCCCTTCTATTGATTAGTCATAAAATACACCTGCGTATTCTCATACACCCCCACATGTCGATGCAACAAGTTGAGAAACCATCTCCAACTGTCAAGACACTCAATCTCAACAACACCTAAGGCAACCAGATACTGATAACATAGCAAATTACACCTTTTGAGGTCCCCATTTCCTATCGTTTGCTTTTGTTTTTAAGCATATTTTGTTATTTAATATGTTTTGTGAGTCTCTTGTAGGTTATATCTCTTAGAAGGGCTGAAATTGGAATTGCTCGAGCAGTACACTCAAATTTGTAAGGTCATGTCTCTCTCCTCCGACCGAACTATATTGTCCATTACTACAATTCAGAAATCCCCAGATGTCTATTTTCCAAGGCTTTTTATAGATTGCAATTCAGAGGTCCATAGAAGAAGTTATGACCAATTTCGTAACGGTGCGCAAAGCTGAGAATTGCCTCTGTGGGAAGCTCTGTGCCCTCTAGCCGTGAATGTGGCAGCAAAAATTGGGGCAGCCATTTCCGTGACAAAAGTCTTCGCGCCCTCCTCAAGCGAACTCTTGGGTGAAAAATGCCATGTTTTCAATCAATTTCAACCGCTATTTGAGGGGCATTCTTGTCCTTTCACATTTCATTTTAGACCCTAACTTCCATACTCTATAAACACCCCATATTGTTCCATTTTTCTATCATTCTTAGCCTACCCACTCTTCACTTTCCACCAATCACATTCATCTTCGAATCCTCCCACCAATCACCACACATGTATTTTCTTTCACCCCACCACAATCATTTTCTCTACATATCCCACTCACTTCCATTCATTTAACAAAATTCATTTTACCACACACACACAACCGAAAACTATCTCTCTCTTCTCTCATCCTCTTTTCTTTTCTTCTTCTTCTCCACCAAATAAATGAGAGCACCAAGCTCCCATGGAGGAAAATCCTCCATGGGAGCTCACCATACACCTCCACCACTATTTTTTACACTTCCTCCACCATCTTAAAGTAGATTGCAAGGAGCTAGGAGTGGTCTTTGGACCAATTTCGAGCTAGGAAGCAATGAGCATCTTTGGAGGATTTTTTCTTCAAGGGTTGCATCTCTTTTTACTCTTCCCTTGTATGTCTTGTTTTCTTTGATGTAATCACCAATTTGGAAATCTTGTAAACCTACACTTATGAAATATATGATGATTGTTCTTAAATTCGTTTTGTTTTGTTCTACTCTTTGATTATGAATGATTAATTCTCTTGTTATCAAATTCATATATGTTGAGGGCCAAAATTGACATACATGCATGATTGGGATTATGAGTAGAGTAATTTAGTGTAAGAGTAGTGTAATTTAGCATCTCATGTTTGTTTATATGTCATCTCATGTTTGTTTATATGTTGGTTGATGAGCCAAACTACCATGTTTTCAATGACTTGAGTGCTAGAGATTTATCTCTAAAGAGCGGGAAAGGTTTGGTTGATGCATTTATATACTAAATTAAGCTTGGTTTAATATTCTTATGCTAAATGAGTCTTCGTATTAAGACACAATTACTCTCCTATGGCTTGGGTTGATTGATGAATTGATTTTGGTAAATTTGTTAATCAAGAGAATGAACCCTTGATTAAAATTGAATGGTCTTAATGAATAATAATCAACTTTGTTGCGTATTGTTGTTTGGTAAACTTGCCTCCATTTTATGTCATCCTAGGGAGGTTGATAAAACCGAATCCTTGATTTAGAAGTAAAGATAAACCAAATTCCTCTTGTGCTTGTATTGTAATATGGACATTTAGTGTGCTTAACGCTTTCACTCGGTTAGCCACCTATTGAATGACATTTAGGTTGTATGTTATACATCGTGTGGTTCACATTTACATCCTCCGCATGATATCCTCTACATTTGAACAGAAAGATGAGAGATCACTAGACTGGTGTGTAGAGCTCGTGTGTGTGTCCCATAGTCCTTAATGGATTCATGCTTATGCATGGATACAATCTCTAACACATTGAGAGATATTATAGATTAATTAAGGGGACACAAGCATATAACAGACGTGTTGTATTGGTATCTCATATTCTGAATGCTTTCACTTTGTTACCATCCCGTATTTGGTTTGCATTATGGATGAATTATTGGCTGTCGAATGGCCCACGCGGTTGCGCATTACATGCCCATCTAAACATCCTATGTATATGATCAGAAGGTGAGAGATCACTGGGTTGGCATACATGGCTCTTTTGTGTGTTCCTTAATGAATACATGCTTTGTGTGGATGTGAACTCTAAGGCATCGAGAGAGATTAGGGATTACTTAAAAGGGATACAAGCCTATGATATACTTGCACATTTGAGTGACTAAGTGAGTCTAGCACTTAATTAGGAGGATTGTAATGGTTGAGTCATTTCCCTAGTATATCCACATTTCATGCATTCTCTCCATTCCATCCTATATTTGTACAAACTATTTATTTATTTAGTTTGTTAGTTTGTTTAGCATTTACTTTCTGCACATATATTTTGCATACGCAACACCTGAGTCGGCTCAGAGTGTTGTAATAATAGCCAGAACTAGAAACAGTCGGTGAATCCCACCTCCATGTGGAATAATACCCTCGCTTGCCGCTTTTACTAGTCTTTTGCTAGTTTAGAGTACATTGCATAGGAATTTTTTAGAAATATCTTTTTGGCATCTGTAATTCCCTAACGATAAAATCTGTGGGTATCAGATACACACTGTAATTTGCATCAATTGCAATTGCACAAAGAAGAATTCCCCTATATGGACCTTTCAAATGACATCCATCCAAGCCTATGAAAGGTCTACACCCTTACAAATACCCAACCATTTGGGCTTGAAAGCTAAGATAAAACCTTTCAAAGCTTGTAGAGATTTTAGGATTAGGGTTCCTAATAATCTTGATTTTTACATAAGACTTAGGGTTCTTTTCCATAATGATATGCCCATACCTGTACAATTTTTTGTAACTCTGTTTGTGGTCCTCCACCCTATGTTAAGTGCATACTTCTTGGCCCTGCAAAATGTGTGGTCGAGCATGTCAACGCCACATTGCCTTAATATAACTGAACCCAATACCTTAATGTTAATATCAAGGTTTTCCTTTAATAGGAGCTCAAACTTTTTCCTAACGAAACTGAGGTGACATCTCTATTTTTAGGAACTACTAAGCAATTATGGTCACTCCTAAGAGTCTTCAACATGTAAGTGATCCTATCAAAAGTCGGACTGCCATGTACTCGCCAAAGGCAGCCCTTTGCTTCACACCCATATATGATTCTTCTTTTCTCATTTTTAATCCTTTTTGTATAGAGTAGTCCAATAATATTTCTCTAAAGTGTGTGCTATTCTAAACAACTATCCCACTTCTACTGTAATTCGACCATCATCTCTCGGTCTAAATGCGGTACCCATTATGGGGCTATCAGTCACATCCTCTTCAGCAGTGTCATCCTCATTGACATTAGACAACCCATCATTTTCATCTCCACTATCATTTGGAAGCTCATCTCTAACTCCATTGTTTTCATTTGGAACCTCATTTTCAACTCCATTGTTTTCATTTGAAACCTTATCTTCACTGTCATTCATTGTTGATTGGTTTAAACGTTCATCTGAATTGTAGTTAGCATCATCTTCAAACGGGGGTGAGGAAGAATCAGTAAGTACAATCGGCTCTTGTTCAGAGTTGGACTGTTGTATTGGGTCAAGGTTTGGTTGCTGGTTCAAATTGATGTTGAGCTACTATTTTAGGTTTAGGTTGGGCTAAGGGTTTGTTGTTTAGGGTGGGTTGTTGGTTTGGGTTGTTGTTGGGCTACTGATTTGGGTTGTAGTTAGGCTACTGATTTTGGTTATTGTTAGGATAAAGGTAATCCACGTTAAAGTGAATTTGGTTCACCTTTCTTTGCTCGAATTCACTCAACACATCCATCAACCCAACATCATTTTCAATTTCCTTACTTCAACATTCCAGGGAATTTGAACTTCTTGTCTAAACTTGTCACCAACTGTAGCCTCCAACCCAAGTACTTCATGCATAGCAGAATCCCACAAATCCTTCAAACTTATATAATTTCGCTCAAAATGTCCTAATTCAAAATGTTTTCCCAAAAAAAATTGTTGTTCCATTGAACATGAAAGTCATGCAACAAGAAAATTTACAAGAAGACAAAATAATTAACAATATTGATATTTTATACCCAAATAACAGAGCATCAAACAAGAAACAAAGTGACACACATGAAAACCTATTAAAAAATAAACACAATGAAATAATGCTAAATGAAAACCAGGGAATCAACCCAATGTATATTTTACACCTACAACTAGTATAACATCCATAAAAAATACAAAAAATAGAAAATAAATATTTAAAATGGTAACAAAACTACAACATATTAGTTACACAAAACTTTATTAATCATCACACAAATTATACAAACATGTAACATGAAAACCCAATGACACACATGAAAACATATCAAACCATAAACAAGAAAAAACAACACAAAACGAAAAGTAGAGCATCAACCCAAAACAAAAGTTTTTGTCAAAACCAAAATTTCTGTCAAATCTAAAACACAAATAGATGTCATTCTTTTTTTCAAAACCTAAACATAAATTTCTATGAAAATAAAACATGGACAAAACACAATTTTTATCCCAAAAAATAAAAATAAAACTCCAACCCTAAAGATGACTTCACTCAGGTTAAATTCATTTTTTCCACATATTAACTCCAAAAAAAAAAATGAAAGGGGAGGTCTGATGGTCAGGATTTATGTTTTTACCTTGCACCTATCACGAAGACGAACCCAGGAGCCCTTCATGCGTTAACTGCTTCAACGAACACCGACGAAGAGATAACACGATGACGGTGACGAGTAGCTTTGCTGTTCAAGTTCTTCATTGAGAAGGTTTTACAGAGACAAAATTATAGGTTTTCTATAGAGAGAGTGAGAGGTAAATTTCTTTTCTAGGACTACAAGATTCTGCGCCTCTTCAATTGCTTTATTTTTTTTTCCTTTAAAAAATAATTTTCTATTTAAATTTTTTAAAAAAAACTAACATACATTAAATGCCTGTTTGGCACATCGAATTGTACTAGGATTGGACAATCTTAGTCTCAATCCGATGTTTGACGTCGTTGTAGAATATGGGATTACTAGTCCGAGAAGCCAAATAGTCTCATATATATGGGATAAAATAATACCACATCCACCCTTGTCATTAGAGCATCCCCAAAAAACTATTCAAATAAGATATTTGTTGAAATCAAACAAGCCACATCAGCATATTTAGCTCCAACAGACTCTTCAAATGAGATTATTCAAATAATATCTTCCTTCCCTCTCTTCAATATTGAAAAGCAACTTCTCCCTCTTCAATTATTATTATATTTCTTTATATCACATCATCATTAATATTTAATATCTATATCTTTTTTTTATCTTTTTAATTAAATTTAATTAATATATAATAAGTTTTAATTTATAAATTTTATCATCATAAAAATTATATCATTAGAAATATCTCATCTAGATCTTTAAAATGAGATTAATATTGAATATTTAACAATAACATATTAATAATTTAGAAGATTGATTTAAATAATGTTCATTTTCATCTAAAAGTAATTATAATTGTTGGTGGGGAGAGAAGAATTTGAGTGTTTTTATTAAAATAATATAAATCTATTTCTAATCGAAGAGTCTTTTAGAAAAAAAAAATTCATTTCGTAAATTACTACGTAGATAAGTAAATAGACATTTAAATAGTGAAAATAGAAATATTTTGAAAATGCTCTTATTTGTCATGGGACTATTTGTACATGGACCCCACCATAATTAAATTGTTTCTCAATTTTACACCACCAATCACCAAACCCACCGCTTCTATTTCTCTTTCTGTTTCAACCTCATTCAACACTTCGCTTTCATCAAATTTTGAACGCTCTTCAACTTCAATTTTATTTTATTTTATGCATCAATGGCACCTTCAAATGCCATTATCAAGTTTGTATTTCTGTTTCAAATTTTTATGAAATCGCCAATCTTTTTTTTTGTGTGTTTTGTGAAGTTCAATTTGTGTTTGAGTGGAGGATTTGAATGTGTTTATTGATAATGATCTGGGTTGTACATTGATGATCTGGGTTTGTCAAATTTTTGAAGGATATGTGTTTGGATATGATTGGTGAATTTTTTTTTTTTTTGGATCTGTGTTTATTTCATCGAACTAATTTTTGGATTTGGATATATGATTATTGATGCTGACAGTGGCGTTGACAGCCTTTGGCAAAAGAAAAAAAAAATTGAAGATCATGTTGTGTTTTTCCTTTAAGCAGTTTTATCATTTTAAGGAGCGGATTTGATAGTTGAACTAAGTTTGTTCTAGTTTTTATTTGTGGACCATGTAAGAAATGATCGTTGTGAACTAAATTATATATAGCACTTTGTTTTTCATCTGTTTTGATTTTAATCAACGATTTGCCAAGGATGACCGAAATGATCTGGGTTTGTCTTTGGATCTGAGTTCATTGAAATAATTTGTTTATATTATCAAATTAAATTATATTTTGCTTTTAAAAATATTATTATATTTAGTCTAATCTCATGTTTCACCAAACAAAATATAGTATTAATTTAGCCCGGTTTCATGTTTCTCCAAACATATCAAGTTTTAATTTAGTCCAGTCCAGTTCATTCCCTCCTAATCTCAGTCTCATCTTAATCCAGTACAATCCCATGAAATAGTTCAATTCAATCCCACGTACCTAACGTGCCCTAAGTATAATTTGATTGACATGACATGTCCGGTGTAAAATAAGTTGGAAGATAATATTACCCTCTTGATATGGTCAAATATTAAATGTAACGAACATTGACTGACGATAAGGGAAACGAATGTCGATTACTAATAAAGTTATTTATGTATATAAAAGAACAAACCTCCTAAAGGTTTGATGCAATTAATTCTTAAAAATATTAAAATCCCCTCCAACGCCTCATTTTCCTTCCAAGTCCTACCTCTCTTTATCGCCTTTCACTCCCTTCCAATCTCTCTCCAACTCGTTTTTCTGTCATCGAGTTCTCACATGCATGCAAACCTTACATTAAATTGTTATTTAGTTAATAAATTAATAATAATAAAAAGGGATTCAGGGTTAGAGTTTAGCCTGACCTTAATAATAATAAGATTATTATTATTATTATTATAAGTTTGTGTTGGTTTTAATATTGGGTACACCCAAGATGGATCCAAACCTAATTTTATGGATTTGATCCATGAAGCCCAATCCAATATCCTTCTGTTAACTGTAGTAGCAGTTATAAGGAAATAATTGTTGTTATCATATATATATGCAGTTATTACAGAAGGGTTGTTGTTGTCAGTAAACTAGAATTACATATAATTCAATTGAGAACACAAAGAAAAAGAAAAGAGTATAGATCTTATACTTTGATTTGAGTTAGGGTTCCAATTTTTGATGACTCTTTCCTGACTTGTGATTCATTCAATTTCCGATCCAAAGAAAGATATGTTAACATTCTTCTCATATTATAGAATTTCAACATTGGTATCAGAGTCGGGTTGAATGTTTTCTAGTTTGGAAAAGTTTTCTATGTGTTTATGATATGTATTGTATATAAATTTTATTAGACGTACACGTCGTTGACAAAAAAGGATAGAATTGCCAGGTGGACATCCGAATAAGGATTCAGAAAATATCCTGCAAGACGTCACCAAAGAATAGAAGCCCGAATAAACAAATATTAAACAAAACCTACTCGGGGTCAACTAACGTTATATACTACTCGGGGTTAGTTAACGATGCTCGAGGTTAGCTGATGACATGTTCTACTTGGGATCAGATGACCTCATTTGGGACCAACTAATATCATGTTCTACTCGGGACAAACACGAAGAAAACCGAATAAAGAAGCTCAGCGCATAACTCACACGAGTCAAGAGTCGTTAATATACGCGAAGATATCCATATCAAAGAAGAGTTCCAAGAATAGAATACCAAATAGAAAAGGTTCCAAATCAGTCAACAATTTTATTTCTTCAAAAAGACTACGCTTTTATAAGGAAATAAGTCCTAACTGGACTAAATCACTAGAGTCTCATTCGATCTCAATACAAGTCTCCAAAATAGGAAAGAAGACAGACTACTTCAAACAAGTAACCAATCGTAATTAAATACAAAGATCCTTTGTTACTTGTACATAGAAGATTAGAGTTCTATGAAAATATAAATAGACCTATAATCTCGTCACAAAAAAGATATAGAAAATATAGAAAAATATAGAAAAATACAGAGAGAAAAAGAGAGATCAAGAGTTATAAATCTTTTCAATAGTGGATTTCTGCTTGGTTGATTATTCAGCCACCCGTGGACGTTTCTCCGGTCATCGGAGTTTTACCACGTAAAACTTGTGTCCGATTACTTTCTCCTTCTCTTTCTCTTTCTCTTTCTCTTTGAAATCTCAGCTAAAATCCAATATTGTTGATTTTTTCTCATACATCCGGAAATCGACGTCAACAATTGGCGCTAGAAGAAGGAGATGAACCTCCGATTTAATTAAAAGTAATGGCGGGAAGCAGAAACAGTCCTGGGGATGTCCAAAAATCTCCAGATAATGTCCATATTTGCAGTAGTTCACGAGATCTCACCGCAACCAACCAACCAACCAACATCCATGGCAGGGATTCAACAAACCCCTCTGACTAGCGAAGACCTAACACGACGCTTTCATGAGGCGCTGCAACAGTTGGTGGCAGACGCAGCAAAGGAAAGAGTTGATCTACTGGTTGCAGAAGAAGCGCAACCTCCTAACCTCTCACCTACAAGGCTTCGTTCGGTTATAGTGGGGCCATAACTAAATGCACTAGAAGCTGGAAGAAACTCTGCTCCAATTAATTAGGCTGGACGTAAAACACCCGAAGAGGAACAACCACGCCAGAAGCAGAACCATGATCAGATAGCCCCGTGCAAGACACCGTAAACATGACCGACACAGGGATAGGTCGTCATCAAAAGATAGTGATCGGCACCATCGTAAGCGTCATCACGGAACCATACGCCTGCAAGAATCAACCGGCGAGACTCGGCATCAAAGTAAAGAGCCAGAGAGAGGAATGACAGTCACCCGGCCGTTAAACCATCATGGAAGTCTGGTGGGAGATAGAGATATCATAATTCAGAGCCTAACTCGATAAGTAGAAAACAATAGGCATCAAATGGACGCACTGGTCTGACGTTATCGGTACAATGACTTATCTGACAAAGATTCTGACAGTCCATTCATTAGGGACATCTTGCGGACTTCATTCCTAGAAAGATTCAGGATGTCGCACGTGGAGCAGTTCAAAAAGGATACAGACCCTAAAGAACACGTCAGACGCTATAAAAGTGCTATGGCCCAGTATGCCCACAGCAATCCCTTATTATGTCTCAACTTTCCACAAACTCTAGGAGACACGGGCTCAAGATGGTTCGGGGATATTGCCCTCAACGAGCATCGGAAGCTTTAGTGAACTAAGCAGGAGTTTCTCAAGACAATTTCTGAGCAACGTTCACAGGAAAAAATCAGTGGCTTACCTTTCTCAGATAAAACAAGGAAAAGATGAGTCGTTGAAGAAATACCTGGGGAGATTCGGCCAAGCGATATCAGAAATTGGCAGTGCAAACGACGAAGCGATAATTGTTGCATTCATCAACAATCTACAGAAAGGACGACTATCTTTTGACCTAAGAAGAGCCTGTCTAACCAGATTTTCAGATACAATGGACATGGCAGGAGGATATGCACTAGCTGAAGAAGAAGAGTTAGCTAAGGGAGGATGCTCCATACATGGAGGAAAACCAGAAAAGGACACCGAGTCCAAGGTACACAACCAAAAAAAAAATAGAAAGGAAACAACAAAGAAAAAAGCAAGGACGGGGGAAACGGGCGTAATGCCGAAAAGACCATGGAAAATTTCGAGGTAGATATGCCAACTACACCCCTCTTCAAAAAAAGCAGGAGGAAATCCTTGCCATACTAGAAGAGAAAAATTTGGTAAAAGAGCCATGCCGACAGTCTCAGTTTGCTCGACGAGATACAACCAAATACTGCAGATTTCACAAGGAAACCGGTCATGAGACTTCCAAATGTTACCAGCTCAGAGATTACATAGAAACCCTCATTCGGGAGGGACACCTTGAGGATGTAATCTTAAAAATGGATGAGAAGTCAGAGACAAAGAAAGAGATCAGGGGCAATTACAGCCCTGGTCGAAATCAAAGGGCCAGCCTAGAGGCCAATAAAGTAATACAAACAATCTTTGGAAGACCATCCACTGGGAGAAGTAACCGATAGCTAACGTAAGAAATCAAAGAAACAATGGAGGTAAGACAAAACTTTGACGTGAACCTGGTCGAGCCAGACCTGAAGAGGGTAAAGGAAGAATGGGATCCAATAATATTCACAGAAGTTGACTCACATAGGGTTGATGTTTGACCAAATGACGCCCTGGTCATAAGTGCTCGGATTGATCACCGAAAAGTCAGGAGAATCTTGATAGATAATGGAAGTTCAGCAAACATTCTCAATGTAGCCGTCTACAATCAACTCAGGTTAGACCGAAAGGATTTACAGTCTTTCCATACCCCACTCAGAGGATTCGAAGGAATTGAGGTCAGGTCTTTCGGGACGGTAAAGTTACCCGTAAAAATTGGAGCAGCACCTTGTCAGAGAACAGTATTGCTCAATTTTATGGTGGTAGACTAAGACAATTGGTCGTAAAATGCATTGTTGGGTCGGTCATTCTTGAATAAAACTAAGGCCATAACAGCCACTTATGCATTGATGATCAAATTCCCGACCGAACAGGGGGTCGGTGTAGTCAAGGAGTCCCAAGAGATGGCCCGAAGAGCTAACATGTCAGTATACAAAGACAAAAATGATGGTGAACAAGAATGCACTATAACGTAGCCAAGTCAGAACAAAGAGTCACTGTCATTCGAATTTGATCCAAGGGAAAAGTCGAAGGGGTCCAAAAATGAACTCGTCTAAGAAATTATCTTAAAAGAAGATGAACCAGATAAAAAGATCAAGATCGGGGCCAATTTGGAAGGAAAAGTCAAATAAAGCCTCAATGATCTGCTTAAAGAATACAAGGATGTGTTCGCCTGGATTCATGAAGACATGGTCGGGATAAACGCCCGAATAATATCTTATCATCTCGCAGTAGACCCGAATGCAAAGCCAGTGATACAAAATAGAAGGTCATTCAATCTGGAGAGAAGTCATGCAATCAAACAGGAAGTGGAGAAGTTACTCGATGTAGGGTCGATTAGAGAGATCAACTACCCTCAATGGGTAACTAATGTAGTCCTCGTCCAAAAGAAAAATGGACAGTGAGGATGTGTGTAGATTTCACAGATTTGAACAAAGCATGCCTAAAAGACAGTTTTTCACTTCCAAGGATAGACCAGCAGGTGGATGCTACATCAGGCCATAAATTGCTCAGTTTCATGGACTCCTACTCGGGATATAACCAAATCCGGATAAAAAGGCTGACGAAGAAAAAACAGCATTCACAACCGATCAGAGCTTGTACTGTTACACAGTAATGCCCTTCGGATTAAAAAATACATAGGCAACATATCAAAGGATGGTCAACAGAATCTTCGCATGACAAATAAGAAGAAACATGGAAGTAGACATTGATGACATGCTGACTAGGAGCATCTCGGTAGATAAGCATACCTCAGACCTGCTGGAGACATTTGATGTTTTGAGAAAATACCAAATGAAGTTGAATCCGAACAAGTGTTTATTCAGAATTCCTTCAGGAAGGTTCCTGGGTTTCCAAGTTCACCAAAGGGGAATCGAAGTCAATCCTGAAAAGATCCAAGCCATATAGAAAATGACCTCACCAAGGACACTAAAAGAAGTACAGCGCTTAACAGTATGTTTAGCTTCCTTGGGTAGATTCATCTCAAAGGCCACAAACAGATGCACACCCTTTTTTAGAGTAATTAGAAAAAGAAAAGGACTCGAATGGAACGAAGAAAGCGAGCAGGTATTCTTAAAAATCAAAGAGTACCTAGGGCAGACTCCCATCCTTTCAAAACCACAAATAGGAAAGATACTCTACTTATACTTATCAATTACAGAACTAGCAGCAAGCTCAGTCCTGATCAGAACAGAAGATGAAGTACATAAGCCAGTGTATTATACAAGCAATACAATTTTACCAACCGAGACAAGGTATTCACATGCAAAAAAAATGGTCATAGCATTGGTTTCAGCGACAAGAAAGCTAAGACCATACTTTCAGGCTCATACAATCCAGGTTCTCACCGACTGCCCATTGAAGCAAATTTTACAGAAGCCAGAGATTTCAGGAAGACTAACCAAACATACAATCAAGCTAAGTGAATTCGATATCCACTACATCTATAGGATATCTCTCAAAGGGCAAGCAGTGGTAGATTTTATAGTAGAGTTCACAGAACCGAACCTGGAAGCAAAAAAGATGTTGGGTAAAAATTTCCCATGGAAATTATATGTTGATGGCTCTTCAAACACTCATGGCAGCGGGGCAGGGATCGTAGTATGCACTCCGAAAGGAGATGATGTCTAATGTGCCATGAGGTTTGACTTCAAAGCAACCAATAATCAAGTCGAGTATGAGGCGCTACTAGATGGACTCAGAGTCTGCATAGCTCTCGGGGCCGATGAAGTCAAGATATTTAGCGATTCAACGGTAGTTGTTGATCGGAACGATTTATATACCTATTTGAGGTCCCCATTACCTAGATTTGTTCTTGTTTTCAAGTATATTTTGGTATTTGATGTGTTTGTGAGCCTTGTGTAGGTACATGTTCCCTATGGAAGGTATTTGAGCTTAATTGAAGAGTTTTTGAGGTTAAATGGCAGAATTTGGAATAGCTTATGCAGACACCCCAACTTTAGAAGATTATATCTCTCTCTTTTGATCTAAATACATCTCCCATAACCAATTTTCAGAAAGCCCCAGGGGTCTTCTTTTCAACGCACTTTACAGATCGCAATTCTAAGGTTTGTAGAGAAAGTTATGACCTTTTTTGTAATGGTACGCAACCGAGCGAGACCTATTTGTAAACCGCATTTTGTACCGTGTAGAAGGGCAATAACCTCCAAAAAAGTGATGTGTGGTTCGCGGTGTTGATGTGTACAGCATATCGTACCACACATCTTGATAGAAATGCATTTTTTAGTCATTTTAAGAGGGGTATTCTTGTGTTTTCACCCAAAAGTCTTGCCCTAACCTCCCACACTATAAATACCTCCTTTTCTCCTCATTCTTGAGAGCTTTCTTCCCCTCTTTTCCCCTTCTCACACCTCTTCTCTTCTTCTTCCATTTTCTTTCACCTTTTGCTCCCATGGAGGTTTTTCCTCTATGGGAGCTCACCATACACCTCCACCTCACCACTATACACTTCCTTCATCCATCTTAGAGTACATTACAAAGAAATTAGGAGCCAAAACCGAACTAGAAAGGCTAAGAGCATCTTTGAAGGACTTGTCTTCAAGGGTTTGCTCTTATTTACTCATTTCTTTGTATTTCTTGTATTCTTTGATGTATTCCACCAATTTGGGGATATTGTAAACCTACACTTGTGAAATAAATGTATTGATTGTTCTTAAGTTCATTTGGGTTTTGTGTTGCTATTTGATATATGTGTTTTTATACTCTTAATATGATATGTATGTGTATGAATTGTTAGAAATCAATATGTGTCCATGATTGGGTTTAGGAGTAGTTGTAATTTAGAGTAGAAATTAGATGCCCATGATTGTTGATTGATTGATGGATGACTTGAAATTTCATGTATTGAGTAATTTGAGTAATATGGATTTAAGCCCCAATGAGTAGAAAAGGTTTCAGTTCAAGCTTTTAGTTGCTAAATTTACCTTGGTTCATATCCTTGTTCTTAATGGGTCTTTGTATTAAGACAGAATTATCCATCCACGTGGCAGGATTGGGTGATGAATTGATTGTGGAAAAATTCCCTAATCAAGAGGATGAACCTTTAACCTAAATTGAATGTTCTTAATGATATAACAATCACATTGTTGCATGTAGTTGTTAGGTAAACTTGTTTCCCATGTTTAGCCATCCTAAGGAGTTGACTAAACCGAATCTTTGACCTAGAAGTAATGACCACCGACATTTCTTTTGTGCTTGTGTTGCTATATGGATGTTTTGAGTGCTTAAAGCCTTTGCTTAATTGATCACTTTGTAATTGATCCATGGTTAGATGCTATGTACCGAGAGGAGACGCGTTTGACAATGCTTAGATAAACATTCACTATGCTTGACTAGAAAGTGATAGAACCACTAGGCTAGCGTATAGGGTTCGATTTGTATTCCACGTGCTTAATGGTTCATATATATTGTTTGGATTGCTCGAGAGAGATTTCGGGTATATATAAATACTATCTCTAAGACATAGAGAGAGATTAGAGATTAATTAAGGGGATACGAGCCTATGTATACTTGCACACTTGAGGATTAGGTGAGTCTAGAACGTAATTAGAAGGATTGTCACGGTTGAGTCGTTTCCCTAGTGTAACCACATTTCATGCATATCTCCATTCCATCTACCATTGTATATATCATTTATATAAGTTATTTAGTTATATTATTATTCACTTTTTCACACACACAACACACGAGTCCAGTTGGAGTGTTGTAATAATAGCTAGAATTAGAGACAGTCGGTGAATCCCACCTCCCTGTGGATCGATCCCTTGCTTGCAGTTGTGCTAGTCTCTGTGACTTGCTCCCTTGTGAGGCCGAACTTAAGTGTTCATATTTGATGACACTGCAACGACGTGTCCCCATCAGTTGTCAACCAAGTCCTGGACAAATACCAAGCCAGGGATGAAGGCATGATAGCCTATCATGACATTGCAAGACATCTCCTCCAGAAATTCAAAGAATATAGGATTGCCCAGATCCCCAGGGAGGAGAATGAAAAAGCAGACGCTTTGTCCAAACTAGCATCAGCAACAACCACAATCAGGCTAAAAACTATTCTGGTTTTACATCTCCTCAAACCAAACATTGCTGAGCCAAAAAACTTTGAAATTTCAAAAATCCGAACACCGTCAGACGGTTGGATGACCCCGCTGAAAAGGTTCCTGGAAGAATGGGTGCTCCCGGAAGATCCCCTACAAGCAAAAAGTATCAGGTATCGATCAGCAAGGTACACATTGGTCGGAGGAGAGCTATACAGAAAGGGGTTTTCCCGAACACTTCAAAGATGTGTGTCAGAGGAAGATGCATGTCAGAGGAAATGCATGTCAGAGGAAGATGCATGTTAGATATTACAGGAAATCCGCATGGGATTTTACGGAAACCATACTGAGGGTAAAAGTTTAGCACATAAGGTACTCAGGCAAGGTTATTATTGACCTACTTTATTCTCAGATGCACAGCGATGTTCAGAGAGTTGCAATACTTTCCAAAGGATTGCTAATGATATCTGAAAACCCCCTGAACAACTCAGAAACCTCACATCCCCATGGTCATTTGCCATGTGGGGTTGGGATTTAATTGGCCCAATGCCAGCTGAAACAAGGGGTGGAGCGAAGTATGCTATAGTAGCCGTTGATTATTTCACGAAATAGGCAGAAGCTGAAGCATTAGTGCATATCATAGAAGCAAATACCACAATTTTCGTGAAAAAGAATATACTCTATAGGTTTGGAGTCCCAAACACTATCATCACTGATAACGGCACCCAGTTCGATAACTTTAAATTCATACAGCTGTGCAATGAGTACCAAATTGCAAATTACTATACCACACCTGCCCATCCTCAAACAAGCGGACAGGCTGAAGCAGTAAACAAAATCATCAAGCATACACTCAATGCAAAGCTGGATGCCAAGAAAGGAAGTCGGGTTGAAAATCTTTCCGAAGTATTATGGGCGTATCGGACGACAACAAGAACTTCAACAGGAGAGACTCCATTCACTTTATCGTTTGGAACAGAAGCTGTTATCCCCATAGAAATGTCATATGCATCACCCCGGGTCAGGCTATATAATGAAGAGCAGAATGTTGATATGCTGTTACAAAGTCTAGATGAGCTAGAAGAGAAAAGGGAGAAGTCCCAAATAAGATATATGGCATATCAGCAAAGAGTAGCTCGCCTCTACAACTCTCATGTTTGGGTCAGGAAATTCTAACTAGGAGACTTGGTACTCAGGAATGTGTCATTGAATACAAAAAATAATGTTGCAGATTCCTTGGCTGATAAGTAGGAAGGCCCGTACAAAATCGAAGGAATAGCTGGTCATGGAGCATATTGGATTGCATGACCCAATGAAGGGGTTTTACCCCAACCATGCAATGCCCAATATCTAAAAAAATTATATCCTTAAAATTATTTTTTGTTTTCCTTTCTAGTTATGACAATTTTAGTTAGATTAAATATTAGCTTTGGAATTAAAATCTTTGTTGGTTTTACAGTTATAAATAAAAATCAAACTCGGGATTTCTGAAAAATAAATCATATGATAATAAGAACATATGAAAGACGAGCATGATAATAAGAATATGCAAATAGAATACTCGGGACCATTGATTCCCGAATGGGTGGAGAAGCTCAAAGGAGCATGCCAACCGATCAAGGTCAATTGACCTTAGCAAAAAGGCAAACCTGATGCACTAGATTCTAGAGAAAGGCTCGGGACGCTATCGAAATTTTTTTCGATAAAATGCATAGCTGTGTTAAGCTGTTCGAAAAGCTTAACGATTCGGTAAACCGTTACACAGAAAAACTGGGGAGACATCCTCGGTAATGTGTAAGGACTCGGACGTATGATCATAGTGAGCCTTGATGTAATGTTTGGGTAGAAACCGAGTATGAAACACAAGTATAAATCTAGTTGCTTGTTTTAAGATGACTCGGTTAATAATAATAGCCAGTTTAATTAGATACTTGGGGTTAAAAATTATTCGGGTAACGAAACAAGTTTAATAAGATACTTTGTGAAGTTACCCGAACATCAGAAATAGCCAGTTTAATAAGATACTTGGCATAAAGATTGCAATTGCCAGTTTAATAAGACACTTGGCATAAATTGCATTAGCCAGTTTAATAAGACACTTGGGATAAAGATTGCAATAGCCAGTTTAATAAGATATTTGGCATAAATTGCATTAGCCAGTTTAATAAGATACTTGACACAAAATATTGCGGTAGCCAGTTCAGAAAGATACTCGGCAACAATAGATTCAAGTTAAAGAATACTCGGTGAAATTCCTTGAGCAATGAATCAAATCAAACCACTCGGTTTTTAGAATTACAGTTAACTCGGAATTTAATTGATAATCTTTACAAAGAATCGTTACACAATCTTTACAAAAATAAATTTCTACAAAATAAATCAAAGTGTTATGAGAATTTAGAACTCTTGCCGATGCTCTGGTCGGGCACCATTTCTTATTCACAGAGCAGACTTTCATTGGAAGGCCAAGCAATCGTATCGACAAAATCATCCATCCATTTACTATAATCTTCTCCAGAGATCGGTCCGACATCAGGCACCACATCTTCCACGACCGACTTTTGACTGGCATAAAAGGTAGAGAGGGAGTGCTCGGATGGAACCTCCAAATGCATGGGATATGGCTTATTGCCTCGACTACGGCAATAAGCTTTCCACTCCTTCATCTGAGTACGAAGAGATTCCAGGGACCGATCCACGTGGTTCTTGATCGACAGCTCCCAGTTGGTTCGGGCTTTTTCAGTTGCCCGATTCTTGACCTTAAAAAACTCATCAGCTGAAACTAGCTCTCGTTGAAATTCCTAAAGGAGAAGGGCATCATAAGCAGGGGATCTCTTAAAATGGTCAACCCCCTAGACTTCGAGTTCCAACCTGGCCTCTTCGGATAGGGACTCGACTGTCAATGTTTGGAGTTCCAAGTCCTAGATCTTCTGTTCATATGCCGACTTGGACTGTTCTGCTTCCTACTCGGCCTTAAGCATTGATTCCTGGGCAAAAGACAACAAGTTTTGAAGTGACATAGCCTTCTCCTCTGCCACAGAAGCTTTTTCCTCAGCCTCCACTTGCTTCCTTAAGCAATGATCGATAAACACTTGGGCAGAGCCCACCTCCTTTTGATAACCTGATTCAACCCGAGCACGTCTATCCTCACTTTCTTTCAGCTAAACCTCATGATGCCTTATTCGATCGGCTTGATGTTGTTACGTTTGAACTAGCTCAGTGAACTCGACCACCATCTACAATGAAACGAAATTAAAAATCTAGCAAGCAAGACGATGAGAGTTAGGAATAACTTACATAGGATGTGTCGTTAAAAATATTCTGAAGACGACTCGTCAAAGACACGTCCTTAAGGTGGCTCTAGTGATCATCCCCGATGAAAGCCCGACCAGATGACATCGCCCTGAGCATATCTTGGGGAGAAGAATAGGAATGACCTCCCAAAGATTCAGCCCTTACATCTTCAACCTCGGGGGGGAAAGAGCCATTAATCGGGTCTAAAGTCTCCGCACCCGCCGATGCTTCAACATCAACGCTCGGGGGAATCTCAGCTCCGGTGTCTTCATCACTGTAGTCGATGAATGAAACCACCCAAGGAACCTTATGAAGGTGAGCGGGAGAATCGACCACCTTTCTTTTCTCAGCCCGAAAGCGATGAAAGCCGAGATCAGTTTAGGGATCTTTCTGAACATCATTCCGAAAGGATTCAAAAAAGTCGGGGTCTATATTTACTTGTCCCTCAGAGGTTTTACTTCCATCACCGGCGTCCGTTTCGCTCGGTACAGACTATAATCGGGGAGCTCGATCCGCCAGGCCTCTCACCAAGATCATCACTCTGTCTCCCTCCGTCTTCAGGTAACTCCTGAGTATGGCCACTCGGGCCACTTGAATCCCCTACGGTCGGTCGGTCGGTCGGTCGATCGGTCGGTCGGTCGGTCGGATGACTTTCTCAGGGACACTTTTGGGAATCTACTCGCCAGCCTAATCAGGGTCCCCGTCTGACTCAGGTAGGGCAATACCCTATTCGCTCTGATGAGAAGCTTCTTTTTGGCTTGCTTGGAGGATTAACTTCACCTGACGAGCTTGAATGTCGCAGATGATGTCCGAGTCATACACTTGGGAGAAAAAAGGGAATCGCGTCAGAATATAAAAAGCAAAAAAAAAAAGAGTACAAACATCGCCTGCGATAGCCTGAAATATGGCTAAAGAAGCCGAGTTCTATCATCTTCTTCTCATTGAAAAGATAGGTTCTGCTCCTTTTCTTTAGAGTGTGAACTGCAGCCCGAACAAGTCTGGTCAGCTCAGTATTGTTGAATTCAAGTTTTTTCTTGTTCCATACCTCGGGGGAACATAAAAAATAGGGAACTTTCAACACCCTCTGAGTTTCCCCAACCGAAAGAGTGACTTCAAGACCTAGGTTTTCTCCGGTAAAAAATCAACTGTTCTTCCAGTACTTGTTGGATGAAGGAAATCCCCATACAAAGCCCCTCTTTTTGACATCATCGGAGGTGTTAACTCCCCGATTCACCTTTGTCCTCTAGGGGACCCAGCAATCTGGCGGGTTAGACATGTGGAAATAAGTCTCGATCTTACCAGACTGCCTTAGCGTGTAGAAATGCCTAATTTCACTCAGGGAATGCGGTGACAGGTTCAATCGGCTCCATATGTGCCACATGCACATCAAGATCTTGTAGCTATTTGAGGCCAATTGAGCTGGAGCGATCCCTGCTTTAGTCAGAAACCAAGCAATGAACGGCTGAAGAGGAAGAGTAACACCGCAACAGAGCATGGACCCATAGATTGCCACCATGCCCAGGGGAGGGTTCCACACAGCTCTATCACCAGTAGGAATCATAGTAACTGAATTATCCAAGTCGAATCGGGCACGATATTTCCCGATCTCATCTACCCTAACCACATTCGGTTCGGCGTCAAACCCACTTGGGCGATCAACAGATGAAGGGATACGAGATTTTCTGAACTCCTCTTTGATGTCCGTCTCATTAATAATCTATTCCCTGATCCGGATGCTACCCTAGTTGTGCTTATGGACTTCACTTTTACTTTGATGCTTTCCCATCCCTTATCGAAGTGGTACCCTGTGATTAGAAACGACAGATTCAGAACTAGATGAATCAGAAACAGAACTGGATACAGAACTAAAACTGACATCAGGGTAAAGCCCAGAAATATCGACTTCTAAAAAAGGAGGTTCATCCAGGGGGATTTCCCCCAATAATCTTCGAGCGTAAGATACTAGTTAAAAATCCCCACGATCAAGCTCTTTGAGAGCTATAGTAAAAAGTCGCTGACGGGAAGTCAAATCCATTAAAACTAACCTTGAATGAAGAAACTTGATGTAAAATCTTCAAAGGAGAATAGGGATTTTCTGCATAAAGAAATCTGGTCTGGAAAATTTCTGGTTTGAGTCTGAGAATGAACCAACACAACTCCTTTCAATGGAGAATTTAAAGGGTAATAGCACGAAACCCTAGGATCTCAAAGCGGGAAAAATCAATGACATATTTGATGACGTAGGCGACGCACTAAAATACGTATAGATCGTTTCTCATAAATGGCATCAAGAAATGAAGCAGTAGAGGACACGTGTTAAGAGAAGAACTGGTCAAGGCCGTCAGAACTCCAAAATGTCGGAATCATTGAGATCTCGCGTGAGGAGGCAAATTGAATTTACATGGTCACCATTAAGACACGCCATTATGACAAGACATTTACCCTGACATTAAAGAAACAAAGAAATTAAAGAATTGATTAAAATACTTTTACCGGGAAACGAAACTTTGTTTGGTAAAAATATTTTAAGGGGGTATTGTCGTATATAAATTTTATTAGACTTACATGTCGTTGACAAAAAGGATAGAATTGCTAGGTGGACATCCGAATAAGCATTCAGAAAGTATCCTGCAAGACGTCACCAAAGAAGAGAAGCCCTAATAAACAAGTATTGAACAAAACCTACTCAGGGTCAACTAACGTTATATACTACTCAGGGTCAGTTAACGATGTTCGGGGTTAGCTGATGACATGTTCTACTCGGGATCAAATGACGTCATTCGGGACCATCTAATATCATGTTCTACTCGGGACAAACACGAAGAAAACCGAATAAAGAAGCCCAACGTGTAACTCTCACGAGTCAAGAGTCGTTAATATACACGAAGATATCCATATCAAATAAGAGTTCCAAGAATATAATACCAAACAGAAAAGGTTCCAAATCAGGCAACAATTTTATTTCTTCAAAAAGACTATGCTTTTATAAGGAAATAAGTCATAATTGGACTACATCACTAGAGTCTCATTCGATCTCAATACAAGTCTCCGAAATAGGAAAGAAGACAGATTACTTCAAACAAGTAACCAATCGTAATTAACTACAAAGATCTTTTGTTACTTGTACATAGAAGATTAGGGTTCTATAAACATATAAATAGACCCATAATCTCGTCACAAAAATAGATATAGAAAACATAGAAAAATACAGAGAGAAAAAGAGAGATCGAGAGTTGTAAATCTTTTCAATAGTGGATTTTGGGTTGGTTGATTATTCAGCCACCCGTGGACGTTTCTCCGGTCATCGGAGTTTTACCACGTAAAACTTACGTCCGATTACTTTCTCCTTCTTTTTCTCTTTTAAATATCAACTAAAATCCAATCTTGTTGACTTTTTCTCATACATCCAAAAATCGACGTCAACAATATGCATGATCAAAGTTTTAATGTTAGTTGTAGAATAACATGTAAAACAAATTGATCATAATGTCGGATTGATTATATACACAATGTATATGCATCTATGTATATTCTTATTTTCAAAATCAAATAATCTTTGTTTAATGAGTATTTTTTTTTTTTGGTTATCATACGTATTTCATTTTTGTTGAATGCCATTTTTTTTCTTAGCTACTAATGAATTCACATATATGTGTTTACTGCAATTTAATAAGTTGTAAGTATATATATTTTTTATGTTTTGAATTCATTAAAATTACGTATGATATGCTTAGGATTCTATGTGAATTGTTTTACTTGTGTTATATGCCATGAGACTTAAATTTATGCATATGAACACTAAGGCATCGATCCCTAAAACCGAAGCTATGAGGGAGTCGTAAAGGGTAAAAATGGTCGTAATTTATTGTCAAAATGGTATCGTTAAAAACTAGAGATCCCAAGCTTTCGATAGATACCGAGATCGTAAAATTTAGTTTAGTAACGAGTGAGAACGAAACGATTGAAAACTGGATCGGCAACAAAAATATTTTCCAGAAATTGGTTCTTAAGGTTGAAGAAGGTGAATAGTGATATGCGCCTTAGAGGCGGCGAGTGCAACTCACCTTAGATCCAATTTTCAATATTAAAGGCATTAATGGAATTAGAATAAAATTCAGAAGCTAATGAAGGTGGTCCGATGATCGGAATATGATGGCAAGGTGGCGCGTGGGTTACACGCACAACTGAAGCAAGTGGCCAAGTTCAACAACACTACTCTGTTGAAAAGTGAACCACCTAGAATGCGACACATGTCAAGGTGTAGGAAGACTTTGACAAATGGTCCCGTAATTAGAGGACACGTGGCACTGATGTGGTTACTTGGTAACCGTCAACTATTCCCGACCACTGGAACTGTTTCCAACAGTGGTTTTCGATGACGGTTTTCGACAACGGTTTTTGACAGCGGTTTTTGATGATGATTTTTGGTAATGGTTTTCTGCAGCGGTTTCCAATGACGGTTTTCGGCTACTTTTCGATGACATTTTTCTACCACTTTCAGGCAAGTTTCTGATGTCTTTTTCTGGCATATTTTAAGCTGTTTTCGGCCACAAATAGAAAGTTTTCCAGCAAACAAAAGTGATTTTCTGGCTACTATGGCAATTTTCTGGCGAAAAAAAAATTATATAAAAAAATGTTATTATTTTGATTAATTCCGTTGACTAAATTTGTCGCTCCAGTGGGAGTTGAATATGCCCGATGAATTTTTATAAGTATTCAAAATTTTACTAACAAATTATTAATGGTATATATTTTTCATTTCTTTGTAGATTGAGGAAATTTGTAACCACAACTCATCTGACACTGATCCTCAAGAGGAGTACTCACTACTGTTGGTAGAGGAATATTCACCGCAATTGGTAGAAGATCATTCACCATTGTCGGATGAAATATCCATAGAGGAAAATGTTATTGATGAGTATATTCCTTGGACGTTTAAGGACAATGAAAGTCAATAATCTCCAAGAATGGAGATAGATGAAACGAACATTGAAAGATATAGGAATTTTGAAATATCCTTTGCTAAGTTCATAAACAAACTAGAAGATCATGAAATGGATTTTAGTATTAGTTCATATGAACAGTTGTTGAGCTTTGGGGATCTCATAGTTTCTGAATGGCCTTGGAGTGATAGTGGAATAGAGTTTATAAGGAAAGACATAATTCATGCACTCCTTAAGGTTCTACCAGAGAAATTACAACAATATAATAATGTAATACTTACATTGCTAGAAGCAGATGCTCTTACCACTTTTAATGAAGCTTTAGAAATGATACTGGATTATGACGACAATTGAGCGCGTAGAAATCTTAGAAAGCATAAGGCTTTGAGTATGGGTTCTAGTTTAAGAATTCAAAAAGGTTATAGTTCTAAGGCTAGGTGGTATATAAATGCTGCTTTTGGAAAGTATTGGGTAGATGAACATTACAATCTACCAAAGACTGATAAGTGAAGTATCTATGCACACAATCTGAGCGAATCTTGTATGAAATCCCAAAGAGTTTTAGAATTACTGATTGAGAATGTAATTCTTAGGATGTATATTTTTGTAAATACTCCTAATGTGTATAAACTCTTTGTTATTAATGAAATGGGATATTTGTATACATGATTGTGCATAGTTTTATATACTTGTGCTTATTCAAAATGGGTGTTCAAAATTGTAAGAGACAGTGTTAGAACTGTTTTACACAAAGGACACTAATAAATATGAATTAGTGAATGTTGTGGATATGGATGATGATTAAGAGCTTTGATTCTTGTTTCGATTCCTATCCTAATATTCCTCTTATTATATTTTTTTAGTGTAAGTTTGTTGCATAGCATCTGTGCTAAGTGTGAAATTATTAGAAAAACATGCTAGAATAACTATTAATTAGACTATGTGTTACATAAAATTTCAGGAAATGGCTTCTGCATCTAAGTCAATTGTTGATGAGTTGAACAAGGGAGAGAAGCTGAATGGTGACAACTATGAGATATGGCACTGAAAAATTCAGCTAATCCTTGAAGAGCAAGAGGCTCTGGAAACTCTTGTGAACACTATGGTAGAAACACCATATGGTAGCACTGCCCAACAAAGGAAAGATATGGAAACATATCAGACCTGGAAAAGGAAGAACAGTTTAGCTCGTATAATGATGCTAAGCAGCATGACTGATGCTCTCATGTGTGTACATGAAGAGTATGACACTGCGCAAGACATGTGGATTGCATTAAAGGACAAGTTTGGTGGTACTTCTACTACCAAACTTAGGAGACTTACAATTAAGTTTGACACCTATAGGAAGTGACAGAATCATGATATGAGGCAGCACCTGAGAGAGATGTCAAACATGATACGTGAATTGAAGTCTACAGGTCATACTTTAACTGATGAGCAATAAATTCAAGCAGTGATCCAGTCTCTTCCTAATAGCTAGGAAAACATGAAGATCAGCAAGACCCACAATGATAACATCAAGACTTTTGATGATATATCACGTCATGTTGAACTGAAATAAGAGCGCCTAGATGCAGCTAAAGCTTCCAGTCAGCTTTACATGGCTAAGTCCAATAAGTACAAGGCTAAGAGCTTCATGCGTAAAGGAAAGAAAGGGAACTTCCAAAAGTAAAAGGGAAGGGTCCTAAACAGAATTTCAACAAGAAAAAGATCAGAAATCAGAAAAGAGGCAAGAGTGCTGGTGTTAAGAAGGATAAAGCCAAGTTGAAATGTTTCAATTGTGGCAAACTGGGTCATTTTGCTCGTGAGTGCACTGAGCCGAAAAAGGTACGACCCAACTTAATAACTGATAACTATGCTTTGGTTTCTAGTTCTGTTTTACTAACTAAATCTTGTTCTTTATGGACTGTAGACTTAAGAGCCATAGACCATGAAACTAGAGACAAAGCAGCATTTGTAGAATATCGTCAGATCAGTTAGGGGACTAGATGGATTTACGTGGGGAAAAACTCGAGAGTTGAAGTGAAGGGTATTGGCACTTGTAAATTAATGTTGCATGGTGGTCAAATTATCTCCATGATGTTTTATATGCTCTTAAGATTCGACAAAATTTAGTTACAGTTATTGTCCTCTTAAGTTTAGGTTACGAACTTAACTTTTATGGTGGTTGTATGGATATTATTTATAATTCTATTCGTATTGGTATTGGATATTTGTTGAATAGGTTTTACTGTATTAAATACCGAGTTGGACGGTTTTAATTATGATGATGGTTGTTTTTCATAAATTGTTTCCGCTAATGATGTCAATGTTGGTGTGAACGTTTGGCATGCTAGACTAGGTCATATTGGCGAAGATAGGATTAACAAATTGGCTAGAGAGGGCCTCTTAGGTTTGTTTAATAAAATAGAGTTACATATCTGTGGAAATTGTCTAGCTGGAAAACCAACTAGAAAACCATTTGAAAAGGGAACTAGAGCTGAAAATCCATTACAATTAATTCACTCTGACATTTGTGGACCAATGAGTGTAAAAGCAAGGCATGGTGCCACGTACTTTATTACATTCATAGATGACTTTACCCATTTTGGTTATGTCTATTTGATTTCTCAAAAGTCTGAAGCATTGGATTATTTCAAATTATACTTGAATTTAGTAGAGAATCAATTAGATAAAAGGGTTAAAGCATTACGTACTGACAGGGAACGCGAATACCTTTCAGATCAATTCAAGGAATTGTGTGATGAAAAAGGTATTCAAAGACAATTAACTATTCCTAAGACTCCGCAACAAAATGGTGCAGCAGAAAGGAGGAATAAAACATTACTTGAAATGGTTAGGTCTATGATGGCTCAAGCAAATCTACCAGTACACTATTGGGGAGATGCTTTGCTAACTGCCACATATGTACTTAATTGAGTCCCCACAAAGTCGGTCACTTCCACACCTTATGAGTTATGGAAAGGTAGAAAACCTGACTTAACTTATCTGCGACCTTAGGGGTGCACGGGTTACGTACATGATCCATTTGATAAATATGGAAAATTTGGTGCAAAAGAAAAGAAATGTATCTTTGTTAGATACTCTGAGCATTCAAAAGGATATGTACTCATAGGTGAAAACTCGGATGGAAGTGTGACTGAGATAGAATCACGAGATATGAATTTTTTAGAGAGTGAATTTCCTAATAGAGGTGAAGTTGATAGAGATATCTAATCAAATCGAGGTATCAAATCTAAATACTCCACTAGAAGTTAATGTGGATCTATCTGGGACTTCTGTCCCTAGTAGGAGTGATACTCCACTTAAAATAAATACAGGTCTACCTGGACCTTTTGATCCTAGTAGGAGTAATAAAGTTGTTGAGACAATATTTTTGGATTTACCAACTCGTAGAAGCAATCGTGGAAATGTTCCTCGTCGTCATTTTGAGATTGAAGGGGAAGCATTTATGATTGCTTCACATGATGCTGATCAGCCTAAAAATGTTAATGAGGTTCTCAACTCACTTGATAAGGAATTATGGATAAAAGCTATACAAGAGGAGATGGATTCTATGAAAAGTAATCATGTCTGGGACTTGGTTAACTTATCGCCTGGAAGAAAAGCCATTGGAAATAAATGGGTTCTTCGTATCAAACGAAAGGCGGATGACACGGTAGAGAGAATAAAGCACGCTTAGTCGTAAAAGGTTATACTCAACAAAAGGGTATTAACTATGAAGAAACTTTTTCCCATGTGGTTAGGTTTGCTTCAATGCACCTTATTTTAGCAATCGTCGCACATATGGACCTAGAATTGCATCAAATAGATGTAAAAATAGTGTTTCTCAATGGAGAACTTGATGAAGAAATTTACATGGAACAACCTGTAAATTTTGTTTCAAAAGGCCATGAGCATAAAGTTTGTAAGCTCAAAAGGTCAATACATGGTTTGAAACAATCATCCAGACAATGATATCTACGGTTCCATCAGACTGTTATGTCTTATGGGTTTAAAATGGATGTAGAAGACCATTGTGTGTATATAAAACGAAATAAAGATAAGTATGTGATACTCTCTCTATATGTGGACGATATTTTGTTGACTGAAAATTGTAAAGAGTTTGTGTTGACCATTAAGAAATAGTATTCAAAATTTGAGATGAAAGATATGGGTGAGGCAACCTATATTTTAGGAGTCAAAATTACAAGAGATCATTCGAAGAAACTTCTTGCACTATCACAAGAGCCTTATATAAAAAAAAATCTTGAATTTTTTAACATGGCTGATTGTAAGCCTATGGATACACAATACGAAAAATTCTTGCAAGTTTTAACATGGCTGATTGTAAGCCTATAGATACACCTGTATCAAAGGGATAAACTCTTAGTCTCGACATGTGTCCTAAAACTCCTTAAGAAATTGAAAGAATGAAAAATGTTCCTTATTCTAGTGTTATCGGCAGTCTCATGTATGTTATGATGTGTACAAGACCGGATATCTGCTATGCGGTAGGTTTCGTAAGTAGATGTCAATCCAATCCTGGAAAGAAGCATTGAGTTGCCATGAAGAGAATATTGGTGTATCTTAAAGGTACTGTTGATTTCTCCCTTTGTTACCAAGGTGGAGATTTACGTCTCATTGGATATACAAATACCGATTGGGGAGGTGATCTGGATGAGTGAAAATCAACATCAGGATATGCTTTCCTACTCAGTAATGGTGTTATCTCTTGGAGTAGCAAGAAACAGACATGTATTGCTCTGTCAACTATGGAGGCCAAATTTGTGGCTTATTCGGCAGCAGTACAGGAACCTGTCTGGCTCAAAAGATTTATAAAAGATTTGGATGTCTCTAAGGACAAAGGGAAGCCAATAACCATTTACTGTGATAGTCAAGCAGCAATTGCTTATACTAAAGACTCCAAATATCACAGTAAATCCAAACACATAGAGACCAAATATAATTTTGTCAGAGACATCATGTTGAAGAAAGAAGTAATAATTCAATACATTTCAACCCATGAGATGGTAGTTGATCCACTCACTAAAGCTATGACTAGAGATGTTTATGAGTCACATGTCAAGTCATTAGGGTTGCGTAGATTGTAATGATAGATTGAATCGTTGTACTAAACGATGTTATTATAGTTATAAATAAATTTGATTTCTATTTGAAATTGTACTAGCATGTTGTGTTTCACGTATAATTATGTCATCAGGTTGAAACCAACATTCTTACACGTGCGGTCGTCTCAGTTTTTTAAAGAAACAAGCTGAGATGAGACACATATATATTAAAGAATATATGAGAAATATATTCAAGAATATATGAGAAATATATTCTTAAAGGAGCTTATATATATGAAATATCACCTTGACTATGTCAAGATGAGGTTCTTAACAAATATACATATAAATATCTTAGAACCAATTATGATAGACCCCGCTTTCATTGATGTTTGATTAAGCCAGATGTGAGATTTTAATATGGCGCTAAAAGGTGGCGAGCTTTTAAGAACTCTGGTTAGTCACAGTGTGTGTGGCTGAACTTAAATCTGTACAGTGATTTTAAAAAAGACATAGCCATTCATATTTAGAATAAAGATCACTATAACACGTGTTTCATACCTTGTGCTATTTGTGGCCGATGTGGAAAATGAGAGAATGAATCCTTGCTTCCTCATTGTGTAAGTTCCACTAAAGTTATATTGAAAACTTCAAATGATGTCCTTATGACTATTCACTTTGTCTTGAAGTGACAGAATAGTGTTAGCACCTTTAGATTGTTATTTCTATGGCTATGATAATACAGCCTATGGGACATGACTAAGGTAACAGCTGTTTTGGAGACTAAAAGACAAAGATGGAATGGGAAGATTTAATAAATTTTTATCTTAATTATGTATTTACCGGCTAGCCAATTGTATTTGGAGATATAATTGTAAATACATGAAAAATGTGATAAAGTTGTATCTCTTTACCGACTTATAAAAATTTAAGAAATTAAATCTAGGACACAACAAATGAACAATGTTGTATCTCTTGTAAATAATGGATTTACAATTGAGATTCCAAAGCTCCTCATAATTATACTGATTGTTCATAGGTCACACGGTATATTTATCTTTATGAATACTCTTTTGTAATTTTATGATGATATCATAATTGTGTTGTTTCTAATGGAGTTGTATTGGACCCACTTGTGCGAGTGGGAGATGTTGGTTTTAATATTGGGTACACCCAAGATGGGTCCAAACCCAATTGCATGGATTTGATCCATGAAGCCCAATCCAATATCCTTCTGTTAACTGTAGTAGCAGTAATAAGGAAATAATTGTTGTTATCATATATATATATATATATATATATATATATATATATGCAGTTATTACAGAAGGGTTGTTGTTGTCAGTAAAATAGAATTACATATAATTCTATTGAGAACACACAAAAAGAAAAGAGTATAGATTCTTATACTGTGATTTGAGTTAGGGTTCCAATTTTTGGTGACTCTTTCCTAACTTATGATTCATTCAATTTTCGATCCAGAGAAAGGTATGTTAACATTCTTCTCATATTATTGAATTTCAACAGTTTGTAACTCGAAAATCCTGAATGCGATTTTTTTTTTAACAAAATCTTCAAATCAACAAACATTGGTGCATATGTATAATACTCGTACTTAAATACATTCATTTACTAACATAATATATTTCATAAGTTTTTTATGTTTCTCTTTTCCATTATTCAAGGTATTTGCGAAAAATCAAAACTGAACTTCGAAGTTCATTTCTAAAAGTTTCACATACTTCTTACATACATGAAATCTTATAATTATACATTGAAATCATATCGACTTATACTTGAAATCTTCTAGAAAAATGGGAAAAAGTGGGAAGCCATTTAAAAGAAGGGGCATTTAGGATATTTCATTATTGTTGTGGTTAAACTGAAGTGAACGTATCGTTTTTTCCTCTGAGTTTAACCCTATTGTTAAGACGAGGACATGGTTTGGATATATTGATTGTTTCGTCCCTAAAATCAAACAAACTTATAAATACCCCTTTCCGTCACATTTACCATCCAATATAACGTTGACACTTAAAATTGAAAGGGTATTATTGTAAAAGCATAAAATTAAAAAACTAAAAATTAAAAATTAAAAAAACACAATCTCTCTCAAACAACTCTCTCTCTCTCCTCACACAACATTTGTGTTTCTCTCTGTCATATGATCATCATCTTCTCCACCAAACCACCACCACCACCACCACTACCATCGATCCTTCTAATCCTCTAATCACCACCATAACCAACCCACGTGTTCCTCTTCTTCAACTTCTGTTTCTCGTTACCACCACCAAAACAACCACCGTCGTCGCTCTCTCTCTTCCTTTTCTTCTTCTTTTTTGTCATCGATTGGGTTTGGGTATGGGTGTTTTTTGGGTTCGATTGGAAAGGGGTGGATTGGGTGGTTGTCATTTGGGTGTGAGGTTGGGTTGGTGTGTTGGTTCGAACCCATAACTAGGTTCGGTTTCAGATCGGGTGGTTAATAACATGTTTGGTTTGGTTTGTTTCTAGGGTTTGTTTCTTGATTTTCTAAATCGAATTTGGGTTTGGTGGTGGTCCAAACTTGTTCTTGCATATACTTGTTCAAATCTGGGTTTGGGTATATGTTTGAATTTGTTTTTTGGGTGATGGTGATTTGTTCTAGGTTTTGATGGTTGGGTGATGGCCGGTTGACTGGGTTGTGGTCAGGTGATTGGATCGGTTTGGTGATGATTTCTGGGTTTGGTGGCTGATAAATGGTGAATTGGTGTTTTTTTTAAAAAAAATAAGATCCAGATTGGGTTTTCTGGATAAATTTGGTTTGAAATGTAGATTTTGTGATGAATCGGTTTCGATTTGGTTTTGAATTGGATAGATTCGATTTGGCTTCGGATTTGGATTTTGGGTGTGTTGTTGTGTGGATGTAGTAGTGGCTGGCTGGATTTTGGGGGTGGTGATGGGTGGTTCAGTTTCTGGTTTGGTGGTGACGGTGGATGATTGTGGACGATGGTGGATGATTTCTGATTTGGTAGTGTTGAGGGTGGTTTTTTAGATTTCAGATAGTGGTGTTCTTTATTCAGATAGTGGTATGGTGGATGATTTCTGATTTGGTAGTGTTGAGGGTGGTTTTTTAGGTTTCAGGTGGTGGTGTTCTGGGTTCCGGTGGAGGTAAAGGTGGATGTGCTTGGTGAAAATGAATAACTGAATAAGATATCAAAATCTTAATTATTTTTTTTAATTTTTTTAATTTTTTTAATTTTGTTTTTAAAATTAAATAAAAATAAATAAAAAGAGATATCTCCACCATCCATCTCAAAGATGGACATTGGAGATCATTTTTTTACTTATGTTTTTTTTTAAAAAAAATGTTTTCTATTTTTAAATATTTTTTATTTTATTTTATTTTTTTATTTAATGAATTGTAAGGGTAAAATGGTAACTATATAGAGCAAATGTAACATAAAGGGAATATAATACATTTAATGGATTGAAAAGGTAATAGAATGGGCATATAATACATTCTTTCCATTTGAGGGGGGAGACCGGTCAATATGGTCAAACTCTGTCCTCGTAATAATAATAGAGCAAAGGTCGGGGATAAAATGATACTTTTCCAAAAAAAAATCAAAATTTCGTATATGGTTTAAACAACTTTACTATGTTTTTGGGGACTATTTTGAAATTTCCCCATTTTATGCAGAATCCAAGATTCCTAAGAAGTCAAAACACAACACCAATCGCAATAACTTTGTTAAAACCTTTGGCGTGGACTAGTAGAACCAGAAAACACTCGAATTCCACAGAATTTCGCTCTCTTTCGTCGCAGCTTCGCAGCCGTCGATCAATCAATCAAAGGGGTCAGTATAATTAATATTCTTCCTGTTTCACGTCGCATTGCTAGTTTCTTTCTTGTGTGAATTCTTCCATACTGACTTTTATTTATCGAATTATCATGTTCTCATTAGCGTACAAGATTCAATGTAATTTCTTCTTTTTTATTTGTGATGGGTGACGTGTAGATTTCGATTTGTTGATAATTTAATAATCCAACCAAAACCCCCCAAATTGTTTGACCAATTGTTAGTTTCGTGGAATGATTAAAATTTAAGACCTTGTCAAAATTTTAGTGTTAGAGGCTGTTGTATTTGGAATTTTAGGGTTTTGAGATGGTGACTTGGTTGTTTTTTAGCAGATCAAAAAATTTATGGTCTATGTTTTAAGATGAGAGACATTGTAAAACTTTGTTAAATATATACAGAATTTTCTTAATTTTACATTATCTGTGATTTTGCAGGAAGTTGCATTTTGTTGTTTTTAGGGTTAAGAGATGGAAACTGGTATTGGGGAATCAACGAGTGTGCCTCCTCAAGGCACGTCGTGCTCTGGAAGTAGCGGTGGTGCTAATGATACGGGTGATTTCGAATGCAATATCTGCTTTGATTTAGCTCAGGACCCGATTGTCACCCTTTGCGGCCACCTCTTTTGTTGGCCTTGCCTGTATAGATGGCTAAGCCATCACTCGCATTCCCATGAATGCCCCGTTTGCAAGGCAATCATACAAGAGGAAAAATTGGTTCCTCTTTATGGTAGGGGCAAGACTCAGACTGACCCGCGATCAAAATCTTACCCGGGAATTGATATTCCTAGCCGTCCCACTGGCCAAAGACCCGAAACAGCTCGTGCTCCTGAAGCCAATAACTTTCCCAACTATGGGTTTGGATTAACAGGAGGTTTTGTACCAATGGCTACTGCAAGGATTGGTAACTTCAGCATGGGTTTTGGTGGTCTATTCCCATCATTGTTTAATATTCAAATCCATGGGATCCCAGCTGCTGGCGTTTACAGAACACCTCATGGTGTTCCCTACAGCTTTAACACATTTCACGGTGGCCATGAGCATGGGTTCCCGCAGCCAGGTCGACGTCAGCAGGCTGACAATGTTTTGAAGAATCTTCTTTTGTTGATTGGATTTTTTGTTGTCTTTGCGTTGCTTTGTTGGTAACTTGATTAGCCGTTTTGACTTACAAACTTTTCTTCTTTGTTTCGGTATGTGTCTGTTTATACGCAAGCTGCGTTGGTGACTCCTTTTGGTGTTTGAGAAAAAAAGTTGGGATCTTATACTCTGTCATTGCTGTGTTATCAGTAGATGAAATAAGTGTGTTTAAACTTGCTTGCATTTTATCATGAAAGTCTTTCTATCTCAAGTTTTTTATGGCCCTAAAGAAGGCATGTCTGTATATTTTTTGTTATTAGAATTTAGTACTTGTTAACTCATGATATGTCCTGCCAATTTGCGGTAGAAACATCTTTTGAAAATTTTACGGTATAAGTTGAACCGGAGGCTATCTTACCTTGAATCAAAAAGCTTGATCGACGATAAGGGTAGGATGAATTGATTATCTGATGTTTAGATGTGAAATTTGTACTGATTTCCTGTCATGTCTTTAAAATTTGGTTAGACTTACATGTAAACAAATCGATTTACCTTTGAGAAACAGAGCTATGACTTGGTTTTATAGGTTGTCTTTTAGTTTTTATAAGGTGGTGTTCACTCATCAAAACCATACATGGATGTTGCTGATGTCTTTTCTATTTATTTAATTATTTTCAGTTGTTCTTTAGAGTCCTGCATATCTAGTTTGCCCATTTTATGTGGTGAAAATGTTTAATTTCATGTTGGAATGTCCTTCTGTTCGTCAGCCCTAGAGAATTTTGATTATTATAGATGAATCCTGCTTATTTAATTGAACAATGATAAATTCTAGTACCAGATATTCAGGTAACATGTAGACTGTTATAATACAAGGTTTCTGGATGTTCATATTGAAAGTGTCACTCGCTCAAAGTCGTTTTAAGTTTTAACGTTGTGGTGTTTCTGTGAGACTCAGAGATCCATGTTCTGGGTGCTTTTATCACTGGCTAAATCCTTAAGATTCATTAATGGCCTCCTTTGACTATATCCATTATTCCATTCTTGTGTTTTCAATAGTTTGTTTGATCTTAGACGTTGTCAGCTTGGCAGATGTTGAAAATAACAAGAAGTTTTAGTTAAAATTGCTCATCGGTTGGGCAGAATTCCATCAATATTTATTATTTCATTGTTCATGAGTCTGTTTTGTCTGTGTTTCTTTCATTGAAAGGACACAATTGACATATAGATTACATGTTGTCAACCATCAATTATGAACAATCTAATTGACAAATGTCCTGCTACTGTTGGATTATTCTGATTTCTCATGTTTAATCACAAACAAAAACAGATTATGTTATTTAACATAAAGTATACATTAATATATGTCAAAGACACCAGAAATAATTAGTTTCTTGCAGGAGAGGCGATCGATGTAAATATAAATCATCAAATCCCATAGTAACATCGTTATCATCAACTTGGAGAGTAAATGTATTTGAAACTTACCGAATTTTTAAAATTCAATTTTCACCAGGCTCACCGACACTGCCAGGACGATCGACAAGGCAGGTCTAGGAATGTCGATTTGTGTGTTTGAAAGCGATGCCTGCAACAAAGACTTTGGGACAATCTTACTCATTTTAACATGCGAGTGCGCAAGTGTAATGTTTTCAACGAAATTGGATCATGATACCGCGTAGCATAATATGAAAGGATAATTTTTTATATTATTTGATCATGGTATCACGTAGCAGCATGGTATGAATGGACAATTTTGATAATATATTATCGATGCACTGAAACATCTCTTAGGACTCGACTAAGATCATATAATTGATACTTTTCGCAACAACAATAATTCTTCACATGGCGTCCATTATACATGTCTAAGATTTGTTTTTTCTCAGATAATTCTTTATTTAATTATAGATGGTGTCTAATTTCAACCATATACTTTCTAAGCTTTTGATTTGATAACTCAATTGTTTGCTTGCCGGGAAATTAATCTGATAAGCCATTCTAACTACCACAAGATCCTGGAATGGAAAGTAGTAAATAGTAGGTCCTGGATCATGTTTAGTCATTCAAAAATGATGTTTAGCTATCTTTAAACACCTTCTATTGGGATTATAATTTATGTTCGTGATTATTAAGTTCAAGAATCTCACATGTTTTGTTTTCGTATGAAATTTCAATAGACACCGGTACACGATACATACTATTACCTTGAAATGTGTGGACCAGAAACAATAGATCCATATATCCTCGTGTATCTGTTTGCTTCTTCTCTGGAGTAATTTTTTACTGTGGTTATTTGGTTTTATAATTATTTTTTTTTCATTTTTGTGTGTGGATAGTTTTTGCAAACCCCTTAAGGACACACCGTATAGACTTCTATGAATGGTGCAACAAAAGTTTGGTGCAGAAAACTTCTTACCCATTTGATCGAACATGATTTCATTACATAGAATCAAATTCCTGAAAATTATTGAGTGCAAGAATCTCGTATGTTTTTTTTGTGAGGGATTCCTATTGGTGCTGGTGTAAAATGAATGCATCGGTGTTAAATGAAAAAACTTACATTTTACATATGTGCCAATATATTGACCAAGATAAATCATGCATATTAAAAATATACGAGATCCCGAACCTGATTAATTCTCCTCAATTATAATGCCTTTGATATGATTAATGCATTGTCTTGTCACAAGAAAAGCTCTTTCCCTCAATTATAGTTTGGTCCACTTCTTCAACTTGTTGGAGAATTATTCATTACCCAGAAAATTCTCTCATGGTTGCATATGATTATTGTCGATTTCATATCATTTATAGTCTTTAACATACACGTTTTAATGGTGTGCAATTCTTTTTTTTATTATTATTAATATTGATATCTAGATATCAAATAATCTAGTTAGTTAGCTTACTATAAGTAACTAATATGTTAACCGTAGATATTTGTGTACATACAGTATTTGAGTTTGATAAATCCCGACCGACCAACAGCTTTCTAACTCTAGATCTAAAAGGGTTGTCATCCATTCCATATGATCATTTGACAATCTGCTGGCAATTTGCCAAATTATGAGCAGAATTTTCATGGCACTGTCAAGAGAAACGTGTTGAGACAGAGTACATACACAAAACAAGACTTTAGAGACCAACATTATTAAATGAAATTTCAAGTCCTTAATTGAAGAATTTCTTTGGTTGATTTCGTTGTGGACCTCTCACCTTTTCTATGTAATAAATTAGTGTGTTTACTCCATATATGCAATGCATGCATTTTCTAACCTCAACTTTGTTTTATTCTATGTATTCTTCGAAGACTGTACGCTTCAAAACAATTAATTAGCCCCTTTCAACCGAGTACTGATTATAAATATTTCAAGTCCTTTGTCCTGTAAATGTAGGTAATAATATATAATGCAGGCAAAAGAAGATGAGTATTATAATGCCGGCAAAGAAGATGAGTATTATATATAATGCCGGCAAAGAAGATGAGTGTTGCAGAAGAGACACAAAACCAATTTATAGGTATGCTAAAAGTATTCATTCAACATGTCAATTTTCAGGTTTGAGTCACCGCATCAGTTGATGCTACATCAAATATATGTACACACACAAATTTTAATGCTTTATATCTACTTAAACATATGTAGCCACTATGTAGGGCATGTTGTTATACACAACATTTGCAATTTTTCATTTATAGGTTTCCTTGAAAATTATTCAAATGGCGCAACTTATCACAAACTTATGGTGTAATATATATGTAATGACAAATACAAAACTTGCATTAAAACACAAAAAAAAAATATCACTAGAATCACAAAATAGGTAAAAAAAAAAAATGTTGCAGTATTTATATTTTCATGAAAATGAAATATTATGAATGATCGTATTGAAAATATAAGCATAAGCATTCCAAATCTGTGACAAGAAATGAACACAGTTGGGTAACTAACCCTACTTGTACCTTTTTTTTTCACAATATTTGACTCAAAGAGAGATGTGACTAAGTCTATACCACACATTTTTTTCTCTCTCGACTCAATTCTGGTGTCGGTGAGAATTGAGAAATGAACACTCGTGTGACCGATGATGAGCCATATATTGGGCGCCAATTCGCAGTAAAAAATTGAACCCAGAAAAAAGTTTAAAAAGTACAAAAATTATTAAATCTTTTCCTTTTCTGGTCAAACTTTTAGTCTAAAAAATTAAAAAGGAAGCTGAGTCACCAATTTCGCACATGATTGATGACGATCATTGAAAGTGTTGCAAGGAGGGGTTTTGTTTTGATTTTGAATTTTTTTTTTCTTCCGAAGAAGAAAGCAAGAAAGAAAATGTAAGTGAATAATTAACAAACCCTGGAATCAATCATCACCATCTAGAGATGCTTATTCAGGCTAATAATAATATAATATGGCAAGTTCGAATCGCCACCGTTACACATATAATTTCAAAAAAAAAAAAACCTAGAATCAGAGGTTCATAAATTTGGAGTGTTTTGGGAGCTCATAATCATGTGTAGCAGCACATGCTTCAATTAAATCCTAATAATGGAAGAATTGTATTCTCCCAACTTCATGTTATTGATAGATATATTGAACCTAGAAGTTATTGAAGAGCATGTGAGGTGCACATGCCATTCAATGATAAGTTGAATTCTTGAAATTTTATTCTGGTTATCTATTAAATTATTTAAATGGAACCATTATAATTTTCATGGACGGCGGAGGCAATATATATTTGAAGTTTTTAAATTTTTAAGTTTTTAAATTTTTAAGTTTATCTACTAATAAAAATTTAAGTTTTCGATATTTTAATTCAGTTATTTTCTTGATCATACTTTTTTAGAACCAAAAGAAATGCATTCTTTCAAACAAGTTTTCATTATTTAGTTTGCCTTTCCCTTACTCATTTATTCTAAATTTATATCAAAATCATCAAAAATATGGTATTCTATTTTTTATTTATTATTCTTATTAATTTTTTTTATGTGATCTAATGAAAAAAAAAAAAAAATCGGCACGTCATGATATACAGTGCACTTCCCAACTCATCACTCTATAACATGAGTAATTAATCACATGTAATTCTATACCTAATAATTTTATCATCGTATCAATGTAATTTCTATCGATTAAAAACTTAGAAGTACATCAATACATGCTCGTATAAATATAAATTGGAAAATCAACTTCCATTAAGAATATAAAAGAAAACAAAATACAGAGATTAGGGTATGGTCCAAATTAAATAGAAGATAGTTTTCATTTTTCAATTTTCATGGACACCAAATCCAAATTTCTTTTACACTTCAATTGTTGGACGAAAGTCACTATCTTCTTCAAGCTTGGTAATGAATTAAAGTGTTAGATAATCACATGGAAGAAAAAGTAAAAGAAAAAAGAAAAGAGAAATGGTAGCTTTAATTAATAAAAAAAAATGTTGTGTGCACATATAACCAACCATGTAATCAATTTTAAGCTTAGATGTCTCTATCTAAATCCATCTACACAGACAAATCGATCTACATAAACTCTATCTAAATCCATCTACACAGACAAGTCTTGTCCATGCATTAACAAATCTAAGATGATGAGGTGGCACTTGTGGGTCCCAACAGCATAGCTACGTGGCATATTTTTTCCATGTTATTCATTCTTTCCTTTCTTCCTGGCCGCTAATTAAGTGATTGGCAGATCGATCGGACCATACAATCAGGTTATATGAGCATGAATTTCGGATTAGTAAATTACTGAAATGCCCCCTTTAATTAGACACACTCACAGAGAGTGAGAGACACAGGTGGGACTCTCGTATTAAATGTTTTACACTGATGTTACGCAACACGAAGATTAAATATGATAAAGGGTTTCATTAATTCAACAACAGATCCTAATCAAAATCTAATCAGAGATCCGGGGGTCTTTAATTAATTTCATTTTGGGAAAGTTTTATTGGACTAGTGTAAACGGGAGACCATCGTTTAGAGCATTTCTAATGTAAAAATGGCTTGTACAACATGTAAAAAAGGTTAGGGTTATACAACATGTCGTTTGAAAGTGGACGGTCATGTTGACAATGTTTAAAAAAAAAATTACCACATCAACTTGAGGTTGAATATGCACGGTTGCATTAGAGAAATAATTTTTAACAAAATGTCTATAAATCCTATATAACACCTCTTTTTTTCGCAAACCACACTTGCGTTTAGGGATGGGCGTTGATTAGACCGGTTCGGTTTTTCATAGAACTGATAAAAAACCGATAAAATCCGATTTTTAAAAAAGTGATCCGATCCAATCAAATTGACATTTGTCAACCGATAAAAAACCAACCGAATTGGACCGGTTCGGTTCGGTTTGGTTTTTTTGGTTTGGGTCTGATGGGCCAAAATTTTAAATTTCATTTATTATATATTTAGTTCATTTTTTTGAACTATTGGGCCAAATTTATTTACATCACAATAAAAACATATTAAAAAACTACAAAATCCAATACAAAACAGTAAACACATTTCAAAATACATGTCATCCAATTTTTTTTATTGATAGCTAATACAATAGTCAATATCAAATAAAGTCAAATCACATTTTAAAATCCAATAAAACATACCTAATAATTGAAGAGTGAAGAGTGAAAGTTAGAATTAGTTTTTTTTTTATTTATAGTCGGGTACCGGTTCGGTTATCCGGTTTTTAGAATTAAACCGGACAAAAATCGATCCAACCGGTTTTTTTAAAATTAGAACCGAACCGAACCGATCACCCAATCAAAACCGGTAAAAAACCAATTGGACCGGTTTGATCCACTGGATCGGTTCGGTTCATTGGTTTTTTACCCACCCCTACTTGCGTTGGAGATGCTCTTAGCACAATCAATATTGAACGTTGATCTTCCAACTAGAAAATAGAGGTCTATGATGAAATATTACCGGTGATGGTGTGTTACATAGCAATTACAATTTGATAATCAAATCATTTTGAGATTTATTTTCTTGAGATATTATATTACTCCATACAAGAGGATCTTTGATTAATCGAGGTAATAATTAGTTTCATTGTAAATTAAACTTTCGTTAATGGGACCGATAAAAATGTATAGACATGCAATTAACTATTAAAGTTTGTCTATAGAATCAATTATACACTTACAAAAAAGCCAAAAGTTACTCCAAATATATATATATATATAATGCTAATTGATGACGTTTATGATATCATTTGTCGAAACTTGAAAGGAACTACTATATCGACAACAAATGTTCAATTGTTTGATATCAATCCGTTAATTACTAACTTGCAAACTTTATTGATGATACAAATCATTGTAAGACAAGCCGTAATATCAAATATTATGAATTCGATTCTTACAATATAAGACAATGTTTGCAAGTTTATCAATGATTGTAAATATTTAAAATTTATTCTGTCTAATAAAATCTCAAGTTCGAGTCACCTTATTACAGATAACCAGTTAACGTGGGAAATCCCTTGGATGATGGTTTGGTTGGTGAGAATAGCAAGCAATTTATCATGAATGTCCTCACCAGCAGTCACCAAGCACCATCACATTTCCTTTCAACATTTGTTCAAATTATACGTTCCCTTCCAAATCAAAATGAAACTACTTGTCACCTAATTAAAATTTCCAACAGATCTTTAGATGGAAGGTAACTAGATGCTGCATTGGAGCTTCCATGGACGTCGATGGCTCAACTAAAGAGATAATAGACATATAGAGAGTGGGTAATTGTTGTTTACTATAACGTATTTACTAATTGAGAATAAAAATGAATTAGAATCAAGTTTTACGAGAAAGAAAATAAGAATAAGAGAGAATTAAAACTTAATTTCTAATATATATAGGGTTTACAGAACTTAATTCCCTGATAAATTTAGTAAATACGAGAATTCACAAATCATGAACTTAATTCTAAATAATTTCCCATTAGTAAACCGACGCGACCTAATATTATTACAGATTTGCAGAATTAATTACATGCAAATTTAAGGAAAATTTTAGCTTTAAGTTCACACCTACATGTGTCTCAAGTCTCAACAATAGTAAACCATTGCTGTCTCTCCCTGTAACCCTGTTGAAAGATGCACATATCCAAACTTGCACTTTTTGTGGGTAATTCTCCATTTATATATTTGGTAATTGTACATTAAGATTTTTGTGTCTTACTTATTATTAATTTCAAAGCACCCCACTATTTTTTTTTTTTATTCTCTGAAGATCTATTTACTATATATAAATATTTATTTATTTTAGAAGGAGAGAGAGAGAGAAATAATACTAAAGAAAATATGGAGTGAGATTGAAGGAGGACTTGGTTTAAAAACCTTGACTTGGCTTCATAGCAGCAGCTTTGAATCAACATTGGTTCAAAGCCTAGAAAACGAAAAGAAAGAAAAAAAAAAAATTCAAAAAAGTTAAAATGTCCAAACTTGCACCGCCACCAGATCGCCGCCGCAACCACCACCACCAACACCGTCACTTCCTCCTCCATCTCCTCCTCATCCTCTTTACCACCACAGCCAATGCCACTCACAAATTCAAAGAAGCCCCACAATTCTACAACTCCCAAAACTGCCCTTGTATAGACCAGTCTAACGATCACCATGTTATGTGCTCACCGGCGGCAGTCCACGTGGCAATGACCCTCGACACGGCCTACCTACGGGGTTCAATGGCGGCAATCTTCTCCGTCCTCCAACACTCTTCGTGTCCACAAAACATACTCTTCCACTTCATCGCTTCCTCCAACAAGAAAACCGACCTCCACCTCCGAGACACCATCTCTCACTCCTTCCCTTACCTAAATTTCCAAATATACCCTTTTCAAAACGACCCCGTTTCAGGCCTAATCTCCACCTCTATCCGCTCTGCTCTCGACTGTCCACTAAACTACGCTCGCAACTACCTCGCCAATCTCCTCCCGCCGTGTGTCAAAAAAGCCGTCTACTTAGACTCCGACTTGGTCGTCGTCGACGACATCGCCAAGCTCGCCGCCACCCCACTTGGCGACAACGCCGTGCTCGCCGCCCCAGAGTACTGCAATGCAAACTTCACGTCGTATTTCACCCCTAGCTTCTGGTCAAACCCTACTTTATCAATGACATTCGCCGGACGCAATGCCTGTTACTTCAACACCGGCGTGATGGTCATTGATTTACAGAGGTGGCGAGAGGGAGACTACACGAGAAAAATCACTGAATGGATGGAGCTCCAGAAGCGAATGCGGATCTACGAGCTGGGTTCTTTGCCGCCGTTTTTGCTTGTGTTTGCTGGAAACATAGCTCCGGTGGATCACAGATGGAACCAACATGGACTCGGTGGAGACAACTACAGGGGTCTTTGTAGAGATTTGCATCCGGGTCCGGTGAGTCTCCTCCATTGGAGTGGAAAAGGCAAGCCTTGGGTCAGACTTGACTTCAATAGACCATGTCCATTGGACGCTCTCTGGTCACCATATGATCTTCTGCAAACACCTTTCTCTCTAGACTCATAGATTTTGCTGCCAATTAATACTATAATATAATTAATTATTATATATATATATATATATGTTAATAAGTTTTTTTTTTTTTTGGTTAGTTTTGATCTCTGTTTCTCTGTAGTTTGATGATGGTGGTGGTGGTTGAAGAGGAGGATATATGTTGATAGATTACATTATAGTACATAGCCTAACAAAACATATATATTAAGATGGTTTTGTTCTTTAGTGAATGATCTATATAATGTATCTGATGAGATCAGTGAAAGAATTACAGATACGGCTTCCAATTAAAAGAGTTGCAAGAAAAATCAATCATAAATGTCTGTGATTTGTATATCTACTTACATTACATCCCTTCATTTTCGTCAAGCTTTTTTCCAAATGAAATTTTGGTTATTATAGTCTGTAAAAGTTTATATATATTGAGAGAGAGTTTCCGGGGAAATTTGTAAAAGTTTCGGATTCTCATTTACTAATCCGGTCGGATTCTCATTTACTAATCGGGATTTATATTAGAGAGAATCAATTTTTATGGGAAAGGGAATCACGAAAAGGAACTTGATTCCTATGTTGGGAAGGGGAATTAAAGTGGCGTTTGGTTACCGTTGTGGAATGAGAATTGGAAAGGAAATGAATGGCAAACTAATTTATTTGTTTGGTTGGGACTTTAGAATCAATATCTGAATTAGTAATATTCTGTTTGGTTAACAACTGAATGGAATGTAATCAACTGTATTTTGACCAAAATACCCCTAATTACAAAATATTTATAATAACATTATATATTATGGATAATAAAATATATATTGTTACAGTATATGTTATATATTTCTATATTATATATTATATATTATATGTTAGTAAATATATTACATGAATATTATATATATATATATATATATATATATATATTATAGTAAATAAACTATATCATATACATATATTACATAATAATAAATATTTCTTTCTATTTCATTGCATTCCATTCCACTCAACCAAACACCATTTAAGTTCTTTTTCCATCAGAAACTTAATTCCTTAGTTGTATAGTAATCACAAATCGGGAATTAATTTTCTTTCCCTCATTAGTATTCTTGATTAAGTAAATACGTCACTAACTTTTTTACGACCAACACATGTTGGTTCTAGTAGTTCGTCACTCCTTCCCCTTAAACAATGTTTCGGATTCGAGTCTTGTGAATAGAGAAAACCTGTGCTAGGAGAGCTTTACCCCTTAGTAGGCCGACCCGGCTCGAAACTGGATTAGTCGGGACCAGTGGGCCTCCGGATACCGGTGCGTTAAGCAAAAAATAACTTATTTGCGGTTTATTTTGACACTTTGCAATATTTTTTTAAAGTGCTTTATTTTTTATTTCTTGAATTGGATACTCTAATTATAATTGTAAACCTGTAATTACTTTTATTTAAATTTATTATTACTTTTTTTAATTATATACTTTAAATTTTTTTGTTTTTTTGTTTTTTTGTTTTTTTGTTTTTTTGTGTGCCGAGAGTATCCATTGTCTGGCCAAAGCCAGACATTTTACTTTGATGGGTTGACCAAATTATGAATCTTCTTTAATTCTTTTAGCGTTAAAAAAATACAATTAAAAAACCAACAATTTGAATTTGCTTAGTGAGTGTGGACTGATTACATAATTAGAAGGTTCAAAAGCTGGTGCAAGTGTGGCCAAAATTTATATTTAAATCGCAATTAATAAGATTGGTGTGAACATACGACTATACGAGTGGTGGTCCCAAGAGGAGTCTTGGAGTCTTGGACTCTGGGCATTGTCTGGTGCTTTTCTTTTTCTTTTTCTTTTTTTTCAAATGCATGAATTTTATAAGGTATGGACCAACTACCGTACATAGTATATACAAGCAGAGTTTTAATATCTTTAAAATCCTTAAAGGAAATCTATGATTTTTTTTTTTAATTTTCAATAATGCTAGACAGTCCAATAATGCTATTAACATATCATTCCCATCATCACTCTATGATGTGTGTGGTGATGACAATAATACTAGATACTTCAATATATGTATCCAAAATCATGTCTAAATGATGTGGTAATTGAGTTGTCAAGATCCTATAGATCGTAAAAATATTGTATGATTTATCGATCCTGACAACTCATGTCTCACATCATTTGAGTATCATTTTGGATAAATATTTTGGACTGTCTAGCATTATTGTCATCACCACACACATCATAAAGTGATGATGTGTAGGCTAAATTTTTAGGTTAACCAACATTAATGATTCCCGATCGGAGGAAAATAGAAGTAATAAAAAATATATTAAATAAGAGAAAGTTTATATAAAAATCAATAATCAACTATAATGTTAGCTCAATTTTACCAAAAGCTTTGTTTTAATAGGAATGTTAATTTAATATTTAATTCCATTATTCAATTTTTATAAAATAAAGTATAAACATAATATTTTAAATTTGTAATTAATAATTAAGGTCTCTCAGATTTTGACTATACTATATTAATAGATATGCCATTCCGGCCTGAAGCTCAGATCGTGCAACAGAAGGTCAAGAAGCTGATAACATTGAATGAAATCATCAACGCGTTTTCTCATTTTTCATACCATATTCATTCAACATCATTTAATATTGTTCTTTGAACTAGTACAATTATTAAATTTGAAAAATTTATTACTAGATCAACTTGTAAAATTTAAATTATGATAAGAGAGAGAGAGAGAGAGAGAAGAAGAAGAAGAAGAAGCATCAGAAACCTTTTTACAAGTTGATGAAACAATTTTCAAAGGGTATATAGTATGACATAAGATTCTGTCTCTTACTTTTTTTTTGGGTAAAAAGGCACAAGTAGCCATAGCTCTTCTTGCTTTAGAACGATAAGCTCCGCCACTTCTGGGTTTGGACCATTTTCTTTTCTTAGATTTGATACTGATCATAAACACTAACAATTAACACATGCCTAATTTATTAATATTTGTTACATTCAAGTCAATTTCTCTCAAGTAGAAATAGTTTTTTTCTTGCATATGTTGAATTTTTTCACACATTAATCATTATTCTTGCAAAAGTGCCAAAAATTGGCATAATTTTCAATTAAAAAGGAGTTTCAATCTTCAACACACATTTTTTGTTAAAAGTTCGCTAGTAATCATTAGACTAAAAAATCTAATTCGATAAGTAAGGGTCCTGTTATAATGATCAAGACATAAACGATGTAATTTGATATACTCAACACATTTTATGGATAAATTTTGTAAAATAAAAATCCCAACTAATTGTTAATAATATTGATGTGTTATAAGATCTTTTAAAATTCAATAATACTTAAATTAATAGGGCATTATGGTAATATGGTTCTTTGGTATAACATTTCTGAAATAATTATGTAAGGTATCACATTTCGTTTAGAGCGCATTTACGTACAAATCCAGAATTATAATTAATTTATTATTGCAGTGTTTATTGAAATTTGTTAAGGAAACAATTTAAGTTCTTTTTCAATGAAACTCGATTCTTTTTACGATTTATTTCCCATCAGTGAACCTGTCAAATCATTGTTTAGTGATGTAATCTTTTACCGATAGCTAGCTTTTAATGGATTAATGAAACATGTTGAGCTATTTATCTATATAAATTGTGAAGCGGTGCACCTCCGCATTTTCTTAAATGCAGGAGTAATAATCTAAGGCAGGCTAGGCATTAATTTGTATATAATCTGTTCCCGACAACCTTGTTACTCTACCTGCGAGATCTATGGCGTCTTGGAGATGTTAATTAATCAAGTTTCTCTCAAGAGATGATTTTGGTCAACTCATTGGGATTATATAGCTAACTTTATTAATAAGCAATAGATTTTTAACTTCAGTCAACTTATCTAAGGTTTAATAACATACATAGGATCTAACATGCTAACATTGGTGAAGGTGTATATGCGTAATTCTTTAACGTTATAGAATTAGACAACCAGAACTGTAACATTATATATAGACTGTTCTTATCAGATATCACGACGGTTCTTCTCTGGTAGGTTTTATAAGCACGTTATCTTTTGTGTAAAAACTTGTTTTTGTTATGCCACAGATCCCCAACTCAATCAGGTTCAGTCGGGCTCAAATGGAAATCACACTACTGTGGCAGAGGCATCAAGAAAATTAGCTTGTACCAGCTGCCATTGGACCATCAATTTTAAAGATATTTAATGCGAACTAGCAATAAAGGATATTCAACCCAACCAACCCAGGAAACTATCTACCTATTTCATAGCATTAAGTAACAAACCATGACTTTGGTAAGTTAGGTTTCTCACCATTGTTTTTTTAAAGACCTGACACCGGATCATGGTGAGAGTTCTGCAATAATTCCTCCGGCAATAAAGGGTTGAGGCTACACTTCTAAGGGCATACCAACGAGATTCTTTAAATAAGATATTTGTTAAAGTCAAACAAACCATATCAGTATATTTGGTTCTAACCGGCTCTTCTAATGAAATTCTTTAAATAAGATTTTGTTTTTAACTCTTCAATATTGAATAACAACTTCTCGTTTATCTTTTTACTTTTTAATTAAATTCATTAATATATAATAAGTTTAAATTTATAAATTTTATCATCATAGAAATTATTCTAATGGTTTTATCTAGATTAAAATTGAAGAGTATTTTAGAAGAGCTTCTCTTTTTTCATTCCTCAAATTGTCATATAGGTAAGCAAATAGACATTTAAGGGTGAAAATAGAAGAGTTTTTTAAAGATGCTCTAAGTGTTTGTTTGGTATGACTTTTGTATAGATCAAAAGCATTTTTTTTAATAGTAAAAGCTATTTTGAAGTTTTTTTAGTTGTTCGACAAAACTCAAAACATATTTTTTTAATATATGAATTGTCTCAATTACACTTTATAAAAGACATTTTATGTCTACTTAGAGAAACCCAAAAATTAGGTTTTTCCAAAATAAAAAATTGAGTTTTTTTTTTAAATATATGAATTGTCTCAACTATTCTTTATAAAATTTAGATTCCACCATACAACTCGTTTATTATAAATACATTGTCAACACCCTTTTTGTAATTCGCAGTTTCACACAACCAAAAGATATTTTTTTAAATACATTGTCAATATTTTTTTATATAATTTACTCAACCAAAGCTTTTTTTTGTTAGAATCTCTAATCGGTAAAAGTTTTACTACAAAAAGATTTACTATAGAAGTGCCACTTGAAAAGTCATACCAAACACACTCTAAGTAAAGTCAGTCTCGAAACCCATTCCATAAGGGTGCATTTGGCACGGAGATGGGATATGACAATGTGGGACTGGACTGGACAGAACTGAATATGTTGTTCTATGTTGTGTTTGGAAGGCCTGAACAAAACTATAAACTGTACTGTTATGCGTTTGGTATGGCTGAGACAGGATAAAACAATATATTCAAATGACCAGAGTACCCTTCTTATATATATACCAACATAGACTATAATATTATTATATATTAATATATAATAATATATATTAATTGGACATGATTGTAATTGTTTAAAAATTTAAAGGGTAAATTGGTCTTTTTAACATTTGTCAATGTCATGGGACAAGTTGTCATAGGGTCTTGGGTGAGATAAGTTTTTATGATTTTTATCCCACCTTGTCCCGTCCTGTCTCATACTAAGGACGCACCAAAAGTGGTACAAGAACAAACTGTTTCACGTTGTCCTGTCATGTCCCGCGTACCAAACGCACCCTAAGGGTGTATTTGGTACATGGGACGGGAAAGGACAACGTGGAACAGTTTTCTCTTGTTTCACGTTAAAGCGGGTGGGTCAACCAAGCTAGTTCGGGCAAACCCGTTTTGGACAGGTCTTATGGGCAGGCAGCCTAAAGAGAAATTAAGGTCCAACTCGTACCCAGCCTCAAACTTGGTTGGGCCTTAAAATTATGGTATGACCCATTTAACACCTCTACTGACTTTGGTGTGCTTTTGGTATTGGACCGACCAAATTGGTATTGGACCGACCAAATTGGTATTGGACCGAGATTAATGTATTCATATTCACTAATGGGCCAAACTCTTGATAGACCATTACCAAATCTAAATAGTATAATGTAGAGAGACATTTTAAATCATATACACTTTATTCGTATATTTTCATAAATCATATTCATATTCACTAATGGGCCAAACTCTTGACAGACCATTACCAAATCTAAATAGTATAATGTAGAGAGACATTTTAAATCATATATACTTTCTTCGTATATTTTCATAAATCATATCATGTTTAATTGTTTACAGACATTAATTAATCTCATGATTTTTTTTTTAAAAAAAAATATACATTGAACATATCATAAGTTTATTGGTACCTATCAAAATTAAACACTACGTGACTAAGGCTAGATATTTACTATCACATCAACAAGAAAAAAACTCTCCACATATTGGTGTGAAATATGCATTGTAAGAACCCCTATCACTAATATTGAAGGGCAAGTGCACGTTACCTGATTAGTTAGGAGGTGCATTAATCTTATGATTTGAATTCCATGAATCACGTTCAATACTCTCTCGATGATTTAATTAAATAGTAATATATTCAAACTCCATGTGCAATATTTATATAACTTAGCTTTTGAAAATCAATTAAACTACATAGCCAACATTGATCGATAAGTTTTCTTAATTTATCTTGATTTTGAATGAAATTCTCTTCGATTAAGATGATCAACCACTTATAACGTTTTTCCAACTTCATTTCCGATCCGACCTCATGTAACTTCGTAGATTTACAAAAATTGTTTAACAACCTGCTACTATTAAATGTATAAGGTTTTTTTTTTATGATTAGTTTTGGACGGTATAGAAAATTTGTTCTAAAACGACAAATATTTCTCCCATCCACCAACTCTTTTTTTTCTTTTTAATCAATATTACAACAATTTTGGATTTTATAGAGAATGAGAAAGAGACTCGAATCCACAGTCTCGCTCGCAATATAGATACGGGATTTTATAGAGAATAAGATAGACTCAAACCCACAACCTCGTAATATGGGTGTGAGAGACTTAAGTACTTAACCACCGAATCAATCTTATCCTGTCTCTACTAACCTTTTCAACCACCGAATCAATCTTATCCTGTCTCTACTAACCTTTTCAATGATCAACGATCTAATAATTGAACGAAATTATTTATTTTGAGTGGACTTCTATAGTTCTATTTGTTTACCAAAACAAATACAGCAAGTTGTCCACCACCACTAGCTTTTACAAGTGAAATGACAATTTGTAGGTTTGCTTTACATTTTCCAAAAAGCACTTGATCATCATGATCAGGACCCAATAATTAATTAGAAGCTAATTAAACAGCTTCTGCTCAATCAAATATAGATAATTTATGGAAGGAAAATGTTGGCAGACAGATACATGAAGCATCTCTATATAGCTACAAGAGTGTTAAATTCATCAGGAAAAAAAAATCAATCTTCAGTTGCTTTACTTGCATCCAAATAGTCTCCTTTGTTATCTTCTCCATAATCTTCACTTTTTTTCCTGAAATTCCTGTAATAAATGTACTGCAATATAATCTGTTAACATTTTTGTTAAGGTCATACATATAATGTTGCAATGACATTATATATAACAACGTTATATATTATATAGTTGATTGATTGAGGAAAAAAATGGAAGGATTAAAACGATCATTAGCTAAATATTGTGAGAGAAAAATCAATCAAGGATACAAATGCGTCGAGGACCACACAGACTATAGCGTCCAGCAACCATGGCAGATTGGCTTTTATATTTTCCCATTCTGTGTTTCTCACAACAATACTGCAATTAATATATGTTCACACCAATTATATATGTGTTAGAGGCCAACCACGTACATGTTGATAAATTAATATGTATAAATACAGATTTGACAGACAGAGCACGCAGTACCTTAGCACATAAGTGACATTGGCCGTAAGTGCAAATATGAACATGAGAGGATTCAAGCCCTGTGAGGTGATAAAATTCATGTTAATACAAGGTTTTGATTTTATTAATTTGATATGTTCTAAGTTAATTATATAAACATTAAGAGCATATGCTTGATCACCTCCACACTCCCTCTTTTAATCTGCAAAAAACGAAGAGAAAACTTCGATTAGAAACTAAATTATCAATAACAAAGATCAACCAGGAAAATTTGAAGTTAAAATTGAAACAAACGCGTACGTTTAGCCATATTTGAGGAATACGACCGCCCATGTATATAGCAGCCATCAACCATCCTAACCCTTGTCCGAAGGCACTGTGCTCTGTGCTACCTCCCTGAGATTTCGAAGCACTTTAATTTTAAAAAATAAATAAAAACAATGTTACAATGTATATAAACAGGGTTTGCGAAATCAATCATGAACAATCCATAATTAAATCATACATGTTGTAAGAGTTTTCGGCTTGTGATCCCAGCCATTGCGTCCGACAATGCTTTGCTTTTCACAACAGGAAGGTTAAGTGATGCAGCAAGAAATGTACCATAACCAGCTGCTGCCTAAAAATTTAATCAAACCAACTCTATTATAATAAGTTCAAGTGAAATATATACATATACCACAACAAATAAATATTATTGTTCCAAGGTTGGTTATTAGAGAGGACTCACGGATCTTGGGATGGGCCTGGGCTGGCTAACAGACGAAAATGGAGGGCCTGCTTCATCGTCAGAAGACGAGTCGTTGTCGAGGCCCATAGCGGAAGGCCCACTTTGGGCTGCTCTTAGATATGTTCGAAACGGTGGAGTACCACTGCTTGCTAAAGATCTAGCTGACCTGATCATAACATACACGTACATAATTTCGTAGAACAAAACGAATCATTATATAGTTTATCATGTAACACTGCAATTTGGGGGTGCTTTTATAAAGTAGCCTTATGAGGGGAAAAAAATAATACAAAACAAAACACAAAGCTTTTAATTACTTTAATGAATCAATTAAGTACAATGGATAAAAGTAGCTTTATTGACATTTTTAAAGCACTTTTAAAAGTTGCCAAAAGCACCCATTAAGAGGAAAATCTTACTCGGGGTCATTCTCAGTTTGTCACTCGTTCCAATTTCCACAGTTTCATCAAAGGGAGATTCCCAAAATCACCCTTTGTTTCAAAAGCACCTCTCTAATTTTAAATTTAGATGAAAACCGTCCTATATTATTATTATTATTATTATTATTAAAGTATTTGAAATCATACATGTAGTAATACTCTTTTCGAGAAGGTGCCTTTGATGAAGCTTTTGGAATGGGAATGCTAGAGTCGGTTGACCCAGGTTTCAATGGTTTTATCTCATCTTCATCCTGTACCACGTAACACAATAACAAAACATTTCTTTGTTAATACCACGTACATCTATTGAGTGAACGGTATAAATAAATATATATAAAAAATAATATATACATTACCTCTATCTTGGATTTGACATGTCCACCTTTACACCTTCTGTGGATGTAATCATAGTATATACTTTGCAATACTAGTACTACTGTACTAATCGTGTATAGCTGCGAAAAATCAAAACTAATTATAATTAGTACCATTCTTAAGATTAATTATTTCTTAAAACATTTCTGGTTCAACTGAGTAATTAAAAGAAAACAATCTATGACCAGAACCAACCCACATGCTACTTGGCCCAATACAATACGAATCCTACCTACTTTACATCATTGAACTAATTATAATTATTTTTTTCGTTTGCCAACCTTCGAACACTTGTCTTTCGTTAGAAATTAAGGTCTTAACCACCAAGCAATTCAAAGGCTTAACATTAAAATAATTAATGTCCAAAGGACATGTCGAGAATATAAATTCTCCTATTTACTAATTTATTGATATCGATATCTTTAACTTCCAATTTTGGCCATCTCATTCTATATGTGACCAGTTAAAACTTAAAATCAGTCATATCAGTGAGATTGGTGATTCCAATTTTGCCACGTTATTTTTTTTTAAAGAGCATTAATTTTAAATTAATGAAAAAAATTAATACATTGTTTAGGTACTGACCAGTTATACTGATCAACCAATGTCATATAATCCAAAACAGAAGAAAATGGTAAAGTTTTTATTACGTGGTAACACCCCGTTGGAAGATAAGTATAGTTGGGTACTGACCGGTCAGCGTCCAAGCTTTTTCCAAAAAATTATATATAAATGTAGATAAGATTGAACCGAAAAAGTAAAAAAAAAAAAAAAATCTCATATTTATGCTATAAGATTGTAGATTCAAAATCTAAACTTAAAAAAACCGAAATATTGTAGTACTTAAACGATTAAAAAAAAAACAAATAGAGCAAGTGTAGAACACTAGAACGTGATATTACCAGGGCAGTGTAGTACTGGGTTGGCAACTGCACACATCGAGAGGATATAAACAGAAACAAATCAGACAAAATAAAAATAAAATAGTGGACAAGCTGATTCTCAGCAGTTTATAATAAATAATAATAAGAAGAAGAAGGAAAAAAACAGAGATAGTGGCCGATATGACCGGATCAAAACCACAGGTAGCCAACCATATCATGAGAGGCTACCTATTCTCTCTGCTCTGGTCTGGACCACCACCACCCACAACAACTCAGTAATCTTTAACTCACTGAGTTGGTTAGTTTCACTCACCGTTGCTGGTTCAAGAACACAACCCACTAGATTGAAGATATCTCTGCATACAAAATAAAATAAAAACTTATTGTAATTAATATACATATATACAAAAAAAATCAAGTCCAGGATTTATCGTACGGAATCGTCTAGCAGTGGACCATTCCTTACAGGAAATCCCGCACTGGAAAGTTACTGTGCGTATATATTTGTGTAGTAGAAGAAAACGAACCCAGCTATCCAAGTGAGTAGAAATGCAAGAGAGACTCCATGGCTGGATTTTGTGTAGAAGTTGGTGATGATTTGAGGCACTTCAGCGACACCCCAACACACCAAACTTATAAGCCCGAAACCGAAAGACAAATCGTCACTGATGTTGCAGAGACAGTCTTTGAAAAATTTCTCAGCCCAACGCACGCAAGGCTTGTTCTGCTTCACACAATAAGCAAGAGACATGTCTTTTTTTTTTTATTTGTTGATGATGAAAAAAAAAATGATTACGTGTAACGTGTCTGTGAATGCTTGTAGTAGATAGAGATAAAGAAAGGAGAAGTGAAGGGTATTATATATAAGCAAAAATTAGGGTTTTGATCTTTTGTAATTAGAGATTAATTAGAGAGAATCCTTAATAAAAACGAAAGATAAAATGTCTATATAGATGTCTGTGTAACTGTGTTTGTCACTTTGTCGTTTTTAATTTTGTGGACCCATTTTCTGAATAGTGATATTATAATGTCGACATTTTTGATCGGACGCATATTTTAGCTAGATCACTTATGGACGCTATAATAATAATTTTCAGTGTCACTTTGTGAGTAAATATGAGTGAATTTACATTCAATGAGTTGTATGAGTAATTCGCATATTATCTGTAGATGCTTTTTGTTTGAGTAGAGTTAGAAATGTATCATTCCCACCTCCTAAACACTTCCCCCATCGTTCTATTTTTTTTATTTGAGAAAAACGAGGATGAAGAATTTTAGAGGAGGTATATCTATCCCCAACTATAGTTCCCCATTTTCCCATCATTTCTCGTTTTTTTTTTTTCCGTTTTTCTCGGTTTTCTATTTCTCAATTTAACTAAAAATTACAATTTAAACTAAAAAAACAAAAAACAAAAAATATTATACTTAGGTTTCGAAGGATAAAAAAATTAAAAATATATATTTTGGGGAATAAGGAAATGGAAATGGAGGACCATACTCATCCTCATTTTAATATAATTGTAGATAAAATGGGGAAACGACGAGAAAAAGGGATCCCTTATTTTAATTTAGGGATGATTTTCATCTCCATCCTTCTTTATCTTCTTATTTTTTCTAAAAAAGAAGTTCATAAATAAAGATGGAAACACGGATAATTGAAACCCTTACCCAACAAAAAAAAAGAAAAAATGTACGTATCTAGTGCTTAATATATTATATATGTGGAAGGAAATATTCACACTACACAACTGGAGTTATACGCGGCGATGAGTTTTTGGTTTATGTAAAGCTAAAACAAGTTGACGGTCCATATTTTTTTAAAAATTAAAGTAGGTACTCATTTTTCTGGAGATGTTGACAAGACAATCGGTGATGTGATACATCGATGCTGGAGCATTCTTAGAAAAAAAAATACGTTTTTCCGCTTATATTATGTGGTTGAACATAGTAAGAAAGAATATACTTGTTGATCCAAAATTTATTTTAATTAATATGAGAAATCATTTATAATTACTCTTTTCTACATTTGGATTTAGAGTAAATAAATTGATGAATATTATTTATTAAAAAAAAAAGAAATTTAATTTAATATAGTCTGATTCTAAATTATTTAGACATTTATTTATTTATTTACAATATAATTAACTTCCAATTTCCCTGCATGCATGATTGCAAAATGCACAGTCTGGTATAGAATAAAACTTTTCCTCTTTGGTATATTCCATTTAATGAGTTTATATTTGGTTTATTGTCCGCTCTCATGTGTAACATTTTTTTTTAATTAATTGAGTAATAATATATAATTTATATTATAAATATTCATCGTTCCTATCAATCAACTACCAAAAAAAAAATCAATTTTCAAATCATTTCATTACAACTTGCTCGGTGCTCTTATTTTTCTCTATTATATTTATGTTTTTTAATTAATTGAGTTTATTTTTTAATATTCTAATGCTTGAATGTATCTCACTGTACTTAGAGTATCTTCGATATAAATAAGTATTTTTTGAGTTTTTAAATTATATCAAATCAATATTTCTATTTATTATGGGTTCACTTTTAAAATAAAATTAAAGAAATATATATTCACATCTCCAATGCAATTATATAAAATCAAATATATATCCATTTTCTGATCAATCATAATAAAACAATTATTACATTTTTTTTACAATTAATTAAGCTTTAATATTATTGGTTGAATGAGTTAGAAATCCTAGTAAGCATTTCTATGAGAGTTTCTATAATTAGAAACTCAACTTCATAATTTCTAACTTTTTGTTTGTCACATTATCACCATATTAAAGTTAGACAATTACATTAGAGAGAATTTTTCTAACTTTTTAATTATCTATTATATGTGGTAATCAATTTTTTTTAAATATATATTTATATTGGAGATTCTTTTATAATCGATTAATGGTTTGGATCTACCGTATCAATCTAAAGATTATTTTCTTATATGTTCCGATACTTTTTAAATTTAATTCATTATACGAAAAGATCGGATCCCTAATTTAATGTCTCTAACGAGTAAATATGAAAAATAGTCGACTATAATTTATATTTAAAAATAAAAGTTCAAAGACTGAAGTGGTCAGAATTATCCACTGATAAGATTTTATTTTTTAAATAAAATAAATTGGGGAATATAGAACTAAAATCCCATCTAATCAACCATAAAAGGTCTAAACAATGAATCTGTAAGTCACTACAAGAATGACAAATAATCAGCAGGCTGATCGTTTTCTTCATGAAAAATATGAGATTGATATGCGGCCATTAAAAAAGGATAATAAATAGTTAAAAGACAATAAATATGTCCACTCCTTTCCCCATTATCAGGAGCATCTCTAATATAAAATGATTTACGTATTTCAACTTTATGTTATATATATATATATATATATATATATATATAAAAATTGATAGTTACTTAATTTCTAATTTGATATTTAATATTTTGATTTAAAACATATTTATTTTAAATTTGACTGATATGTCTAATTTATTTATTTTTTCTTTCCGAATAAAAAAGCCATCGGCAGCAAAGGTCCATAAAAGGAACCGAAAAAAATAGTTATTAAAAAAAGTCTAAAAATAGACAATTATATTGATAATGTTAACTTTTTTTATTATATCAACATAAAATTGAATATACACAGTTATATTAAAAATATTTTATTATAAACAATTTATTTATTCTATGTAATATTTTTTTTCCCAAGTCACTCGCTCAAATAAGCTTTATAGTTTTAGTTGTCGATACTCTTGCAAAACAGGCTTTGTCACAGGTATTGGTTAGTGAGTTTTCCTTCTTATGTGGAAAATTGTATCCGGATGATTTGCCAGGTTGATTGTCTTTGAATAAAATTTTCACACGTAATATATATATAAAAGAAAACTATTTTTCCCAAGGATGGGAAAGTTTTAAGGTAAACTATTTAACTATTAGTGGATTGATTAAATCATCTATATAATCTTGGTTGCGTTGGATTAGAGTTGGTTTAACTATAAAATGTCTTAACTTAGTTATTAATATAATTGTGTCATACACCCATCCTACCTATTGTTTCATTAGGGTTAGATGTTTTCTTTTTCTACAAGTATTCATTCAAATTCAAATTCAAATTCAAATACTATTTTTTTATTAAAAAAAAAATTGAAAAAAAAAAAGAGCCACGCAAAAACCAGTTGGATTCAAACTCCATAGTCAAACCCTAATTATTAACATCATCTTCAGAATTTCTATGGCATTATTGATGTGCTGTTTCTTCAAGCTAGGGACGAATGACAGTGCCACAAATTGATGCAAAAATATTTGGAATCCGAATGGTGAGGAAAATATACATCTCTGATAAAAAAAAAGCCATTGTGAATCAAACCCAAGATACAGGCCAAGTTCGATTGAACAGAAATGACAAGACCTGACAATTGCGATATATATGAACCTGAGATATGGTAGTAGTTTCTTTATTATAATTTCTTTCAGTCAGTTGAACCTGGCCTCAAAATCTTCTATGTTCATGCAGTAAAAATAATTACATTTATTCATGTTCTCCATCTTCATTTCAGGGATGGACATTTCATATATATCATCTTGAACGTCTTAATCTGTTTAGAAGCCTACAAGAGTACAAGTTACATACGTTTGATCTTCTCATTGTATCGAAATTTTTATAAACAAAAAAAATATTGAGAGTTTCTGTTTTAAATTATATATAAATCTTTTTCTTAAATATATATAAATAATTATTATATATATAATAACTTTCCAGGATAGGAAATTCCGTATGAGATTGTCGATAGCTACCGGTAGTAATCCAATAAGTATCGATAGCAATAATCCAATAGTTATCGGTAGCTACCGACGATTCCGTACAGGATTTTCCACACTTGAAATTTTTTGTATACATATTATAATGGCTGATACTTTCTTTTTTTTTTTTGAATAATTTGGTAGACGTTCTTATTTTTGAAATTTGTAATTTGTATAGTATAAAATTGTTATGAAGTTGACACCAATTGTCACCAAACTCTATTTTGATAATAACTAACGATATCATGCATGTTTAAGTATATAAATTATACACGTTTAAACTTTCTCTACATGGAGAGTTAGATTCTATAAATTACATTTATTAAGTTAAAAAAATTATATTTATTAAAAGAGTTTATTTAAAAAAAAAACTCATTAAAAGAGTTTTTTAACTTATTCAAAAACTCTTCAAAGCTATTTATTCTTTATGATAAATTTTTATACGATTTGTAATATAATATATTATGAATATCAAATTTTCTCTCATAGGTACATATTATAGACATATGCATAGCATATTAATATATATTACCATATTTTTGTCATATATATTATACAACTTTTCTCTTATGAGCACACAACTGTCAGCATATATTTGACATACTAATACACATCATCACACTTTTATTATGTCAGCAACATAACACAAATCATAATAATACAATAGTAAAAGTGTGATTATATATATTGGTATGCTCAAGAAAAATATGCTCAAAAGGTGTGCTCAAAAGAGAAAATTGTTGTATTATATATATATCTTATATGTTTATTAATGGTTCTCTCATAAGGGATTCCTTATTTTAATTTCGGTCAAGACCTTGATGAAATCAGTCGATTTCTATGAATTTTGATCTGAATTTTTTTGTAGATAATAAATTTAATGAAATCCACCTATCAATAAAATTTAAGAATTTTTCAAGCCATGTAATTATTTATCTTGATTTTGTTAAATATGAAGACATCAAAAAATTGGTTAAATATAGGAAAATTTAAGAAAAATAGTTGTTGTGCTTCAAAACTTCTCAAATTTTATTCATAGATAGATTTAATTGAACATATCATTTTAAAAAAAAATCAGGTGAAAATTCATAAAAATTGATGTAATTTCATCAAAGTCAGAAATCCCTAATAAGAGAACCAAATTTGGTAGACATTCTTATTTTTGAAATTTTTATCGTATAAATTTGCTATGAAGTTGACACCAATTGTTACCAACTAAATTTTGATAATATCTAACGATACCATACATGTTTAGATATATAAATGATGGGTAATACCATACGATCCAAATAATTAACCCAAATGATGTAAAAATTTAAGAAAAATAGTTGTCGTGTTTGAAAAATTCACAAATTTTATTCATAGGTAGATTTCATTGAATATATTATTTAAAAAAAAAATCAGGTTAAATTTCATAAAAATGGATGCGATTTCATCAAAGTCAGAGATCTCTTATAAGAGAACCACTATATATATATAAAAAAAATCAAGTCAAGTCAGTGCGCATTGATATAAATTCGTCAGCGCGTTGGATGTGGACCATTAGATTTACATACTTTGACTCAAAGTGTATGCACTTGTCAAAACTTCTCAATAATCAATGGTCCATATGCAACACACTTCTATAACTTATATAAGTGTGCACTGACTGAAAAACAACAGTATATATATGTATAGAATAACTTTTCAATACGGAAAATTATGTACGGGATCTGATCGAGCCATGATAACACTAGATTCCGAGTCCCCCTTCCTATGCTTATTATTCAATTCTCGGGTAAAATCAAGTGTTTAATAGCTCGATTGAGTATTTTTACAGGATTGAGTATTAAGAGTATCATATGGGTGATTTGAGTGATTGGAAACTTGGGAAATAGGGGCGAGCTGTCGCGGTCATGAAGAGTCGTCATGGGTGACCACAACAATTTGAGCGAATACAACTTGTTTTAATTGTCGCCTAAAATGTCGCATGGAGAACATGCGCGAACAGACAAGGAAGCGGCATGTCGCGGTCACAGATTCCATCATGGAAGACCGCGACATACTGGGCGACAACAACTTCCTTAGCCATTATCGCTCTAGGTGTCGCCTGAAGAAAAGACAATGAGCGAAGAAGCGAGGTGTCACGGTTGGGTTTCCTTCATGGACAACTGCGACAATCAACGACGCGACAGTACGATGGCACGCATCCCTAGGTTGATTCCTGGCCTATTTTTAGACCCATATAAATACTCATATAAGTTTTTGGGAATGTAACATCAGCCACACGAACATTTTGACACTTTCACCCCTCCATCACCATCCTTGGATAATTTTTCCCATCCATCCATCCTGGAATCTTGGAAAGCAAGAAGAGAAAGCTTACAAGTCAAGGAACCTCAATGACCAACTTTGGTTTCTTCTTAAACTCTTCTTTGTTTGATTTCTATTCCTTGATGTGTAACTAACTTCTATGTTAGGGGATTAATGTAAACCTATTGAGCAACTCTTGTAATCATAGTCTAATGGTTTTAAAATAAATACCTTAATAGTCTCTTTTATTAAAATATTTGCTCTAGTTCTTTCACTTATATTCAAATGAGATCTCAATGAATGTTTGTATTATGATTAGTTTATCTATAATGTGAAGGGTTAGATGTGGGTGATTGAGAAAATTTCCATATGCATGACCATGTTATGTGTGATTTGGTTTAGAGTTTTTAATTAAAAACTAATTCTAACAATTGCTCATTACATGACCTTGTGTGAGTAATAGAAAAATTAGGTGCTTCATGAAACAAACTCTATCAATTGGATTTAAATGCTTAAATGAGACTGAGGGATTACATTGAGAAGTTTAATTAGGTTGCATTAATTCCCTATCATTCCTTCATCTTCGTATTTCCGTGTGAGCTTTTGTGTTACTTAGTTTATTGTAATTTTTACATATTAGTTAGTTAAATTACCAATCAAAGACAAGCATTATGTCATTTAGTTTTCATGCACTTAGATTAGGATTTAATTAGACTAATTAGTGTTCAACTAGTAGAATCACCGATCCCAATGAATGAACTTTTCTTTTAAATTGATTAAGATAAAAAATACTACAATCACATTTGGCACCGCTGCCGGGGATCGAACCCGGATCACCCGCGTGACAAGCGGGAATACTTACCACTATACTACAACGTCGATAGCTACCGGTAGTAATCCAGTAAGTACCGGTAGTAATCCAATAACTACCGGTAGTTAACGAGGATTCCGTACGAGATTTCATGCACTTGAAAATTTACGTGTGTGTATATATATATAGTGGAAATTGTGAGAAATGTCACCTTTTTTTTATGAGTTGTAGTGATGTCACCAGTTTAATAAGTTAAGTTCAAAAGACATCTATTATGGTGAACTACCCATATTGCCCTTAAATAATCAATTTTTAATTCTCTTTGTACTTCCATCTCTACACTTTGATCATTGAAAGTAGTAACTCCTCTCTCTCTCTCTCCAAAAAACTTGTCTGAAAATCGATCTACAATTTGTCTGAACATGATCTAGTTTTTTTGATAATTTTACGAGCTGTTGTATATGTGTCAAAGATTTTGTTATATTGGTTCGAGCTTTTTTTGATATGTTTACGAGCTATTTTGTAATTGGTTTGAGTATTTTTTTTTAATTTGTCTGAGTTTTTTTACATTGGTACGAGCATTTTTAAACTGCTGCAAACAAGTTTATAATCTTAGGTAAAAAAGCTCAAACCCTTAATAAAAAAATCCGAGCCCTTAAGAGAAAAAATCGATCCCTTAAAAAAAAGATCGATCTCTAATCGAGTCATTATAACACTAGATTTCGAGTTCCCCTTCCTATGCTTATTGCTCAATTTTCAAGTAAAATCAAGTGTTTAATGACTCGATTAAGTGTATTTACAGAACTTTATATTAGGGGTATCATATGGGAGTTATGAGTGAAGATTGAGACCCAAAAGAGCTGAAAATTGGAAACTTGGACAAAATGACACAATATGTCACTGTCATGATTTCCGTCATGGGAGACCCCGACATACCACGCGACAACAACTTTTCTAAAGTGTCGTTTGTGATGTCGTCATGAAAGACCGCGACATGTCGTCATGGACAACCGTGATATACAGGGAATCGACAGTCCGCTAGCACGCATTTCTAGGTCGATTTATAACCTATTTTTGGACTCATATAATTACTCATCTTATATTTTTGTGAAAGATCATCAGCCATATGAAATTTTGGATATTTTCGCCCCTCCATCACCATTTTTGGACAACTTTCCCATCCATCCATCTTGGAACTTGGAAGGTAAGAAGAGGAAGCTTACAAGTCAATGAACCTCAATGACCAACCTTGGTTTCTTCTTTCACTCTTTTTTTGTTTTATTTCCTTTCTTTGATGTGTAACTAATTTCTAAGTTTGGGGATTAATGTAAACCGGTTGAACAACTCTTTGTAATCATATGGTCTATGCTTATTTATTAATTACATTGGTAGTCTCTTTTATTGCAATACTTGCTCTAATTCCTTTTCCTATATTCAAATGAGACCTCAATGAATGTTTGTGTTAGGATTAGTTAGTTTATGATGTTGAGGGTTAGATGTGGGTGACCATCCCATTTAATCCTTAACTACAAGCTTAATAATTGAGAAAATTTCCATATGCGTGATCATACTAAGTGTGATTTGGTTTAGAGTTTAAAATTGGAAACTAATTCTAACCCTTACTTATTACATGACCTTGTGTGAGTAATATGAGAGATTATGTGCTTTATGAAACAAACCCTATCAATTGGAATTAAGTGCTTTAATGAGACTTATGGATTACATTGAGAAGTTTAATTAGGTTGCATTAATTCCCTAGCATTCATTCATATTCATATATTTTCGTATGAGCTTTTGAGTAATTTAGTTTATTTGATTTTGAATATTAGTGAGTAAAATTACCAACCCAAGACAAGCATTATGTCATTTAGTCTTCTTGCACTTAGATTAGGATTTAATTAGATTAATTAGTGTTCAACTATAGAATCACCGATCCAAATGAACGAACTTTTCTTTAAATTGATTAAAAGATAAAAAATACTGCAATCAATCCCTCACGAAAAAAGCTCGATCCCTCACGAAAAAAGCTCGATCCCTGACAAAAAAAGCTCGATCCTTTACAAAAAAAGCTCGATCATGTACAAAAAAACTCGATCCCTTTAAAAAAAAAAACTTGATCCCTCACAAAAAAAACTTGATCCCTTACAAAAAAAAAACTCTATTATGTAAAAAAAAACTCGATCCTTAACAAAAAAAAAAAACTCTATCCCTTACAAAAAAAACTCGATCATGTACAAAAAAAACTCGATCATATACAAAAACACTTGATCCCTTCAAAAAAAAGATCGACTCTCACAAAAAAAACTTGATCTCTTACAAAAAAAACTCGATCATTAACAAAAAAAACTCGACCATATACAAAAAAAAAACTCGATCCCTTTAAAAAAAACTCGGACGTGTTTCAAAAAGTCTCGAAAACCAAGATATTCATCTTCATCAACACACAGCAGATCAAATAAAAAAAACTTCGACCCCCGAATGCGTCTACGTAGCGCCACTCCGTCGTCGTTCAAATAATTGTCTGGGTTTCAACGAGACTTTCTTTCTCTACTTCACAACTCTGTCACTGTAAAATGAATGAAAGAAATCTGATGTGGAACAACTATTGAGGGTATTTTTATCCGTTCACCATAATTTATGTCTTTTAAACATAAGTTATTAAAACAGTGACAGTGTTGAAATGTCACCACTAAAAAGTGCAATTTATTTTTTAAACCCTGTATATATATTATAATAGCTGACTTTTTAAGTAGACATTCTTATTTCATAAAATTTTATCCTACAAATTTGCTATGAAGTTGACACCAATTGTTACCAAACTAAATTTTTATAATATCTAACGATATCATGCATGTTTAGATATATAAATGATGGGTAATGCCTTACGATCTAAATAATTAACTCAAATGATGTGTCAGGTGAGTTGTCATTACCATATACAATATAGGATGATGTGGTTAATGAAAAAACCACTTATTACAACATTTAAGTTGAAAATTAGACTAAAATTTTGGATTGTCTAGTATTAGTGATAAATTATATAATTATATATTTTTTTTATATGGAGAGTTAGAGGGTGTTTGTTTTTCGGTATATATCTAAAGTAGTCTTAAAATAGCACATTCAGATTTTTTGTTTGTTTTTCTAGATCCTCTAAAATCTGAAATAGCGCAAAAGTTGTCTGAAAAAAATTAAACTAGAAATCCTGACTTTTGTCTGAAGTATTTTACACCAACACAATTACTTCGTAAATACCCTTGAAAACCTCACCAAATCACATATTTTATTATATTGAACTTCACTTGTTTTTTTTATTCTTTTTATTTTATCCTTATAGGTATTTTGTTATTATTTTTAAACAAGTTAAGGGTTGTTTGTTTTTTTGTCTGAAAAGTAAACAGTCATAAATTTTTCTAATGACTGAATAGGGACTGAAATCTGAACCTGAATGACATAATTTTTTTTTTTTCACATCTGAATGTATTGTCAACACGTTTGTTTTTTTTAAGTAAAATTGTCTGAATATAAGTAATTTTTCATTTATACCTATGTTAAACAATTATACATATAATATGGAATAAAAACAATTAAAATAATAATAATTATATATGAACACATATGATCATGATCTTCATATTTGATTACAAACAAACTTCATTTTTCTAAGAAAAGAAAATGTTTTTTTTCAAAAAATAAAAAAGACATCAGAAAACTCGCACAAAACATTATAATATATATATATATATATATATATATATATATATATATATATATATATCACCATAATATCATAATAAAATATCGATATTAAACACCAATATACAAAGTGATTATGGTTCTTTTTTTATTTTTAAAACTATTTAAAATAAGCAATATATTAAAATAAGGATTTATATACTATATGTAATTTTGATGAAATTAGAAATATATTATATATGGAAAATAGTATCGAAAGAAAATATTTTATATTGCATTTAATACAATTCAGTGATTTACAATTAATTTAAAAATCATGATTTTTTACTTTTTATTTTAAGTTGTTTTTTAGGATTTTTAAGTTGTTTGACCACTTAAAAAAACAAACAAAGCAACTTAATAATTATTATTCAGACCCATTAAATTTTAAGTGGAAAAAACAAATAACCCCTTAGTTTTTACTTTTTACTATATTTCTCTTTTTTTTAACATGTCTCTATTTTATTTTATTTTTAATAAATACTTATCTTGTTTTCAGTTTTTAGAAAATACTACTTTGTTTCTGATTAATTTAATTTAAAATAAAAAAATATGGTGTCTAATGAAATAAAAATATAAAAAATATGTGAATAATATAATTATATTAAACACAAATGCATATAACTATTAATATTTATAAGGGTATAATTTTCTTATTATTAGTTTTCAGATATTGATATCCAGACATCATAAATAAAAAACAAATATATCTTTCAGATTTTATATTTCCGTCAGACTTTAGATATGTTCAAACCTTAAATAAGTTCAAGCCTATTAATATCTAAGATAAAAAAACAAACTCTACTTTAGATTCTATATAATAAATTACATTTATTACGTTTGGTTAAAAAAAGAGTTTTTTTTTTTGAACTTATTAAAAGAGTCTTTTTTAACTTATTTTAAAACTCTTAAAGGCTATTTATTCTTTACGATAAGTTTGTATAAGATCTGTAATATAATATACTATGAATACCTCATTTAAATTCTCCAATCGCAAAAAAATAATAAAAAATAATAATAAATAAATCATTTTTAGCAGATGAATTCCATTATATATTTTAATATTTAAATTTATTTACTAATTTATAGTTTGTTACTCTAATTTCTATACATATTAATAACCTAATTTTAAGTTCACAACGTCGATATTAGCAAATTCACAGTCCAATCAATATTAAAAGTTTAAAAACAAAAAATAAAGCAAGCAATGCCTATCTTCTGAATCTGATCTGATAATGTTGAATCGATGATTATGACCTTGGAAGAAGACAAAACGACGAAACAGCTCCACTTCGCCGCATCTGGTCCAGATGTTTAATACGTGTCCACTTGATTGGCCCTCACTGTCTCTCATGCCTATCCACCCCCGTCGTGACTATGATAAGATTGTGTGACTGTGAGCATGCAGTGACCTTTTTCTCCTGTTGGATAATATATTGCGTTACAGCATATTACACATGCATTCCTTATTACGACTTACGAGATCGCGATATGTATTAAAATTTAACAAGTGTAACGATCAAATCTGAAGATATATACCTTGTTACGATTTCAATATGCATGTACCGAAATTTGACACGTGATAAGATGACAATGGAACACATGTACCATTGTTACGATTTTGATATGTATCAAAATTTAACACGTCTCCGTAAGATCACAATGTTCTAGATATGCACTCATGTTCTTTTCCTCGTAATTGATGAATATATAAGACTACTGTGCTCAATCCAAAAATACAATATACAATAATGTGGAATGTATATGGAAACTTCATTGAGAAAGTTAAATCAATTTTGAACTCAGTTTTGCATGAGTTGAGTTGAGCCACTCGTCCTCATATGGCTGAGTTGCCGAGCAATACCGGTTTATCTTGTAGAATCTCTTGCCAAAGCTTGTCAACTTTGTGTTTCAAGGCCGGAGATAAGCGGCAAAAACATTGAAGTGGTTAGTGATTTGAAAGTTACGGTTTCGTGGGTCAATGGTGACGGGATTGGGAGTGCTAGGTATGTGCAATATATTTACTAATCACCTCAACTTGCTGGGTCAAGCCCGTGTTGTGTTCAGCTCAAGGGCTTCTAATTCGTACGCTGATTCTTTGGCCAAAAAAGGAGCAGGGGAAGAAGAGGAAATGACCTCCTGGAGCGACTATGGATGATATCTTGTTGTTAGTCCGCCTGCTTTTGTTGTTGGTCTCCGGGGTGTGTTTTTGCCTTTCTCGCTTTGTCGTGCTGTGTCTTTTTGTTCTGTTGTTTCCTTGCTGTTTTTCTCATTTTAATAAATTACCTTTAAAAAAAAATTCTTGTAGAATCTCATAGTGGAGAGTTGATACATCGATATCAACTGAAAGGGATATTCAAGTTAAACTATGCATTTTGTAAACACTGGATTTTATCTTCTATTATATTAAATACTGATTTTGACATGTGAATTCATAGGATTTTCATCATTTTAATCATACCAATCTAGCTAGCAACAATAAACTTATAATAAAAGAAAATGTTGATGACCCTAATGAAAGGAAATGTATTTTCTTTAGATAACATTTATCGAAAATTTTGACATTATGGTTAATTAAAGGATAATATTTCGTTTTTTTCGTTTCTTTTCATAAACATCTCAATCGAAAGGTTTCTAATAAAATTGAAGATTTTAAACAATAATCTTTTAGAAATTTAAAAGTTAAAACAATTTCATTGACATCCTTTCCATGAATATCATGAACACCAAAATTTCGTATCGTGTATACATAGTTCGCACTCGTAAAGTACTCAAGACTATCATTTATTTATTTATACAACGGTCAGTCTTAACTTCAATCAAAATATTTTCTTGGGGTTCATTTTCTAACGGCAATTATTGACAATAAAATTCTGCATATGCTCAATTCCATAACCTATAAATTATTGTCCATGCAATAATTTTAACTCATTCAACCTTATGATTTTGTTCTTAAAATGAAATATTTTGTAGTTAAAGACTAACATTTACTTGTATACCATTAACATATAACTATATAAGTCTTAACTCATTCAACCTTATGATTTTGTTCTTAAAATGAGATATTTTGTAGTTAAAGACTAACATTTACTTGTATACCATTACCATATAACTATATAAGTCTTAACTTCGACCAAATATTGTGGAGAAAACCCATAACAACATAAATAAATTAAATCTTAAAAAAAAAAGTTTGTTAGTTCCAAACAAATCAAGCTTTTGTTCACCAATCATGTTGCAATGAAGTTTCTCTTCAAACCCAAGCTAAGTGAAATTATAGTTACTAAACACAACCAAAATATTTTCTACACTAATGCTAGTCAATCCAAAAATTTAGTCCAAATTTTAATCTAATGATATGGCAAGTGATATTTTCATTAACCACATCATCTCATCTCTCTCATAACCCAAACCCCAAACCACCGAGCTTTACACCAAGCCCTTAAGCTCACAACCGAGCTTTACATCATGGCTCTCAGCTTACAACGTTTGCTAGGTACTCCTCCGAGTACACCCCCTCTAGGAATATACCCCTAGATCTCCCTGAATATCACTTATGGATCTCTCCTCCAGATCTTCAGATATTCCCCAGATATTCCTCCGATCCATCATCGAATATTCCAATGGATCTCCCTCCGGAACCACCCACACTCTCTGATGTTATATGTTTTCTTTTGCTCCCTATAAAATAACCTACATACAAGATTATATTTATACTAGTTACAGAGAGTTTAGACCCAACAAGGAAATACATCTCCTATACATACAAGACTTACTTGTTTCACATAAATAATATTTCCTTTTATGACAAGTCTTCTTGTAAAGAGAAATCATTTTCCTTCAAGCACAAGAACTTCTAAAAGAATTACTTTCCTTTTCCGCTGAAGAATTCCCATTCCACGCATGCTTATGATTGACTAGGGTTCCAATCACGGTTGGTCACTCGCTCCCCACACCATTACAAGTCACCTGGAATGCACCACGTTTTAGTAAGCCGTAGGGAACCGTTGTTGCTTCAGTTCTTCTTGGTCTTCAAACCTTCCTCAAACACCAACTTCAACTTCCAAATGTTATCCCACATCTCTAGAAAGTTCCACATCCGTTGAGTCTCGTTTGGTTCACATTGGGTTCACTTGAGAATACAAGTCAAAACCTAAAAATTCTTCCCTTTAGTTTGAATTCTTAAGACCTTTGTCTACTACCACGACTCTCCATACCGAGAATCACCAACCCTACCACAAGGTATAACCACTTAGGAACGAACCAACTTCAGATTTTTTTTATTCATTGTTCCGGCACCATGTTGAATTAACTTGCTGAAATTATGGTGCAACTCCTCAAGTCAGATTTTCAGGGAGTTCGTTAGCCATCGACATCTTTATTCACCCACACACCTTGCATCACCTTCTGAACAATGCCCATGTGCAAACTTGCGGACCACTAGCAACAATAAACCCTTTTCCATGGCCAGTGGAGAAAACTGTCAAAAGGATAAACGTGTCCTTACATCACCCAACCTTGTGAAAGACCTTTTATCATTGCATCACTTATCATGGTAAAAGACTTGCTATTAGTATTGAGAGTGCTTTATCGGATAAGCCTCACACCACACCAGAGACTTCGAGCATTCAAGAGTTTTTTTTATCCCCTTGTGTAACCCATATTGGATCTCCATGACTTGTACTTGTCGTCACATGATAAATTCTCCTCCATCAATATTCTTCCTCCATCAAACCTTAACGAGTTTGTAATCGCTTTCAAGATGTATCTCCTTTGCTAAACCCATACTAGGCATCCATTAACATTATCCCAATACCACCAAGTCTTCCATACGATCTCCCATAAAAACTTGACATCGCCATCGCCATCGCCATCGCCATCGCCATCGCCAAATTATGGTTACCAAGTCCTCCATACAACATTCCGTAAAGGTTTGAAACCACCATCGCCGCCTAAGGATCTGATACTAGTTGTTGGAAATTTGAATCGATGAATATGGAAGCGGTATGTCTAATATTCGCTCATACTCATAGCAATTAACATCTATAGCAGAAATATAAGATGAGAGATAAATAAACAATCACACAATACAAGATATACGTGGAAAATCCTAAATCGGAAAAAAAAAACCATGGGTCGTCAGGGCGATAGAGAAAGTTTCACTATATGATAAATTGTTATAACCATATACTCCAAGATTCTCTCTCTCACAACCCAAACCCCAAACCACTGAGCCTTACCAAGCTCCTAAGCTCACAACTGAGCATTACATCATAGCTCTCAACTCACAATGCTTACAGGGTCCCCTCCGAGTACACTCCCTCTAGAAATATCCTCTAGGTTTCCCCTGAATATCACCAACAGATCTCTCCTCTAGATCCTCAGATATTCCCTGGATCCCTCTCCAGATATTTCAAAGGGTCTCCCCTCAGAACCACCCACTATCTCTGATGTTACAAGTGTTCTTTTACTCCCCATAAAATAACCTAGATATAAGGTTCTTTTTATACTAGATACAAGGAGCTTAGATCAATAAGGAAATCAATCTCCCATACATACAAGACTTACTTATTTAACATAAATACTATTTCCGTTTATGACAAGTCTTCTTGTAAAGATAAATTATTTTCCTTCAAGTACAAAAACTTTCAAAAGAACTACTTTTATTTTCGCTGAAGATTTCCCGTTTCACGCATGCTTATGATTGGCTACAGTTCCGATCACGGTTAGCCACCCGCATGGAATGCACCACGTTTTAGTTAGCCGTACGAAACCGTTATTGCTTCAGTTCTTCTTGATCTTCAAACCTCCATCAAACACCGACTTCAACTTCTAAATGTTATCCCACGTCTCCAGAAAGTCCCATATCAGTTGAGTCCCATTTGGTTCACATTGAATTCATTTGAAAATACGAGTCAAAGCCTAACAATACGGATAATGTTTTTAATTCTTCCTCTTCTTTACGACTTCCTATATTCATTATTGATTGCGAGGATTAAAAGTCTTCTGTGTATATAATATATACGCTTCCGATATACAAATTAATCATATCTATCTACTAAAATTTTAATTTTATATATACATAATACGATTTTATTAGATAGATGTATTGTATAATTATAAATTTTATTAGAAAGATGTACATACAATATAATTCTAAGGTAATGAAGTTTTCTGGGTGCATCCGATGCATGGAATTGAAGCTCCTCTTTTATCTGTAATTAAGACCAATAGAACAACGAACCCCCCAGCTATAGACCTTGAGTAGTGTTGTACAAATCACATTAACTAGCAAATTTGTTATGCCTAAGGATATTCTATACTCTTAACTCTTCCTTTAATTTACAGCCTTTAAAAAAAACATTCAAATCCCATCAGAATATAAATTTTCATATCAACTAATTTATTGAATATGAATATCTTTAACTTCCAATTTTGGCCATCTCATTCTCTACTTAAATAAATGTGACCATTTAGAATCATTCCTATTAGTGAGATCGTGGATTCAAATTTTGCGACATTAATTTTTTAATTTATGAAAATTAAACAGAAGAAAGAAAGAAAAAGCAAACTTTGGACAGTATATGTATAATTAATTATATATAAAAAATTAGAAATGTAGATAGTGTTGAGCTGAAAAGGTGAAGAAAGTAAGAACGTGATATTACCAGAGCAGTGTAGGACTGGGTGGGCAACTGCACACATCGAGAGGATAAAAACAGAAACAAATCAGGCAAAATAAAAATAAAATAGTGGACTAGAGAAATCATAGGTAGGCTGGTAGCCAACCATTTCATGATAGGCTACTTATTCTCTCTGCTCTTGTTTGGACCACCACCACTAACCCAACTCACTGAGTTGGTCAGTTTCACTCACCGTTGCTGGTTCAAGAAGACAACCCGTTTGCATCAAAAAACAAGATGAAAACATAGGAAAACAAATTTATTGTAATTAATATAAGATAAAATGAGGGTTTTGAACTTTTGTAATTAGAGAATAATAAGGGAGAATCCTTAATAAAAACGAAAGATATATGTCCATATAGATGTGTCTGTGTTTGTCGTTTTCAATTTAGTGGACCCATTTTGTGGATAGTGATATTATCATGGCGACAATTTTTATCGTACGCATATTCTCATGGATGCTATTATAATAATTTTCAGTGTCACTTTGTGAGTAAATATGACAGTGAATTTGCATACATGAATTATATGTGCCATGCGGTAGACTTCAGGACATAACTCAAGGTCAGTTAGTAGGAGGATGAGTAAGAGATTTAGATAAATGATTTTTAAATCAGCTGTTCGGATAATGTCAAAAACAAATGCTTCTAAAAAATAAATATATGATCTAGATAAATTATATATGGTAATTCATGTATTCTCTATCGATGCTTTTTGTTTGAATGAGTTGGAGATTTGTCGGAATCTAGATTTAGATAAATGATTTCTAAATCAGCTGTTCGGATCATATCAATGACAAATGCTTCTAAAAAATAAATATATGATCTAGATAAATTATATACGGTAATTCGTGTATTCTCTATCGATGCTTTTTTTTTGAATGAGTTGTAGATTTGTCGGAATCTATCAAAATGAAGCATCATATATAAGATCATCTCCGATGCAAAAGTGATTTATAAATGAATTATTGTTGATATGACAGTTGATATGACAACAATGTCAAAAGACTTGTTTCTTATGTAATATAAATTCATTCAAAATATATCTCTGTTTAATGGCGTGTCCAATTTTATTTTCTTTTTTCCTTTTTATTTTATTTCTTTACAAAAAAAAATATATATAAATTATAAATTGTTACTGAATCAACCTAAAAAAATGTTGTACAACAGACCGTCAGAAAATGGACGATCATGATGACAATGTCTAATATTTTTTTACCACGTCAGTTAGAGGTTGAAAATGTACGTTTGTATTGGAGAAAGATTTTTTTTATAGAATGTCTAAAGAATTTTTTATAGAATGTTTATTAAACCTATGTGTATCTTTTTTTTTTTCACAAATCACTCTTACATCGGATATTCTATTGGAAATGCTTTAAGACAGTGCTATTTACTCCCATTAGCTGGGTTTCTTTAAATATACTGATTGCTACATGTATTGAAGGAAATATGCACACAACTGGAAGTAACGTGCGGTGATGGATTTTTGGTTTGTGTAAAGCAAAAACAATTTGACGGTCCAGATTTTTTACGGAAAAAAATATATGAAAAAACTAAAGTAGCACTACAATTGGTGATACATTGATGCAGCAGCATCAGAAAAATGTACGAGTTTCCGCTTGTATTAATTGGTTAAACAAAGTAAGAAAGAGTAAACTAGTTGATCCAAAATTTATTTCAAATAATATGAGAAATCGTTTATAATTATTGTATTATTTACTGTATTCTAATTTATTATCATATTATTTGAACACTAAATTTATAAATTAATATTATAATGATCAATGACATAGCAGTTGCAATGAACTGCTATCTCAATATTTTTTTTGGACATATTGCTTAATTGAATAACATATGGAAACTATTTTATTACATTATTATCTCCTTTTGTTTTTGAAAAAATCTCTTTCTTTATTTTTAGTCATAACTACTCTTTTGGACTTTTGAATTTAAAGTAAATGGATGGCTGAATATTATATATTAAAATAACAAATTTAATTGATATATGGCATTATTTATTTATTTATTTACGATATAATTAACTTCCAATTTCCCTGCATGATTGCAAAATGCTCAATAGAAAAAAAAAAAAAAAAACTTTTCCTCTTTGGTGTATTCCATTTAATGAGTCTATGTTCCGTTCTTATTGTCCGCTATCATGTGTAACATTTATTTTTTAATTGAGCAACAATATATAATTTCTATAATAAATATTCATCGTTCATATCAGCTACCAAAATAAAGAAGTTTTCAATTATCACAACATTTCGTTGCAACTTGCTTGATATGATGTCTTATTTATCTCTATTATATTCAAGTTTCTTAGTTAATTGAGTTATTATTATTATTATTATTATTATTATTATTATTATATTCTCATGCTTGAATGTGTCTCACTATGCATATAATTTGATTAATGTTTGGATCTAACATATCTAAAGATATATTATTTTCTTATATGCTTCGATATTTTTCAAGTTTAATTAGGTACAAAAAAAGATTGGATTCTTAATTTAAAGTCTCCAATGGGTATATATAACTATTAGTCTACAGAAGTTTTTAAGAAACAATAATATTACTTCATCTAAATTTAATATTAAAATCTAGTGCTCTGATGATATGCATCATGATCTATTCATTAAAATTATATTATATTTGTATAATTCAAATAAATAGAGTATAGTTATACCACGTCATGAATACTAAATTTGAACAAATAAACATTGAATACCGAATTATCCGGATCTGGAATCATCAACTAATAGGTTTGTTTTTTTCTGACCCACTTTATTTTAAAATAAATAATTAAATAATTTGGGGATATAAAACCAAAATCCCTATAATCAATCAAAATGGTAATAAGGTCTAAACAATGAATCTCAGTAACAAGATTAGTTTGTGGGCAAAGAAAGATCGGGAAATGCCAAACAATCAGCTATCTCATTTCCGCCATTAAAAAATGATAATAAAGACAACGACACTAATAAGTTTAGTTTATATCATAATATAATTCATAATTGATATATTCTATGTATTTGAGCATATGTGAGACAAAGAATGGCACATAAACTAACTAAAACTGTTTTATGCGAGGATGGGAAAGTTTTTATCATTATAATTTAGACTTGTTAAAGGTAAACTAATTAATTATTAGTGCGTTTAATCACCTAGTAATCATGATCACATGGAATTAGAATTGGTTTAACTATAAAATGTGTAAAACAGAATTATTTATCTAATTGTGTCACTTTACCTATTGTTTCATTAGGGTTACTCATTATTGACCTAATCAGAACAGTTTTTTTTTTTTTTTTTTTTTTGTTGCTGCTGTTTTTTAGTCTAATGTCACTGGAGCATAAAAATACAACTGTTTTATTCAAATTCAAGTATTTTTTTTTAAAAAAGACAGTCCAACAAAAAATAGACGGATCCAAACTCCATAGTTAAAACCCTAATTATTAACATCATCTTCTAAATTTCTAAGACAGACAGTAGTACTAACGTGTTTTTTCTTTCACAATGCCACAAATTGGTGCAAGAAATTTGGAATCCGAATGGTGAGGAAAATATACATCCCTTAACAAGAAAAGCCATTGTGAATCAAACCCAAGATAGAGGCCAAGTTCAATTGAACAGAAATGACAAGACAAGACCTGATAATTGTGATATATATATGTAACTGAGATATGGTGGTAGTTGCTTTATTATAATTTCTTTCACTCAGTTGAACCTGGCCTCAAAATCTTCTATGTTCATGCAGTAAAAATAACCACAGTAATACATGTTCTCCATCTTCATTTCAGGGTTGGACATTTCATATTTATCATCTTGAACGTCTTAATCTGTTTAGATGCATGCCTACAAGTTACGTTTGATCTGCACATTGTATCAAAATCTTTAAATATATATATCGAATTCGATATACGTTGTAGAGTTTCTGTTTTAAATTATATTTAATCTTTTTTCTTTTATATATATAAATTTATTTTCAAGTCTGTACGTACTGATATAAATTCATCAATATATTGAATGTGAATTATTAGATTTACATATTTTGATTCAAAATATATTCATTTGTCAAAACTTCTCCATAATTAATGGTCCACATGTAACGCACTGATGTAAATCATATCAACCGAGGAGAAAAGGACTATATATATATATATATATATATATATAGAAAGAGAGAGAGAGTAATGCTACACGTTTCAAATTTATTTTCCAAATTCTATCCCAAATGATGTGGCACGTGAGATGTCAGCATCTTATAAATCATGATATTATACGGTAAATGATGTGATGTTGGCACCTCACGTGCCACATTATTTGAGACAATTTGGGAAAGAAATTTGGGACGTCTAGTATTACTCATATATATATAATAACTTTCCGGTGTGGGAAATTTCATACGGGATTTCCCATACTTGAATTTTTATGTGGATATATTATAGAGTAATGCTACTTTATCCAAATTTGGTGTCCAAATTTGATATCCAAATGATGTGATATCACTGTAATCTATTCAATTAAAACATGCAAATCTAAAAGTATTTCCAATGCAATTGTGCACTTTTGAATTTCTAAACAGTGTCACATTAGCATTTCTAATATGAGCCCACTTTTGAATTTTTTTTAGATAAATGATCGAATGATAATTATACCTATTTGAGGTCTCCATTACCTATCATTTGTTCTCGTTTTCGAGCGTATTTTTGTATATAATGTGTTTGTTGAGCTTTGTGTAGGTAAATATTCCCTACATATGATATTTGAGCTTAAATGACAGTTATGAAACCAAATTTTAGGGTCCATATCTCCCGCCTCAAAGTGAACTGGATTTCCTACCACCTATTTTTAGAAAGCCCTAGAAGTCTTCTTTCTAGTGTTTTTTATGGATTGCAATTCCAGGTTTTCTAGAGGGAGATATGCGTGTTTTAGTAACGGTGCGTAAGGCTGGAAACATGACAGCGGCTGAGAGCTTCATGCAAAACACCCAACTTTCGGGGATCATATCTCTCTCCTCAGATTGAATCATGTTTAGATATTCATATATTTAGAAATCCCTAGAAGTCTTCTTTCCATCAGTTTTTACGGATCGTAATTCTTGATTTTCTAGAGGAAGATATGCGTGTTTTTGTAACGATGCGCAAGGCTAAAACTGGTGTCGCGACCGCGACACTAAGTCGTGAAAATCACTGTCGCCTGGTGTGTCGTCTTGCAAGACCGCGACACACCTGATTCCAGACCGCGACATGTCGGTTTTAGACCATTTTTAGAGGGGCAAATGTGTTCTTTTGCTCCCCAATTCCTCCCCAAACTTTCCCTAACTATAAATACATCATTTTTTCCTCTTCTCTACACACAACAAAGACAAGAACACTCCATCATCATCTTCATCATCTTCTTCACAAATCAAGAGAGAGAGAAGCTTCCAAAGCTTCCATGGAGGTCCTCCTCCATGGGAATCTCACCACCACCCATTTCTACACATCCTCCACCAGTTTTGAGAGTTGATTGCAAGGAGATAGGAGTGGTCTATGACCAATTTTGATCTAGGGATTCATGGAGCACTTGGAGGGATTTCTTCAAGGGCTGTCTCCTTTAAACTCATTCTCTTTGTATTTCATGTTTTCTTGATCGTGTAATCCCCACTTGGGAAATATTGTAAACCTTATTTATGCTCAATATATGTTGGTTGATTTTATATTCATTTGGGTTTTGATTTGTTCTTGCTATTATTGATTAATCCCTTATCTTGATTTGCATGTGTGTGGAGATTGGAAATTGATATGTATTCACGGATGGGATTAGGAGTAGATTAATGTAATTGTATGAGTAGTTGTAATCAAATATCCCATTTGTGTGTATATCTTTGGAAGGTTGAAATTCCATGTATGGATGGGTATTGAGTGTTTGTGGGTTTTTGGTTGTACCTAGGAGGACCAATCCAGGTATAATCTTAACCAATTGGCTCTAAAGAATGAATGAAACTTGTTATATGCAAGACATTGCTAGAGTAGGTTTTGGCTTATGTTTATATGCTTAATGGTAGGGACTTAAGGCACAATTACTTCACCGAGACTTTGGGGAGTGATTCGTGTCTCGAATCCCTTAGTTGAGATTACAAGCACAATTACTTCACTGAGACCTTAGGGAGTGATTTGAGTTTGTAAATCTCTCAACTGAGAGAACAAGCCTTTATCTTGAATTGAATGCCTTTAATTGAGATGGGTTGTGCATTCATGAGATTGGAGAACGTCGTAGTCGTCCAGTGGTAAGGACATCTCATATTGACACCCGAGAAGACCCAGTGTTCGATTCCCGGTTACGGATGAGGGGTCTCATTTCTATTCATTTTGTATTCTTTCCTTGTATCTTGAACTGGATGTCCTTAATGCTTAACAACCACTATTTGTGCACTTATGTATGGTGAGCTTTATGAACCTTGTGTGATCATTCTCATGCATCTCTCCTATCCATATTTTTATTATTTGTCACTTTAATCACTATTCTCACCCCCTCCATATTCCTTTTGTGTTTATTTGAATTCTTTTTAGATTCATTTCCTTTGCACACACCTGCAATAAACACTAGAACGTGAAACGGTCGACGGATAACTCTTCCCTGTGGACGATACCCTCGTTTACCGTTTTACTAGTTTTCAAAACTTTAGAGCACATTGCGTAGGACTTTTTATAAATATTCTTTTGATAATCGCAATTTGGTAACGATACAAAAAGCGAGTATCAATAAATGCATATTCATATTTTTAATGCAATTATTTAAAGTCAAATATGTATCTATTTTATGACCAATCATAATGAAACAATTATATATTCTCTCTTCTATTTTATGTTACAGTTAAATGAGTTTTAATTATTGATGGAAAGAGTTAAAAATCATATCAGCATTTCTAGGAGAGTTTCTAGAATTAGAAACTAGAATTAGAAACTCAATTTCATATTTTCTAATTTTTTTTTACCATATCATCTCCATATTCAATTTAAATAATTATATCGGAGATAGTTTTATTAATTTCTTTAGTATCTATCCTACGTGATACTCCATTTTCTTCAAATGTATGATAGCATAGGAGATGCTCTAAAACAATTTAAATGAATAGATTATAATGATTTCATACCATTTAGATACTAAATTTAGACAAAGTAATATTATTACATTTAATGGCTGATTTTTTTTTTTTTTGAATAATTTGATATACATACTTATTTTTTATATCTTTATCGTATAAAATTGTTAAGAAGTTGACATCAATTGTCCCCAAACTATATTTTCATAATAACTAATGACATCATGCACAAGGGCAGACCATTGTAGAGGCTAGCAGGGTTCATGGCCCACTGTAATGTTTAAAAAATAAAAATAAAAATTATAAGTCTTTATTTTTTATTAAAAAAAAGACCGATATACTTGGCAGTTGGCATATGCACTATTCACTCTACATTTCGATTTATACAGGCTCTTTTTTTTTAACAAAAATAAAATTATAAATAGTATTAAATATTAATAAAATTTCTTTTATATCAATTAATTATTGTTTATTTGTTTTGATAGAGAAAATGTTGTAGGAACATGAATTAGTTATTTTCCCTTGGAATTGGAATGTTGATTGAGTTTATTTTTCTGTTTTTTCTGTTTTTTTCTGTTTGTGACATGGATGTTGAAGATATTATATAACTTGAATTCCAACTATGATATTTACATTTAATTTTACAGTTTACACATAACACAAGTGAAGTAATATTGCTGAGTTGCTTTGTCCAATATAGAGTTCATTAATGGGTTCAAAAAATAAATAACACTTTTTGGAGGAGGCATTTCAACATTGTCACTGTTTTAATAACTTATGTTTAAAAGGCACATATTATGGTGAACGGACAAAAATGTCCCCAATAGTTGTTCCATCAGAATTTTTCATTATTTTTTTTACAGTGATAGTTATGAAATAGAGAGAAAAAGTTTCGTTGGAACTCAGGCGCTATGCAGACGTATTCAGGGGTCGAGCTGTCCGGTCAACTCACGGGGGGCAGGCTTTTTTTTTCTGGTCATTACTTCAAAAAAAATATTCTCGATCCTTTGAAAAATATGTTTGATTCTTAAAAAAAAAAATCCTTGATTCTTTCTAATAAATGCTCGAATTAGCTACAAATATACTCGATTTAACTAAACCTAATTTTCTAAAATATCTTCTCGATCATTTGAAAAAAACTTGATCATTTGAAAAAAAAAATCGATCATTTGAAAAAAATTCTCGATCCTTTGAAAATTTCTTGATCCTTTGACAAATACTCGATTATTTTAATTCTCTCAAAAATATGCTCGATTCTTTCAAAAATAAGTTCGATCATATTAAAAAAAAAATACTCGATTTGGCTACAAATATGCTCCATCTAACTAAACCTTATTTTCAAAAATAAAATGCCCGATCATTTGAAAAATAAAATATTCATACATGTTCATACAAAGACTGAACAACAAATCATAACGAATGAATACATTGTTAAACCATAAAGAAATATATAAAATATATAAACGAAGATCACACATATATGTTATCTTCTTGTGCAGAATCTAGAGAGAGACAAGTTTTTAAGAGAGATGAGTTATCGTTTTCAAAGTGTAGATGGAAATACAATGAGATTAAAAAATAGATTATTTAAGAGCAATTTGGATAGTTTACTGTAATAGGTACATTTTAAACTGAAGTTATTAAAACGGTGACATCACTGCAACACACATAAAAAAGATGACATATCTCACCATTTCCACTTCATTAATTGTATGACAATTATTTATATTGGTCTTGGGGACAAAGTTAGATTCTAGACTTTCTCACTTGATAAACAACATATAATTTAGAATTGTACATTTGAGTTGCATAAACCTGTATATGAAAACAAACAAAATGGAAATCGATCACATTTGCAAATTAAATAGCCAAATTCCATACATTCTATATTATGTATATTTAAAAAACGTTATTTCTAGACTTCTTGTCATGAGTGGATTGATGCAAAATGGTAAGAAAATTGTACCATTTTCTTTTTATGGTTTTAAATGATTTATTATTGATTTTATTAAACTCAACATTCTTTCGGTTTATAATTTTCCAAGTAGGTATGTTCTTATCTTTTTAGTTTAACCTAAATACGAGAAAGTGTTAATTTGAATATTTATATTATTATCATACATGACGTAGAAAATTCATTAGATACATTTTGACCTCCCAACTTTAAACTTCTAGTTCGGCCCATGATCAAGCATATCTAGATATATAAATTATGTGTTTAAAAGTTCTCTACATGCATGGAGAGTTAGATTCTATACAATAAATTACATTACTTTTTTACGTTTTAAAAAAATTAAATTTATTAAAAGACTTTTTTTTTAAAACTTATTAAAAGACTTTTTTTTAACTTATTTTAAAAGTCTTCAAAGCTATTTATTCTTTATGATAAATTTTTATAAGATTTGCAATATAATATACTATGAATACCTCTTTTAAATTCTCCTGTCGAAAAAAAAAACTTTATTTGCTGATGAATTCCATTATATTTCAATTTATTTACTAATTTATTGTTTGTTACTCTAATTTCTATACATATTAATAACTTAATTTTATGATCACACTATCGATATTAGCCAATGTAGTAATGAGTTTATAAATTTTTTCTCAAATTTCTTTTTAAATAGTATAGATAAATATATAGTGAACTTCTTCTCCCAGTATTGTATATTTTATAAACATACGTTATTTTTTTTTCCCCCATATATTATAAGAGTAGACAGGAGCGGAGGGAGAGGGACCCATAGGGGCATGCCCCTTCAAATTTTGCTGATAATTTTATGAAAAAATTATAAAATTGTCTTTATAGTTTACATTTTGTTCATTTTGGCCCATCAAAACTTTTTATTTTGGTATTCCTGGGTCTGCCACTAAGAGTAGATAACTGGGTAGGTCCTGATAACCCTGGACCCGATTCAACTGTATGTTTGGTGTTAGAATTTGGTATTAGATATTCGGAGTAATCTTGACAGACCCAATTCGATGTAACCGTTGGGTGTCAAAATTAATTGCATCATGTATATAATTTTTTTTTTTTGAAGCATTTGTAATACGTATTCATATTAAGAGTTGCATGCACCACTTAACTATGTTGGAACAAAAAAAAAAAAACCTAGTCAAACTAGTAGGTTTGGGTCAGTTTTATTTATCTCTTAATTTTGTTTGGTTCGATAATACACACAAACTTGAAACCTATCATTTCTTCTTCATTTCCGTTCCGTTTTGAAGCAGTTTTATACACTACAAGATATTTTATCTTTTTTGTCGGGAAAAGATCGAAATTTATACAAAAAGGTATAACATGATAAAAAAAAATTATCGATAAATTCAGGTTTTAATCGATGAAAGACGATGAAATACATTCGTCAATATAGATGTTGAATCTTTAAAAATTAATCCACCGTTATCGTATCAATTATTTTTAATGTAAAAACCAAGTGTGATGCAACGAATGCTGTAATGGATGATGTATCCGACACAAATTAATGAATGATGTATCCGACACAAATTCAGAATCGACAATACAATCAATATTAAAAGTGCAAAAACAAAAAAATAAAGCTAGCAAAGCCTATCTTCTGAATCTGAACTGATAATGTTGAATTGTTGATTATGACCTAGGAAGGAGACAAAATGACGAAACAGCTCCATTTCGCCGCATCTGGTCCAGGTGTTGATACCTGTACACTTGATTGGGCATCAATGTCTCATCCTCGTTGTGACTCTGATAAGCCCCGTCTGAGCATGAATTGACCTTATCTCTGGTTAGATAATATATTGTGTTACAGCATGATACACTCATACACGTGCATTCCTTGTTACAAGATGAGATCTCAGGTATGTATTCAAATTTAACACGTGTTAAGATCATAACGGGAGACATATTCTCTTGTACTTGGTACAATTTTAATATTTATCGAAATTTGTCAGATCACAATGGAACACATATATCATTGTTAAATGTTAACACATCTTTGTAAGATCACGATGCTCTCTATATGCACTCAAGATTTTTTCCTTGTAATTGATGAATGATGAGTAGTATATATTTGGGAGGAAAACTTGTATCGGCCGGTGAAACCATTCAATCAAGTTTTTCAATTTTATTGAAAAAATAAAAAAAAATAAAAAATATTAAAATTGTATAAAAGTGATAAACTTGATAAACTTGATTGGACTGTCACCACTTGACAGTAAGATTATCCCAGATAAGATTTTATCTATATTTATAGGTATCAAATTCAATTGACAGAGTTAATTGGTGTAATTTAGATTCATTTTAATTTAGATTCATTTTAATTGTATATATATATATATATTCAAGTCAGCGGGTATTGATATAAATTAATCAATATGTTGAATGTGAATTATTAGATTCATATACTTTGATTCAAAATGTATGTACCTGTTAAAATTTCTCCATAATCGATGGTGATCTAATAAAATTTCTCTATAATCGATGGTGATTTAAATATAACACACTAATATAAGTTACATTAGTACATACAGAAAAAAAAGAGAAAAGAAATATATATATATAAGACTACTGTGTTGAATCCAAAAATACAATATACAATATACAATATACAATAACGAGGAAACTTCATTGAGAAAATTAAATCAATTTTGAACTCAGTTTTGCATTAATTGAGTCGAGCCATTGGTCCTGATATGGCTGAGTTGCCAAGCAATATCTGCCTATCTTGTGTAATCTCATAGTGGAGAGTAGATTTTGACAAGTTAATTAATAGAATTTAATCATTTTAATCATATCTATCTAGCTAGTAACTAAATTTTGTTACAATAAACTTATAATAAAAGAAAATGTTGATGACCCTAATGAAAGGAAAAGTATTGTTTTTAGATAACATTTATTGAAATTCTTGACCTTATGGTTGATTAAAGATTTTTCTTTTCTTTTCATAAAACATTGCTATAAAAGATAAGATAAGATGATGTTGATCCAGTGGTAAAGTCCCTTACACCAACACTGTGAGATTGCGGACTCAAGACTCTCCTCCTTCCCATATAAAACCCCGAACTATTGTAATATTTATTTATTTATATATATATATATATAAAAGTTTCTAATAAAATAACCATCATATCAAAGAGATTTATACAATAACCTTTTAGAAATTTAAAAGTCGTTTATGAATTGAATTTTAAGCAATTTCATTGACATCCTTTACATGGATAATGGGAACGTCAAAATTTCGTACCGTGGGTCACTACATACAAGGTAATATCACTTCGACCCATTTGGCTTTTTTACTGTTTTATTCGTAAAAGGACACTCTAAAGTAATCAAGATTAACATCTACTTATTTATACAATAGTCGGTCTTAACTTCAACGGGTATATTTTCTTGGACCCTTTTTCTAGTATCAATTATTGATAACAAAATTATGCTTTTTGTATGTATAATTTCATAGTATTATTCGTTTTGATCTATTGAACCTCACAATTTTGTTCTTAAGCAGAGATATCTTGTAGTTAAAGACTAATATTTTCTTGTTTATGCCAATGCCTATAAGTCTCGACTTCAACCATAGTGGAGAAAACCCCCAACAACATATATAAATTATATCTTAAAAAAAAAATGACAACTAAGCTTGTTAGTTCCAAGCAAATATATTAAGCCTCAAGATTTTGTTCACCAATCATGTTGCAATGAAGTTTCACTTCAAACCCAAGCCAGGTGGAATTATAGTTACTAAACACACCCAAATTATTTTCTAAATCCAAATAAAAACAATTGTGTAAAAATTATTGAGGTGTATTTAGCAGTAACTATAACTAAAATAACGATGGGCCTCCAAAAAACTTCCTTGGTTTTCATACAAGTTCGCACAATTGTGAATCTCATAATCCAAATTACCCAAAAATTACATCCATTTGAAATCAAAAGTGTGATATTCGATATATATTTCTTTCCCAGGAAGAAGGATTTTATACAGCAACCGTATTTGAATCCCTCTAAAATTGTTTATACATAATACATACCCCTTTAATTTGTTTATACATAATACATACCCCTTTAATATGTTCACGCCATTAAAAAATTAAAAATAAGTGATTTTTTCTTTACGATCTAAATTTTTTCTTTTCACATTTTTTTCTAAATATATTTTATTATAAAAACTTAAATGTTAAAAAAATTATAAATATATTTTATTTTTTCCAAAATTATCATTTTTTTTTCTTTTAACACTTCATTCTAAAAACCTAATTTTTTTATTAAATTCAATTTATTTCAAATTATTATTATTATTATTTAATTGAATACTGAAATTGTCACAATCCACAATCATGATTTAAGGAGAAAACTATTCATTCATTATTGTCTTGTCAAAAACGATAAATAAAAACTTGCTAAGTTTTAGTTTCTCATTTTACTCTTTTTTAAAAAAACTTAAAGAGTCAACTACGCTTGGAAAAAAATCATCAATTTTTTTGTTCTTGTTGTTTATATATGTAAACAAAAAATCTGTAAAAATCACAGTTTAAAAGGAATTGTTCGTTTCTTATTGTATCCAAACCAGGTAAATTGCAGCACTACCCTTCTTCCAATAAATGTACACTACTATATTATTGTCCACTACTAAATACAGCAGCGATTTTCAAGAAATCCAAACTGGATTTTGAGATCAAAAGCCTCAACCTACCCACATCAAGGTGGTCCAAATTTATAACCAAACAACTTAGTCCCTTCTTTTTAAAATTTTGATCTGTTCTCATTTTTTTATATATAAAATAAAGAATGAATTGAAAAGGAAAAAAAAAAACACAAATCGATTCAGGTTTACATCAGAAAATTCCTTCAAATCTGTTTTTTTTTTTTAATCTCTTCCACCTATATTAATCAATCTTTTTAAAACATTTGCTGAACTCCATTTTTTTCGAAGAAAAACAGAAATTAGATTTGTTAGGAAAGTTGACTTTTTTGTGTTGGTTTAGGAATATTATTATTAGGGATTAGTTTTCTCTCTGTAACATATTTGTATTCCTATTTTGTATAGCAGTAGTCTAGTAGCAGAATGATTCTTCTTGTATAAATCATAATGTATTGATTCAATACTAATCATTCAATTACAATTCAAACTTTACATGGTATCGGAGCTAGAATAAAATTTCTAGTTCATATTTTTCTTCTTCTTTTCAAACCGTCGTTTTCTTTTCTTCTTGTTATTTTTCATCATGGGTGAAAAATTGGATGGAAAGAGCGTTCCCAATCTCGACGGAGGATCCCAATTTTCGGGTGAAAATAATGTTTCTAACTCGTTCTTCATTCACCATTCCGATCATCCAGGTTTGGTGTTGGTTACAAAACCCCTTGTTGGGGATAATTATGCAACTTGGAAGCAAGCAATGACAGTCACTTTGAATGTGAAAAATAAGTTGGGTTTCGTCGATGGATCTATCAACCCACCATCGTCGAAAACTAACCCTAATGATTATGCAGCATGGTCACGATGCAACGATATGGTCCATTCATGGATCATTAACACTCTAATAGTCGAGATTTCTGACAGTACCATTTACTACTCAACTGCCCGTGAAATATGAGAAGATCTTCGCGAACGTTTTTCTCAAAGCAATGCTCCCCGCATCTTTCAGATTCAACGAGAGATTGCTTATCTCACTCAAGATCAACTTTCGGTTCTACCTACTACACCAAACTGAAAAGTCTGTGGGATGAGTTGGCATCATATACTGATGGACTGTCATGTACGTGCTGGGCTCAACAAGACCGCCAGAATTTGATGCAATTTCTCATGGGACTTAACGAGTCCTATAGCAGCGTTCGTGGACAGATTCTCTTGATGGATCCGTTGCCAACAGTTCGTCAAGCATATTCTTCTATTTGCCAAGAGGAAAAGCAGCGAACCCTTGGAGCTTCCAGGAGTACACTTGATTCCACAGCCATGACAGTTCGAACCAACCAAGCTTATCGTCAAGCCAACAATCAGTCTTCCACAACATACAACCGATTAGATCGTAAAGGAGGACATCCCCATTGTTCTCACTGCAACGAGGATGGTCATATTATCGATACATGCTGGAAACTTCATGGTTATCCACCAGGCCACCGACTCTATAAGACAAACCGATCCAAGCCTCAAACATACACATCTGTAGCCAATCAAACCGAAGGTTTAAGCAGGAAAGAGACGTAATCTGCAGTATCTGGTCTTTTTGACCTCCAACTTCAACAAATTCTTGCCATCATGAGTAACAAAGGTGGGAATGAAGAATCTCCTCAAGTTAATACTGTTGCAGCTACAGGTTTTTCAAATTTACCTTTTCAGTGTTGGATTATTGATAGTGGAACAACGAATCACATAACCTCTTCTTCTTCTAGACTATTAGTTCATAATAACGGTCGTCAGTCTATGCCGTCAGTTTGTTTACCAAGTGAAGAGACTGCTTATATTGTTGACACAGGAAATTTACCCTTGAATTCTACGTATCATTTACATGATATGCTTTATATGTCAACATTCAAAGTTGATTTAATGTCTGTCAGTGGATTGCCAAGGAGTTTAAATTGTTCAGTAACTTTCTTTCCACATTGGTGTATTTTGCAGGACCTTGCTATGAAGAGGACGATTGGTTTGGGTAAACAGCGTGACGAGCTCTATTATTTGGTGGCGTTAGGAGCTTACAAGTCCCATACCTCACCACACAAACCTTACTGCAACATCGTAACTTCCTCAGATATCTGGCACCGACGTCTAAGACATGTCTCTTTATCCAAATAAGGATTCATGGCTAAACACATGTTAAATTTGACTATTGATTGTAATAATGCTTGTCATGTTTGTCCATTAGCAAAGAATAGTCATCTTCCATTTAGTGTTAGTTCTATTTCTAGTGTTAAGTCTTTTGATCTTATTCATTGTGACATTTGGGGTCCTTATAAACATCCAACTCTTTCTGGTGCTCATTATTTTCTTACTATTGTAGATGATTATTCTCGTTTCACCTGGATTTTTTTTATGCGACACAAACATGAGACTCAACATCGATTGAGACAATTTTTTTCTTTTATTTCTACTCAATTTAATTCTAAACTTAAAAATATCTGTGTTGATAACGAGGGTAAATTTTTCTCTTTTCAAAATTTTTTTCATGAACATGAAGTCATTTATCAACATTCTTGTGTCTACACTCCACAACAAAATGGGGTTGTAGAGCGTAAACACCGTCATATTCTTGAGACAACTCGAGCTCTTAAAATTCAAGCCAACCTTCCTCCAAAGTTTGAAGGAATGCGTCCTTTCTACCGTTCATATCATCAACCGTCTACCCACTTCGCTCCTCTCTTTCAAAACTCCTTTTGAGCGTCTTTTCTCCAAACCTCCTTTGTTTTCTCATCTTCGAGTTTTTGGTTGCCTGGCTTATGCCACTAATACACATGTCTCCCATAATTTCGCTCTTCGTGCTACCAAAAGTGTCTTTATTGGTTATCCTGTTGGTCAAAAAACCTATACGTTGTATAATCTCTCCAACCATCGAGTTTTCACTAGTTGGGATGTCATCTTCCACGAAAATATTTTTCCCTATGAGTCTAGTTCCGCTGCCAATCACGTCCCCTCAAATAGTTCAACCATTCCTACCTCTGACCCTTACCACATTGAATCAAAGATCCCCATAATTAATCAAAAACCACCTGTTGAGAGAGTCACCAATCCCCCAATAGAGATAGAGATACCACGGCTGCCACCAATACCATCCAATATGGAAAACCAAACTGTTGATATACAAGAATCCAATGATTCAACTTTAGTGCCTACACCAGCCGATTCCAGCCAACCCACCTCACCACCTCCACTTCGTCGCTCCGAATGCACTTCTACACCATCGATTCTACTAAGAGATTTCGTTTGCAATCAAGTCATGCTACCCATCTCTGACCAATCGTCTTCTTTGTCGACAGGTTCCATAAAAGGTACACGATATCCTCTCAATAATTATTTGTTATATCATCGTTATTCACCCACGCATCTTTCTTTTGTGGCTCAGGTCAGTCAGGTTGTTGAGCCCCAGACATATGATGAAGCCGCACCTCATCCTGAGTGGCAAGCGACAATAAGAGCTGAATTATAGGCTATCCATGACAATAATACATGGACTCTGACTCCATTACCACCTGGTAAGAAACCTATTGGATGTCGTTAGGTCTATAAAATCAAGCATCGTTCTGATGGGTTGATTGAGCGCTACACTGGCAAAAGGTTTCACACAAATGGAAGGGGTTTATTATCACTAGACTTTTTTTCCCACTGCTAAAATAGTAACTATTAAGTGATTGTTGGCTATTGCAGCTATCCACAACTGGCATCTTCATCAGCTCGATGTCAATAATACTTTTCTTCATGGTGACCTGATAGGGACACGTCGTTACAGTGTCCTTAACTATGAACATTTAAATTTGGCCTCGCAAGGGTGCAAGTCACAGAGACTAGCACAACGGCAAGCAAGGGATCGATCCACATTGAGATGGGATTCACCGATCGTCTCTAGTTCTAGTTATTATTACAACACTCCAAGCGAACTCGTGTGTTGCATGTGCGGAAAAGTGAATAATAATATAACTAAATAACTTATATAAATGATTGATGGAATGGAGATATACATGAAATGTGGTTACACTAGGGAAACGACTCAACCGTGACAATCCTCATAATTACGTTCTAGACTCACCTAATCCTCAAATGTGCAAGTATACATAGGCTCGTATCCCCTTAATTAATCTCTAATCTCTCTCGATGTCGTAGAGATAGTATCCATATATACTCGAAATCTCTCTCTAGCAATCCAGACAATATATATGAACCCATTAATCACGTGGAATACAAATCGAACCCTATACGCTAGCCTAGTGGTTCTAGCACTTTCTAGTCAAGCATAGTGAATGTTTATCTAAGCATTGTCAAATGCGTCTCTTCTCGGTACATAGCATCTAACCATGGATCAATTACAAAGTGATCAATTAAGCAAAGGCTTTAAGCACTCAAAACATCCATATAACAACACAAGCACAAAAGAAATGTCGGTGGTCATTACTTCTAGGTCAAAGATTTGGTTTAGTCAACTCCCTAGGATGGTTAAACATGGGAAACAAGTTTACCTAACAACTACATGTAACAATGTGATTGTTATATCATTAAGAACATTCAATTTAGGTTAAAGATTCATCCTCTTAATTAAGGAATTTTTTCACAATCAATTCATCACCCAATCATGTCACATGGATGGATAATTGTGTCTTAATACAAAGACCCATTAAGAACAAGGATATGAACTAAGGTCAATTTAACAACTAAAAGCTTGAACTGAAACCTTTTCTACTCTTTGGGGCTAAAATCCCTATTACTCAAATTACTCAATACATGGAATTTCAAGTCATCCATCAATCAATCAACAATCATGGGTATCTAATTTCTACTCTAAATTACAACTACTCCTAAACCCAATCATGGACACATATTGATTTCTAATAATTCATACACATACATATCATATTAAGAGTATAACAACACATATATCAAAGAGCAAAACAAAAATCAAATGAATTTAAGTACAATCAATACAATTATTACACAAGTGTAGGTTTACAATATCCCCAAATTGGTTGAATATAAAAAAAACAAGAAATACAAAGAAATGAGTAAATAAGAGCAAACCCTTGAAGACAAGCCCTCCAAAGATGCTCATAGCCTTCCTAGCTCGAATTTGACTCATAATTCCTTTGTAATCTACTCTAAGATGGATGGAGGAAGTGTATAGTGGTGAGGTGGAGATGTATGGTGAGCTCCCATGGAGGAAAAACCTCCATGGGAGCAAGAGGCGAAAGAAAATGGAAGAAGAAGAGAAGAGGCGTGAGAAGGGGAAAAGAGGGGAAGAGAGGTGAAGAGAGCTCCCCAAAATGAGGAGAAAAGGGAGTATTTATAGTGTGGGAGGTTAGGGCAAGAGTTTTGGGTGAAAAGACAAGAGTACCCCTCTGAAAATGGCCGAAAAATACAGTGCTGCCCAGTGGTGCGGTTCGATGTGCTGTTCACTTTGACGCCGCGTACCGCACATCAGTTTGATTTTGGTTGCTGGAATCTTACGCAGTACGTGATGCGGTTCGCGCTTTCTTCTGGCGCGGTTGTGTACCTCACTTCTCTGCGCACCATTACAAAAACAGTCATAACTCTCTGTAGAAACCTCAGAATCATGATCTGTTAAGTGCGTTGGAAAGAAGACCTCCGAGGATTTCCAAAAGTTGGTTATGGGCGATGTAGTTTGATTGGAGAAGAGAGATATGACCTTTCGAAGTAGGGGTGTCTACACAAGCTATTCCAAATTCTGTCATTTAACCTCCAGAACTCTTCAATTAAGCTCAAATACCTTCTATAGGGAACATGTACCTACATAAGGCTCACAAACACATCAAATACCAAAATATACTCGAAAAAAAGAATAAAAGCTAGGTAGTGGGGACTTCAAATATGTATATAAATCGTTCCGATCATGACCTTCAAGAAAAAGTCTTTATGTCTCTTCCTCCTGGTCTTCGGCGTCAAGGGGAGAATACAGTGTGTCGCCTAAACAAATCCTTGAATGGTCTCAAGCAAGCTTCCTGTAAATGGTTTGAAAAATTCTCAGATGCTATCCAAGCAACTGGTTATGTCCAATCTAAAGCTGACTACTCATTGTTCACGCGACAATAAAGCAATTCTTCCACCTTCTTTTGATATATGTGGACGACATATTGATTATTGGTAATGATCCTCAAGCTATTTATGCCCTCAAATCGTTCCTTCATAATCGTTTTCGTATCAAAAATATTGGAAACTTGAGATTTTTTCTTAGCATTGAGGTTTCACGTTCTCAAAAGGGCATATACATTTCTCAGCGTAAATATGCATTGGAGATTATTAAAGATGCAGGTTTATTTGGGGCAACACCTGTGGAATTTCCTTTGGAGAAAGGTCTGAAAGTTTCTGAAAATGTATAACTTATTCGATGCATATTCTTAGCAGGTTCATGCATGAATCGCGGAAGCTTCACATGGAAGCTGCTATTCAAATTCTTCACTACCAGAAGAGCATGCTAGGTCAGGGTATTTTATTCTCTCCATATGATGATCTAACCTTGCATGCGTATTGTGACTCAGATTGGGCGGATTGTCCAGTCACTCGAAGATCCACTACAAGCTATTGCTTTTTTTCTTGGATCTTCACTGATATCTTGGAGATCAAAAAGATAGAAAACTGTCTCTCTTTCATCAGCAGAAGTCGAATATAGGGCCATGGCGGGTGCATGTTGTGAGTTATCATGTCTAAGATATCTTCTTAAGGACTTGGGTATAGTTCGTTGATCGGAACTATTTATATACCTATTTGAGATCCCTATTACCTAGCTTTAGTTCTTGTTTTCAAGCATATTTGGTATTTTATATGTTTGTGAGCCTTGTGTAGGTACATATTCCATATGGAAGGTGGTTGAGCTTAATTGATGAGTTTTTGAGGTTAGAAGAGTTGAAATTGGAGTGGCTAGTGCAGAACAACCAACTTTGGAAAGTCATATCTCCCTCCTACGATTGAACTACATTTCTCATAACCACTTTTCGAAAAGCCCCGGAAGTCTAATTTCCAACGCACTTTAAAGATTATAATTCCGAGATTTCTGGAGGAAGTTATGATCGTTTTTGTAACGGTGCTTAGAGAAGTGCAGTACGCAACCGTGTGAGACCAAGTTGTGTACCGCGTTTCATACCGTACTTTTGGGCAGAAAGCTCCAAAAACTGATGTGCGGTACGCCTGTTGATGTGTACCACATCACGTACCGCATTTTGACATAGAATTGCGTTTTCAGCTATTTTCAGATGGGTATTCTTGTCTTTTCACCCCAAAGTCATGCCCTAACCCCCCACACTATAAATACCTCATTTTCTCCTCATTCTAAGACTCTCTTCCCCTATTTTCCCCTTTCACACTTCTTCTCTTCTCTCTTCCATTTTCTTCATTTTTTACATCTCTTCTCCACAAATAAGGAGAGTTTAACTCCATGGGAGCTCACCATACACCTCCACCCCACCATTTTACATTTCCTCCATCCATCTTAGAGTAGATTACAAAAGAAATAGGAGTCAAAACGAGCTAGGAAGAATTTGAGCATCTTTTGAGGGTTTGTCTTCAAGGGTTTGTTTCTTTTTACTCATTTCTTTGTATTTCTTATTTTCTTTGATGTATTCCACCTATTTGGGGATATTGTAAACCTACACTTGTGTAATAAATATATTGATTGTTCTTAAATTCATTTGGGTTTTGTTTTGTTTTGCTTTTTGATATATGTGTTTTTATGCTCTTAATATGATGTGTATGTGTATGAATTGTTAGAAATCAATATGTGTCAATGACTGGGTTTAGGAGTAGTTGTAATTTAGAGTAGAAATTAGATACCCATGATTGTTGATTGATTGATGGATGACTTAAAATTCCATATATTGAGTAATTTGAGTAATAGGGATTTTAACCCTAAAAAGTAGAAAAGGTTTTAGTTTAGGCTTTTAGTTGCTAAATTGACCTTGGTTCAAATCTTTGTTCTTAAAGGGTCTTTTTATTAAGACACGATTATCCACCCACGTGATAGAATTAGGTGATGAATTGATTGTGGATAAATTCCCTAATCAAGAGGATGAACCTTTAACCTAAATTGAATGTTTTTAATGACATAACAATCACATTGTTGCATGTAGTTGTTAGGTAAACTTGTTTCCCATGTTTAGCCATTCTAGGGAGTTGACTAAACCGAATCTTTGACCTAGAAGTAAAGACCACCGACATTTCTTTTATGCTTGTGTAGTTATATGAATGTTTTGAATGCTTAAAGCTTTTGCTTAATTGATCACTTTGTAATTGATCCATGGTTAGATACTATGTATCGAGAGGAGATGCGTTTGACAATGCTTAGATAAACATTCACTATGCTTGGATAAACATTCACTATACTTGACTAGAAAGTGCTAGAACCATTAGGCTAGCGTATATGGTTCGATTTGTATTCCACGTGCTTAATGAGTTCATATATATTATCCGGATTGCTCGAGAGAGATTTCAGGTATATATGGATACTATCTCTAAGACATCGAGAGAGATTATAGATTAATTAAGGGGATACGAGCCTATGATATACTTGCACATTTGAGGATTATGTGAGTCTATAACGTAATTATGAGGATTGTCACGATTGAGTTGTTTCCCTAGTGTAACCAAATTTTATGCATATCTCAATTCCATTTATCATTGTATATATTATTTATATAAGTTATTTAGTTATATTATTATTCACTTTTCTGCACACGCAACACACGAGTCTGCTTGGCGTGTTATAATAATAGTTAGAACTAGAGATGACCGGTGAATTTCATCTCCTTGTGGATCGATCCCTTGATTGCCGTTGTGCTAGTCTTTATGATTTGTGTCTTTACAAGACTGAACTTAAATGTTCATATTTGACGACACTGCAACGACGTGTCTCGTCAAATTTACGCCGTCAAATATGAACATTTAAGTTCGGCCTTGGGAAAATAAAGTTTTATTCCCATGGTTCACAATTTAGGAGTTCTCGATATTCACTTTCCAACTTGAGGGGAAACATTAGGAAAGTTGACTTTTTTGTGTTGGTTTAGGAATATTATTATTAGAGATTAGTTTTCTCTTTGTAACAGATTTATATTCCTATTTTGTATAGTAGTAGTCTTATAGCATAATGATTCTTCTTGTATAAATCATACTGTATTGATTCAATAATAATCATTTAATTACAATTCAAACTTTACAAGATTGAATATAGTTCATTCATATAAATGAATATATGAATATATAAGATAAAACTGAACAATTCTATTTAAATGTAATTTATTTTTTTAAACCAATGTGACTGTAATTTTTACCGTTCTTTTTTTTTTCCCTACTATATCACTCGAGAATAATAATGAAATTTTAAAAAGTTTATAATTTAAGGGTATAAATATCTTTACTTTACTGTATATATTGTTTTCTCACTTTTCTTTAATTTTTTTTTTTTACGGTATCTACTGACTTTTCTTACTTTTCTTCCCTTCCAAATGAAGAAACACAATAGGAAAAAAAAAAAATTATATAAAAAAGGTTGTCTTATGTAAGAGTCGGTCTGGGGTATTAGATAATTACAAGTTCAAACATCCGAGCCCTACAAAATAATAATATAGTCAAGTTGAACTTGTTGGAAATAAAAAAATAAATTCCCATTTCGTCTATCTGTCAGTTGGAAATTTTCCTCCAGGTCAAAATCATGACCTCAAACTTGTGTTTGATGCATTCCTCTACTTTATCCAAAACCCTAGAAACTCATTAGAAATTTACCTATATATATATATATATATATATATATATATATATATATATATATATATATATATATATATATACATATACATATAGCGAGTCTCTCATAAGAGATTTATTATTTTAATTTCGGTAAGGGTCTTGATAAAATTATATCAATTTTTATAAATTTTGATCTGAATTTTTGTAAGGATGATAAGTTCAATGGAATGTATATATGAATAAAATTTGAAATAATTTCAAATACTAAAACTATTTGTTCCGATTTTTTTTTTAAAATAAAGATATCAGAAAAATGGACAAAATATAAAAAAAACTCAAGAAAAATTTTATTCGTATGTAGATTTCAATGAACTTATAATTCACAACAAAATTTAAATCAAAATTCATAAAAATCAATATGATTTCATCCAGATTTTTACAGAAATTAAAATAAGGGATCTCTTATGAGACACTCAATATATATATATAGTGGTTTTCCTATCAGTGTACAATAATATAACTTACATAAGTGCATTGTATGTAGACCATTGATTATGAAAAAGTTTTGATAAGTTCATACACTTTGAATCAAAATTTCTCCTATCGGGAAAAGATTAGGATATGGATTAAAACCTTCACATCTTGAGAGATAGCTACTCCTACTTTTAAGAGATGGCTCCCCACACTTTAAGATTTTATAACCAAATATGGGATAAATATTTATAATTATCAAGATTTGAACCTTGGTGGTAGAACTTCCACTTAAACACTCCAACCACCGCAAGGGGCCACTGGTTGAAATTTACTAATTTATTAAATGCATCTTTAAATAAGATTGAAATCTCTCTTGGCTCTTGGGTCGAATATGTGAACATGCAAACTGATAATGTTTTTAATTCTTCCTCTTCTTTATGACTTCCTATAGTCATTATTAATGGCGAGGATTAAAAGTCTTCTGTATATATACTCCGATCGGGTGAATCTAATAATTATTATTTATCGTTCGGATTAAATTATATATATATATATATATATATATATATATGTATTAAATTATAAAGTTATTTATCGTTCGGATTAAATTATATATTTATATATATATATATTAGAAACGGTGAGATATGTCATATTATTGTGTGTTATAATGATATCACCGTTTTAATAACTTAAATTTAAAATGCAATTATTATGGTATACTATCCAAATTACCCTTAATTAATCTATTTTTATTCTCATTGTGCTTCTATCTACACTTTGAAAACGATAACTCCTTTCTCTCCAAAATAGTTGTCTGAAAATCGATCTACAACTCATCTCTTTCCAAAAAACCCGTTTCTCTCCAGATTCTGTTAAAAAAAAACATATGTTTGTGATCTTCTTTTATACATTGTCATATATTTATGTATGGTTTAACAATATATCCATTCGTTATGATTTGTTGTCCCAATCTTTGTATGAACATGTATGAACATTTAGTTTCCAGATTCTGTTCGAGACTTTTTTAAAATACTTCGAGCCTTTTTTATTAGTATCCAAACTATTTTGATATGATTCTGAGTTTTTTTATACTCTTTCGAGTTTTTTTGATTTGTCTCCGAGTTTTTTTTAACTTTTTTTAACTTGGTAAAAAAACTCGAACAAAGTAAAAAAAAGCTCAGGCACTAATCAAGTTTTTTTACCAAATGCCCGAGCTTTTTTTTAACTTGACAAAAATGTTCGAATCAAGTAAAAAAAAGCTCGGGCACTTGGCAAAAAAGCTCGAACACTTGGTAAAAAAGCTCGAATAGAGCTTTTTTACCAAGTGCCCGAGCTTTTTTTAATGGGTTCGAGCTTTTTTGCCAAGTGCCCGAGCTTTTTTTTACTTGATTCGAGCCTTTTTGCCAAGTTAAAAAAAAAGCTCGGGCACTTGGTAAAAAAGCTCGAACCCAGTAAAAAAAGCCCGGGCACTTGGTAAAAAAACTCGAAACCTTACCTGAGTTTTTTTTCGAGTTTTTTTGGTAAGGGTTCGAGTTTTTTTACCAAGTGTCCGAATTTTTTTTTTTAAACTTAGAAAAACGTCTCGAATCAAGTAAAAAAAAAGCTCGGACACTTGACAAAAAAACTCGAACCCTTACCAAAAAAGCTCGAGACTTTTACTGGGTTCAAGACTTTTACTAAAGGCTCTACCCCCGAATGCGTCTGCGTAGCGTCACTCCGTCGCTGTTCGAGTGATTGTCTGAGTTTCAACGAGATTTTCTCTCTACTTCAAACTATAACTGTAAAATGAATGAAAAAAAATATGATGTGGAACAACTATTGATGGTATTTTTGTCCATTCACCATAATATGTGCATTTTAAACATAAGTTATTAATGCAGTGACAGTATTGAAATGCTACCTCCAAAAAGTGCTATTTATTTTTTGATATATATATATGGTTTTTTTATATGTACTATCATTATAAAGTTTGCTACTTAGCTAAGATTTATCTAATTTAATTTAGTCCGTATATTATAATTCTTAATTAATGACTCACAAACTTTCTTACTAAATTTATTAAATTCAGTGTGTACCGAGGAAAAAAAACTTTTGTAATTTTCATCCTCAATGCACATTAATATAATAAAATCATTACATGCGAAACATTGATTAAGAATAAAATACCTTTTATATAATTCTTGATGAAAGTATTTGTATTTTGTTTTTTTTTTTTAATAATAAAATGACACCAACTCAATGAACTAATCAAGAATATGAAATACATTATAAACTTTATATATAAACAATTATTTAAATTTATAGTTCACAACAAATTATTTAAACTTATAAATGACTTAATTCTATAACGATAGAAGCCATAATATAATGTGCATTTTTACAATTTACTTTGAACAATAAAATATTTATATTTCACTTCCTTTAGACAAAAATATCATATATATATAATATTATCAAACCTTAAGGATCTGTTGTGCATTAACCACCCTTTGTATACATCCACTGATTTACCCATGCTCCCGATGTACAATTAATAATCTATCTATTAAACTTTTAATTTTTTATTTATATTTGATAAGATTTTATTAGATAGATATATCATATATACGACGAGATGAGGCTGATTGGTAAAACCTCTCGAACCTGTATTATAAAGTTGTGAGTTTAAAAAACCTTAATTTATCTAATAGTGTAATGCTAAAAAAATAAAAAAAAAGATATATCGTATATATATATACATACAGTATAACTCTAAGGTATAAAAGTTCTACGGGTGCATCCGATAAATGGAAGCTAGCGCAGTAATGCTCCTCTTTTGTATATACGGATTACGCGTTAGGCAGCCTTGATCATTTCCCCACTGTAATTAAGACCACTAGAATAACGAACCCGGCCTCAACAAATCACATTAACTTGCCTAAACTTGGTAGGCATAGAGACTAGCTAAAGCGCAGTAATGCTCCTCTTTTGTATATACGGATTACGCGTTAGGCAGCCTTGATCATTTCCCCACTGTAATTAAGACCACTAGAATAACGAACCCGGCCTCAACAAATCACATTAACTTGCCTAAACTTGGTAGGCATAGAGACTAGCTATTAACTTGGTAGTATATAGTATATACTATACTCTTCCTTTAATTTACAGCCTTAAAAAAAAAAACATTCAAATCTCGTCAGAATAAAGTGAACCGATATATGAGAAAATGGAGGAATTTTTTTTCTACATATATGCTATCTTTTTTCACACCTTATAAAGCACTGCTTGTGAGTTACAACAAACACAAACTTGTACGCACATATATATAAATAAAGAACACAGTAGTCTTTGTCAATCAATCAATATCGGACCCCGACCCCCTTTAGGGACTAGGAAGTTGCTATGAAATTTCCTACCACCGAATTTTCTTTCGTACGTTACCTGCAGCATGAGTCATGATCTCATTACCTTCCTATGAGAAATTTCATAGCAAGGTCCTTGTTCAAAATTATTAAATATTTTTGGTTTCTAGCTGTCTATAAATTAGATGTTGCATGTTATTGATACAAGTGTGTATCAATAACATGGCATTTGATGTTAGTGTTTCAAAGCTATCTAAATGGTTCCTTAACAAGAGTCTTTGGTTAAGTACTGTTCATCGTCGGCGTCGTCCCAAATCAAAGTCTAGCTCAACAGAAACTTCTTCTAGTAATTCCATGTCTCCATGCACAACCCCGACAGAGATCATGAGCTCGAAAGAAGACGAGCTCAAAGAAGTGTTTCGTCATTTCGATGGCGATGGAGATGGGAAAATTTCGGCTATTGAACTTAGGTCATATTTTGGTTCCATTGGAGAGTACATGTCACACGAAGAGGCTCAAGGAGTCATTGATGATCTCGATAGCGATGGTGACAAGTTGTTGGATTTTCAGGACTTCATGAAATTGATGAGGAAGCCGAACGAAGAAGGCGATGATGATCTTAAGATGGCGTTTGAGATGTTTGAATTGGAGAAGAAAGGTTGCATAACTCCAAAAGGATTGCAAAAAATGTTGAATCGTTTAGGAGATACAAAATCTTATGATGAATGTGTTGCCATGATTCAGGTCTACGACGTTGATGGCAATGGAGTCCTTGATTTTCAGGAATTCCACCAAATGATGGCTTAAATTTTGCTAATTAATCATAATATTAATCTGTAATTATTAAGAAAAATTATTGCTCGAGTACAATTATATATATATATATATTTCCTTGCCAATCTATTGTTATTACAAAAAGAGTGATGAACAAACCCGACCAGAATACAATAATTACTAGCCGGGTACTTCGCAATGTTTTGAATGTAAATAGAATTGAACTTGAGTAATTGTGTGAGATTCTATATTTTTTTATATTTCACCGTTCAGGATCTCAATTCTAAAATGTTGTAGAATTAAATCTCACGCTTCCATAATGTTGTGTAATATGTTTATAACGTTGTAAAATTGCATCTCATATGAAAAAGCATGTGGAATCCAACACCTAGCTTATATATTGTTTAAAGTTAATTTGTATCAAATTAATAACTTTATTATAACTATACAATAATATATATGGAAGAATAATTTCTTTTTCTTTGATTTTAATTGTTTATAACCAGCCAGTAGTGTTATTGGCTTGCGAAAAGAGGTAGCATATATTCATGTTTGAAGAAGAAGAAGAAGAAGAAGAAGAAGAAGGTGATGATGCCATCTGTGGAAAATTAGTACTTAAAGCAGAAGGAAAGTTGTGAGGATCTTGTGGAAAGTAAGGTAAAGAATTAAAGAACCAATTATACTTATAATAACATTAGCTTCAAAGGCAAGAGATGTTTGTGTGTGTGTGTGTGTGTGTGTGTGGTGATATGATGATGATCACGAAATGGAGAGTAACATCACAAACAACCCATGACGAATTTAACCATACATTTGAACATTAATGTAGCCCATGACCATATTGAATGGGACATCTAACAAGCTTTGAATATACTTTATGATATTCGATATATATATCTTCAGTTTTTATAGGTTAAGATTGTTTAAATTTATAATTTCGACCTAAGCTTTTACAGATTTTAAGACACATCAATGAAACTAATAATTGGCAATGAAATTTTATTTATTTTAATTCATTATTTTGTCGACCATCAATCACAAATTTTGAAAAAAGTAGGCAAAGTTTAGATGAGATGAGAATTTCTCAACGATTTTTTAGAATTAAATTAGTTATAATTTGTTGACTATAAGTTTTCTCTGTGTGCTTTGAAAAATACTAGAGCTATTTACTGTGGGAGTGTGGGATTCGACTGATGCATTATGCATAGAAAGAGATTGAGCCAATACCAAAATTAGACTTTGAATTAATATATTTTATTCTTATCACCGTTATAGGTTATGTAAATGAAAGCTAATTAATTCAAAATGCGAAAATTTAACTTCTATGGTATATTTGTAAGATTATTATTCATACTTCGCAAATGGGCAATAATTCGAAATTGGCACATTATGAATAAACACCTTTGGATTACCATTAAGCCACAATTAGCTATGACATAAAAGTTTATATATTAAACCGATAAATATGGAGAGGAAATAGGACTAAATTACACTCTTTAAAGATAGTTTTGTGAGGTTAACGCTAAGTTAATATAATGTACTATAATAATATACTACAATGATTTACTGATTTTATTATTTTATAAGATTGATCATTTATGCAAACATCAAAATATTAATGAAATCACAACAAAAATAACATAAACCTATAGATTACTGTTCCACAAATTATTTTATCCTTTTATATCCTCTAATTTCTTCATATATATATTGATAATATCTATTAATTGTGACTTAATGGGTAGCGATGATATAAAAACTTAAATATTAAACCGAAAAATATGGAGAAGAAATAGGACAAAATAACACTCTTTAAAGATAGTTTTGTGGGGTTAACACTAAGTCAATGTAATACGTACATGTGAAATAATAATAATATACTATAGTGATTTACTGATTTTATTATTTTATAAGATTGATCATTTATGCAAGAATGAAAATATTAATGAAATCACAACAAAAATAACATAAATCCATAGATTACTTTTCCACGAATTATTTTATCCTTTTATACCCTTTAATTTCATTATATATATATAAATATAAATATCGATAATATCTATTAATTCGATATCATATATTTTTTAATTTTTTTATATTATTAATAGAATTTGAATCGCTGCAATCATTTATTCAAGTCCGAGTTGGATCTACCAGCTCAGATAATGGCTTTAATTTCCTCAAATAAGTGATGGTAATAGGCTATGTAGAAACTATCCCATCATATAAGACATTCACATCGTGGCCAAATTTTAGTGGGCCAGGCTTTGATTGTCGCTCAAGCATCGTTAATAAAATAAGTCCAGATTCTAAAATTATAAAATGGATATGTGACCCAACGACTGATGGCCCAAATTAAACAGCTTTTTCATTTCACTTTGTCTTTTTTCTTTTAATATCTTCTCGTGAAAGAAAATTTACTTGGATGTTTCTCTTTGTATGAGAAACAACAAACCAAATGACCCACTTCCCAAACCGGGAGGATCCAATAAATTACCGGAGCCTCGGAGCTCAACCATTGGGCCGGCGTTTGATCCAAGGGCTGCAAGCGTGCCACGTGGAAATGACATCTGGGTACCGAGACTTTTTGTTCATGGATCTTGACTCAAAAAGACACCCGATGATGCAAAAATTATTAGTCATTAACAAAGATGCGATAGAAATAGAAGGAAACAAAAAAAAAATTGTTTAAAATCCAAAGAAGCAGAATTCTTGGCAAATGGGATTCATGGAGTTGGCTCAAAGTGTTGTATATACAGAGCAGGCTTCTAGTGTTAGTAGTGCTCGAACCATCTTTCAATGGGGTGGCACCATTTCTGCTTTGTGAGTCTATTTATAGCTTCTGCTATACTTTTATGAGTCATGAATAATTAATTCATTAATTGTGTTGTTTTTTGGTGCTAATCTTTGTCTGCTTATCTGGGAATATGTTATTATGGTATTCTTTTTTGTGTATCTGTTTGACATGGATAGAATTGGGTAAGAATATGAGCTGATGTTACTCGTTTCAAATAAATTTCATCAGAAATATCATAAATTGATGCTGCTTTTGAACTGATCCATCCATGGTTTTTGATTATGACATGATTGAGTTGTACAATTAAAATTTTGAATCTACTTACCCATTTAACAGTACATTGACATGGTGTTGTGTGTGTGCTCAAGTGTCCATGCAATTCATATGAGCTGATGTTGATTATGAATTGATTCTGCTTTTGAACTGATCCATCCATGAATCAAATGAAACACTTTTTAATTGGGATTATGACATGATTGAGTTGGACATTTGAATCTATACTTTCCAGTACATGGTGTACTTGTTATTGAGTAGAAAACTTGTAATAATTTACATTGATTGACATGGTTCTTGTCTTGTGTACTCAAGTTTGCATATTGTGTTCTTCAGATTTTTGTTACTCCTGAACAGAACAGGAAGGAGATCACACATACAAACTACACTTCTAGTGTTGTATCTTTTTACATCTTTCCCAACTGTGCTGTTCAAAATCTTAAGGTGCTTTGTCCTCGTTGTTGGCTTTACAAATTACAACTAAGTTAAATTAGATGTATATGCTATTTGCATTTACTAAAAACAAGTGTTCATCTAATGATGCAGAGGCCAATTCGGTCGTTGGGTTGCATTTCTTGCAGTTGGAGCAAACCTTTTCTTTCCACGAACCATTCCAGGTTAGGAATTTTTATTAATCACAACCAGTCATTACTACATTGATTTAATGCCTATTTGTCTAATCGCGTTGAGGTTTCAAAACGTTTGTCCTGATGGGTAGTTACATGTCTTTGCTTATATGATGCATGCACACAGCTTCTCGTTTTATACTGTTTGTCATCACACCAGAATGGCTGGCTAATGGGTTGCGCGATGACATTGTTGGTGGCTTCTTTTGTCTCATAATTGGAGTTTTACTAGTCATAGCAGAGATCCGACTAATCATAACAGAGAGCGAAGCATCTAGAGGATCTAGGAATTGGGAATGTACTTTCTGTCATTGTTTTGGTTATTGTTTTGGTATAGCTTTCTTGCTCTTCTTTACAATATTGTATCTATGGAAAGGAATTTGATAGATAATGAGATCCCCACTTGGATTGATGACGTGAATCCCTTTTCAGATTCGAACTCACTTTGGAATATATAATGAAAATTGATTTTCTTTGATCAGTTTCCTTTGCTAACCCTCAAAGTATTGTTCGCGGTTTGCCTTCCTTGCCACATTCAACCTCATGATTTTGTTCTTCTTAATGTCTCATGTGTTAAGTTTAGCCTTACAACATGCATTAGTATATAAATACTGTTTTGTAACTAATTGATAATATTCAATTGATGTACTGAGTAGAGAATTGTTCGCCTCCATTGAAGAGCTTTGAAGCTCAATGGTTTTGAGTTTCTTGTTTCAGTAATTTCACTTCATGGTTGTCAATCTTTCATTTTCCTTGTCAATGATATTTTTGTTCATTGACTTGTCATACTTCATTATTGTCCTTCAAAATTAAAGCTTGTTAAATAATTTGGTTTCTGATGCCTATAAATTAAAAGATGTTGCATGTTATTGACACACTTGTATCAATAACATGGGAATTGATGATAAATCCAACATTATGGCAACACTTCTGGAAGGAGAAATTATTGCTACTTGGTAAACGATTTTTAAGTTTTCTGATTTCTCTTATTGCAGTGTTCCACAAAATTATTGATTTATGATTTTGAAATAAACAGAAAATGCCATTGAAAGGACCTCTAATTTGTTGAATGTTGAACATGTGATGATCAAGATATATCCAAAAATGTTTTCCGGGTAAGGAGACATGTTTCATGGTTGTTGTAGTCTTTAAAATGCTTAGAAATGAAATAAGGGTTCTTAACTAAAGCATACCAAGATTTACAAATGCATTTGAATCGTATAAAAGATTTAACAGGTAACCTTGATATAATTTCAATAATCACATCTTTATGAAATACATTGTTGCTTCTTGTTTCCATACTTCTCTCCTGCCATAACGATTTAGAAGATAATGTCAAATTAACCACAATTATATACGCATAACAATATATTTAAGTAATTTTGAAGGGAATTACAGGATTAAAATCAAGAAATCTACAAAAATGGGTTTTTAGGTGTGTCTGTTTTGTCCAAGATAGGGGTCCTTCTCGAACAAAGTTAGATGATAAAGCTATTCGATGTGCCTTTATGGGATATGCTTCTTAGTCTATGGGGTATTGATGTTATGCTTCCTCTAGACGTATGTTTCACTCTATTGATGTAACCTTTGTGAGGATACTCCTTTCTTTACTGGACTTGATACGAGTAAGGTTGACCATTTTCCTGATGAGACTATCTATTGCCCATTCCTATTGTTTCTTTTGATGTTGTTACTCCTACTGTTAGAGGTTCTAGCTCTTTGTCCCTTTTTACAGGTGCTCATACTCTTATCGTTAGAGGTCCTAGCTCTTTGCCCTCTGTTGTAAGTGCCCCTGTTCTTCAGTATAGTCGTCGTCCTCGGCTTCCTCTGCCTGAATCCTTTCTGAATGAAGGTATTGTCCCTACTTCATCTCCCTCACCCACTATATCCTCTCCTCGGTGGAACCCTATTCGAGACCGGCATCCCCCTAACCGTATTACTTTATCCTATAACACTAACCGTCCTATTGAAAATCATATTTCATACAGTGATGTGTCTAGTTCCTTTCAAGGGTTTCTTAGGCAAATTGACTCTACTCGGTTCCAAGGTCTGTTGGAGAGGCATTGTTGAGTTCTGAATGGATTGCTGCTATGCAGAATGAGATGGGGGCATTACAAACTAATCATACTTGGGATTTGGTTGCTCTCTCTAAAGGGGAGAAAACAGTGGGGTGCCGATGGGTGCTTAATGTCAAATATAATACCGATGGAACTGTCAAACGATATAAGCCTGCTTGGTTGCTAAAGGCTTTACAAAGGTTTCTAGGAAGGATTTCACATCCACGTTTGCTCATGTGGCTAAGCTTACTACTATTCAACTGTTTATCTCTCTCATTGCTTCACATTCTTAGCCCTTGCATTAGATGGATGTCAAGAATGCCTTTTTGAATGGTGATTTGGATGGAGTTAATTATATTGACCCTCCTCTAGGATTTCAGGTTGATGGGGAGTATGCATGAAAGGTTTGTTGTTTGAGGAAGTCGTTGTATGGTTTGGAACAGTCTCCTAGAGCTTGGTTTGCTCGGTCTAGTGATGTTGTCCTCGGTTTGGGTTTTCTGAGATGTCATTTTGATCATACTTGCTTTGTTAGGCGTAATTCCAAAGGGCAGTGTGTGTTATTATCTGTCAACGTTGACGATATTATTTTGACTGGCGATGATAACTTAGAGATTGCCCAAGTGAAGAAAGATCTTAGCTCTATTTACAACATCAAAGATTTGGGAGGTTTGAAGTATTTTTTGGGAATAGAGGTTGCTCGTTCTAGATTTGGTATTGCTCTCTCCCAACGGAAATATACTTTAGATCTTCTGAGTGATACTGGGATGACAGGGTGTAGGCCTGCTTCCGCTCCGATGGATCTGAATATGAAGTTGTCAGTCGAGTCTAGTGATTTTCTGCCTGATCCATTTGTTTATCAGAGGTTGGTTGTGAGACTCATCTACCTAACCAATACTAGACCTGATTTGGCCTTCGCTATTAGCTTGGCGAGTCAGTTTATGCATGCTCCCCGTACCTCTCATATGGATGCAGTCTATCACATTCTAAGATACTTGAAGTCTTGTCCGGGTCTTGGTCTCTTTTATGACTCGAACAATACTCTTGATATCTCATGTTTTACCGATGCTGACTATGCTGGATCTAAAACTGATAGAAGATTTACCTTTGAATTCTGCTCATTTTATGGGAACCATATTCTATCTTGGAAAAGTAAGAAACAGTGTGTGGTATCCCGATCTTCAGTAGAGGCTGAGTATATAGCTATGGCTCAGGGAACATGTGAGATCATATGGCTTCGATCCATTCTCAGAGAGCTTGGCTTTCTTGCTTATTTGCCTTCGACTTTGTTCTGTGACAACAAGTCGGCTATCATGCTAGCTTCTGATTCTGTTTTGCATGAGATGACCAAGCATATTGAGGTTGATGTTCACTTCATTCGGGAGAAAGTTAAATCCGGAGTTGTTTTTCCCAAGTTTGTGCCATCATCTGAACAGGCAGTTGATGCTCTTACGAAATCTGTGGGGCCACTCTTCTCAGGTCTACTATTCACAATCTAAGCATGATCAATATCTTTGCTTTAGCTTGAGGGGGAGTGTTGGATTGTATTTTTGTATATTGTATATTATATAGTGTTAGTTTATTAGTTAGGGATATTATTGTCCTTTCTCTTTGTATATGTCTCATGTTGAGAAGAAATAATTCAATACAACAATGACAATATTTTTCTCCCTAAATCGTATTTGCTGAAGAGAGGATTTCTTTAATGTGTGTGTGAGAGAGAGGATTTCTTTAATGAGAGAGAGATAGAGGATTCTTAATGAAAGAGAGAAGAGAGAGAGGGAGAGGTCGTTAATGGGCGGGAAGGGGAGGGGTTTCTTCAACGATATCTTGCTAAGGCTTGTTATTTGAATACTCCCAAAGATCAATTTAAGTGCACCTCCTACCAGAACACATGTAGCGGCCTAAATCCATGTTTTGTTCGAGCCTTTATTAATTGGACCAAGAGTTGTAGGGTATGGACCATATATCTCTCTTCAATATATAATACTGTTCTTCATCTTCATCTTTCAATTCCAGTTATGCCAATGAGTCCTTACAAGGGAAAGCTTAATAAAAATAGACCACTTATATATATATATAATTTATAAAATAATAATATTAAAAGTGAATTAACAACGAAAATTAAGATATTTTGGTTCACACTTCGTATCAATAAAATTTTGATTTATAATACAAAAATATATACATTTGATTTTTTTTTTAAATATTTAATATTTATTTCCTTTCATTTCATTAAAAATATTATACACGTGAACATGTTTTTATTGAGTGTAAATGTTATATGTAATAATATTTTAAAGAACGGATGTAATAGCTAATCTTGTCAACTTTGAATAGACTCTTACGAAAGTTGCATTTAGAGACGTGCTCTTAGCGGTTGATATCCACAAGCCTGGATATACCCGATGATCGGATGAAAACCACTTTATGAGTAGCATGTTCCATACACAAACACAATTACACATACAGTTATCATTCATGTAGTGATTAGTTATATATATTGGGCAATTTTTGATTCTTTCCTTCTCTGTTTTTGCTGAATCCCAGGTGCTGCGGCGGGTTCTGGCGCTAGCTTTGGGCTGCATCTGTGAGTATATTATATATACTACTCTCAGCTTCATATTTTTTTATTGTACTAGTTTAAAGAATCTTGCAATGAATCCAGAGTAAATTTTGTTCAGGTTTTTGAATGAACTCTAGGAGCAGCTCCTTGTTATGGAACTTAGTCTATGCCCTTGCTTTAATTTATATGTTTCCTAACTTACAGTTCATATACTGAACTCTCTCTCCTGTCTCTCTGTCATTGCAGAAGTCAACAAGGCCAAAAACTAGAACTGCGAGACGCTAACCGCATTGGCTTCAGGTCTTGATATTTGGATGACACATCATCTTGTTCAAATGGTTGCTTGCTTCTAAAGGGATCCACAGAATGACAAAGCGTCTTTGCTCTCGACATAATCTTTGTAGTGGCTTTGCTTTGGTCCTTTGGAGTTTAAAGGATCTCCAGTGATTTTTGGTTCGAGTCCGAGAAGATCAGTTTCTGCAGCATCATGACATCTCAGATCCCGCGATTTCTTTGTATCTTCTGATGTTGCTGACTGTGAGAATTATGTTTGCTATAATGTTATACAATACATTTTAGTTAGGACTTTGCAGATTGACTATCATAAACAAAAAAATTGTAGTTGGGTTGTCAACGAATCATAGCAAAATAAACTCTTTTAGGTAGTTTCCCTATGTGGATTTCATTCGATTGTATTTCGAATTTCACTCTGATTGGACTGATGATTTTCATCGTACAAAAGATCATACAGAACATCGTGTAGTTGATATGCAGTTGACAGGTTGCATTTTGCTGACTCAAGAATTCAATGAGGAGAAAATCTTCAATTGTATGGTTATATCTCCTATCATGTTAAAAATTATCTTCATTTGCTGAAGTCATGGAGATAAATCTTCAGTTTTATGTCACTTTTTACCGTTTCTCTCTTGGCTTCGATCCAGCTTAGTCCGGGACCCTTTTCTAACATTGATCCTCTCATCTTTTTTCACATTCCTGCAACACCGTCCCACTTCCCTGCAGCGGCATAATGGTTGGAAAGCAATATGTGTGTAGCACTATCTTCCAAATCTAATCTTAAAACTTGCTCTGCTGCATGAACTCCTAATCTGAAATTTCTATTGATCACACATGAGCTTAGCAGAGTTCTCCACAGTTCTAGCTGGCATTCACTGTAAGGCGATTCGATAATCTTTGTCCTGCTCGACTTAACAAACTCACCATACAAGAGTAGTGTTTATGTCCAGGAATCACACCATTTTCCATCATATGATTCCACAAGAATTTCCCTCTCTCAACCATCCCACTATGGTTGCAGGCAGACAGCAGTGACAAAATAGTTACTTGATCTGGTCTCAGGCCACATTTTAGGATCGTCTCAAAGAACTCTAATGCTTCCTCTGCCATTCCATGGTGACTATACCCACCAAGCATTGCATTCAAACACTTTAAATCAGGGTTCGAAACATGAGAAAATATTGATTGAGCAGCTTGAAGATCACCATTTTTGGCATACATATCTACCAGACTCCCACAAACAGACATTTCAATTTCGTATCCTGTCCTCCTAGCCTGGGAATGAATCATCTCACCTTGCTTCAGAATTGCGATAAGCGCAAGCACTTAAATCCCCGCTCAGAGCGAAGATATCAATCTTATGTCCTTCTCGACACATTTCACAAAAGGATTTGATTGCACTTTCTCCACCAACCATCCTCGAGTGACCCATTATCATCTCGGTCCAAAGAACAACATCCTTCTCTGAGATCGACTGGAAAACCTTCTTAGCAGATTCAGTATCACCATAACAAACACTCTCCTATCAATTCCTGCTTTTATAACTAGTGCATGTAGAGGTTCCCCGTAACAATAAGCCGGAAAATCACAAGTTGCAGATATGATGGCTGCGAAAGTATAATCATCTAGTTCAGGAATTGACATTTTCCGCAACTGAACAAATAAACCCATTGCTCTTTCTCCATCTCCATTGTCCATATACCCTGCAATCATTGAGTTCCACGAAACTAAATCCCGATTCTCGATTCTGCTAAATACATTAACTGCTGTTTTAGTGTCACTGCAACTGCAGTACATGTCAAGCAAGGAATTGTCCAAAGGCAAATCAGATACTACGTTTGAAATGATCACTCGGGCATGAACAAGTTTTCCAAAACTATGATCTCCCATTCTGCTACAGCCATTTAAAACCATCGAATACGTGAACTGGGTTGGAGTTACACCAGACCTCACCATGGCATTGAACAAATAAAGCCGTTCCCTTATTTTATCATTCTTCAAATTCCCAAGAATTATACTATTCCAAGCAACAGCATCTTTATCACCTATATAGCTAAACATCTTCGTTGCAGATACTAAATCACCACAATCGGAGTACATCCCCAATAAAGATGTTTGAACACAAATGTCATCCAAAAATTCAAATTTCTTTACTTGGGTATGAAGCAAAGAACCCATCAGGCGATCCTCAAGCAACAAACCCGACTGTATCAAGCTGGTAAAAGTCGAACCATTAGGTCTCATGCATTCAAATTCCATCTGGGTCATCAAGCTGAAACCCAAACTCGCATAATCAGGATCACGAGAACAGGCCGAAATGAGAGCGTTGTACGAAACCAGACTTCTGTTGGGCATTTTGTCGAACACTTGCCGTGCACATCTGAGAGCGCCGCACCTCCCTTACATTGAGAGGACGTTGTTGTGTAGATACAGAGATTGGACATCGAAGGACGTGGCGGTGGTTAGAATGATAGCATGGAGCTGATGCGCTCTCTTCAAGGTGGTCACGGAGCTGCATATTTGTACAAGCGTTGTTCCCATGGCAGAGGCTTTTCGTTTTCAAGTCCAAAAACGCAGCGTTTAACCGGATAATTTGGGCCAACCGAGCGGCCCAGACCCAATAGACAGTGAACGGTGATTACGTGTCCGAGCACGTCAAAGGATAATGACGTGCCATTCACGTCATTGAGCGGTGATGATGTGTACAAACAAATCGTGATAAGGTCTCGACGTGGCTTATGACAGGTCAACAAATTAGTTATGATATGCCTATATATGTAATCTTATTAGGGGATCTATTTGCCACGTCGGTGAAAGGTGATGACGTGTTCACACAACCCAGATACGTGCACCAACGTGTCGTGATGTGTCATCAAATTGTTAGACACGTCACTTCATAGGGGCAGTATGAATGGCCACTCGGCGAAAATTGATGACGTGCTCACACACGTCATCAAAACGCAGCGTATTCGGGTCTCACCCGTCATCACTTCCATAGTTCCATTTCAATCGAACAAATTTCAAAATCGAAACCATTAACATTGAGAGCTGAAACCGAAAGAAATTATAGAAGGAAAATAAAAAATGTCTCACGACTCTGCATACTCGCGTCTCTACCGTCTGATCAATGATTCTATCCGTCCGTACACCGTCAGTTCTACAAACTCTTCACTTTCTGTCATTTTCTTCTATTTCCACTAATATTTTTCGAGTGTGTTTGTCTCTCTTGAATTTTCTGTCTCCACTGTATTTGCAGGAATCCGAGGTAGTTTCGTTAACCAAACAACAAGAGAAACTTTCTTTATTTCTAAGCTGCCATTTCCAGTTTAATTTCAATACAAGCGAAAATCTACATGAAATGATTTCTTTTCAGGTTTTTAGGCAAATTCAGCTCTGGACTCATGAACTTGACTGAGATTCTGAGGATGAATCGAAAACACATTATGAGGACCATCACTATTTATCCAAATTAATGGCTGACTTGGTAATTTGATCTCATAAATCTAAAACTATAGCCTATAGAACAATCAGTTACTGATTTGGTTTCTGTTGTGTAGGGAAGTTTATGAAAATGTGTGTGCATATTTACTAGAAATCCTGAAACTTTTGTTTGCGGACATCTGCACTAGAAAATTTCGTAATATTATAAGGCTTATAAGATTGTATGTAATTGCTTGTGATGTCCATGTTTTGTGTCTGGCTGCAGGTATTTTTGCTTAATGTTAAGAGTCAGTATGTTCAACATTTGGCCGGAAACATTCTAGTTGTCATCTCGGAGTTCTCTCTTTTTCGAAATGCTTGTGGATTACGTGCTTAATTTTTTTAGTTATATTATTTTGTAGGGAAGCATCTGGGAACTTTTTGTTCATTCCTTGTGTCTGTGCATGGAGCTGGCATTTAACAATATATTTTCTTTGTTTTCTGTTCCTTCGAAAGCTGAACCGGGAGATTCATGATTTGGTTTGTCAAGCTTTGTGCCTATCATAAGACCTAGATTGAAAGATTCTGGTTGGTCTACTTTGGCTGGAGTTATTCGAGTTTTACACAACATATTAAAATGTTTGAAGCAAGATTATGATGATGAGGATAATCTTGCTGTAGTTTATTTAGATTCAGTCCATTCTTGCCTTTCAAATGTGCATTGGGATTCCATGGATGTGATTTATGGTACTTGGAAGAGCGGTCCAACAGTTTCTTTAGATATTAGATCAGTTAGTCAAGAGGAGCCAAGAATTGTGTTTCTGGGGAATTTTATTCAGTTATTATGTTCATTGGTTGAGCAAAGCAGTTGTGTGGGTGATGCAGATTGTTCCCTCGATAAGCATCCGATTCTTTGTACAATCACCAATCTTGTACCCAAACTTTTGTATTGGTGCCTCGGCAAGGAAGGAGAACATGTTCAAGCATGCATATCTCAGTAATTCAGACACAGGTTGCCGGTATGAGTTTAATTCAGCTGTCTGCAAGAAGAATTTAGAAATCTGGATGTTAATATATGAACAGGATTCTCAGAAAAAGTATGTGTGAACACTATTAATCATTGGTGGTCTGTGGTCAGAATATCCTAGGAAAGCTGGTTATGATACAATTAGAAAATTTTACATCATATATAATGCTGATTTGTGGACAATAGTATCAAGTAAGAAAAGGCACAAGAGACATATGAACTAAAAATGTTTACATAAGGTTTTAGATGGTTGTGGTAGTGGTGAGAGTTTTGTATTAATATATTAAATAAGTCTCCACAGATTTTAAATAAGTCTCATAAAGTCACAGTTCTGGACCTGGCTGCATCTGGCATACACCCAAAGCAGGTTCATGAGGTTCTTTCATATTTTGATTACTTTGAGCCTTTGATGGAATTCATGACATCTCTCCCTTCGGAGGAGAGACTGATTCTGGTGGGTCACAGCATGGGTGGGTACAGCATATCTGCTGCCATGGAAAGGTTCCCTGAGAAAGTATCTGTTGCAGTTTTTTGCACTGCTTTCATGCCAAGCCCTGACCTCTCTTGTACAACTATTCTTGAACAGGTACCTGTTCTCCCTCTCTCTCACAAGTTTTTGCATCCGTGTGTTCTGCACTGGTCAAGATCCATACTGTGGTCACTAAATATATACATTTGTATTGAATATTTTGATGTCTGTTTGTGCTTATTTTTAGTGAGTTCCTCATTAAAATGGTAGGTAGTCTTTAATATATACTATGCTATGATAGAGAGAACAGACAGGCACAACAGTAGCTTTAAAATCAATTCCAGCTTGTTATGTTTGTTACATTTTTATTCATGTTATAGTTGCTACTTGCCTGCTTTCAAAACATTGTAGATTTTCCATCTCTATGTAATTGAATTATGTTTCTTTATCAATAATATCAACTAATGGTCCTACGAATTCTGATGACCACATCCGTTGCCGTGGTGGAGTAAGAATTTCATTATGCAAAAGACAAACCATTTTGATTCAGTTAGATTTTGATTCTTTGAGCATAGACGCCCTAAATGATATTGTATCACACCAATTCATTTAGCTTAATTTGACATGTAGATATCTAGGGCAGAATAATTATATATAAAAAAAGGATAGAACAAAATGCCAAATATGTTTGTGGTTGATCTGACTTGAGGTCCCATATGATAGTTGCTTTGATGTAATGTAAACGGTAAACCTAAACCATCTTAAATTGTATTAGCCAGGCTTTTGTAAACCAGCTAAAAAAAAAATTAGGTCAGCATATCACACGCTAACAAGTGAAATCTTTGGGAAAATGCACAGTATAGACAAAGACTGGATTCGTATATGGATTCGGTATATACCTTTGATAATGCGCCCAACAACCATCCCACCTCCTTACTCTTGGGGCATAACCTCATGTCATTCAAGTTGTACCAGCTCTCCCCACCTGAGGTAAGATTGTTCTTCAATTTCATTGATTCAATTAATCAATTCGTGAATTTATCCTAAGATGAATGAGTATTGGGTACTCAATATGTTATCTAGATTGAATGTTGAATATTATTATTGATCATTGCTTCACTTTTAAGATTAATGACTATTAGTTCTTAGTTTTACGGTAGGATTGGGGATTTAGCTAATGTGTCTGAAATTTGTCATTTCAGGATTTGACTCTTGCTGTAATGTTAGCTAGACGTCATCCTTTATACAGTGATGAATCAATGCTGAATGAAGCAGTAGCAGTCACCAATGAGAAATACGGATCCGTTCATCGAGTTTATATTGCGTGCGACCAAGACAAGATGACAGCGGAAGATTTGCAGAGATGAATGATCGAAAACAATCCAACGGACAAGGTGAAGCTGCTTTCTGGTTCTGATCACATGCCCATGTTCTCCAAACCTTAGGAGCTCAGCCTTTCCCTCCCAGAGATTGTAGAGCCCATAGATGGGATCTTCTTGTTAATGTTTGGAAGTTAAATAATAATGTAAAGTGATGAAATAAAGTGTTAATTGTTATTTCTTGAATAGACAGAATTTTGTTATTGAACAAAAACATTATTGTTAAACTTTTGAAAAATTTACATGAAAATTGGGTCTTTAACAACACATCAAATGTGCTTTTTTTTTTTAAAAAAAAAAAAAATCTCATCAGATGCAAAGAATTTTTAAACTTATGATACCTAAAGTAAACAATCACGTAATATACTCATACAATGTCTAATCATGTTACTTCTAAATAAATGTGTAACTAAGTAAACAATCATATCATAGTATCATGCCACAAGATTTGTCCTGTTTGTTCACATTTTATTTTTTATTTTTCATTCCGATACCATCGGGTTAAGGACCTAACGGGACATATATATATATATATTTCGAACCTCCATGACTTCTATGAATGAGAAATGCACACCGCGGGAATGTTCTTTGACTCCTGTTTTATTTGATTCATTAATCAATACTATTATAGTTAACGATCTATAGAATTATATTTATAATATTATAAAAGATTGAACTGAGAAAAAGAAAATTGAACCAGGTGGGGCCCCAATAAAATACTGGGTTTACTACCCCTCCGGTGGACACTACTTTGATGATAAATTCAGAGAAATCTACTTTATAAATATTAGAGTAGTCTGCAATTCATTAACTAAAATTAGATATATTTATATTATAATGGTTTAATGTAGCGATAGTTTCAATTATAAGATCGACTCTTGTATATAGTGTCAATGTCACTTTGTATCGTTATACATACGAGTCGATCCTCTTGGACCATTATTACATTAAACCATCGTGATGGTAAATTTGAACGGATTTTATGGGATGGTAATGAGACTTTGTTGTTAGTTTAAAGACCAGAACACAGACATGTTCAAGCCGATATACTGATTGATTGGTTTAGAATGGTTAGATTAGACTGAATGCTAATAGGTGACATGATTTTGATACAGTTTGATCGAAGACTGAATTCATACATGGACACAGTGTTTACATTTGGAAATGGGCCCAACAACCAGTCCACCTCCCTGCTCTTTGGGCATGACTTCATGTTCTCCAAGTTATATCAGCTATCTCCACCTGAGGTAAGACTAGCCACCCCTCTCAACTATTTTCATTTCATTTATTTTGATTAGAACAATAGTTAACATAATTCAAAAAATTAAAAAATCGAAAATGATATGTCAAGTGATTTGGCAGAATTAGAAAACATTCTTTGAAATTGTATAATGGTCTCTTTTTTTAAAATACAAGTAGTATTGGAACCTGACGAGATTAATTAGACTCTACAAGCATTGTCCAGAATACTACATCTATTATCGGGAAAAAGTTACATATGGACTACAACTCTTACAATCGAAGAGAAAATTGCTTCCACAAAACGGGAGAAAACTCTCCACACATGCTTGTAAAGTGAATATGGTGGGACTCTAACCCTTGACTACTATGTGCGGAAGGGAGGTGCACAATTATCTTTCCTGAGAGGTGATACACGTATAATGGTTCTTGATGTCGATGGTTTTTGAAATTTTTAATAAAGGAATATAATATCGTTTGTAATACAAAATATGGAGCTAAGGTTTTAGTATGATAATTAATAAAAGTCAGCTCGTTAAATGTGTATTTTCATTTGTTATGAATTGGAAAATACTGGATCTTACACATGCAGTGTTGTTAGAGAGAACTCTCCCTCTGTACAATGTTGAAGCAACAAGGAATAATAAAGCAATGACCCTCACCGAGGACAAGTACGGATCAGTTCATCGAGTTTTCATCGTGTGTGATCGAGACAATACGATACAAGAAGATTTTCAGAGATGGATGATCGAAAACAATCTAACGGACAATGTGAAGTTGATCTCTGGTTCTGATCATATGCCCTTGTTTTCCAAACCCAAGGAGTTGTGCTTTGCCTCCTAGAGATTGCAGAGAAATACCCTAGAATGGGATCTTTATATATATATTAGTTCTTACCAAAACTTATAAATAATAATGTTAAAATAACACTTGTCAGATGTTGAAAACTCAAATAACAAAATTATCCGGATAATTCCAAAAATGATAACAATTTTGATTGTCTTTGGATAAAATATGCCTAATTATGTATTGTACATGATAAGTTTACTGGGACCTCAAGAGATCAATCTCTTAGGACACTGTTTTTTAGACAAGTGAACTTCATGTCTGGAAGGTAAATAACGTTTCTTACAGTTCTACATCGAGAATCGCACAAGAATCTTGTCGATATACGATGCTTGAGACAATATCAAGAGTTTGTTCTTACGATCCCTTAACAATTGGATCCCTAGAACATAACTCACATCTTCCAAATAACTGGCTTACCAGCCAACCATTTACTTCCGATAATACACCTACATCATTCCCAATGAGTATGATATCATTTATGAATAGGACTAAGAAAACTATCTTCTTGCCAATGATCCACTTGTAAACACAAGACTCGTCGACGTTTTCTCAAAACCATATGTTTTGAAAGCATTATCAAACCTAATGTTCCAATATCTAGATGTCTGCTTAAGTCCATAAATAGACCTTTGCAGCTTGCAAACCATTTGCTCTTGAACCTGGAATACGAATCCTTCTGCCCCAAAACTCCGTTTTGTTCTTCGCAGGAGCTTTGGCATTTGAATCTAAACGAAACCTAACTACTTGAAAATATAATTTTTGCCCCAAAAGTTCTATACTTCTGCACATTTGTCCCTCTGATGAAAACACTCCTAAAACACTTATTTGAGCCGTTAAAAACATGGTTTTACTCGGGAAACAAGCATAAAAGATATAAATAAAGAGGCTACACAACGTGTAGAAATAGGCATTATCAGAAGTTTGATAATTATTACTTTGGCATTTCCTTGGAATTCTTGTCGAAGAATATCCCAAGTCTGCTTAACTCTGCTAGCTCTCATTATTCTAGGAAATATAGTATTCCTTACTCGTTGAATAAAAATGAGAGCTTTTGCATCAATCTTTCTATTTTTCTTAAGTTCTTCTTTTTGGGTGTGGTAGGTTTTCTTGAGAAGCATAATCCTCATATTCATTTCTACTAACTCCCACACATCATGAGAAGTAAATAAAGTTTTCATTTTTATACATCAAAAGTCATAGTTTTCACCTTCAAAAATGGGAATTGAAGGTTGTTGAATGTTGAAAGTTAAGTTACTAGTGCTTGCCATGGAAAAAATCTTTGCAGATTTTTCTTCCTTACTGAAAATTTTCTTTGTCAGCAAATCTTCAACCTTTTTAACTCACTACCACCAGCCCTCTTCGACAAAAGCTCTAATACCACTATTAACAGACTTTTTTGGCAGGGGTCTAAAGAAGCATTTTTTTCTCTCCCCCTACAAAGGCTACCTGGATTTGAAGAAAGCCATATGGAACATCATGAAAGAACCGGGACTAGTATACTTACAGCAACCATGTGTGGACCAAGACCAGGATCGGGGTCATCCCGGTTCCCCGATGCCACGGTTTAGGGAACCCGATGTCACGTCACACTGGTTCCCTGATACCTAAGAGCATCGGTACCACAGTCCATGGTACCTGATACCCTAGTACCACGATTTCTATTCCAGACAGATCTTCCAAGCACCTCCCGACCAATCAGTATAGAGGGCATCAACAAGGAAGGTCCCAATCCACCATTTTTCAGACAGACTACCAAGGAAGAAGGAACTAGAGTACCAAGATATCAAACCTAAAGCAAGATCATGTTCTAAAGAAATAAGCTTACGGTATCACGGCACCTCCAGCAGGAAAAGAGAGAAAGTTGACATTTTCGAGCCATTCACAACGTCATTAATAGAGATAATCAACCATATTAATGGATATTCACAACGCCATTAATGGAGATGGTCAACCCTATTGATGGAGATGGTCAACCCCATTAATAGAGATAGTCAACCCCTTCAATCCTACCAAAATGGAAGCTATTTACTTGATTCAAGGGACAATTCCCATACTTAAACATGGCCATCATCAACGTCAATTCCCTTAATTACTAAAAGGTTGACCCAATTAACGGGATGGACATCAGAATGGTATCCTATCATGAGAGAGTATAAATATTACAAGGGGCCAGAGAAAGAGGGAGAAGGGGATTGATCCATGAAAATGCAGCCACGATCGCCCACTAAGAAAGTTCTACTAATCGAGGAGCATACGTCCGCCATCGCCTGCAGTGTCAAAGGCACCCTGCCTGAATTCTCTCTGTACCACTATTGTAGTATCATCTCAGCTACACATGTTCACCTTTACCAGGAACACACTGGTAGCGTTAACACTCGACTACTATTGTAAACTCTTCGAAGCACCTATGTTGTACTACTTTGCTATTTGTGTAATCTCCTCGAAAAACTTCTTGTGATATATATAAAGAATGGTCACTCTCTCCTCTGGAAACTACCTAGGGTTTTTTCAGTATATGATCACATGTGATACTTTTCCCCCTAGGTTAGTCCAATTCTACCAAAAGAATTATCATTCTCTCATCTATCTCCTTTATTATGGATGTATGTGAGTTTGACTCCGACCCCAATGGTCCTAGCTCTTTTATCCATCTATCTGTATGTCAAGTCACACATAAAGATGGAGAAAAAACATCTGAATTCGCTAGAAAAGAGTCGAAGAACCGGGGAGTTGAGGAGCTCCCTTGTACCTTTTTTATGGAAGCGAGCAACCTTCTTGAGAATCTGATATCGGGGCTAGAGGAGCCTGCTCAAGCACACCCTAGAAGAGCCATTGGACCAGTTAGAAGAACCGGGACAGGTTTTGGCCCCGATTGGGAGGACTTAGAGGTGAAGAATCACTACCGGGTGGTCTCATCCTTTATGACCATACCTATATCATTGATGAGCACCAATCCTTCCTAATTGCTTGCTATTTGGGTCAGGGAACCACAGAGGAGATCTAGAGAAGAGACCGGATACATAGACCAGGATCGGGACTAGGGACTCATAACCAAGACCAAGACCAAGACCAAGACCAAGACCAAGACTAAGACCAAGACCAAGACCAGCACTAGCCCCTCACACCAGCAAGAGAACCTCAAGCACCATATATTCTCCTTATCCTTGAAGCCCCGACGGACGGGGTCCAGAGAGTGTCTCTCCATCAGGTTTAAGTGTTGTACGGAAAGTCCCAATCGAATTTTCAGATAACAACCACTTTATGTTGGTTTTTTGTTGATTCTAATGCATACAAATTCAATATTGGCATGGTTTTTTGTTAGGGATTCTAGTGCATACAAATTCAATATTTGCATGGTTTTTTGTCAGCGATTCAAAAACGGCCATTTCATGGGTTAATTTGAAAGGTTTGGGTAACCTGAGGCAAGTGAACATTATTTATGACGTTCGAAATAGTCTACTAAACCTGGGCAACATCAGCGTCATCTTCAATCCTAGAGCTAGCAACTCATTTGCAGATTCATTAGCCAAGATTGGGAGGTGCACTGATCCCAGTTTGCAGATGCTTTCACTGTGTGTTTGTCTTTGTTGGTTTTCAGTTGGGTCTGTGTTGGGTGAGCTCTGTTTTTCGTTGCTTTGGGTGCTTGCTAAGCTTTGTGGATGCTTTTTGTGTTGGTCTGGTGTCGGGAGGCTTTGTGTGCCCACCATCTAATGGTTGCACATCTTTTTGCTTTTGCTGTTTTTAGGTTGGATGGCCTCTTGGCTTTTCCTTTTTGGTCTCCAGAGAGCTGTTTGCTTCTTTCCTTGTAGTTGGTCCCGTGAGCTGTTTCTTGCTACTTTCAATAAACAGGCCGTTAAAAAAAAACTTGATTGGAAAGAAAACATCGCATATTATTATGTAATTATTGATTTATTTCTAAACCTAAATTGGGTTCCCAAACAAAATAGAATCCTAACTTGAATGAAAAATAAGATGAAATCTTACCCATAAAGGTAATTTTTTATTTAACCTAAAACTAGTGGTGTCCACGGTTCGATACCAGTTCAGTTTCTGTTTGAAACCACCGGTTCCGATTTCGTGGGATGCTCAAACCGAAACCGTAACCGGTCTAGCCGGTTTGGTTTCAGTTTGTAACCGTCGGTTTGGTGGTTACGGCTTCAGTTTCGAAACCGACTAGTTTCGGTTCGGTTCGGTTCCAGTTCAGGATGTTTTATTTATTTATTTTTTAATTCAATGCCACTTATCGTCGTCTGATTGGTAGGGTGATTTAAAAAAAAAAAGATACAAAACCGGCCGTTTAACTGACGGTTTTCTACGATTTTTAGGCATCTCTAACCATAACTGAACCGGCTCAAAACCGGTTTCCAACTTTTGTAACTGTTGGTTTCGGTTCCGATTTTTAACCGCCGGTTTAACCAAACCGTGGACACCTATACTTAAACCCGAATCCTAAGCATGCTAAAAAATAATCCAGCTAAAAATTGACTCGAGACTCCTAACTTGATTGAAAGGAAAGCATCAAATATCACCATGTAATTTTTGATTTAACTCCTAAACCTAAACTTGGTTCCTAAATAAACTGAACTCTTAACTTGATTGAAAAGAAAAGAACAAATCTTACCCGCAAAGGTAATTTTTTTATTTATTTTCTAAACCTAAACTTGATTCCTAAACAAATTAAAAAACAGAAATCTTGCTGACAAAAAAACTCTATATATAAAAAAAAAAACATAATTCCCAAAAGAAAGTGTCATACAATAAATAATATTAATAATAAATCCTTCTCATTCATGAAACCTTAATAAAATATTTTTATGTTAATATTTTAATAATAATAATAAATCCTTTTTCCTGGTGATTTTGATAATTCATAGATTAAGTTTATCTTATTTTTCTTTTTAAATTAGGATTAGGACAAAAAATAGTATAAATACTCTTTGATATTCCTGGTTTAATAATCAGTTTGCAGTAGAGAATTCAGAGGTTGGAGATGGAGATCATGGAGAGGCCGTGTAAGAAAGTGAAGATTAGTGATGAAATACAGAGGAGTGACAGGCTTAGTAATTTACCAGACACTATAATCCATCACATTATCTCTCTTATGAACACCAAATGTGCGGTTAGGACCTGTGTTTTGTCCAAGAATTGGAGGTATCATTGGACTAACATCCACACTCTCAGTTTTTATAGCCGTAGCTTCACTAATACTCTTGTTTTCTGTGATTTAATCACCCATGTCCTACACCGTCTCAACCCCTTGAAGCTTCTTAAACTCAAGTTAGACTACTGGAATACAATCACCCGTCACAAAATTACGAGCTTAGTTTTTGAGTATGCAATATCTCATGGATTTGAAGAGCTTGATACTGATATGGTTGAATTATTAGACTGCAAATACAAAAATGAGGACGATGGTTCCAAGAAGTTTATAGTCGGCCGGTTTCTTGATTACAAGATGGGGGATTCCAAGACAAGAATGAGTCAAGTCCAAGAGCTACAGGTGATTCTGCATGAGATACATACCGAAGGGATGACCCTGAGTGAAACTTTCCAGGTGGCTGCAATCATTGAGAAGCTTCCTCCTTCATGGAAAGAGTTTAAAAACTATCTCAAACATAAGCGAAAGGAGATGAAGATCGAGGATCTGATTCTCAAGCTTCGTATTCAGGAAGATCACATGAAGTATAACAAGAAAGATGTCAATGCGCCTGAAGCGAAGATCAATGTGGTTGAGCATGGGCAAAGTTCTAAACCAAAGAAGAACAAGGCTGGGAAAGGATCCAATTTGGGTCCTAAGGGAGGAGTCTCTAATAAGCCAAAAGTCCAAAGGAAATGCTTCAACTGTGACAAGCTGGGTCACAAATCTTCTGACTGCAGGTTGCCAAAGAAGAAGAAGAACCACGAGGCAAACGTGGTTGCTGGGATCTCAAGAGATGTATCCGAGATCAATCTCTCTGTAGTTGTGACAGAAGCAAACCTTGTTGGGTCAAACCCAAGGGACTGGTGGTTAGATACTGGGGTCACTCGTCATATATGCTCTGACAGGAGATGTTCAATATATTTGAAGAAATGAAGAATGAAGAAAAGTTGTATATAGGCAACTCAGCCACATCTGACGTGAAGAGACGTGGTTAAGTCATTCTTAAGATGACCTCTGGTATAACCCTGAGCTTGAACAATGTACTGGATGTACTTGATATACGCAAGAACTTGGTTTCCGGTTCGTTGCTCAATCAGCATGAGTTTAAGATGGTGATTGAATCAGACAAAATGATTTTAACCAAGCAGGGAACTTATGTGGGTAGGGGATATGTAACTGAAGGGCTGTTTAAGCTTAATGTATCTATTGTCAAAAGAATAATCAATAAAGATAATTCTTCAGTTTATTTGCTTGAGTCTTCCAATTTATGGCATGGTAGACTATGACACGTTAATTATGATACCCTGCGTAGATTAATTAACTTAAATCATATTCCCGCATTCAATATTGATCCTAAACATAAGTGTGAAGTTTGCGTTGAAGCAAAACTAACAAGGTCATCATTTCAAACTATTGAAAGGAAATCTGAACCTATTGATTTAATTCATACAGATATATGTGATTTAAAATTTGTTCAAACAAGATGTGGCAACAAATATTTCATCACATTTATAGATGATAGCACCAAATACTGCTATGTATATTTGTTGAAAAACAAGGATGAAGCTATAGAGAAGTTTAGTCTATATAAAACTGAAGTTGAGAATCAACTCAACAAGAAAATCAAGGTACTAAGAAGTGACCGAGGTGGTGAATATGTAGCACCGTTTGGTGAATTCTGTGCTTAACACGGAATCATACATCAAACCACTGCACCATATTCCCCTCAGCAAAACGGTATTACAAAATGTAAAAATCGTACCTTGAAAGAGATGATGAATGCAATGCTGATAAGTTCTGGACTGCCTCAGAACATGTGGGGTGGCGCTACATTGTCTAGCAATTACCTTTCAAACAAGGTACCCCGAAAGAAAGAAGACAAGACACCATATGAACTGTGGAAAGGAAGATAAAAATAGGTCCGAAAACTGTTGATTGCATTTTCATTGGATATGCACAAAACAGTAGTGCTCATCGATTCTTGGTCTATAAATCTGACATATCAGATATACATAAAAACACGATAATGGAATCTAGAAATGCAATGTTCTTTGAACATGTATTTCCATGTAAATCCAATGATGAAGCAAGTTCGTCAAAACAAACACATGATGATAGTTGTGAGGACCAAGAACAAGGAAATGAAGTAGAGGATGAACCTAGACGTAGCAAAAGAGCAAGGACGGAAACGTCTTTTGGTCTAGATTTTATGACTTATTTGCTAGAAGGTGAACCTCGAACTTTCAAAGAAGCGGTAAGCTCTTCTGAAGGACTCTTGTGGAAAGAGGCAATTAAGAGCGAAATTGATTACATCCTTCAAAATCATACTTGGGAATTAGTGGATATTCCTCGGGATGTAAACCGCTAGGATCCAAATGGATTTTCAAAAGAAAGATGAAAGCAGATGGATCAATTGATAAGTATAAGGCCAGACTTGTAATTAAAGGTTACAATCAATGAGAAGGCCTAGACTACTTTGATACATATTCTCCTGTGACGAGAATAACCTCCATTAGAATGATACTTGCAATCGCAGCTTTGCGAAATCTTGAAGTATATCAAATGGATGTGAAAACGGCTTTCTTAAATGGAGATTTAGATGAAGAAATTTACATGGAACAATCTGAGGGTTTTTCTACTCCAAGACGAGGAAAGAAAGTCTGTAAATTTGTGAAGTCTTTATATGGTTTAAAGCAAGCACCAAAACAATGGCATGAGAAATTTGACAATGCTATGATGTCAAACGAATTTAAGATCAACGAATGTGACAAATGTGTTTATGTCAAGGACAAGAAAAATGGCTATGTCATTGTGTGCCTTTACGTTGATGACATGCTCATTGTTGGTAGTGATGATAAAGTGGTCAAATCTACCAAGGATATGTTGAAATCAAGATTTGATATGAAAGATATGGGACCAGCTGATGTAATATTGAGAATGAAAATCTCAATGACATCTAACAGACTCATACTAAGTCAATCACACTATATTGACATGATTCTTGAGAAATTCAACAAAAATGATTCTGGAATTTCTAGAACACCAGTAGATACAAATCTACATCTATCTAAGAATAAGGGTGAGAGCATCTCTCAACTAGAATATTCTCGAGTGATAGGAAGTTTGATGTACTTAACCAGTTGTACAAGACCAGACATAGCGAATACAGTCAGCAAATTAAGCAGATATACGAGTAATCCAGGAACCGATCACTAGAAAGGAATAGTAAGAGTACTGAAGTACTTACGATTCACTCGTAATCATGGACTGCATTATACCAGATATCCAGATGTCCTAGAAGGATACACTGATGCTAACTGGATATCTGATATGAAGGTTTCAAAATCCACTAGTGGGTATGTGTTCACACTAGGTGGTGCGGCGGTATCTTGGAAATCCTCCAAACAAACATGTATAGCCAGATCCACCATGGAATCTGAGTTTATAGCATTAGATAAATGTGGAAAGGAGGCGGAATGGCTACGCCAATTCTTAGAAGATATTCCAAGATGGCCAAAGCCTGTGCCGGTGATTTGCATTCACTGTGATAATCAATCAACAATAGGAAGAGCACAGAGCAATATGTATAATGGAAAGTCTAGACATATACGTCGAAGACATAATACCATTAGACAAGTAATCTCAACTGGGGTTATCACTATTGACTATGTAAGGTCAAAAGATAACATTACGGATCCGCAAACTAAAGGGTTAAACAGAGAACTGGTTGAGACATCATCGAGAGGAATGGGACTAAAGCCCATTAGATAAAAGGTCGAAACAATGGACACCCAACCTAGTTGACTGGAGATCCCAAGATCTAGGTTCAATGGGACAACCAAGTTGTAAGACTTAATTGGATCACTGTGGGGGTTACCCTCAAGTCCATTCCTATGATGAAACAGTGATGCCCGTAGGGAAAAAGGTTAAACTGTGGTTTTTAGTGATTCTTATGTGTCAAAATTCCTAGCTATGGAAATCCGAGCAGAGTAAAACGGGTTACTCTTAATTAAGAAATCATCTATGTGAGAGAGAAGTGGGGCCGCTTCTAAAAGAGAATAGTGAAGGGCTATATTCTCTAGAGACTCTCACAGAACCAGACGCATGTTCATGGCCAAAACGAACATAAAAATGAGAACCAAATCGGGTCTGGAAGATACCTGTGTAAGGTGTGTGATCGTTTACACAAAACGGTAAAACAGTTCAGGGATATCACATCTACTGATCGGCCGGTAAAGTAAGCATACCTTTACAAAGGAAGGTTCAAAGGGTAACACATACCTATCCTATGCAGGCTTCGACCGTTTGAACTTACCAAACATCTTCTTTGTGTCTCATAGGTCAATTTCATTCATGTGGGGGATTGTTGGAAATTTTGTGATAATCTCTCATTTTGAGAGCAAAAATTGAGTATGATAAATTCCATAGAAATGGAAGATTAAAGTGAATTCAAATTCTCTTCCGTGAGAACTTCGAAATGGTATACTCAAATTCAAAAAATGGTTAATGAGTGAATGAGAAATTGAGTCTCAAAGTGGACCCATTGTGTAGGGATTAAAAAGAATCTCACATTGCTTAGGGAAATCATTTATAAGTAGTTTATAAGTGAATGTGTGATATGAGCTTTCAACATGTGTGGCATAGAGGCTCTCTCTCACGCGCGCAGGGGGGGTGCAAATCATGGACCCCGAACCTTCGAATGCAAGACTCGTGTGTGGGTGCGACCTGCTGACACAAATGCCGCTCCGATTGGACCGTGAGAGTCCAGTTGACCTTTTGCCACTTCCCTAAGTCAACGTTTTTTATTGTGATGAATAAGGAAATCTTTAATTGTTTGGATTCTGATTTCTTACTTGATCACTAAGAATATAGAATCGGATTTTAATTAGAAATAAATCTCTTTGGAGAATATTATCTAATTAAATTATTTCCTTATTAATTAAAAACGAATTTTCCAAAAATAATCCCGAATTAATCCCAAAACCCTAGTGTTTCGGTTTGGGTATTTAATATCTCTATATTCTGTTCAACACACCGCAAAACAATTCCAGTTTTCTTTTGAGCATCCGATTTCTTTTTTTCTCTGGTTTTTCTTGGTAAGTTCAAAACCCGGTTTGAGTTCGCTGGTAGTGGACATTGCTTAGGCCTACCACTGTTGAACCGTTGTATCCTGTGAGACAATCACCTAATACACATACGGTGTTGTCCGACGAAATTGTCTTAAGGATACCGTGTGAAACACGGGTCTCGGATCAAACTCTGTTTTCTAACGTTACTTTCTGTTTTCTTTTATACCAATCAGGTTTGATTGCAAATTATGTTTTACATCTATATCATTTCTGCTCCACGACTACTTAGTTTGCAAATTTCAGATTTCTGTATTTTTGGTGGTAGGATTGTGGTAAATGCACCTAGATTAAAATTCTTTAACTTGAATGCAACCAATCCTCTACTGTTGAGCATGGATGAATGTCTGAGTCTTGACAAGGTCAATATTTACTGTCCCCATTCATGGAATATGATGATAATACAATATGGAAAAAGTACCCTTATAATCTGATGGTACACTACAACGATGATATGATGCAACACTACGTTTCCAGAGTGAGAATGATAGCAATGTGTGAAGGGATCTCACATGTAAAATCACTCACATTATCATTGAATCTTTCTCATCAAGTAAGTACCTACTTTCAAGTAATTGAATTAGTTTGATTTCTGTTTTACATAATAACTACCTCTACATAAGTATTTACCTATACCAAATTCTATAACTTTGTTTTGGTTTTTTTATTTTCAGAGGAAAATCATATTATATCGTAACATTGTTAGCGTAGATGAAACAGATATTGAAACTAAAGTTATGGAGTTGGATAAGGTATTTTTAAGATCCATATTATATATATATATATATATATATATATATATATCAAGTAATGTAGATGCGGTTTTTATATATATTTTTGTTTATTTATTTTCTTATGAGCAATATGTTGGTATTGTGTGATTTTAGGAGACTCGAAAGGAAAAACTACTATTTTCTTTGTCTATGGATGGAGATTTTGACCTCAATCAATTGGGCAGCACGGTAGCCGAAATAGCATCGGAAGAGTTTTCAAATCTAAAAGGACGATTCTTAAAAGAAAGAAAAATAATAATACCAAGTGTGCGTGTGGTATGCCGTATGCCCTAAAGCTCACTTTTTAAAAATGAACACGAAAACAAAAGCTTCTCTAGTGAAGTTGCTGCAGCTAAAAAACGTTTTCTTAAAGCCATAATATTAGCTAATCATCTAGCTTCTGCTTAATAGTAATTACTCATATTAAAAAAAAATACTCAACTTTCCCTTTTCTTTATTACAATCTATTTGTAAAATTCTGGGTTTGGACTCTGCTCATTTCGACATCTTTCATAATCTATTTTCATCTGTCTTGGGTGCAATGCAACTTCTTTGCACATTCACAATGGCAACACTTCATAAATTTTGGCCAAACTGCAACCAGAGAGAAATTGAGAAAATCTATGATAATACCGAATGTTTTATTTGGAATCAAATATACTTGGTATCTCCTTTTCTTTTCTGATAGTACTTATCAAGAATTGCAATTTTCCTAGACTAAAACCTAAACTTGGTTCCTAAACAAATTGGACACTTGAGAGTATCTCTAATCCAAAAGCGACTTACTTCCTATATGGCTTAAAAGTTTACATGATTGTTGACATGTTAATAATATCAATAGATTTGCTTACTATGTGGTATAGAAGTCTATTTGATAGACAACCAAATAAAAAATGGGCTTAAAAAATAAATAGTACTTTTTGGAGGTGACGTTTCAACACTGTCACTGCTTTAATAACTTATGTTTAAAAGACACTTATTATGATGAACGGATAAAAATGCCCATTATAGTTGTTCCATCTGAATCTTTCATTCATTTTTTTACAGTGAGAGTTATGAAATAGAGAGAGAAAGTTTCGTTGAAACTCAGGCACTACGCAGACGCATTCAAGGGTCGAGCTCATTTGAATAATATTCTCGATAAAAAATCTCGATCTTTAAAAAAATATTCTCGATCATTTGATAAAAATTCTCGATCATTTGAAAAATATTCTCGATCCTTTGAAAAATCTTATCGATCATTTGACAGAAATTCTCGATCCTTTAAAAAATATTCTCGATTTGATCATTTGAAAAAAATCTCAATCTTTTGGAAAAAATTCTCGATCTTTTAAAAAAAATTCTCGATCCTTTGAAAAATCTTCTCTGATCATTTGACAAAAATTCTCGATCCTTTAAAAAATATTCTCGATCATTTGAAAAATATTCTCGATTCGATCATTTGAAAAAAAACCTCGATCCTTTGAAAAATTGAAAAAATTTACCGATCATTTGAAAAAAATTCTCGATCCTTTGAAAAATCTTCTTGGATCATTTGACAAAAATTCTTGATCCTTTAAAAAATATTCTCGATCCTTTGAAAAATATTCTCGATTCGATCCTTTGAAAAAAACCTCGATCCTTGGAAAAATATTCTCGATCCTTTGAAAAATATTCTCGATCCTTTGAAAATTTCTTGATCCTTTGAAAATTTCTTGATCCTTTGACAAATGCTCGATTCTTTCAATTCTTTCAAAAATATGCTCGATTCTTTCAATTCTTTCAAAAATATGCTCGATTCTTTCAAAAATATGCTCAATCATATTAAAAAAAGTCTCGCTTTAACTAAACATTATTTTCAAAATAAAATCTTCGATCCTTTGAAAAATAAAATGTTCATACATGTTTATACAAAGACTAGACAACAAATCATAACGAATGGATACATTATTAAATCACACAGAAATATATAAAAATATATAAACGAATATCACAAATATAGGTTATCTTATTTTGCAGAAATCTGGAGAGAGATGAGTTATCGTTTGGGCTCAAAAAATAAATAGCACTTTTTAGAGGTGACGTTTCAATACTGTCATTGTTTTAATAACTTATGTTTAAAAGAAACTTATTATGGTGAACGGATAAAAATACCCCCAATAGTTGTTCCATCAGAGTCTTTCATTCATTTTTTTAAAGTGAGAGTTAAGAAATAGAGAGAGAAAGTTTCGTTGAAACTCAGGCGCTACGCAGACGCAATCGGGGGTCGAGCTCAAACGATATTCTCGATCCTTTGAAACGATCCTTGGAAAAATATTCTCGATCCTTTGAAAAAAATCTCGATCATTTGATAAAAATTCTCAATCATTTAAAAAATATTCTCTATCATTTGAAAAAAAATCTCGATCATTTGAAAAAAAATCTCGATCCTTTGAAAAAAAATCTCGATCCTTTGAAAAAAATCTCGATCCTTTGAAAATTTTCTCGATCATTTGAAAAATATTCTCGATCCTTTGAATAATATTCTCGATCTTTTATAAAAAAAATCTCGATCCTTTAAAAAAAATTCTCGATCCTTTGAAAAATATTCTCGATCATCCGAAGAAAATTCTCGATACATTAAAAAATATTCTCGATCATTTGAAAAAAAATCCCGATCCTTTGAAAAATATTCTCGATTAGATCCTTTGAAAAAAATCTCGATCCTTTGAAAAAAATCTCGAACCTTTGAAAAAAATCTCGATCCTTTGAAAAAAATTCTCGATCCTTTGAAAAAATGTTCGATCCTTTGAAAAAAATGTTCGATCCTTTAAAAAAATTCTCGATCCTTTGAAAAAAAAATCTCGATCCTTTGAAAAATATTCTCGATCCTTTGAAAAAAATCTCGATCCTTTGAAAAATCTTCTCGATCATTTGGCAAAAATTCTCGATTCTTTAAAAAATATTCTCGTTCATTTGAAAAAAAATCTCAATCCTTTGAAAATTATTCTCGATTCGATCATTTGAAAAAAATCTCGATCCTTTGAAAAAAATCTCGATCCTTTGAAAAAAATTCTCGATCCTTTGAAAAATATTCTCGGTCCTTTGAAAATTTCTTGATCCTTTGACAAATGCTCGATTCTTTCAAAAATAAGCTTGATCATATTAAAAAAACTCGATTTGGCTACAAATATGCTCGATTTAACTAAATATTATTATCAAAAATAAAATGTTTGATATTTTGAAAAATAAAATGTTTATACATGTACAAACAAAGGCTGGATAACAAATCATAATGAATGGATACATTGTTAAACCATACAGAAATATATAAAAATATATAAATAAATATCACAAATAGAGGTTATCTTCTTATACAAAATCTGAAGAAAGACAAGTTTTTTGGAGAGAGAGAAGAGTTATCGTTTTCAAAGTGTAGATGGAAACACAATGAGATTAAAAAAATAGATTATTTAAGGACAATTTGGGTAGTTCATCATAATAGGTGCCTTTTAAACTTAAGTTATTAAAGTAGTGACATCACTACGACACATATAAAAAAAAGTGACATATCTCACAATTTCCACTTATCGTTTTCAAAGTATAGATAGAAACACAATAGGATTAAAAAATAGATTATTTAAGGGTAATTCGGATAGTTCACCATAATAGGTATTTTTTAAACTTAAGTTATTAAAGCGGTGACATCACTGCAACACACACAAAAAATGTTACATATCTCATCATTTCCAAATAAAAAATCTATCTCTTTATATATTAAAGTTAATTTATTAATGACATGTGTTATTATTTTATTTATCTTTTATTTTTAATCAAACAATTTTCTTAACCGACCTTTGATATAGCTGTCTAATAAAGCCTCTAAAAAACAAAACGTTTAACTTGAAGGTGCTTTTTTTTTTTGTCCCATTAGCTTCACATTGAGCAGCACCGACCGTATTGAAGCGACAAATTTGAATACAATGTCTATTTATCTTATTTGATTATTACTGTATTGAAGATACTCTAACTTGATTGAAAAGAAAAAAACAAATCTTATTGACAAAAGTAATCTTTTATTTATTTCTTAAACCTTAATTTGATTCCTAAACAAACTAACAAAATTCTTTCTGAAAAAGAAACTCTAATAAAATTGGGGTCGTTTTTTTTTTTTTTTTTCCATTTAAGACTTTGTTCACTGCCATTGGGGTCGTTTGTTCACCGCCATTGAAGAGGTTTGAAGCTCTATGGTTTTGAGTTTCTTCTTACAGTAATTTTACTTCATGATAGTCAACCTTGTATAGAAATAGAAATAGAAAATCTATGATAATATATATCAAATGTTTTATTTGGAATCAAATTGACTTGTTATCTCCTTTTACTTTTCTGATAGTACTTATCAAGAATTGCATTTTCCCTAGCTGACTGAAACTACAACTTATGAATTCATAACCAACCAATTTTTGTAAATAATAATAATAATAATAATAAATCCTTTTCCGGATTAAGCATGAATTCATGACATCCTTAATAAAATATTTTTATGTTAATATTTTAATTACTTATTTCATGGATGTTAGGGTGATTATGATAATTCCTAGATTAAGTTTAGCTTATTTTCCTTTTTTAATTTGATTAATTCCTGTAAATGATTCAGAGGTTGAAGAAGTCCATCACATTCTCTCTCTTATGCAGTTAGGACCTGTGTTTTGTCCAAGAATTGGAGGTATCATTGGACTAACATCCACACTCTCGGCAGTAGCTTCACTAATGCCATATATTTTGGTGGGAAGATTGTGATAAACGCGTCTAGATTAAAATTCTTTAACTTGAATGCAACCGATCCTCTACTGTTGAGCATGGATGAATGTCCGAGTCTTGACAAGGTCAATATTCAATTGTCTCCATTCATGGCTTATGATGATGATGCTAATCGGACAATGGTATGCTACAACGATGATATGATGCAATACTACATTTCGAAATTGAGAATGACAGCAATGCGGGATCTCTTATATAAAATCATTCACATTATCATCGAATTTTTCTCATCAGGTAAGTACCTACTTTCAAGTAATTGAAATTGTTTGATTTCTGTTTTACATAATAACTGCCTCCATATATATTATATATATATATATATATATATATATATATATATATATCATATTCCCTAACTTTGTTTTGGTTTTCATTTTCAGAGAAATATCATATTATATCATAAAATCTTGGCCACTGATGAAACTAAAGTCGTTAATACTGAAATTAAAGTTGTGAAGTTGGACGAGGTATTTTTAAAATCCATTATCATTTTTATTATTTTACATATATACATATCACATTTTGATGTAGTTTTTTTAGTAATATGTTGGTATTATGTGATTTCAGGAGACTCGGAAGGAAAAACTAGATTTGCTTTGCCCATGAACGAAGATTTTGACCTCAGTCAATTGGGCAACGCGGTAGCAGAAAAAGCATCGGAAGAGCTTTCAAATCTACAAAAGCGATTATTAAAGAAAAGACAAATCCGCACATTTTTGCCTTTGGAGAATGTATAGGACAACTTGAGCCACCGAGGGGAATATAAACCTCTCTAGTGAAGGGATCAGGATCCTCTCATTGTCTTGTTTTTTCTTAACTTTTTATATTCTAATGATATCTAAACAAAATAGAAAATATATGGTCATGATTTAATCACTTTTTTTATCGCTCATGCGACTATGTGTTTTAATTAGACTTAAAAAACATCAACGAAAAACAATGACCAACGAGAGGATCTCGATCCCTAGTGATGTCACAGCCGCTAATGAAACGTTTTCAAGTAGTTTTGGTTTTTATCTTAACAATTTTGCACCGAGTTATTGTGCTTCATAGAAACACCCGTTTGTTTTGGAATTTCTTAAAGCTATATTAATATTAGCTAATCATCTAGCTTCTCCTTAACTTTCCCTCTTCTTTACTACAATCTATTTGAAAATTCTGGTTTTTTGAGATCTTTTATAATCTTTTGTCATCTCGTCTTTTGGGTGCAATGCAACTTCTTAATTTGCACATTCACATTGGCAACACTCTATAAATATTCTCATTTATAAATGTGATTACTAATACCCATGACACAATCTTGATTCTTTATTGTATGTTCTATCACTATCAAAATTTTGTTTACATTTCCTTTCAAAAAAATAAAAATTGTTTACATTCATAGTACTCACCTCTTCTTTCATTTTTTTTTTTTTTTTGACAAGCTTTTCTTTCTTGTCAGATGTCTAAACCATTTTGAATTTATGATATCTTCTTAATTAATACTTGCATATAATTTATTGAAAGTATGCTCAGATCAGGTTAGATCAGCCAAGCAAATCTAAAAGGAAATCTTCCGTCATAATTCAGTGTTAACATGACCATTAGAGGCGGCAGTCTTGCAACAAACTGCCAACCCAAGTTGTTTTGAAAAGCCTCAAATCGGAAGAGAAAACCTGTGATCAGTAATAATATGTGGTTACACTAAATGAAACATAACCAGAGCCGAATTGCTTGTGATATCTAAACTGCTATAAACAGTAATGTATCTCACTACAACAAAATAATAGGATTTCTTTTAGAGAAGCCAATTAACAGTAACGTTGCCAAGCCACAAGAAAAGCGGGAGTTGGGCAAAAGCAATAAAGATCAAGAGATAGTGATGCCTGCTCGAATCGTGTGTCCGCATTTCTGAAAAGAGGACTCTCTTCATCGTCTTCACCAAGAAGATTCCCATACACATACACGTCCACAGGATTATGAAGTAGTAGGAGTAGCTAAACACAATACTCCCAAGGACGGCCAGACATGTTCCGGTGAAAGTATACCCAGCATATGCTACAATGTCCAATAAGGGTGCCTCCCCACTACCCAATGAAAGCAAGGTTAACTTCAACAACATGACTTGCATAAACCATCCAAGCAATCCCTTTATGAACAGCCAGTTAAGAGCTTCCGGGCTAAATCTGGCAAAAAATGAAACAGTTCAGGAAACAGAGCACACAATTACAACGCTAACCCAATTTATAGTTCCTTCAGATGCTTCCATGCCACAAGGAAAAATAGATTACACTAAATGACAACTTTATATAACAACTAAGGATGAAGAAATTGCTAGATATTGATTAAGCAGAAATGGGAAAAAAAAAATGGATATGCCCCTCTAAGTGTTGGACAACAGTGCCATTGCCAGCAACATGAAGGCTGATAAACACATTCCAGTTTTTAATTTTATTTTGATAAGAGTAAAATTTCTAGTCATTAGATAATATGTAATGCTAGACATTACAACACTTATCACATATGACCTTACAAAGTAGCTACAAATTACTTGCCGCATCATTTGTGATAAAAATTTTGATATCTAGTATTACTCTTGGATAGTACTCTTCTTCTCTCAAAAGTCACAGTTTACTTTTTCACTACACAGCAGTAAAACTAAGAATAAAATTACAATAATATATGGCTATATCATAAACACATAAAAAGAACATGTGCTCATTTTAACTCTTAATAGTAATGACACGGAGCTCGAAAATAAGTGTCATGGTCACTTTCTTAATTGATAGTTTAGAAAAACTTACGTTCAAAAACGTACATCACAAGGATAGAAGATATTGAATAAAGAGAAAGCATAAGATGCTAAACATATGAAGGTATGGGGGCCAAAAAAAACTTCTACAATATATAAAAAGAATGTAATAGTGAAAAACAAAATCACACTCACTTTCCTTGAAGACCCAACATAAAGCCAGCCAGAACAACATAGGTACCGAACGCCATAAACGGAATGTACAAGTCTGGTGCATTTATATCATATATTGGAGGCTTGTAAGAGAGCCTGCCTCCCACTGGCTCAGTTATCCGTGTCCAATGGCCCTGATGAAAGGAATAATTGGGCAAGAAATCATAACTACCATGAATGAGAAACTCAGAAAAGTAATAACAATAATAATAATATGGCAAACAAAAGAAAGAATTAGTGCTTACCCTGTGCAGGAATGGAAAGAGAACAACCTTTAGTTTGTTCCTCACATACTGGTCATTCACTTGGAAATAGTACTGGGGGTCAGAAAAGTACCTACTTATCTGTTCATTTTAAAATAAAATGTCAGTCATAAGCACGAATCTTAAAACCATACTACCAAAACATAGTTGAAAAGAAAAGCTTTTACACAGTAGAACCAGAGATATAAGGGAGCATTTCAGATAATCCAAACACAAAAAAAAAGACATTCTTGCAAGGGTATTAGCATGTTCTGCAAGATATTAGCATGTTCCGCAATATATTAGCATGTTCCATGGAAACGATAATAGTCCAATGTGCTTACATAATATATATCAAAGACCACTTCAATATGTTTTACCTCATTATATAACCTTTTTCTGAATATTTGTTGTGAATTTTAGTACTTTCTCCAATGAAAAAACTCAATTTTAATAGTTTTGGTAATTATATCATGTATTCATGTAATAAACTAACTAGTGCATAACAAATGTTGAAAACATGTGTACTTTAGGCCATAAGGTTTCTCTTGTACTGTGCAAAAGAGAACATTTTGAATTTCCAAATGACTTTTTTTTTTAGACTGGTGGTCTACGTGAAAAGTTCAGTGACCTACAGTGAAGTATTCCTCAACAACAATATTCCAACAGACGGCACAAATGAACTGTGTGTGCACATGCATATGCAAATGAAACTTGCATTCCAGTTCAGTCTATAGTAACACTGATGTAGGACCGATACAAGTGATAAGAAATAGATAGAGACTTTAGAGAGAAATAGAGAGAATAGAGAGATATAGAGATTGGAAACAGACAGAATTAGGGATTGGAAATAGAAAGGGGAGAAACTCAGAAGAAACGGAGATTGGAAAACTAATCAATCAATTCATTCAATAATCAAGTCTGATTACAATAAGTTCTAAAGGGACCTATTTATAACTGACAAAATGATAGACACCTAACTCCTGATAAAGATAAAACAAAACCTAACTTATCTCTAAAAGAGAGAATTATTCTCAAGATAAATATAAAAACTAATAATATCATCTAATTGTGTTTATCTAGTTCCCCATCAAACACCATTCAGCTATTTTTCATAACTTAAACCAGAATAGTATTTCAGTAATAAACTTGGCAAGCTGCTTACATTGCTTTGCACATACTCAGAGCTTGACCCTAATATTTTTTCCCCATATGCACCCAGTCCACCTCGGATAAGTCCTGAACCAGCTCCGTAAAATGCATTCCCAAATGGATTAGGCTGGAGATTTGTTGTCGCTGTTGTTGTTGTTGGTCTTGGCAATGGCACCCCAGGCTGCGTTCCTACATTATTATACATTTCTGTAACACACACACACAAAAAAAAGGGTCAGAACAGGTTGCTTAATGAGAAGACTTTTAGAATCTACACTATATTAGAAAAGTCTATTAGCTTTATAATCCAAAAACTTCCTGTGAATAAATCCAAATCTATAAAACCAATGATAAATCCATTCCTCCACAATTCCATAAAAGAATATCAATCTCTTAGCAACAGGTTAAATTTTCATCTCAATTAATCTCAACTGCTTTCATTAGTATAGCATGCTGATTAGATATCCATTATCAAAATAATTTCAATCCTAACTGTATATCAAACACAGATTCATTCTCAAAATTACCCAGACCTAATATCAAGCATGCATTATATGCACACACATGGACACGGAAGAAGCATACAGTCATACACATATGCAAACTAAATCAAAAAAACAGATTCATTGTTGTCAAGTGTCTAAATCTATTCACAAAGCAAAAGCAATTTAAAAAACTCAGTCAAGCATTATCTATAAGAAATGAATAACTTTAAACCCTTTTTCATCATATGTATATATGCAACATTAATCAATACACTTCACCAAATGCATAACTTGTCAAAACAGAAACCCACATTCCTTCTTTTTAGGACCCGAAAAGAAAAAACACCCAGTTCGCAAAATTAGCTTAAAACTCAGTACATCATCAAAATTCACGCAAGCAATTTAAAAAACTCAGTCAAGCATTCTCTATAAGAAATGAATAACTTTAAACCCTTTTTCATCATATGTATATATGCAACATTAATCAATACACTTCACCAAATGCATAACTCGTCAAAACAGAAACCCACATTCCTTCTTTTTAGGAACCGAAAATAAAAAACACCCAGTTCGCAAAATTAGCTTAAAACTCAGAACATCATCAAAATTCACACAAGTGAATTCAGATTCTGATCACTAAAATTCAATCTCCCCAGAAACCCTTTTCATTAAGAAACCAGACACTCAAACATATAACAATAAGAAACGCAACAGATCAAGATCAAACATATCACAAAAACGAAATGCAAAAAACAATATATATATATATATATACATATAGAGAGAGAGAGAGAGATAAAAAAAACAAGAGATTGAATTGGATCTGAGAAAGCGACCTTGAGTGTGAAAAGAGACTTGACGAGCGAAAAAATCAGAGCCTCGATGGGGTTCTCGGTCTGTGGTTTGATGAGTCGACAACGTAAACGCAAGCAGTGAAAAAAATTGGAAGATTCAAGAAGAAGAAAAACAAGTTAAAAAAAGCGATGAGTTGGAACCACGTGCTAGTCGCGTGCAGCCGTACACTTTGGTTGAGGTTCATTACAACATCATTGGTCCAATCAAAGATTTTTTTTTTCTATGGTTTTTTTATTAAAAGTTTAAAACAAAAAAAAAAAAAAAAATCTTGTTTGTTAAAGAGCCCGTCCTGTAAGCGTTTTTCAGTTGCTGTTTTTCGAAAATAAAAATGAAAATGAAAACAGTATTTTTGGTTTCATTTTCGATTTCTGAAAACGCGTCTGGTAGCAAATACTGAAAGTTGTATTTTGAAAATAGAAACGGAAAAAACGCGTCTGGTAGGTTAACCGAAAACTATCAAAAATTGAAATATTAAATTTAGTATTTTGTTTAATATTATTATAACTATAAACAAATTGATTAAATAATTAACCAATATAATTTTTGTATTGTAATTTTTAAATTAAACAAAAGTAACACATCAAAAATTAATTCAAAAAATCATATCAAAAAAATGAATTATTCAAAACAAAACTATTAAATTATAAATAAATAATTATAATATATATATACAACAAAAATATAATAGTATATATTATGTTAATATATAAAATATTATTACATATATTATAATTTATTCATATTATTATATTTTTTATCATTATATTTATATATTATAATAATAATATATTATATACATAAAATATATTATTATAATTATAATATATATATATATATAAGAAGGGCACTTTGATAATTTAAAAATCTTGTTTCGTCTTGTCCTAGTTATATCAAACACATAACAGTACGATTAATAGTTTAAGTTTTTTTTAATATAAAAAAAAATAAAAACAAAAACGAAAAACGAAAAACGAAAAACAAGTATTTTGTGTTTTTCAAATGTTTCACTTTTAACACTGATTTTGTTTTTCGTTTTTTTTTTTTCGAAAACAAAATGAAAAACGGTTAACAAACGCGTTTTCGAAGTCGTTTTTAAAAAATAAAAATGAAAACAGGTTGAAAAACGACTACAGAACAGGGCCAAAAATTCCGCGAAAAAAAATCGGTGTCTCTAGCGATTTAAGGTTATTTCGTTTTTGAGATTTTAATCGTTTTTTTTCTATAAAAAAATCGAAATTGTATTTTTTAACTAATAATTTAAAAATCATCATTTTTAAATAATATTTTTAACATCATCGATTGGATTCAGATTTATGGCGAGATCAACCGATAAGAGCATGTCTCTATTACTCTATACACAACTTTCCTATGAGTATCGATAAGATAAACATTTAATCATGTTTAAGAGATTCAAAACAAAATATAATATTCAATATCACACAAGATAAATATATTAATATTTTAAAAATAAATTGTTAAAAAAATTGATATATACTTCAAAAAAAAATTGTAATACCCTTTAATCTTAAATGGGGTGTCATAAAAAACAATTAATTTTGAGAATTAAGATGTTATTTATTTATTTTTTATCTCTCGAAAATGTATATGAAACCAAATATTAATTTATTTTTTTTGTAATAGTATATGAAATAATTGTATCTAGATACAATCATAGAATAAAACAGTAATTCTTTAATATTTACTTAGTTTTTGTGGTAAAAATATATTCAATAATAATGTATACCATAGTAGATAATAGCGTATGAAATAAAATGAAATTATTTATTTATTATTATTATTTGATTAGAAATTAAAATCACTAAAGGAAAATGATTGCTTTTGTATCAATAAAATAGAAAAGATATTTATTAATTAATTTAAATTATTATAATTAATATCATATATTTTTTTATAATTAAAACTTGGAGTATTTTTATTGGTTTGGAGGGATCATGACCCCTTTAGGCCCCTTTACTTTCTCCCCTAAGCACAACCAGTGATACCCAATATATCAAATTATCAACACTCGACGAGATCAAAATATAACTTCCACTATGAAAAGATGTCCCTCTTTAATACCCGAATTTTATTCATTCTTTATTAGTATTAATAATAATATTAATATAAATAGGAACTCATTCATTCAGTTTCTTTTTGTTAAGGTAACTAAATCATCTGGTATTAAAGTATAATATTTTGACAATAAACCATTGATTCTCTAGTATTATTACAAGTCAATTTAATGAGATTTGAAATAAATCAATTTTCACATTTAGAGTGATTTGAAATAAATCAATTCCACGTTTAAAAAGAATTTAAATATTTTAGCAAAATCAGTGGAATTGTATATAAGATCCAAATTAATCCTCCTTTTATTAATGATAATGGTATTATGACATTAATAATATATAAATAGAAACATATATATATATATATATATATATATATATATATCATAGTCAACTCCTAGTTTATTTTATTAAGGCAACTAATTACTAGTGATTGATTCCCTAATATCAATCAAGGACAATCAACAAGCAAATCAACTTCATATTTAGACAGATTTGGATATACTAGCAAAATTGGTAGGATAAGTATAACTCCAATATTTTATACTTACTCACATATTCATATATTTTTCAAAGAAATGTCAATAAAAGTATCATTTTCATACTACTCTAAAACTACTTGAAAGTATGATTTTCTCAAGCCTTGTTTCATTTTTTTATTATTATTAAAGTTATAGTCTTTTTCAAACCCTTTTTGTTTTTGATACAAAATATCTCATTTACAAAATGTAGATCCTAACAATTTCTTAATTTGAGTTTTATGAAGATGTTTTAATGTATGAATTTTGGAGTGAATGAAATAGATATATTTACATAAAGTTTATAATAAATTGTTGGGATTTTTGGAGTCCATTAAAGAGTTCAATATTGAGTGTTTGTAGGTTGAGATTTTGATTTGTTTAATAACGGTGAAGCAACTTACTGTTTTGGTTATTGTAGATATATTTGTAGGTAGCAATTGATAGTAAATTTTGGTACGAGAATAGTAGACATATATATCAACTTATGTTATAACTTTCGAAATTTTTGGTGGTGTTTAGTTTAGGGATATTTCATTTCTAAAACAGTTGTGGGTGTAAATATTTCTGAATTATTAAACTGACCTTATTGTAATGGAGTAATTTTAAATTGAGTTTTGGGAAGGATTTAGGTCTAAGTTTTGGTAATATGGATGTACAGACATTATTGAATCTTGATATAAATTCTCATGATTTTTGTTGATGTATAAGTAATTTAATTTTTTTGGTATATTTGATGTTTAAGCCATAATATTTATGCTGACAGTCATGAACTCTTGGTGTTGTAGGAATTTTAATTCACAAACGGAGATAGGTAAAAAATTTATCTTCAATATAAGATACTGTACTGATGTCTTAGTCTATAATCAAAATTTGGAATTTTCCATGGTCGGTAGGATTGTTAAACATTGATACAAGGTCTGATTAGAGGATCGAAATTTATGCTGTCAGGATTGACCTTTGTGTGTTTAAAAAATTATAAAAATTTATTAGTGTTTGATAAAATTCTGAAATTTTGAGGGGAGTTAGTAATCTAATGTTTGGATTTATTTACTAAGTTTTGAAATTTTTCAAGGCCTTTAAGATTTTCGAATCACTAACATTTGAGCACTAAAATCTATTTTATGAAATCTTTTCAAGAAAATGAATAAAAAAATGTATTTATAAAGTTGAGTTAGATCTATTTCATTTGGCTGGTTTAATTGAGTGATTATATTCTATATGTTTAGGTTTTTCTCGTGATTTCCCAATATCGTTAGTGAAACCTTAAACTTGTTCATTGAAGGTAAGTAGATTTTTCTTTATTGCATAGTAAGTAATTGCACAAATGTTTTCTTAGAAACCAAATTTATTTATCATATTGTTATGATCTAAAATATTTTATTATCTATGTTTATATATGTAAATAAACCCATTTCCTACACTTATGTAGTCTTTACTTACATATTCGTTACCTAATTCTTTTTGAATAAGTTTTACTCTTACTAGAACTTATTGTTTAAATGCTTAAATGTTTGGTTCTTTTGAGCTTTAGCAATGCAAATGTATTATGATATACATATTTTGAAAGTAATGTTTTAGCTCAATGTCAGTAGTAAATGAAATGTTAATCACCGGTGATAATGTAAATGCAGCACGTGCGACAAAAGAAATGTTATGATTTTGGTCTTGCATCAATTTCTGAAATGTAATGATTTTGGTCTTGTACCAATCTCTGAAATGTAAATGGCCGGGTCACCGAGGGTATTGGTGACACTACTTAACTTGAGTATATATTTTTTATGAAATGTTATTAATTGTTATCGTATATTGAAAATGTTACTTTTGCAATTTTAATTGTATCTGAATATTTGAAAAGTTATGTAAGTAGTAAATGTTATTATAAATTTCATAAATATTTTCGATTACGTATTATGCAATACTTACTGAGTTGACAGGTCGCCCCTTGTCATTTAATATTTTGCAAACTAAGTATCTTAGAAGTTGACCTCTAAAGCAATAGACTTTCAGGAGGTTGAAGTTATTGAGATTATATGTAATGTTCTGCTTTGTTTTGTTATTTAGAATTTGATTTTAGGTGCTCGGTATTTTTTAATTTCCTTTAGAGTGTTTTGAACCTTATTATTAGAATTATTTGGAAATGTATTTACATTTTAAAGTGATTTATTTGGAGTTATTCGATGATTATTAGTTTCTTTATGTGAAATAATTGATGGTTTATGTATTAACATTCCATATCAAAGTGTTTAATTACTCTTTGATTTTTAGGTGTTACGTCATCATTCTTTATGATTGAATGGGACAACTGTGGAACTAAAACTTTTATCACTCAAGTAAACGAGAAAGTGAAAGTGAAAGTGCACAAAGACCATGCTAAAAGTGCTGAGGAATTGGAGGATTTAAGAATTCGTGTATTGCTTTGGTTATTGTCTTGGTACATCGTTGTTAGGATCCTATATTGAATAAGTATGAGATTAGTCAATGGTATATAATTTATTGGACACCTTCTCGTTACAAACCGGTTTTTAAGGATGAGTTCTACCCAGTGGGTTCGTATCATTCGGTATCAGAGCCTACACCACGCCGATCAGCGGGTTCGTGGCGGACGGGACGACCTGAGGAGGGCTGCTACCCGAGAAAGCGGGATCCACGAAGTCACCCAGCTGGGAAAGATGGGCCGCCGTGGACGACGGTTGCGAAAGCGTGGTGGAATGTTAAGATCCCACATTGATTAACTATGAGATTAGTCAATGGTATATAACTCATTGGACACCCTCTCCTTACAAACCGATTTTGTAAAGAGTCTTCTTTACAATAGTGTATCTATGGAAAAAATAAAAAATAAAATAAAAAATAAAATAAAAAAACTGTAGCAGTTTGTCTCAACTCAGAGAAAGTGTCTGGAAATGTTCCTGACTTTCTGTAGTGGATCATGACACAAAGTCAAACTTGATGGCTGCTTTTGATTGTGTCTTCCATATATCTAACAGTAGTTGTGCAATCACAGAAATGTTTAAAACTTTAAATGAGCTGTGATGACAAATTTCAACCCAACATGGGGTGCTTGAAATCTTTTCAAAATCACATTTGATCACATATCATTACAAACAAAAGACTAGTTTACTATTATTAATAAAGCAATGAATATTACTTCTCTGTCCAATAATTATGTGTTAGTTCAACCTTGTTTAAAGAAATTGGTAATGGTCAACCAGGCAAATGGGGATGCAGTCAACGTTACAATCTTCTGGATCCCTATCAATTTCCAGGAAATTTCACAGTGCAAGTTCAAAATTGAGTGCTTCTGATTACAATTCTTCTCAGAAATGTCAAATCTCCATATGTTGCGTGCATAAATATTCTCATCCTCTAAATGAAACATTTTTGCATTACATTTTCATCTTCTACATGGGTTTTTTGTCTCTCATTTTTGTTTTCATTTTATCTGTCGTGTGTTTCTGTTCTTTGATTCATGCCCAGCAGCCTTATGTTGGTAAGGCCACAACAAATTGTAGCACCCCAGATGCTTCGAACTCGAATTCTGTTCTCGGATATTCCTGTAATGGCCTCAACAAAATCGGTTGCCAAGCTTACCTTGTTTTCAGATCCTTGCCTCCTTTCAATACTGTTGATTCCATCTCTACACTCTTAGGCTCTGACCCATCTCAGCTCTCCAAGATCAATTCAGTTTCGGAAACTGAAACTTTCGAAACAAGCAAGCTGGTGATAGTTCCTGTAAATTGCTCCTGTTCAGGTCAGTATTACCAGGCAAACACATCTTATGTTATTGAGCATGGCAATAATTATTTCTTGATTGCAAATAACACATATCAAGGCTTGTCAACCTGCCATGCTCTCCAGGATCAGAACAGTATTCTCACTAGGAATTTATTTACCGGTACTAGAATCACTGTTCCTCTTCGATGTGCCTGTCCTACGAAAAACCAGTCTGATGTTGGTATAAAATATCTGTTGAGCTACATAGTTACATGGGGTGATTCAATTTCTGGCATTAGCATGAGATTTGGTGTGAATACTGGCAAGACTCTTGAAGCTAACAGGATTCCTGAAGAAGTACCTAATATTTATCCTTTCACTACACTGCTAGTTCCTCTAGAAAACCAGCCTAATAGTTCTCAAACAATAGCACCACCACCACCACCACCACCTTCTCCATCTTCAGCTTCTCCATCTCCTAACTCTTCATCCAATAAAGGCTCAAAGAAAACATGGATTTATGCCGTTGTAGGTGTTCTAGGTGCACTTACATTGATCTTTGGCATTGTTATTTTCTATATGTTCTTTCGTAAAAGTAAGAAGAACCCTGATCCAGTTATCGTCACAGATAGTTTAGAGGCCTATGAGAAACCTTCAAACAAAAAGATTGATGAAGAATCTCAGGATTTCTTGGAGAGTATGTCTGACATACCTCAATCACTTAAAGTGTACAGTTTCAAAGAATTGCAGGCTGCAACGGATAATTTCATCCCCAGTTGTTGGATCAAAGGATCTGTTTATCGTGGAACAATAAACGGTGATTTTGCTGCTATAAAGAAAGTGAATGGAGATGTGTCGAATGAGATAAATTTACTAAACAAGATCAACCATTTCAATCTCATAATCCTCTCTGGTGTTTGTTTCAATGATGGAAGTTGGTATTTGGTTTATGAATATGCTGTCAATGGACCTTTGAGTGATTGGATTTACGTCAACAACAACGAAGGAAAGTTCTTGAATTGGGCACAGAGAATACAGATTGCGTTGGATGTGGCGACAGGTCTCAACTATCTGCATAGCTTCGCGAACCCTCCTCAAGTTCACAAAGACATAAAGAGCAGTAATGTTCTGCTTGATAGTGAATTCAGAGCTAAGATAGCGAATCTTGCTCTAGCGAGGGCAGCACAAGGACAGGAAGGTGAATTTGCATTGACAAGGCACATTGTTGGGACTAAAGGTTACATGGCTCCTGAGTACTTGGAAAATGGTTTGGTCTCCACAAAGCTTGATGTCTATGCATTTGGAGTTCTCATGCTGGAGATACTTACCGGGAAAGAGGTGGCTGCATTGTATAGTGAGGAAAATATGAACTTGTCCAATGTTTTAAATGATGTGCTTAACAAAGGAGATGGACCGGAGAGCTTGAGAAACTTCGTAGACCCTTCGATGCAAGATAACTATCCTTTGGAACTCACGGTAATCATTCTCAGATTAATTGATAGTTGCTTAAAGAAAGATCCCTCTAGCCGCCCAGCCACGGATTACATAGTGAATTCTCTCTCGAGAATCTTGAACGCTTCACTGACACGGGAGTTATCCAGCAACATCTCAGGCTATTAGGGGTTTTAGTAAATTTGCTTCGATTTTCTGCTTTTTGCATTTGTTTTTTGCTTTTGTTGTATGATGAGTTATGTCAACTTATATTGTAATGTGATTCTTTTGCATTTGCAAGTATAACTATTGGCATCCGATAAGAATTCTTGCTATCTTGATGAAATTTTGATTTTTAGTTTAGTATAAACCTCACTTCTGTGAAATATAATCCAGTAAAAAGCATTGTTTTACTAGAATTCTGCTACTAATTATCTAGAGAGAAGCTTTCAAGGAACATGAAACATAAAATACAAATAGACATGTAAGAAAGATGTATTCAGGCGACATCTCAAATATGAAAAGATCAACAGCAGCGACCAGCCATCTGCGATGAGGCATTAGATGACACCGAGATAATGGCACTTTTTTCTCATACTATGATTAATAATTCTCCAAGAGAGAAGCTTCTGAGGTACATGAAACATACAAAATAAATGATTTATTCAGGCTGAGAATGATCGGAAAGATCAGCATCATCATCTGGTCAGTGGCTGTCCAGAACGAGGCATCGGGCGCCACCAAGCTAACGGCAAATTTCTCATGCCCTGGTGAAGTTCAACTCAATTGAACACATCATAGGGAGGAAGAAATGAATGAAAAGTCCCTCTTGTTTTACTTTTTTTAATTGTATGTCATTTTCATACCTATAAAGTTGGTGCAGTCAAATATTTAGTACTTGATTTGGTCAATCTTCTTATAAAAACTTGTAAAATTGATTGGTTAATAAGCATATACTTGGTTCCTGGCGATCACATTTGGTCAACAAATGCTAAGTTAGCATACAAAATCACCTGGACATTGAAGAGATCACCAATTTGCAGAACTATATATCAACTCATCTTTAACTTTCTAATCTTCCAACAAGTTCTTAAATAAACAGTAGTTCTTCATGGATCAGATTCTGCTAATCTTTTTCATATTTATCTGCCTTTCAATACCAAATTTCTATGCTCAACAAAATTATTCAGGAAACTCAGTTACGAAATGTGACAACAACGATGAAACAGGCCCATCTCCAGCTTTTCTTTACACCTGCAATGGTAGAAAGCAATCCTGTCAAGCTTTTCTGATCTTCAAATCTCAACCTCCTTACGACACAGTCTCCAGTATATCAAATCTCACATCCTCAGACCCATCAGAAGTTGCCAACATCAACAATATCACAAATTCTGCAGAAGTCTTGCCTCCAGATAAAGAAGTGATTGTTCCTGTAATTTGTTCTTGTTCAGGTCAGTACTATCAAGCCAACACCTCTTTCACCATTCCTTCGAATGATGATACATATTTCACTATCGCATACAACACGTACCAGGGTTTAACCAGTTGCGACATCCTTCCGAGAGAGAACAATTATAGTGCCACAATCTTGAATCCTGGTCTGATATTACAAATACCACTTAGATGTGCTTGTCCCACAAGCAACCAAGCTGTAAATGGAACCAAATTTCTTTTAACATACCCCGTTAGTTTAGGTGACTATGTTTACGATATTAGTGAGAGATTTTATGTAAGTATAAGAAGTGTAGTTTATGCAAATGGATTCACTGAAAATGTTCTTGATGGACAGGTTCTATTTCCCTTCACTACAATTCTTATTCCACTGTCAACTGAACCTTCGAGTTCTCAAACGATAGTTCGATATCCTCCACCACCATATTCTTCTCCAATCATTCCACTTTATAAGAACAACAAAAGGTCAAGCAATAGACTTTATGTTTGGACTGGAATTGGAATTTCTCTGCTAGTCATCTGCTTTGTTCTGTCTATAGTTTTACTGCATTACAAGAAGAAAAGAAACGAAGTTACTCAAAAGATCGGAAAAGGGAAAGAGGATCTACCTGAGGAATTCTTACTTCGCATTGCTAACATTGATCAAGGGTTGAAATTCTACAAATATGAAGAAATAAATGCTGCTACTGAAAATTTCAGCACCAAAAACATGATAGGTAGTTCTGTATATTGCGGAATTCTAGATGGAAAAATGGTAGCCATAAAAATAATGATCAAAAATGTATGCAAGGAAGTGAATTTACTGAAGAAGATCAACCACTTCAATATAATCAGCCTTTATGGAGCATGTGCGCATCATGGGGTCTTTTACCTCGTCTATGAATTCATGGAGAACGGCTCCTTGAAGGATTTGCTACACAAAAAGAACGCTCCTGAAGTTGAGAGTTGGAATTGTAGAATTCAAATAGCTGTGGATGTAGCTCATGGCCTTCTTTATCTTCACAACTTCACTGACACTGGATATGTGCACAAAGATATCAGCAGCGGCAATGTTCTACTCGATAAACATTTACGAGCTAAGATTGCAAATTTTAGTCTGGCACGTTCAGCAGTGAGAGGAGAAAGCGGAAATGTATCTACAAAGACTGCTTTGGGAACAAAAGGTTATATGGCTCCTGAATATATAGAATATGGTTTGGTTACACCAGAGATGGATACATTTTCCTTTGGAGTTGTTCTGATAGAACTGGTAACCGGAAAAGAAGCTGTATTTAAGCAGGACGGAGAAGAAGCACTTCTAGCAGAAGCCGTGTTTTCAGCCATGGAAGGTGGAAATGCAGAAGCTAATCTTGGTTGTCTTATAGAGCCTAATCTGCAAGCAAAGAACAAAATGGAATTTGCTCTTCGTATAATAAAGTTAAGCCTAGCCTGCTTGTCACAAGAACCCGAAAGCAGACCGAGCATGGCTGATGTAGTTTCATCCTTGTTGAAGATTCAATTAGATGTGCAGAGATCAGAACCCTTTTTTTGGAATGGTTTTGTATGATAAAACATGTATAAAATCCTGTAAACTTATTTCAGAATAATGAAATAATCTTTAGTTTTTCTGTAATAAAAAATAGGCTGCAATCAAAACTGAATAAGTCGCAATTATATATACAATTTTATTACTTGAAACATCATTAATTCGGTACAATTAGCGAGGTTTGACAGGATTGATGCTCTGATGAACTTCTGATTCTAACCCAGAAGTCCAAGACCTATGTAGTGTCTCAGAAGATTGAGCGAGAACAGAGAGGTTAAAGACGATTTCTCCCATGCTTGGTCTTGACAAAGAATTCTCCAACGTGCAAGCCCTTGCCAACGTTACCAAGCTCAGAGCACCGTCAATCGAATAAAAGCTCTCCAAGTTAGGATCCATCCAACTTCTCAGCCTCTCCTCTCTCTTATCTCCAATTTCCAAAACCTCACATATCTCCTCCTTCCACAACAATGAAGTTTTACCATTTACTTTCGCTCCCATGGCTTTCTTTCCCGAAATGGCTTTCTTTCCCGAAAGCAACTCCAACAGAATGAGCCCAAAAGCAAACACATCAACTTTAGGCATCACATCATTCGTAGCAGGTGCAGCCAATGAGAAATTCGCTATTTTGGCCTTGAACCGGGAGTCTAGAAGTATATTGGTTGTTCTGATATCCCTGTGAACAATACTTGGTTGAGTATGTTCATGCATGTATTGCAGACCATTGGCCACATCTAGTGCTACATGTAACCTCTGTCTCCAAGTGAGGAAAGCCGAAGAGCTAGAAGAGGATGAAGATTTCGGGTGCAACCACTTATCCAACGACCCGTTTTCAGCATATTCGTAAACCAAGAAGCGATTCCCTTCGGAATCTGATGAGAGACCCATCAACTTCACCAGATTGGCATGGTTAACCTTCTGTAAAATCTTTAGTTCCTCCGTGGCATCGTCCTTGATTTGCTTTACAGCCAAGACCTTCTCATTAATAGTGGCCCTGTATACTGATCTTCCAATCCTGAAATGTTCACTCAAGTTCATGGTTGCCTCCATAATCTCTTTAATCTCATACATGATTGGCTTGTCTAGATAGCCTGAAACTCCTGTAAGTAGCTTATCCTGGTTAATCTTTGGCTCAAATGTTCCACATCTCGCGAATTCTGTCACTGGAATTAATCCATTGCTCTCGAAAGAGGAACCATTGCGATTATATACCTTCCTTCTCTTGCATAAATGGTGGGCGTAAACAACCAAAGCTATAAAAATTAAAACCAGAAGTGCACCTGCTATGCTAATAGCTATGAACAAAATCCGACTAACTTTGGATTCACTTCTATGAGAAGAAGGATAAAATTGGGAGAGCGCTGGCCGTTCTGACACGGGAATCAAAACTGGATAATTCACCGCATCTCTGAAGTTCCTGTGGTTGTTTTCCTCTTCAATATCAAATGGCAATGCTTTTAGCTTAGCACCTACTTGCAAAACATCATCACTAGGTTGCCATACATAAGTAATTAGATATCGAATTCCATTATCCTGTTGTGTCTTTGAAGGGCACTTACAGAACAAAGGAAAGGTCACATTGTCACCAATATGCAAGAGACTTGGAATTAGACTGGGGTTCATTTGTTGCACTACATGCCAGTTCGTTAGATTCTCAAATGAAGTGGTTGAAACAATGTAGTAGTTATCATCTTTCTTGATCTGATAAGTTATGTTGGCAAAATACTGGCTTCCATTGCAACCACAGGTGATAGGTACTAGCAGGAGTTGGTTCGGACTTAATGGGGTATCCTCAGAGACCAGGTTACTGGCTTCTGCAACCGATGAACGATTGACCCCAAACAAGCTAGATATGTTACCCAGGTTCAAGAATCCTGGTGACTGGGCACGGTATGCAACATAAGTTGGGCATGAATTGAATGAATTTGCAGAGCAGGAAAAGTCTGTGTCATACAAAGATGGTGATTGAGCTGTGATCTGGGTGCGGAAGAAAAAGAATAGCAGGAAAAACAGACCCAACCAGGAATGCAAAGAAACTGCCATTGATACGAGCTACGTTGGTTGTGATGTTGAGTATATAATCTTTCAATTATTAGATACTAGGAAGTTGTTTATGGAGTCTCACTTAAAGCTGATAGAAAAGTTAAGCATCTTAGCTAATGTGAACCTTTCAATTCTAATAAAATAGAATTTTGTTAATAAAAGTATTAAACTACTACGGGCAACTCTGTCTGTAGCATTGAATTGGAATGCTTCTCATAGTGTTCTTCTCCTTCCCCAATGACATATACTGACATTATGCATAAACTACTTAGAATATCATTTTCAATATACAATCACACGGAAACGAAAATCAAAGGCTGACAAAACTTCTATTATGTCTAATTTTTCTGAATTAAATTTCCTTTTCTGCTAAATATCTTAGATAATCATCTTATTAGTTTAATACAACAAACCCAGTTGGGACGGCAAGAAGTTGCCCATCTCACAAATTTTATATTCCAAGTCAGCGAACCTCAACTAATTTGATAGCTACATCAGGATTTAATAATAGAGCTAAGAGAATATTTTGATTGTTCATGCACTGTGGAATCATCACTCAATGACAAAAGATGATAAAAATATTACCTAGAACAAAGGTGAGCAACATGCTTGCTGAAACTCTAACATGTAGGACTGTACTGACTGCCAGAATGCCTGCAAGTTTGGCTGGTTGGAAACATCCAATGTGACAAATTGAATGGATCTTTCGTTGTCTGATCTCGCTCTGTAATCAAACAAATAAACTGCTTAAACCTTACAAGGAGAGATAAAATTAATGAAAATTAGGAATTTGTCTGCTGTGGAAGCCTATGAGAGCGTCATGTCACGGCCCGCTCAATTCTGATCCAAGGAGCCCAAGCAAAGCCCAAAGCAAAGCCCAAAGTTAGGCTCAAGCCCTTGGGAGATTCTAGAGTCTTCTCCACTCATCTAGCAAGGTCAACCTTGGAAGACTCTAGTAACATTCTAGAACCCTCTTGTAAATATCTAGGGTTATGAATACTAGATACATGTAGAATATTCTAGAGACTCAATCTCCTAGAGTAGTCTAGAACATTCATGGAGGGGGTGAACCACTATAAATAGCTAGCCCCTCTCATTTGTAAAGCATCCAAGCAAAGAATACTCAAAGCATTGTAAAGCTTTCTCTTAGCAATACACTTTGCCTTATTTTCCTACAAAGCTCTTCTAGTCCTTCTCTAGTCTCTCTAGCCTTTGAGAGTGATCAAGCAAGGCTTACTTAGCAATCTCGCCCAGAAATTGTCTAAGTGCCGCACGGGTTAGCTGCGCAAACTTTAACCCCGTGACAGTCAGCTAATTATCCTGTACAATAATACAATGGAGAAAAAAACAGGAGCCCACCGTAATAAGTTTTGTGATGGATGATTTTACTTGCACTTTCAATGCAAGATCAAGAGAAGCCATTTTAAGGGAATGTAAAAGCAGATTCATATGCAGTTCACTGGCATGCTGCTAGACAAAGATAAATATTTCAACTTGGTGTCATCAATTTATAACAATAATAGAAATAACTGCAAAATTTCTATATATTGGCCTCTACTTCACAGACCATTTCAATTCCTGCTGACATGATAAATAATGCCAAGTACAGAACAAAAAGCAAGTTCAGAAAGAAAACATTATTGCTAATATTTTGCTTTAAAAAGGGATCATTGATTCAAAAGTTTAACCACACGTTGGTGTAAAGATATTTGAATAAATATTATAAACTCTTGTGAGATCTGCAGAGTTGACTGTCCATAAATGACCATGTAGTGCCAGCGGAAGGACATCATTTATCTCCTCGCATTTCTCTTCTACGAGAGCAGCCTCTTTTCGCTTGCCTTCCTTCCAAAGACTCTTCACAAGAAATTCTTTAGTGGCAGCATCAGGCATCAAACTTGAACTAGTCATGTCTTCAAAAACCCTATATGCAAGAGCAGCTCTCTCACATTTGCAGTAAGCTTGAATCAGTATCTTAAACATATAAGCATCAGGCTCCACACCACTCTGCCTAACCATTGTAAATAGCCTCTGCACAGTTTTAATATCACCTTGCAGTCCAAAATGATACATCAACCCTGAAAACGTTTGAATATCTGGAAAAATCCCACTTGTAATCATCTCTTCAAGTACATTTATGGCATCAAAATTCCTCTTACACTTGGTCAGAGTTCGCAAGAGAGATGAATACAAAATCATCAGATTAAATTTTGAAATTGGACCGCAGAGTGTTCTGTCATCATGGAAGATCTTTAAAGCAGCATCAGCTTTCTTCGAAATGCCATAAAATTCAATGATTAACCTGATTGTACTAAATGGCAATCTCATTCCCTCTTTTCGTATTTTAGATATGAGTCTGTCAACCAATTCATCATGTCCATGTCGTGCTAAAATGGCCATCATCCTTTCCACTGCATAAATATCATGAGTGTAACCTGGCTGATAAGCAACCCAGCAGAAGAAATGCCAGGCTGTTTCTGGCGAACTCAAATTCCTAAGAACCTTGCAAACCAACCTTGTCGTCCACACGAATTTAGCATCCTCCAGTTCAGATACCACCTCAGGGGTCCATTCATTCAACGCATTTGCCAATGCTTTCGGATCCAACCATGGTTTCAGCTGAATCCCTTCCACATTTCCATCGCCATTATCATTATTAACATTCTCATCCTCACCCTCACCCTCATCGTCACTACCATCCTCACCATACCCGACATTCTTTATTCTCTCATCCGGCAGCATTTCCCTCAGAAACTCATCAGTCTCCTCAACAAATCCCGCCTCCTGCATTCGCTGCAAAGACACGCGCATAGCTCTACCAGGAAACTTACCATCATCCCGCATCTCATTAAGCAAAGTCTTAACCTCATCAAACCTCTCAACCCCAACAAATCCCTCCATAAACACCAAATACTGTCTCAAAGTCCTCTTGATCCTCATCAAAGGCAATATAGTGAAAACCTCCATAGCCAAATCCAATTTCCCTGAATTCACAAGGTGCTCAATCATCACAGTGTAAGTCCTAGAATTCGGTATTGCCCCTTCATCAATCATTCCCTTAAATGTCTCTACAGCTACAAAATCCTTACCCGTCTTCGCGTAAATGTTCATCACAATGTTATAAGACTCGGTACACACACGGGTCTCGGTTTTTCTATATTCATTCCAAGTATTTACAACCAATTCAGGGTCTCCAATTGCATTGTACCATTGCATAAGGTTCATGAAACTAACACTAACATTCATGAACGTACCACACCTAATTCCACCAATCAGGGTTTTGAGTTCTTCGGTTCTCTGAGACTTAGCTAAAACCGTGGCCAACGCATGGAGGGTAGCTTGAGAATGCGAAAACCGGTGGTTGGTATCCAGTTTTTGGACGATGGAGATCGCAGAGTCAGCATTGGGAGCAGAGCGAAGAGCGTGAGTGACAATGAAGGGGTCTACAAGGCGATCGTTTACCAGAGAAGAGACCAAGTCCGGTGAGTTGGAACGGAGAGCAAGTCGTATTGAGTCAATGAGTTGAGCTCGGCGGAGATAGTGAGTGAGCTTGTTAGCAAATGGGGCACGGACAAAGGAACGAGCTTGCAACCGAGTTAGAGTTATAGCAGGCAAGAAGCGCTTAAACAACATTTCTATCACTCCAACGTTGTTAAGACATGATGAATTGTGAAAAAATGGTTTAAAATTTTGGGTGTCAAAACAACAAACATGTGGTGTGCATGGAACTGCAACACTATTTTTGTCTAACTAGATAGAGTAGCTGTAGTAGACGAAAAAGGGTCAATAAACTTGATGGCTCCTGATTTGTCTGATCGGTCGAGGTCAGTCGAGGATCACCACATGCAATAATTTACCCGATAATTTTTAGATTCCAGTTGCTGTTTATGATATGGTTTCGTATTGGGAGCGTCTTGTGTCAAGAATTGCTTCCGCTATTTAGAAAAATAAATAAAAATGATGCTATAACAGAGGAAAACATGTATATATACACTCATTTGTATCAACTTTCTTTTAAAGGAGTTAATACAATGCTATGATATACGCTTACTATGTTGTCGTGTCAATTGTTGATAAAAATTACAGTAAAATTGTGCACATAAAAGAGCAATTTCCATCAATTATTTTTAGTTGTGTGGTGGCGGTGTGTATTAATTTAATTCCAATGGATATGCGTGGTTTTTGTTCCTACAAAGCTGCTACATTTGTACGGCATATTTTGCGATCTTATAGGCAATGGCTGATCAGTTTTCACCCCACTGTGTAGAGTGGATCGTATCATCAAGGAAAGCAACCAGTCAATCCGATGTGGTCCAGAGTCCTTCTGAGGCCGAATTGGTTCACTGCCTTTATACCTTCTCTGAATCCATCTCCATATGCTGATGATGTATCAGCCTCAATCTGGTGTTTAAAAAATTTACCTAGTTCCTTCTCAAAATCTGAGCGTTTACCCTTCTTGGATGATGTTGTAGACGATGAGGAAGAGGAGGAAGACGATGATGATGATGATGATGATGAGGACGAGGAGGCAGATGAGGACGAGGATGAAGATGAAGCAGCATCGCTTCCAGACCCAGAATACATCTCGGAATCCAACCACATATGAGCCATAACCTGACATATACCTTCTTCAACTTCTGGCTTCAAATTCGGATAACCTTTAAGACGAAGCCACGCGTGCATCATCTCATGAGCCAGGATTGATCCTGTCAACAACCTGTTGTGTTTACAAAAGTCTCAGGTCCTTTATCTGTCGGAATTATTTAGTGTGAAATGCAACTCCAAAAGAGACATAAAGTGGTGAACATAGAGGATACCTGGGAAGGCCAAACAAAATAAGAATAGCTGTCACTTCACATCGACGAATTAGCCTACGAGGCTCTGTGATCATGTCTATAAATCGGTAGCCAGCCCCAATTTTTGGCCTCCTCGAAACCTGGCAATTTGGACATGGTTACTACGGAGTTCCAACTCAAGAAAACCGTTTGTAAACATTTTGAGAAGAAATCTTACCGTGGTGATAGTCTGTTCTTCTGATAAACATAGCCCTCTGGTTTCAGGTAGGTGATGATGACCCTACACACAATCAAGTAAAAAATGAAAAGTTAAACTGACGAAGAGAAGGTGCATATCTCATAAAGTATAAAAAGCTTTAAGAGGATCAATCTTACATTCTTTTCTCCCTCCATGGCCTCATTCAGTGCTGATCTCTCAACCAAGAGCAAAGGAACCTGCTGTTCCACTTTCATATTTAAGCCTTCGTAAAAGTCTTGTATTTCAAGGTACAGGGGTTGGCATTCATGAGTATCCATTATTGCAGAGTCTAGGCACTCCAGACATAGTTTCCGACCATCATCAAGTGATAGATACATTGCGTCCCTCGACTGCATGGATTCCAAGGTATCATATCAGCCACAATATCATGTAATGACATATCCATATATCATTTTTTCTAAGTACAATATGTATATATACATATATGGATTAAAATCAATGATACACTTTGAATGGTTGAGATTGCATTTGACATGCTTTATTTTTAATGTGCATTAAATATGCATATCTTATGTAACATCGACCATTGGCAGCATTTTGATCCAATGATTGAAAATTTGTATTATAGTTTGTGCCAAAAGAGAGAGAGAGAGAGAGAAAGAGAGAGAGACAGAGAGAGAGAGACAGAGAGAAAGAGAGAGAGAGACAGAGAGAGAGAGACAGACAGACAGAGAGAGACAGAGAGAGAGAGAGAGAGAGAGAGACTGACCTCCATTCTTTCACAACTGCAACACCTAGGAGTACCGTCACGCTCATGTGACGGACAGTATTTTTGTACCCAGAAAGGATGTGCCCTGTACTCAATAAGGCCAGCTGAATTGGTTGGAATCTGTAAGAAGGAACGTAAAGAAAGAATAACAATGTTATCATACAATTAGTCTGATTACATAAGGAAAAATATACTAGGATTCTGTTGCAATGATTTTAAATGTCCGAATAAAGTTACCAAACACGACAGGTGATAATGACACTAGAACATGCTCAACTAGAATAGCAGGTTCAAATTTCAAAATTTTCCAAGTTTTCGTCAACAAATGCACCACATTCTTTGATTTCTTTCTTTTCCACATAAGGAGCTTTTTTTTTTTTCTGTCTAAATCAGATAAACAGTTATACTGATCGTTCAAGTTTACAATAATGCCAGACAGCCTCTTAAATTTTGGTTTCAGAAATTATGAGTGACTATCAGCATAAATTCAGTTAACAGAATTCTGCTGCTCCTGTTGGTCTAACTCCTTAATAATCAAGCATATTATTTGACAAAAAAAGTAAAACGAAATGATAGGAACTAGTAATGAAGAAATGTTAATATTCAAACGCCGTGGCACAAACACTTACAAAATTGTGGCAGACATCACATCTTGGGTGGTGGTGCTCCTTATAGCAGTGTTTGTGATAGGGGCGATTCCCTGACATTGAAAACTATCACAGAACAGGAATATGAAATTAGAGCGTATAAAACCATTCACTTGGTTTTTAAAAACCAACCATAATTACAAATTAGCAAAGACTTGCAGTATGTTAAACTAATTTCGAAAAAAGATATCATTCAAGTTGAATAAGAATTAAACCTCAATATCTGTAATTGGTTGATTGCAACCTTGGCAACGGAAACATTCAGGATGCCAAGTAGCACCCATGCAACTCAAATATCTTCCATGACCGATCTCAGCATTGCAACCGGCACAGGTCCTACGAGCAGTATGTTTTAAACAACAATGTCAGGATTCCTATGATGTCTGAGAAGTAAATATAAAACACAAAAAATAACTTTGCTGCATGCTTGTTTAACCAATGTCAAGAAAACAACCCAATGCAATGTCAAATTTTGCCTCTTCCACATGACCGAGCATTGTAACATGAAAATTATATCACAGTCTTACAATTCAAAGTTCCTTATATTCGTTTGCAGAGAGGTCACAAAAAATACGCTAGGAAGTTGAAATTTAGGAATTGCAATGTCAACCTCAAATAGTTACAAAGTTCCAACTACGCAAGCTTTAAGCCAGCTTTGTCATCAGTTCCGGTAATACTTGAAATCAAACTAATATGAAAAATACAGAATGCTTGTCAGAATAAAATTTCGTATTTACGGGACATAGCAAATTATTGAATATTTGGAAAGAATGACTTCATTTGCAGGATCAGGTAACCACTAACTCTGCTAAGTGATATTCATTTGATTAGACTACAAGCTACAACAAGATTGAGTTAAAAGGAAAATAACAATGAAGTAAACAAGACCTGTGCCTTGAACGAGCTTCAACAAATCAAATTCGATAGTTTCGTAGACTACTCACTACTGAAATAGAGATTGCATACAACATGACATTTACCTGTAACTTAACGGAAAGAAGAATGGAAAAGGCTGGAATGGATTTGCATTATCATATCGAGGAGGAGAACCCACGCTCAAACTTTCCTGAATAGCCTTAGCAAGTTGTTCATCTTCCTCTAATTGAGCTTTTGCATGTCGATCATTTTCCTCTGATTGAGCTTTCGCACGCCGTTCATTTTCCTCTGATTGAGCTTTCGCGCGTCTTTCATCTTCCTCTAGTTGAGCTCTATCATATGGTTCATCATCGTCCGAGTCAGATTTAATACATTCTATATCTTCTTCCTCTGACTCGGATTCATTTTCTAATACATAAACAAGATGACGAGACTCAGTACGAGTACATAATTTGACAGGAAATAGCTTACTAAAAATGTAAAACAATGACAGCTGCATTACTTATGTCTTTCCCATTAGTTTACGAGTAAATGAGAATGGAGAGACTCTTATGAAACAAATTAAAGATTCAACGAAGGCAAACAAGCATTGGTGCACACAGAGAAAACAGTACTAACAGCATTCAGATTATCTTCATTCTGTATTCTTTATAATTTCAAACCATCGATAAATCATATGTAACTTCCTGAATCACATACAATACAACAACAGTTGTTAGTATGCAACCTTACCAATCACCTTTTTCCCTTTATGATCTTCTTCTGAGAGGGAGAGTGCAATAGCGCGATCAATATCTTCCTTGTCGAAGCCTGATGATGAAGCATCCTGCATCAAAAAATTTCACATGAAAAACTTGACAGGAAAATGCCCGGATAAAATGTATGCAAGAATCATAAATATCAAAGCACATGCCCATTCAATGAACTCGAAAAATGTAAATTTCATTCAATCACATCCTAAAAATGAAAACAAATAAGATGATTGATTACCGAAGTGCGACGAGGCTCTTCCCAAACTCTATCATCTCCATATCTGCCATGATATTGCCCTTTATAACTAGAAGAACCTTTGAGAATTTTGGTCAGCCATCCCATGATGATAAATTATTTGCCTGCACCACCCAAGTCATTCAATTGAATGTTAGAAAAACAAATTCAGTGGCAGAAAACAAGCAATGTCTTCGAGGGTTTTAAAAAAATGAATGACAAAGGTGATCATCATAAGTGCACCAGAAGAAGTAGAAAAAAAATCATGTCTTGATTTGGCAAATAAATCCCAGTTCCAAAACATAGTTCAAATAAAGAATCCAAACAATCAACTCAATTGGTATTGATAATCATGAACTTTGAAGCTTTGATAATTATTGAGATGATATGTAACAGTTATGAACAGTGATCTAGATGGGAGATTCAGAGTCAGAGTCAGAGACTCACCAGAAACAAGTCAAGGAGAATCTGCAGAAACAAAAATAGAATCTGATGAATTCAGAATCAGATACAACAACAACAACAACAACAACAACATCAAATTCCCATGAGTGCATAGTAATCACAAAAGAAGAAGAATCAGTGTAAACAAAAAGAATCTCTCTCTCACTCCACTAACTGCCATCAAAATCAATCCTGAAAAATCACTCTGCTTTGTTTTTTCTTTTCATAAGATGAACAGAGAGACAGAGAAAGAGAAAGAGAGCTGGAATTGAATATTTTAAAAAGAGTACTTGAATCCTACGCAAATCCAGACTAGAAAGTAATGAAATTGCAAAAGAAATGGGAGGCTTTTTTTTAAGAATCTGAATTGCAGGGTGAGTTTTTATTTTAACCCCAAAAAAAAAATGAAAATCAAAAGGAAAGTTTTGAACTTTGAAAGATAGAAAGAGAATCAGACACCTCCCAAGCAATCTCACCCACCAAGCCAGCCACAGCCACCCCAGTTGGTTTTTTTGTTTGTTGAATTCAAAAAAATAAATAATTAAATAAAAATTCTGCTTTTGAAAGTGGGTCCTTTCACTGTTTTCTCTTTCTCCATTTTCAACCACACTTCCACTAAATGTCAAGAAAGAAAAAAAAAAGACCCAATAAATCTTTTTCTTTCGAAAAATTGACATGAGCGGTTGTTTCTTTGAAATTGTCAAAATTGATCATCTGCAGAGTTGTTTTGACTGCTACTGTGAACTTTCTCTGTTACTGTACTTGCTCATTTACTCCGAGTCACTTCTAGTGCAGCAGTTCTTGTCTTTGTTGGCTTGCCTCTTTGAGTTTAACAAACCCCAACCTCAACTACTATTGACCCTCAAGGCCAAAAGAACATTTTGTCATTTAGGATGTTTTTCGTATATATATACACGTCAAGTGATTACGTAACGTATATTTCGTAATAATAGATAACGTTTATTTACAAGTTTAAAACTTTAAATATCAAATATGAGAAGTTTAATGGGTGAATAATTTGTTAATATGGGAACAAGATACATGAAAGACATCACCATATTATTGTTGTGTTGATGGTGTGATTTTGGTGACAACTAAATATGAGTGAAGTGGTTGTTGATAATGGAAGCATGACAAGTAAGGGAGATGTCAATCAAAAAAAAAAAAGACAAGGAAGATCTTGTTTTGAGTAATAATTGTATTTGTATGCTTGGCTTTAAATTGACGTAACAAATAACACTTGTTTTTTTTTTCTATTTTTTATTATTCTATATACAAATTTTGCTTTTATTTATAATGAAATTGTTATTTGGTGATGACATCTGAGGTCAACATTTTGAAAAAGACTTCACAATGTGTATCATGTATTCATGTAGGAACAAATTAGAAAAAGAAAAAGAAAAAGAAAGTTGGGTATAGACTATAGAGATATCAATCGGGGAACTATCAATGGATATGGGTTCACTCATCAGTCATCCCCATCCATCTACATTTTGTAACCTAGTCCCTGTTTAGGGAAAATGGGGATACCGTCTTCATTTCTTGTTTGATTTAAAATTTAAAAATAATCAAATATTTTTAAAATAATCTCAAAAATAATAAAGTTATGTTTTAAGAATATATATATAGTTAAAGTTAAAATGTGTAATTGACCAATCATTTGTTGGTGTGAGTAGTTCGATGCTCTCATCCCTTAAGTAAGGTTGTGGGTTCAACCCCCTTGTGAACGGAGCTACACATATTGATAGCACTTTACTCCTTATTGGACCGATCCGGTGCGAGTCCGGATTAGTCGGGGTGTGAACAGGACCGATTGCACCGTATGGTGGATCCGTTCCACCCGAAAACCGGATGGTGTAAACCAAAAAAAATGTGTAATTGAAAATATGCACCTAAAATTTTGATGAAAATGTATAAAAATATTTTAGGGAAAACGAGAAAACGAGGGAGGGGGCTATCTAGAAATGGGAATGAAAATTATTCTTATCCCCATTTATGAATGATTTTTTTCCCCTAAATGCAATAGGGATTTGGGGCTCATGGGAGAAAATGACATCCCAAAATAGGTAATTGAATATGTATGACATGTGAATTGTAGGGAAAAAAAAGATTGGATCAGATATATCGAATCTATGATACATCTTTAGTTCTTTGGTTTGGAATTTGGATGTCTTTACATAGACACATGGTATATTATTAATTAACATGAAAGTATTTATGGTGTGAATGGAATTTTTTGTGATCAATTTTTTTCTCCATTCCATAATTTATGGTAACGAATGATTTTACAAGTTTTACAAAATTCAATATTCATAAAAATTAGTGTATGATCTGGAACTTGTGATATAGCTAGAAATTTTTAAGGTACATTACACATACTGTACACTTTTCTTTAAATGACTTTCATCTTAAAATTAAATAAATATATATTTTTTGTGTGAACAGCAGAACTCATTTAAACCCAGATTCAGTATTTGGAACTGTGCTTCCTATCCCACCTCTTTATATATATATATAAAAAAAAAAAAATAGTATGCAAATCGAACATGAGATATTACTAGATTTACGAACGTTCTTTTATTATTGACTCATATAGGTTGGTGTTCAATCCCACCATCTTATATATCAAAAGGCATCGAGACGACATTGGTGAGCTAAATAATCATAAGGTTTGTTCTCAAACACGTTTCTCAAACCAAAAACAAAAAAAAAAAACCAAAAAAAAAAACAGGAAAAGCACTTTTGAATTTAATAAAACTAAAGCTCCAAGTAATGGGTTTTCCAACTCTATATCAAAAGATACATCATTTACAGACTTGGCTATGATGCAAAGCACTCATATGTGTTGTACCGTACACCTATTGGACAGGTTTTACGTTCGGATGAACGTTAAACTCGTTCCGTGAACAAGTCAACATAAATCTTTAAGAACAAGTCAACGTAAATATTTAAAAACAAATTCAACGTAGGTTGGACATGTTTAACATCCGGATGAATGGTAAACTCGTTCCATGAACAAGTTGAAGTAAATCTTGATGAACATGTTCAATGTAGGTTGAACGAGTTTATCGTTCATCTGAAAATGTTAAACTTGTTCATTGAACAAGTCACCATAAATCTTCATGAATAGGTTCAACGTAGATTGAACGAGTTTTACCTTCATATCAACGTTTAACTTTTCCAATGAATAGGTTAATGTAAACCATCATAAACAAGTTCAACGTGGGGATTGAATAAGTTTAACGTTCGACTACAAATCAACGTAAACTTTCTTAAACAAGTTCAACGTAGTTAAAACGAGTTTAACATCAATAATAACGTTAAACCTATTTGTGAACCACTGAATATAGATCTTAATGAATAAGTTTAACGTAGCTTGAACGAGTCAAACGTTAAACCCAACATTAAACTTTTTTAGTGAACAAGTTGATGTAAAACACGTTATGAACAAGTTCAACGTAGTACGAATAAGTTTATCATTACTGAGAACGTTAAACTTGTTCATTGAACAAATTTACATGAAAACGGTTATTAACAAGTATAACGTAGGGTGAATAAGTTTAACATTAATCTAACTGTCAAACTTGTTCACTGAATAAATTAACGTAATAACCGTCATGAACAAATTCAATATAGGATAAACAAATCCAATATAGAGTGAACAACTTCAACGTTTATCAGGATGTTAAAGTTTGTCAGAGAACAAATATTAAACCTTATATTGTACGGTACAATATATCAACCTTGTTTGTACCGTAGTAAGTCCCATCGTTTACTGTATTCTAAATTTTGATAATTTATTTTGTACTGCCACATCAATATTCCATAATCCTTATAGTTGTTATAAATCAGTTTACCACATAATAATATTATATGATTCTTTATATTTCTCAACTATTTTTTATTTAGCATTTCCGATTTTCAATTTAAATATAAGATATTATCATTTGGAATATGAACGGTTTTACCGTTAAACTATATTATACGGTCTAATATCTCACCAAAAAAATTTATTGTAATAGTATATATATATATATATATAAAAATGGATATTTTTTCATAAAAGGTAACCTTGCCATATCTTTCTACAATCCTGATCATCAAAAGAATATTATTTTAGAAAGAAAAAACAAAATAACTTTATCTGCCGACCATTTCATATAACGTCAAGAGTGAAGAGCCTACTATTAAAAGTCCCATTGATAGATATAATATTATGTGATGCTCTTTCATTTTCATTAATCAAATTAATTCAAGGCTGGTATTATTAATTATTAATATAGTCAGGAATACTCATGGTGGTATGTATTTATTAGTAGTCCTAGAGACTTCTAGTGTAGATGATTATTGAGAAAGACTGTACAACTCCTATTTACCAACTAATTCATAAATCTTATGTTGAAGTTGACGATGACATATGAGCTACAATAGTTTCCAATTAATTAAATTCGTGTCGTTTCTATCATATACTAGCATTTTGTTCAATTTAATACAAAACATGTTCAATAAGAACATATTCAACGTAAATATGCATTTTTAATATTACTGTAGACAATACATTATTTAATTTCAATTATACATAGAATCTGCTGTAAAAAAATATTATCATTAACAAAATGAGATTGATCCAGTAATATGTCTTTCACATTAATACCATTAAGATTGTGAGTTCAGTTATGTTACCCTCTCCCAAATCGACAAATATATAAATCTCGAATTATTTGTAATCGTTAAAAAAAATTGTGATCAAGAACATAACGGAAGAAATTTGAAGATGAAATATTTAGCAGATTTTCTGACGAAAGGGACAAAATAAAAATTGTATCATTCCTCATCATTTTCATATTTATTTATGAACTTTCCATAATGATGAAAGAAAGAAAATCAAAAATAGTCATGGGAAACATTAAACTTTTGTTTGTAACCACTTTTGAAATTTTATTTTTTAATAGTCACTTTTTTAAAAAAAAACCAGTGTATGTTCGTAAATTATAAAAATACCCCTGAATTTGATTTTTTCTTTAAAATGAAAACAAACTTAAAATCATGACTAAAATCTGGAACCAAACTTGAAATCACAACTAGGAACTTGAAACTTGAAATCTTGTTTTAACAAATGAAATTTTGAAACTTGAAATCTTGCTTAAATTAAAATGTTGAAACTTGAAATCTTGACTAAATTGAAAGTTGAAACTTGAAATCTTGACTAAATTGAAAGTTGAAACTTGAAATATTCTAGATTTTTAAGTTTTTCGTTTTCAAATTTTAAAACTTGAAATCTTGCCTAAATTGAAATGTTGAAACTTAAAATCTTAACTAAATTGAAATGTTCAAATTTGAAATGTTCTGGGTTTTTTGTATTTCATTTTCTTTCCTTTTTTTCAGCAGATCCAATCGTCGGCGGAGAGGGAGCTCGACGGCGTTGCTGGACGGTCGTGAAGCCCAAGCGACAGCACTCCGGCAAGCCGTCGACGACGTGTGAGAGAGAAAGGAAAGGAGAGAGAAAGAAAAGTGACTGAAAGAGAGAGAAAGAGAGAAAGAAAAGAGAGGGAGAGCTACGGGGAGAGAGAAGAGATGTGACGGTTCACCGGCCTTCGCAAGGATACCGGCGACGGTTTACCGGTACACCGCCGACTGGAGAGAGATCGGGGAGAGAGAGAGGAAAGAAGAGAGAGATCGGGAGAGAGAAAAAAAAATAGAGAGAAAATGTTTAGGGATTGTTTTTATATGGGGACATGCAAGTAATTTCTCAAAAAATGGCTATTAACAAATAAATTTTCGTATGTGGTTAAAAACAAAATTTCCATAATAGTTGGGGTTATTTTTAACAATTTCCACATGATGAAATTCTCAACATACCATCATTTAAAAGTTTGTGGTTTTATTTCACAAATGGTAAAAAAAAAAAGGACTAAAAAAAAATAGCACTATTTGGAGGTGACGTTTCAACAATGTCACTGCTTTAATAACTTATGTTTAAAAGACACATATTATGGTGAACGAACAAAAATGCCCCCAATAGTTGTTCCATCAGAATCTTACATTCATTTTTTACAGTGAGAGTTATGAAATAGAGAGAGACAGTTTCGTTGAAACTCAGACGATACGCAGACGCATTCCGGGGTCGAGCTGCCCGGTTAGCTCGCTGGGGAGCAGGGGGCCTTGAGTTTTTTTTCTGGTCAGTACTTCAAAAAAAATATTCCCGATCCTTTGAAAAATATACTCGATTTTTTGAAAAAAAAATCCTCGATTTTTTCTAATATATGCTCAAATTCGCTAAAAATATACTCTATTTAATTAAACCTAATTTTTGAATAAAAAAAATGTTGATCCTTTGAAAAAAAATCTCGATCCTTTGAAAAATATTCTCGATCCTTTGAAAAAATTCTCGATATTTTGAAAAATCTTCTCAATCATTTGATAAAAATTCTCGATCCTTTGATAAAAATTCTCGATCCTTTAAAAAATATTCTCGATCCTTAGAAAAATATTCTCGATCCTTTAAAAAAAAGCTCGACCCTTTAAAAAAATCCTGATCTTTTAAAAAATCTTCTAGATCATTTGACAAAAATTCTCTATCCTTTAAAAAATTTCTCGATCCTTTGAAAAAAATTATTGGTCCTTTGAAAAAAATTCTCGATCCTTTGAAAAAATTCTCGATCCTTTGAAAAAATTCTCGATCCTTTGAAAAAAATTCTTGATTCGGTCATTTGAAAAAAATATCGATCATTTGAAAAAAATTCTCGATCATTTGAAAAAAATTCTCGATCTTTTGAAAATTTCTTGATTCTTTGAAAATTTCTTGATCCTTTAACAAATGCTCGATTCTTTCAATTCTTTCAAAAATATGCTCGATCCTTTCAAAAATAAGCTCGATCATATTAAAAAATAATAATACTCGGTTTGGCTACAAATATACTCAATTTAACTAAACATTATTTTCAAAAATAAAATGCTCGATCTTTTGAAAAATAAAATGTTCATACATGTTCATACAAAGACCGGATAACAAATCATAATGAATGGATAAAATGTTAAACTACACAGAAATATATAAAAATATATAAACGAAGATCACAAATATAGGTTATCTTCTTGTGCAGAATCTGGAGAGAGACAAGTTTTTTGGAGAGAGAGAGGGGAGTTATCGTTTTCAAAGTGTAGATGGAAACACAATGGAATTAAAAAAATAGATTATTTAAGGGTAATTTGGGTAGTTCAACGTAATAGGTGCCTTTTAAACTTAAATTATTAAAGATGTGACATCACTGCAACACACATAAAAAAAAATGACATATCTTACCATTTCCATAAAAAAAAAAAAAGGCATTTAACTGTTCTAACTGCATTATTCACCAAATGTATATTTGAGGGACAAGGGTTCTATAATGTTATAAAACTCATATCCCATTATTATATATACTAAAACAACTCTTAAAATTGAACATATGAAAGTAAAATTTAATAAATTTCTATTTATTTATAAAAATATCATTCTAACAAATGAGAAACAAATAAAATAAAAAACAAAATAAAACGACACACAACCGTTACCATATCACCACCATCTATCGATCTTTCTCCTACCCACCGTCCTTCTCTCTTTCTCTCTTTCTCTCAATCTCTCTCTCCATTTTTTCTTAAAAATATATACAAAATAAAATGACACTCAACTACTACCACGGTAAAACAGAGTCAAAAATTGCTAGGTTTGCTTTTTAAATTTGGTTGATAAACAAAGTTTTCTGTATAGCGCAACTGAATTTCAAATCACAAATATTGAAAAAAAAATTACTATAAAATAAATCTCAAGTTTCAAGATCCAATTGACTTGACTATAAATTTATACAACCAAAAATAAAAAATAAGTTTCAACTTAATTTCTTTCGGTTTTTGAGGTTGGTTAGTTTTTAAGAGATGTCATAAGTTTAATATTTAATATATTTAATGTTTGTTAAACTTACTCATTTAATTAAATAAATTCATTTTAATAGATAAAATATGTGTAATGCATGATACTTTTGTTTCACATTAATATTTAATGCATGGACTTTTATTTCTCATATTAATATGTAATGCACTATACATATATTGTTTTCGTATTTTTATGTATATATATATCAATATAACTGATATTTTTATTTAGTATAGAATTATTATTTACTTGATTATCATTTTATGTTTGATTAAAATATATTTTATATTTTAATTTTTTTGGTTTCATAATTTAGATAAATAAAATTTTAAATTATGAATAAAATTTATTAAAATTGAAAATAATATATATATATATGCACCACAGGCGTTGAACCGTGTTAGTGGAGACTCCCAAATGAGAGTCCAACCACATTGATAAGAGGCCTTATATATATATATATATATATATATATATATATATATATTAACTTTCTATTACATGATCCTGTACAAATTTTACATACAGTTTCAGATATTTTAGTTACTAGAAATTAATGTAAAAAAATTTACATTAATTACCGATAATGGGGTATTAATGATTCCGTACGAATTTTAAATACAAAATACTATAATTGAAAGTTTATATATATATTCTTACTTGAGATGATAACTTACATAAAAAAGACCAAAAAAGAAACAAACTATTACAAAACAAATTCAAGAAACTCATTTGTATTTTTTTTTTGTAATGTCACCTTATGAGTGAGAGAATATATATATATATATATATATATATATATATGTAAGTTATCATCTCAAGTAAGAATATATATACATAAACTTTCAATTATAGGATTTTGTATTTAAAATTCGTACGGAATCATTAATACCCCATTATCGGGAATTAATGTAAATTTTTTTACATTAATTTCTAGTAACAAATGGTTTCTTATCGGTGCGTACTGATAAAACTTACATCGGTACGTTGGATGTGGACCACTGAATATGGAGAATGTTTGACAAGTACATACAATATATAAATCTAATGGTTCACATCCAACACATTGACGAACTTATATTAGTGGACATTGAATTGAAATTATATATATATATATATAATCTGTTATTAAAAGAATTATCATTTTCTTTTATTATTTTACAGAATAAAATAAAAAGTTTGTCCTTTTATTTTTCTTATTTTACAAAAAACAAATTAAATAAAGAAACATACTGTAATTATATATATAAAAAAAAACAAGAGTTATAATTGATCAAGAAATGATATGAAGTTATCTCTCCTTGTGTAGCTCTCAAATAGCAGTAATGAGAAAACAAATGTACAATTGAATCAAAATCATCATGTTTCTCTTCTTCGTCTTCCTTTATCTAGTTCGTAGTTGATCTTGAGACTAGATTTTTGTCATTTCTCCACCATAAATTTTAACAAAAAAAAAAAGTTAGAACTCTATATTTAGTTTGTCAAAAAAAAAATCATATAAACCAATAATCATCGTTGGAAGAGTGAAAATTGAGTAAACAAAATATTAACAATTGAGCATCGAATTCTGGCATCGAATTCTGGTTATATATATATATATATGAAAGTAGTATTTTTACAAACACCCAAATGATCAATGCTATAATTACCATTGACACACACACATATATATATATATTATTTAATGTGTATCAATATTCAATACTTGCAATTCAAGGATAACATATAACAATTGAGCATCGAATTCTGGTTATATATATATATATATATATATATGAAAGTAGTATTTTTACAAACACCCAAATGATCAATGCTATAATTACCATTGACACACACATATATATATTATTTAAAGTGTATCAATATTCAATACTTGCAATTCAAGGATAATATATATATATATATATATATATATATATATATATATATATAATGTATGATTTATTTTTAATATTGGTTTTGAAAAGATGTAAAAGCTATGAAGATTATATAATAATGGGTGTTTATAATATGTTGAAATTATAATTCAGAAAGAAAAAAAATGTTGAAATGGATAAAGTAATAAACATGCATTGTAAGTGTAATAGATTTCAAGGATATCAATTTTGTATCGATAAATTTGACATCAAAAATCTGTTAGAGAACAAAGTCAATACGCTGAAGCGTTGCTAGATAGACCACAAACAAACATAATGATACAGAAAGATGAGATAAAGAAAAGTAATCAAATCATACACAACATAAGACTTTTATGTGGAAACCCAATAACGTGAAAAAAACCACGGTCGTCAAGGCGATAAGAGAAAGTTTAATTATGTAGTAGATTATTACAATTACACATTCAAGATTCTCTCTATAAAATACCTCAAACCCTATTACACACAATGCCCACTTCGAGATCTCTCTAGTATTTGCTATTTTACTCCACTTATACTATCTAATAACAGAGATATTAGGACATTTTTATATGGGTTATAGGGAGTTAAGGATAAAATGAAATTCTACTCATATACGCATAAGAATTACTTGTTTCACATAAATGCTAATTCCTATTTATGACAAGTATTCTTGTAAGGAGAAATCATTTTCCTTTAACTACACGACTTTCCTGTTCCGTATGAAGACAAGTTCTTTTTGTTTTCCGATTATAGTGGCCAAATTAAGCAAGTTTCTAGCCCGCTCAACAAACCCAATGATAAAAGGACGAAATATCTCAAAAAATTCATGTAGAGCAGGCCAACGAACCATAAATAGGCCCAACAGAGCATGTGACCCACGTGTCATCAAACAAAGCCGAGAACACATGGGCAAATTTAATTATAAACTAGTCATAATCATGACTAGACGTTACACGAATCCCAACGTCTAGCTTTATTACCATATTTAATTAATAAAATCAAAATGGGTAATAAAATACTCGAGATCCACACCCTCATTTGAATGGGCGGAAGCGTTGGAGATTCATGGTATTCATTATAAATATGAGACCCATTCTCAGAGAAAGCGGTCTTATTTTTGACACTATACGCGAAAGCTCTCTTTCTTTCTTTATCTCTCTCAATACAACTCTACATTACTCATTTATTGTAGCCTTCTCCCCCGTATTAATTGTTAGTCTGTCACCCCAACTAAGGTCGACCCGGTTGTCTTCAACAATAAATTAGCAAATCACAAGGCGGACTCACATCAAACGAAGGGTCTCATCGAGGCATCGATCTTTCAAACCAATCGATACCCAGTATCGACCTAACCTTCGTTCGAGCCACAACGATTCAACGAATCCTCTAGGAATAGATCCGCCAATACCTTTGATTCCCCGAGTCGATCCTTCGAAGTCGACCCACAACTCGATCCCAAACATCGAGCCACACAGTTTGCTCTCTGGTCTATCTCTTGACTAATTAATCAAACATAACTGACTTGAGTGTCGAAGGGATCACCCCTCATGTGGTTCACCACCACTCTTTATTTCCTCTCAATTCGCAGGGTGTCAATGCCCACCTCGACTACACAAATTAATTATATATTTGATCGACTACACTGATAAGCACAAGAACTTCGAGAAGAAAACCTTTACAATTTCTACGTAACTTCCAGTACCTATGCAAAATACGTCGTCATCGCGGTCTACAACTTAGAATACTTCTCGAAACGACCGCTCAATAAACCACGGGTTGAGTCTTTTGCCTCTGCTGCGGTCTATACGGCGTTAAACTCATTGGAATTGACCGCTCCCTATACCGCGGTTAACGTCGTGGTTCCTTTCGGAATTTGTTTCTTCAATTCTTCTTCAGACTTCAAGCCTCCCTCAAACACGTTCTCCTACTTCCAAATATTTTTCACGTTTATAGGAAGTCTCCGCATTAGTTGAATCTCTTTTGGTAACCATTGGAAATACGAGCTATATCAAACAAAATCTAATATCATCTGAGAGCTACGAAAGAGAGGGAGGAAGAGAAACTTGATGATTTGACCCAACTCTACATTGTTTTTTTTTCCTTCAGCTCTGTATTATTTTTTTTCCTTCTACCATTTAAGAGCCACACAAGAGATAAAATTTTCTATGATTCCTTGGTTACTTAATTTGTGTTTGTAAAATAAGAAAATAAAAGAACAAACTTTTTTTTTCCTTTTGTGAAACATGAAAAGAAAAGGATAATTCTTCTAATAACAATCCTTCGATTAATCCAATGGATATCATTAAAAGGTGCTGATTATAATACAATGAGAGGGTGCTAAACAGAAAATTTATGTTCAATAAATTGGGTTAGCGTTGTAATTGTGTGCTCTGTTTCCTGAACTGTTTCATTTTTTGCCAGATTTAGCCCAGAAGCTCTTAACTGGTTGTTCATAAAGGGATTGCTTCAATGGTTTACGCAAGTCATGCTGGTGAAGTTAACCTTGCTTTCATTTAGTAGTGAGGAGGCACCATTGTTGGACATTGTAGCATATTCTGGGTATGCTTTCACCGGAACATGTCTAGTCATCCTTGGGAGTATTGTGTTGAGTTACTCTTAAAGCAATTAAGCCAGATTTAGATTACCTGAGAAGAGAATAAGAGAAATTCGAAAGAAGAGAAATCCTATGTTGGAACCTCGTTCACCGGTAACGTAGCGGAAATGGATTTTAAAATTTTTATACAGCTCGTAATCTGTATCTGGGACCAGTGAACTTTGGATCGTAATTATTTTCGGAACTAATACATATAAAAATTATTACACTAATAAAATATATATGTAAATATAGAAAATTGTTATAAATAATAAGAAGAAGATTAATATAACCATACCAATGTTTGGATGCTCCTTCACTTCTTGTAATGCTCCTAATCTGTACCACTGATCTTCCTTACTATATCCCGGAACTGATAACTACGTATAGATGCATCACAGACTCAAGAATTTAGAAGGATGTTAAAGAGAAAAGAATAAAAAACTCTTTCTTTATATTAATGCACAACACTTATAAAACCTTTTATCTCTTTTTTGTGTTATTTCAGGTACACACTTATACACAATAACTCACAGACAAACAAAATCACAATTATAAGAGAACTGATAAAAATGTCATATGCGTATGTCTCTCTTCTTTTTATTTAAAAGTCACGCACACACTTTCACAAACTCATTTTTGAATTGATGCATGTATTTGACTTTTGTATTGATATTTGATATCTCTCTTTTTAAAGAATAATATATCATATATATATATATATAATATTCAAAAATTTAATCAAATCTAAATTTGATTTTTAAAAACTTTCAAATAAAAAATATCTCATATCTTTTATTTGGTTTTATTTGAATTCAAACTATTTAAATTTAAAAATTAAATATTTAATAAAATAAAATAATCATATTATCTTATTTTATTCAAAAATAAATATCAACATACACCCTCCATTTAGTGATTAATAACAAAATTAAATAATCTTATTATTTAATCACCATTATTCATTAATTAAATAATCTCATTATTTAATTAATTCCCGAATAAATACGTGTCACTTTCGTAACACAATTAATTGGACAATCCAATTAATTAACCGTGACCCTTATTACCTAAATCTAGTGGTGTAAATATAGGCCGGCCCAAGATGAGTCAGCCCGCTCGGCCTGCCAAGGAAGGCAGGCCATGCCCAGCACGGCCCGCCTGGGGGGCATACCGTGCCAAGTACAACCCACATTGATGGACTGTGTCGGCCCGGCCCGGCCCGGCACGCCGGCCATGCCCAACCGTCGGCACGGTGGGCCGGCATGGCAGGCCGGCACAGTGGGCCCATTTATATATTAAAAAAACTTAAAAAAATGTTTTAAAGATAAATGATATTGAAGAGTATTGAACCATGGTTCATAACCCTTGTTTAGATAAATAAGTTTTCATTTATCTTTCCTTCCTTTTATATTGATTAGACATCTCTTCAATACTCTTATTTATTTGATATGGGATATGAGATTAAATACAACTATGATTATAACAAATACTATAACCAAGAATAGAGAAGAATACAATGTGAATGAGATTTAATGATTATATATATATATATATATGATTTTTGTTCATATATGGAAAAGATGAAAATTATTGTATAATAATATAATATCAACAGATGGTTTATTTGAATTTTTTTTAACAAAACCATTATTTAATTTGAATAGACCTTCCAACTCTCTTTATGTTTTCCATATTTAGATAAAAAAAAAGGACTCAAGAGAATATAATTATGTTATATACTTGTATCAATGAATGGAAATGGAAATTCAATCCCTAATCTCACATCCCACATCCCACATCGGATAAATAAGAGGAATGAATAGAGATATAACCTATATATAAATGAGGAAAGAGTAAAAGAAATAATACTTACTTGGACAAGAGTTATGAGTCACATCACAATACTCTATGATGATCATACTCTATGATATTATTAATAAATTTTATATATATTTTTTAAAAAAAAGTTTAAGTGGGCCGGCCCGTTTGGCCTGCCTAGCCGGCACGCAAGTCGGCATGACACCGCTTGTCATGGCCGTGCCGGACCCTCTTTTCCAAAACAGGTCGGGCCTGGCACGGCATGTCCAACTGGGCGTGGCGTGTCAGGCCCGACCCGTTTTGGAAAACAGGCCCGACCGTGCCAAAACAGGCCCGATCGGCCCAATGTTATACCATTACCTAAATCGATCGGGCTAGCAAGGGGACCTAATGGACCATTATTTTAAGCTCCAATAATCCTCGGAATCATTAATTAAACTCTTTAATTAATCTTCCTTGATTATTAACTTCGGTGTTATTCCACTAAAAACACAAAGCTGTACTCTCTCAACTGTAGACGTTTTTATACAGACCGATACAACTCGGTGTCCATCGATATAGCTATTACATATGGTGTGATCCTCCACAGTAGTTCATAATTAGAGCTGGGTCATAATGTCCGTTATACCCCTCTAATTACATATATCCTTTAAGTACCATTGATTCTCTAATGGACAATAAATCTTATTTCCTTACGGAATTATGAGAGCGCTCATATTGTCCAAGCCCCGAATCAACCTTTAAGGGAACTACCTTCTACTTCTCACAAGAATGAGTGAATTCTACTATTGTGTACAAACCTTCCCAGCCATAAGCCAAACCGCAATCCTAACATACAGAGTATATTGATCATGAAATGCATATAACCTCACATATGGTATATCAAATACCACAATCTAACCTGAAGGAGTAGATAAGACACTCAGGATTAAGATCACCCATATATAGCCATCATTAGTTGATATATATGAATCACATCGGTAAACGGATCTTGGTGAGAGATTCATATAGATCATGGCCTAGTCCTATATGATCATATCATACAAGGTGCCTCCATTCCCATATCTCATATGAATGATTCAGGATATAATCACCGTACATTATGGAATGGACCGTAACTATAGATTAATCACAAATAAAGTACCCAGCTTTATTTGTTATCTACAGACTCTTTAGATTGCAAGCATCTTACTGTATCCATCTGTATATGACACTCATATACACATATCGAGATTACATCCGGTAATCTTGGATGTTAAATATATACACAAATTATAAAATAAACAACACAATAAGAATGAATTGAACTTTTCATTTTATTTATTTCATAAATCCATTTACAAATTATATTTTTAGGGCATAAACCCCAACGTCCAAACCAAATAAGAATTGAGCACTTGGATTTTTTACATTGAAAGACTAAACAAACTAAAGATTGTTAAAGCAATTATGCAGGATTTACGCAGGATACGTAAAATGCAATTCGCCTTATTTATTGAACCTGAAACATCAAAGATTCAGAGTATGGCACCTGCGAGACGATTATCCAAACAACATTAATGTCATCTGTTTCGAGTATAGAATCCCTTAAAGTACTAAGATAATTCCTTCCAAATCTTGTAGTTATAGGAATATTAAAGAAACCAGGGGCCTTGGATTTTGTATTCACTGGAAGTTAACTCGGTGTTGGACCTTGGTCAAAAAGTGATAGTTCAACCACTGATGATGGTGTAGCTTTAACATTGATGATGCATGGTCTTGGTTTTGGCAATTCATCCATGCAACTGAACAAATACTCGAGAATGTATACAAAGTTTGTTTGATCAACCCATACCCTTGCTCTATTAAATTATGCTCGTGTTATCCGTTGAAATTCTGTAGCCTCGTAACTCTTCCATGGTGATGATCTCCGAAGAATTCTATCGTCTGTTTGGAAAATGAAGCTATACTCACCGTTTTGGATGATAAGAAACTGTTAGGTTTTGGCTCGTATTCTCAAGTGAACCTAATATAAACCAAACGATACTCAACTGATGTGAAACTTCCTAGAGAAGTGGGAAAACATTTGGAAGTTGAAGTTGGTATTTGAGGGAGGTTTTGAAGACCATAGTTTTTTTTTTTCATGTTTAGGGTTTTCTACGTATATCTTGTATCGTGCGATTGTTTATTTTCTCTCATCTTATTTTTCTGTTATGGACACTAGTTGCAATGAGTTATGGGGGAATATTAGGCATGTCGTTTCTACGTTCATCGGTTCAAACTCCCAACATAAACACCGATTCATTTGCGTCTGTCATGTCAAGAACGAATAACAATCGCTTGATGTTTAGTCTATATGAGCATGGTTGCAGATCATCGTCGTCAAAACTCAAACTAATGGTGGTCGGATCCAAACTCAACATTACTAGGTACTCTATCGATCTTGCCTGAAGGGATGCTCCATTATTATCCTATAAGTTTATGGTTATCATGTCATCTGCTTGAATAAACTTCAAGAAATATTGCAAAACTTTCTTAAGCATAGACGTCCGTGCCATCCAAATAGATACCATTGTTTGTGATGTAAGAGAAGGGAGAATTGACTATTGATCGAGGATTGATATGACGCGAAAAAAGAGAAGAGAGAAGAGAGAAGATGAGAATTTTAAATGGAAAATTGATACTTGGTACTTTGATAGAGAGAAAAAAGTTAAGAGTGATAGACGAGGGTGTGAGTCTGAGATAGATATATATATATATATATATATATATATATCTATATATATAGAGAGAGAGAGAGAGAGAGAGAGAGAGAGAGAGAGAGAGAGTATATATATATATATATAGAGAGAGAGAGAGAGAGAGAGAGAGAGAGAGAGAGAGAGAGAGTTTGTTAAATATAATGGGCGAGAATCCAGGACAGTTATTATGCTAATTGCCAAAGACAGTAACTCACCTAAGGATCAGGTAGGGCCTATACCTGAAATTTTCAAAAGAAAAAAATGATTTTGTTTTAATATAAATTTATATACTGTTGTACCACAAAATTAATCAGGTAAAAATTCCTAATCAACATCTCTCATTCTCCAAAATGGCATAAGATTTAGTATATGCAAATGAGTTTTTGAGCCTTTAAACAAAAATGTTATCATCAGAGTGTTCATGCTGGTAAATACACCGTATGACCTATGAACAATCAATATTTATAAAGGGAAGCTAACAATCTTAAATCTCAATTGTAAATTATCTATTTACAAGATATAATATTGTTCATTATTGTATCATATATTTAATTTTATAATTTTTATTAGTCCAACGCATACTTAATTCCTTAAAAGCTATGTTTTACTTTATCATATTTCATGTATTTATAATTGTATCTCCAAATACAAGGTCAACCAGTGAATATATAAGTCAGATAAAAAATCATTAAATCTTCCTATTTCATCTTTGTCTCTTGGTCTCCAGAACAAATACTACCCTAGACGTGCCCTATAGACTGAATTATTATAGTCATAGAAATAACACGTTAAAGGTGCTAACATTATCCTGTGACTTCAAGACTGAGTGAATGGTCATAATGACAACATTTGAAGTTTATATAAAACTTCAGTGGAACTTACACAATGAATAAGCAGAGATTCATTCTCTCATTTTCCACATTAGTCACTGATAACACACGTGGTACGAACACACGTGTTACAGTGAATTTCATTCTAAATAAGAATGCATATGCCTTTATATCATTTACTGTACAGATATTAGTTTAGTCGCAACTCTCATGTAGGGGTGGGCAAAAAACCAATGAACCGAACCGAACTGGTTTTTTACCGGTTTTGATTGGGTGATCGGTTCGTTTCGGTTCTAATTTTAAAAAAAACTGGTTGGATCGGTTTTTGTTCTGTTTAGTTACAAAAACCGGATAACCGAACCGGTACCCGACTATAAATTAAAAAAAAAAACTAATTCTAATTTTCACTCTTCACTCTTCAATCATTAGGTATATTTTATTGGATTTTAAAATGTAATTTGACTTTGTTTGGTATTAATTATTGTATTAGCTATCAACAAAAAATTTAGCTGACATTATTTTGAAATGTGTTTACTGTTTTGTATTGGATTTTGTAGTTTTTTAATATGTTTTTATTGTGATGTAAATAAATTTGGCTCAATAGATTCAAAAAAATGAACTAAATATATAATAAATAAAATTTAGAATTTTGGCCCATTATGCCCAAAACCAAAAAAACCGAACCGAACCGAACCGGTCCAATTTGGTTGGCTTTTTATCAGTTGACAAATGTCAATTTGATTGGATCGGATCACTTTTTTAAAAACAGGATTTTATCAGTTTTTTATCGGTTCTATGAAAAATCGAACTGGTCCAATCAACGCCCACCCCTACTCTCATGTCTACCATGAGTTCTTAAAAGCTTGCTTTTCTCTAGCGCCATATTAAGTCCTCACATCTGGTTTGATCGGGTATCAATGATAGTGGGGTCTATCATGATCGATTCTAAAATATTGGTATATTTATTGTGAACCTCATTTTGACCCAATCAAGGAGATAAATTCATATACATTAGCTCCAAGAGAATATAGAGAATATATCCTACATATTCTCTTATATATATATGTGTGTGTGTGTGTCACCTCAGCCTGTTATCTTAACAACTGAGGTGACCACATGTGTAAGAATGCTGATCTAAACCTAATTATATATTTCTATCACATTATGTGTGTAATTATGCTAGTATTAACAGTAACTTTCCTTACTATTAAGTTATGTCACAATCTTCTCAATTTAGGATTATATTGGTATATATTCATCAATCTTGTGGCATGACTTCTTTTGGACCTTGTACATATCACAGTGTACATTAAGTGGTTAGTCGGTTAGTCGTACCTGCAAGGTATGTCATAATCTTCTTAACAACATCTCAATATTGTAATCTAGGAATATATTGATGTCCACTCAACAATCTTACGACATAACTAATGATAGACTTTGTACATATCATAATGTACATGAGACTGTATGGTACTAACATGAGGAACTTGTCACAAATTCCTTGATATTATAGAGTTTCATGGTACATTTTGAGGCTAAGAGTTTGTGATTTCATAATAGGAGTATCTATGAGCTTGAAATTGCTCATTTTGAATCAACGTTCACTCCTAATATATAAGTCACTTTGTTTATATAAAATCTTAATAAAATTTGAGAATTAACAGTTCATTATGGTTTTACAAACTTTTCATTATTTTTAACCAGAATATATAGTTCACATATATAGATAATATAAAAATTATCTTCAACATATTTAGTGTACTTACCATAGTTATCTTTAGTCATTAATAATCTGTAAGACATTACAGCTTGATGAAATTAAAGATACCATACATTAATTAAACAAGTAAACTTATGCGCTCTCGGCCTTTTGGAACAAAAATCTATAAGTTATTTCATATAAATCTCTTCCTCCAGTTGTCTTCGAGAAGTACAATCAATACATCCATCCGATACTCTATTACTAATACCTTGTTTGCTCAAATTTCAATCTTCCAATAATTATTATTGGTTTATATGACCTTTTTTTTTAACAAAAAAACTAAATATAGAATTTTGATTTTTAAAAGGAACACGAAAAAGAGAAACATGGTGATTTTTATTCAACTAAGCATTTCTTTTTCTTTATTACAGTTATTTGAGAGCTATAGATGAGAGATGATTTCGTATGATTCCTTGATCAATTATAACTCTTGTTTTTTATTTGTATACGGTTATTATATGTTTTTTGTAATTTGTTTTTCTAAGATAAGCTTTTTATTTTATTTTGTAAAATAAGAAAAGAAAATGATAATTGTTTTAATAACAGGTGCTGAACAGTATATATATATATATATATTTAATCCACACTCTAAGCACCAACGATGAAATTGAATATAATCTAATGTTTTTCGACGAGATTTTTTGAATACATCATAAGAAAATTAAAATGCATATAAGAATTTAGATTTTTTTTTTGGAATTGAGAATTATTTTTTCTTATACTTTTGTATTTTTAAATGTTTTATCTTTAAAAAAAATCGGAAAAAAATAGGTTTTAGACCCGATTTTTTTTTTTAATTTTCACAAATCTATTTCAATATTTTTATCATCCATATAAAAAATAAAATCAAGATTTAATAAATTTCATTAAATTTTATCAAAGATACTTAAAATGTGTATCGTAAAAAATCGTCATTGAAAAGAACAGTACTCTTCAATGGATTAAACAAGAAGTTAATACGAGATGATTTGACCGAGCTGAAGAGTCTAGAATTTTGCCCTTTATAGAGTACCAAAATCCAACTTTAATTGAGTTGTTTTTATGCAGAAATACAAGTTAAACTTGACCACATCAACAGGAACAGGATTTGTCATCTTTCGCTAATTGATTCAATTTTAATCAATATACATGGGTTACTCAATTTGGACTATCTAGTATCTAATATTAATTGAATATGATTATGTTGATAAACTGAATTGAACATATATATAAAAATATATAAAAAGAGTGATGAAGGACCTTGATTCCAACCAATGATGTATTAATTGCTAATTAACGGATAGACATTAATGGTGATTAATTCATTTTCATGAGTTTAATTGATATGTAATCGATAGATATGGAGGTGAGATACAAAGGTAGGTTGTTTATTATTACCCATAAAAATAACTTGATTGTTTTCATTAAGGGTAATGTTAGAATGTTCATATACTTTTTTTTTTCAAAATTTCTATCAAAATAATGTGATATGTGAATTATAATCGACACATCATTCATTCCATAATCTACACTACGCATATAATTAACATATACATCATATTTGGACAAAAAAAAAATCTAGTATTATCCTTTGCTTAACATGTTGAATAATTATTTCGTGTTCATAATAAAAATAATTTTCCAATTTAATTATTCAATATAATTGTAATCAAAATAGATTGGGTATATTTTAATTTAAAATAAATGAAAAGCTAACAAATTAATAATCAACATTAAAATGACAACTAGTTGGGACCTAACTCTGGTCTACAGCATACAATTGCATCATCATTGCTAGAAAACCAACATCAATATTTGGCCTCACTTCAAGCACATGCATTCAATTAATTAATTTTTTTCAATGATGCTGATCTTTTGCCTACCACCAAATTGTCATATCTCTCTATTTTTTGTGGTGTTCTCATCCTTTGACTTACATTATTTTTTGTTAATCACAGTCAAACTATGATTCATTTGCATTTTTAGATAGATATGACTCACTATCAAGATTTTACTAAAGATAAGACTGAGAAGTGTTCGAAGTGAATAGTTTGACGATAACCACACCTTAACTGTTTGAAATTGAATTTATAGATGTCCTTATGTAGTGATAATAGGATGTAAATTTCAAGTATTTTTTCAATGATTTTATCAACTTCTTCAGCCCTAGTGAAGATGGTGGATTGTGTAGATTCATCACATTATTGGGCCTTGGTCCAATTTAGTCATGGTCCTCTTTGATTGTTCACATTTATTTGTCATGATAAATGGGCCTACGATTTGGTTATCTAGTTTTTTTATTTTCACCACCCAAGTCCAATTAAAACTTGATTCACTTTTTAATAACGATACATCTATCGAAATTAAATACAATCCATACGGTAATATAGAGGGAGAGCCGAGAACACCCTACTTTTTTTTAATGAATCATGTGAGACTCGAACACTCATCACCAATATAGTATTAAAATTTTAGAAAATATTTTAATTCATGATTCAAATCAAAAAAACCAATTTGATGGTTGTAATCTAGATTTGGGGAATATGCATGGAATCGAAAAAAAAACCAAGAATTTTTTTTATTTTAAATTTGTTGGGTTTGGGTTTGGGTTTGGGTTTCATGGAGGGAAATTTGAATTTCTTGCAGATTTGGTTACCAATGTTGTGAGAAGACAAAGCCAAGAAAATAATAATATTAAGAACAAAAAAAAAAAAAACCTCTGCAGAGTGCAGAGATAGAGTGAGAAGACCAAATAAGAGAAGGACAAATCATTTTTTTTTTTTTTTTTAAAAGCACAAGAATCAAAGTCTCTCTTCAAGAAATAAAAAAGAAAATTGGTCTTATCAACTTTTTCCACAGAATGTCTGTCCTTATTCGATCTTTGTTAGGTTCTGTCACGTTGTTTTCTTCCCTCTCAAAGACTCAATTTGAATTACATATATATACATCAAATAATCATCATATCTATAGATTGCTAGTTCCTCAAATTACGTTACGTGTGTGGTGTATATATAATTATATATAAATTTTTTGATGTAAATATCCGTATATAATTTGTACTTGAATTACTGATTTTTTATTTTTTTTTCATTCCTGATTATCATATAAAACAAACAGTAATTTTAAAAATAAATTATGTCCAAGAGTTTGAACCCTAATAAGTGTTATATATATATATGATCTTTTTTAACTCATAGTTTTAGAGGATTTATACAGGTACAAATCCATTTTAGCCCCGTCTAAAAAATCTCTCAAATTCATATAAAAAATGTTTAGAATTATTATTAAATTGTATTTTATTTTTACTTTGACCCTTTCAAATTTTTATTGTTAAAACTATAAAATTTACTATAAAAAGAAAGTCAAACACGGTATTTATTGTCTTGATTTTCCTATAAAAGTAAGTTTTTTTGGTCTTATTTCAATAAATACAATATTTGAATTTTCTATAAAAGTAATTTTATAGTTTTATTAGGATACATGTTAACACTAATATATATATATATATATAGAGAAAACTTTTATAAATACCTTATATGTATAACAATAAATTTAATTGTTTTGATTAAATCTGTATACACTTATTAATATTTATCCATAATCTATCTACATATAATTTTATGTGATATATTTTATTTCGGTACGTACTGATAAAAAAATGATTTATATATATATATATATATTTTGTCCATGTTCAAGACTCAAAAGACTCGAGAGAATAATGCCCAGCTGGAGCCAATTGGTAGCGCACTCAACGAGGCAACTTATAATTTTATACTGGAGAGGATTTTGAAAGGATAAATCAAAGGATAGTTAGAGGGACTGTCATATTTTATGATCGATCAATTTCGAATTGTTTATAATTCTTCCAATAAAGGAAAATTAAATCATTATTGTTAATCTTGTTTAATAAGAAAAAAAAAAGTTTCCTATTCTTGTACTATATCGTATGTTTTTAATTTTCATAAACCGAATATGGTATTTGGAAACCTTTTCTTAGTAGGACTAGGACACTCAATTTTTCATATATATATGCATATGCAATAGACAAGCACAATCCAATATTTTCCCAGCAATGGAATAGCAAAAGAAGATCATCAGTTTGTTTTTGTTCTACAACACAAAAAAGTTTACGAAGAAGAAGAAGATGGTGATGAACTCTGTCTCTTGTTGTGGTGTAAAAGGTTGTATAGACGTTTACGATCCAGTTAAAGTGAAAAGACTACAAGAGTGGGCTGAATCAGACGCCAGATTCCTCATAAAATTGAGCATGAAAAAAGATAATGATCATCAGACGAAGATGATGATGAAGAGTGATCAAGAAGAAGGATTAGGGTATTTTCGGTTGGTCTCTTCCTCCTCCGAGAGATCATTAGAAACCCCTGACCGGTTCGCTGTCAGACAGAGATATCTCAGAAGCTACACTTTTGTAAAGGAAGAAGAAGAGAATTCGAAAGAGAGCACTAAGAAGAAGATTATAAACAAGTTGATTCTAAAGAACAAGAAGATCAACAACAACAACAACAACAACAACATTAAAGCAGCTGGTAAAAAAATAGAGGGGACTTGTTCTTCTCTTGTGAGACATTGTTTCAAATTCATGCTCTCCTGTGTTGCTCAGGTCGACGTTCATGCCTAGCTTCATGGACACTGGTATGAACTATGAAGAAACCATGAATGTTATTAAAATTAAATCTTAGCTTTTTCTTTTTGGATTTAGAAGATATACTATGCATTGTCAGATCAAGAAAAGTGAAAATTAAAAGAAATACTGCTTTTATAATTTGTTTGCATTGTGTAATCGTTTGAGTGTGATATTATAATAATTAGTTGCCCGATCAAGTGCTTTATAGAATGTATTATCTTTGTTGAAACATGAATGTTAATGGGTTTTTTTTAGTGAAAATAATATTTTCTTCTGTTTTATTTATGGACAAGATAAAAAAAGCCCATTATATATTGTAAAATACAAGAGTGGTTTGTGAAAAAAAAAATCACAAGATAAATAGACAGTCGTCTATTACAAAATGTATCTTTATTGTAGCCGTATATATTCAGCCTCACACTGATATTAATTTTTCATTTATTTTTTTATAAGGAAATAAAATAAAAAAGGAAAAAAAGAAAAAAAGAAAAAAATGGACACGTTATTAAAAAGAAATGTGTTTTAAACGGAAGCCCTAAAGACCAAATTTTGAATTGATTGTCTATCGAGTCTGTCTATTTTTATACCACATAAGAAGCAAGTATCATGATATTATTGTCGTGTCAACAATTTTTTGTATACAGACCATTTTTACATAAGAGATGTTCTAAGCTTGAGATGCCTTAATTTTCGGTCATTAGAAAATGGTAAGGTAGTTAGTACATGTTACATTGTTACATTACAAAGTTAAGTTACTAAAAAATCGCACTCTAATGTTATAAAATCGTGATTATGCATTGTGCTAGATCCCGTGCTTGATAAAATCACAATAGACGAAGTTACTCAAAATCATATTATGCATTGTTATGTTGTGAAGTTATTCAAAATCGCTATCTAACTGCTCTCTAACGTTACAAAGTCGAGATTATGGGTTGTGCAATATCCCGGGCTTGATTTCTATACAAATTTTGTTTACAAACAAAATGGGGCACTTAGAAATTACATGGGATGTGTTTGCAAGACAGGCCGATATTAATTGTAGAGGTTTGGGCCTGAATCTGTAAAGTTGGGTAAAATCTTCAAGTTCCCTACTGGCTACGTGATGGGCCTATGATGGGTCAGCATGTTTCATGTTTGTTTATTAGCCTTACAATTACAAGACAAAGGTTCTCTATTCACTAACAATCTACTTGTGCTGTAAGTTTCATCAACAACCAATAATGAAAATAATTCTCTGAAACATCAACTCTAAATATGTGTTAAAGATCGTTCAATTAGTTTGACAATTATTTTAGTTTGAGTTGACACACCACAAACGTCCAGTTAAAAAGAAAGAAAAAAGAAAAGAAAAGAACCTAACCGTATAACCCAGTAGTATGTAATTGAATATTTGAATTCAAAAAAGGGAACAAAAAAAAAAAAGCTCAAAATTATATAAAGCTCTATGATGTTGTATTTTCAGATAAGAGTGGTAATTGTCACGGTCCGAGAAACTGTCACTGAAAATAGTGACCGTTTACTAGGAGCTAGGGAGTAGGGAGATCAGAGATGGTACTAGTGGGAGATTGTTGTAAGGGGCCAATTGAAACATGACAATGAAGGTTTTTTTTTTTTTTTTTCTTCCTAGTCTTTTGGTCAAAATATATATAAGGCTATAAGCCCCACCTCCACAAGGCTGAAATATATATATATATATATATATATATATAACTATACAGGAAAATGTGATCACAGTTCACAATTGATCAAAGATCGCTCTCCCATGCCTGTTGTTGAACAGGCTGTCACCTTCTCCTTTATGTGACACGTGTCGTAATATAAAGCCTGGACCACGGTGCCCACGTGGCTCTGGCCACCCCTTGCCTGCCGTGCCACGTGGACCCCCTCACTTAGTCACTTACAATGTGTGTATATATATAAGCATAACAGGCAAGTCCAGGACCACGTACCTTTAATATAATTATATATGAATACTGAAACTCTTTTTTACATTTATCAGCCCATTTTGTTTAGAACAACTAGATAGTGCTGCTGTTTTTGCTTTCAATAATTTCAGGTCGTTTTCTACATGGCCCCTCCAAAACCCACAACAATCACCACCCATTATTATTATTAATTGTTTTTAAAAAAAAAAAAACTTTTTTTTTTCTTCCAGCTTTCTATCCCTTTTAATTATTTCAACTCTATTTAGCTAACTATATCCATGCACAATCTTCATCCATATATAAATATTATTTATATGTACATATACACTTGATTTAACTCTATATAAATATATATTTTTAAAAAAGGTCAAAAAAAAAAAAAAAAGTTAAAGAAAGAAAAATTATCTGGAAAAGGGTGGAGGCAGACCATGGGAATGTTGGTTCCTTAATTAATGAGATCATCTCAGAGGACAGTGACCCACTCGATGAGGAAGACATGGCTGTTTGCTTCCCGTGTCCCGAGAACTATAAACCAACCAATTACAATTTCCATCTTAATCTATACATTAATCTATACATCAACCTAATTAATAATAAGTTTTGATGTTATATATAATGTTACAGAATATGAACTCTAGCTCGTGATTCTGCAACTGCGACTGCAACGTTAGAGAATTGGCCATGGGACTATGGGAGCTTGGGTATGTATATAGAAGTGTGGTTTCCATGTGAGGCCACGACTGATTGTGAGATATTATTGTCAAAAAGTCTTGGAGGTAAGCTTTTGGTATCTTCTCATGACTGACTAGTTAGCTAGTGGGTCTAAAAAAATGGTCATATAGCTTCGCATCTTTAGGGGTCATTGATTAAAAGTGATTTTAGGAGCACCATATATAGTGACTTCCATGTATACATATATCATATTGTTGCCTTTATCACATTGGATAATAAAAAGTGAAGCATCTTATAATCAAGGTGTATTAGAAGAGTTTTCAAACAAAAACATTTTAATATATTAATCCCCGCAAGTTTACTTTTTATTAATAAAAAAACAACCAATTTTATAATTTTTTATATTTATTATTTATGATCCGGCTTATATCAACGTATTTATTTATGATAAAATGAGATTTACCTAATAATATAACCGTCACACTTATATTATATTGAGATTTGAGAGTTTACTTTGTATGTTACACTTTTACTCACCTAAATCCCGAATTAATAACTCAAAAAAAGTTTTTAGTTTTTATTTCGTATAACATGTAAAACTTACTTTAAAACGAAATATATACTATACGCTTTTATAAGTTTTCATCATCTGATGTTTAAGACAAAACATAATGATACATCGTCTAATGTAGTTTAGTGTTAAGTTCAAGGTCAAAATATAGGAATTATCAAGCGAGGTATCCCAAATTCTAATTTAGGTAAGGACATTGATGAAATCATATCGATTTTTATGAATTTTGATCTGATTTTTTCTTTTTATAGATTATAAATTTAATGAAGTCTATATATAAATAAAATTTAAGAATTTTTCACACATTAGAACTATTTATACCAATTTTGTTAAATATAAAAGCATCAAAAAATGAGATATATATTTAAAAAAAATAGTTATAATACTTGAAAAATTATCAAATTTTATTTATAAACAGATTTCATTAAACTTATCATCTATATACACAAAAATCATAACAATTGCTATGATTATTTTATCAAGCACCTTATCGAAATTAAAGTTTGGGATATCTAACTTGATAATAATACGATCATAATATGATTCGTTAAATACCTCGTCAAAACTTAATACGACCATATAAGCTAAGGTGCTAGCTAGCTAATATTATATAACTTCTGACTAATAGGCCACATACAAGTGAATTTATTATGTTATTGTCTTGCTTAATTTCTCTTGTTAATTAAAATATATTTAATGATTTGTTTATTTAAAATAAACGCAATCTTGAATGACTCTTATATGACATGAATGGCACCTTTGAAATAGACAACATTGAGAAATTATTTTAATGGTTTTTCGTTTTCCAATAATATTATAAGCTTCAACATGGATGGACTTCAACTTTTGCAACCAATGAAAAAGAAGACTGAATCATTAATTATTTTATTTTATTTTTAAAAAAATAGGGTTTGGTGGGAGCACACAAGAGGGTCACGAGGCTTAATTTTTAAGAAATAAAACATAAAATAAAATAATAATAAAATTTGGTTGCTTAACATCACAAATAGTATCTACTATCTAATAAAGATACCACACATTGGATTTCTATGTTGGTTAAAGCTTAACATCATTAGGTAAAGGTTACCATTTTTTTTAATAATTTTTGTTGTTGATTTCATGTACAAACAAGCAATTAGGATATGATTGCTTTGTGATTATTAGCTTCATTTTCTTATTCAAATCAATATCATTTTTTTACTCTAGCTAGTGTTTTGTTTTGTTTACTATATATATATAAAACACAATAACACCTAGACTTCCAAGGCTATCAGAGAGAGTAAGAGTGGCACATAGAACAGAAGTAATAAAATGCTTTAAGAGAGAAATAATTCACATTTATTCGTAAGAGTTTCGATTTTATAATGTTGCCGAATGTCGGAATTTTATATAAAAAATCATGCTGAATTCCGTACCTAATACTTTTATTACCCTAGTTAAATATTTTTAACCAATCATATATATATTTGATTACATATTAAGAGAACATGATTTGAAAAATAATGGCATCAAAGGTATATTTCATCGCTTTTATTATTAAAAATTGTTCTCAAATTAAGTTATAAACATGTTCTTAGATATAAATCAAATCAAATAAAATTTCTTGTTTCTATTCCATATAAAAGAGTTTGTAAGTTGTAACAATAATTTTATAAGATATAATTAGTCGAACACGGATCTTAAATATTTAATGATAAGAACAAATTTCTTTCAATATAAATAATTCAAAATTTTAACTTGAAATTTCATTTCTGATATTTTTATTAGAGTTTACTTGAGGCAACAAATTTCCTTAATTATTTTGTAGGAACCAAATTATTGTAGCTATTTCGTGTTTGTATATGGACAAATATTCGATGAACTTTCATATATACATGTTTACCTCTTAAAAATTTGTTTTAAACTAACTATCTAGAAGTGATCGATATGCATCAGAGTCGCGGACTCATTGACTAATGTAAATCAATCAATCAATTTTGATTGATCATAAACGTTTACAAACTCACAAAACTAGGAGATCGAAATTCTTTTTTAAACCGACCAAACAAAAATTTGTCCTTGGAGTACTTGATATTTTTTTATAGACATCATTACTGGGCATTGGGCCACCATCATCAAGTTAATTTTAAGTTAGTCAATTAGAAATCATTGTTGTGTGTAGAAACCATTATTAGTTACTCTGATTGGGAATATGAGATCACGATTTTCTTATCAGCACAAACAATAAGAGTAATACTATATAATCCAATAATTTAATCTAAAATTTAATTAAAATAATATGGTACGTGAGCTGTTATCACTATATAAATCATGAGATGATATGATATTGTGGTGAATAGGCAAATCGCCTGCTACATCATTTATGTTGATTTTTGGATTGTCTAGTATTAATACAAACAATATATATGTTATTAGAAAAATGATGGTGGCAACTTCAATCTAAAAATGTTATAAAAACTAAAGTTTTTGTTAATATCTTCAAGTTTAATTTAAACCAAATTTAAAATTTGTTACACATCACCCCTCAATAGAGATGTTAATAGAGAGTATTAAGAATAGTTATTCGGACAGTACATGTATTATCTTATCTTGAAGGTAGCCATATTGTAATAGATTTAACTTGTAATATTAAAAAAAAAAGATTTATTTATTTTTTCAACTGAATTACATGTAGAAATGTATTCCAAATTAAATGCTGATTGAAATCGTCAACCCAACTAAACATTTCTTTTTTTCTTCAAAATATTAAGTATTACATACATACATATAGGGTGCTTCTTTGTTGCGGATGTCCTGACAAAAAATATACTATATAATCTTTAGTTTTGTAGTTATAAAATGAAAATTCCTGAATCTTTTTTTTTCAAGATTTCCATTTTCCATTTATTTTTGAATTTCTACGAAAAGCCAGTTTCAAAATTTCCCATTTTTTTAAAAAAAAATTATGTATATACTTGTTAAATTATATTTCTAAAATTTGACCAACACCCTTCATAATTCATATTTTTTTATTTGAAGCTTATGATTTTGTGTTTTATTTTTTTATTGGGGTGTTCTAACTACACAAGTCATCATTAGTTTAATAAGGACCCCAATTAATTTATCTATCAATTGGAATGATTCAAACCTAGGAAACTTAATTATCAAAGTTGACCAATTATCACAAGAAACTTGAATGCCAGAAGCATGAAATCACTATTTCTTATTATAGTGGTGTATCAAAACCCTAGTTTGGATCCAGCTCATGATCTCTCTCATTACTTGTTTTAATTTTCCTTTTTAATTATTCGATATTCATAGATAAAGATCAATGAAAAAGGAAAATTTTAAAATTAATGCAAGTGAGTGGTTTCTGAATATCGAATTTTCAAACAAATAGTTTCCTAGATTTGTAATATTTGACTGAAATTAAACAAAAAATACCGTGACAATTGAAAAACATTGTAAAAGAGTGTTTTCAAGTATTTTACAGAAAAAAAAAACAATATTTTTATTTTTATAAATGCACTCTAAATCGACAAGAATAAAAAAAAAGGATTAAATCCAATTCCCTATATATATAGTGCTAGTGAAGTTAGAGGGATAATAGGGAATTGGGTTCTTTTTAGAGAAAAAAGCTTTCATATTCCTTAACTATATATAGCATATTTGGTGCTAGATTAATGTTTCTTTTTTAAAATAAAATACCCTTTTTAAACAACATGTAAATTTTTTTTTCTAAAAATTGACAAGAGATCGAGCTAGTAGCATAGCTTTATATATGTGGAAGTTAATTAATTATTGAAGATCTTAAATCCCAATAAATGGGTAGGTTAATGATATAACAAGGAATTAAAGCAAGCATGGAAGGCACTAGCAGTAGTGAAGTTGTGGTCACAGCAAACAAAGAAGACAATGGCATGTTAAAATTGTAAAAGTGAGAAAGAAAAAAAAAAGAAAAAAAAAGAGGAAGCATCCCCAAAAGGAAAAGGAATAATTTGATTGACATAAAAAGTGACAAAGACAAAGAGAAGCTAAGCTAGGGACCATTAAATTTTCTTTTCTTTTCTTCGTTTTTCTTTCATTGTGATGGAGAGAAAATGTATGCTTTGGAAGTGAAAGTGATACCAAGCAGAAGCAGAAGCAGAACCAGTGACCACCCCATTTTGTCGATGCTGCCATTATTAATTCTTTTATTTTTCTTTGCATGTATAGTTTCAATAGCTCCTTTTTCCAGTATATATAATTTTATGTATAGAGACAGTTAAACAAATTGGCGTTGACGCTTCCTCGTACAACTAATTGCCCTATATATATATATATATATATATACCTATCTATCTTTCTTTATTTTTACCATACCATCACCATATGTCAACTTTTCTTGTAAATTTCTTATAAATTTCTTATTTTCTTTCTTTCTTTCTTTTTCTTCCTTTGTAATTGTTTTTAATACACGTTTACTAATGGAAATAATTTTTTGATGGAAAAGAGAATCAGAAGAATGAACTTGGTTCCTTAATTATATGGGAGGAGAAATCAAATTCTCTTTCCAATAAAAAGTGAATCCTGATTTGTTAATTTGTGGGATCACAAAATTCGATTAAGATTTGACTAAACATAGTAATCACAAATCGGTAATCAAGTTTTTTTTTCTTATTAAATTTCTAATTAGTGAACATGTCCTTATTTTATTATCTTGATAAATAGTAAGAATCGACTAAAATTTGACTTGATTTTGGAATGGTCTACTAGTCTCATTCGAAATTAACCCGACAAATAATGAACGAGTTGTAGAATAGTCAAAAGCATCCCACAATGATAAGATAAGATTGATACGGTGGTAAACCTCCAACAACTGCATCATGAGATTACGGTTCAAGTTCTTCCCCCTCCTAACAAAATCAGAATTTATATAATATTAAAAAAAAGAAGGAAAAAAAAATGCAGACCACAGTTCCATTAGTATTACTCCAATGTACTCCTCTAATCTTGAATGTGATGTTACCTATCATTAAACCTTTCGTTTTAAATATACTTTCACCATTTAATGAAATCCTATCCAATCTAAAAACACAATTATTGGAATTCAATTTTTTATTTCACTTATGAGAAAAAAGGTAATTCAAAACATTTGAATTAAATAAATAAATTTATTGCATAACAATTTGAGGTCTATTTGGTTCATAATTTTTTTTTGGAAATATTACAACTATTTGGTTCATATTTTTTTTATCATTATCTAGTTATAAAAAGTAAAGTTCAATTATTTTTTCACAATGAGTTTAGCCTTAGATAATTTCCATACAATTAAATAATGACTAATATTTATAGTTTCGATAAAATTACTATACCATGATAGATTTTGAAAAATGAATATAATTAAAATTTTAATACTTATTAAATGTAATAAAAGAATAGCTCCACATTCACTCGGATCTCATTTTTCTTGCTTTATTGACAATATTATTATTATTAGCACCATCTGTTGGAAAATAAATAAACGATTCCTGCCATTGAAAGCTTCTATGAAGTAAAAGATGAAGTAAAAGATGAATAGTCAAGAATATATAAAAATATTCCTGTGGTATTATTTGCAGGCATTTTCCTGGGGATCTTCAAACTTTTCTGTTCTGTATAAGGATAATATTGAACAGGTATCAATCATCAACTGCTTTTTTAATTTATCATCACATAAACCTAATTATTAGCTCAAGACATCTCTCAAGTCTCAACTCTCAACAAGGAAAAAAGTTGTACACACATCACCTTTTTTCACAAGTCGTACTGCACCTTCTCCTTCCATGTTAATGGTGGGGTTCAAGTTGCATATCTCAGCATACATATTGTAATACTAATTGCAGACCTATTTATTTTTTTACTGCCCCCTTATAGTAATTAAGCATGCATGGAGTCAGAACCGAAGTAAGAGAAAGGTACTTCTTCTATATTATACTGTAATTTTAATGGTTGAAACCGTAAAAAATCATATCTGGATCATAAATCAACCAATAGCCATCATTTATGAAACTTTGATGTGTCCATGCTAGCGATTATTTTCATTAATGCTCTATAGATTATTTTGGTCTCGATCCATTCATGTCATCATACGCAAATAATTTGTTTATTTTACCACACATCCATCCCCATCACATCATACATGATAATTACAAATTAAACAAAGAGTTCAAAAATTAAATGGTACATTTTGAAGGTGTAATTTAAGAGTATCATTGTTTTAATAACTTAAATATAAATAGCACATAAAGTGTGGGTCTGACAAAAATACCCTTAAAACACTCACAAATTAAGTCTCTCATTTTTTTTTATGTTTCCGAGACTTATTTTGTATTTTCGAGACTTATTTTCTAACTTCCGAGACTTTTCAGATAGTTTCCGAGACTTTTTAGTATTTTTTTAGAGTTTTGGATAGATTTCGAGACTTTTTTGTAGTTTCTGATACTTTTTACAATTTTCGAGACTTTCTGGATAAAAATGATTTTTTTCAAAAAAAAGTTTCATCTTCTTCTTTGAGACCTCCATTCGAATCGACCTCCATGGGAGGCCGATTTCGACTTCTTATAGAGGTATTTTATCTCCATTGATGGAGGCTTTTGACAAAAAAAAACCCAGAGGTTGAAGAAAAAGAATAGTTAAACAAAAAAAGAATATTTTTTTTAAGTAAACAAGGTTTTTTTGGAAATCACTTAATTTAGTGCCACTTCAAATTAAATTATTAAACAAGTGTGATACTTTTAAAATGGATAATTACACCAGTGACCATCGATTTAGATCACCACTATTAAAATAGCCATTAGATAGGGATTTGGTTTCAAAATGACTATTTTTGGCGAACACTGTTACAATGATGACCATTACATCTAATTCCATCTATTTCCATAAAATGAGTGACATTTTGTTAAATAAGGGGATGTCATTAATTTATTTTAGATGTTTTTTACAAATCAATTTTTTCTAATGTTTTTTTTAAAACAAATAATTATATTTAGTGCGTATATACATATAGCATCTCTCTCTCTCTCACACACACACACATATATATATTTCTTTTCAATTTATCTCAAATATAATTTTTAAAATTTTTAAATTTTATAGCTTAATCATCTCAAAAAGAGATATATATATATATTTAAGATATGTTATACGTATGTATATACACACACTAAGTGCTTGTTTGGTGGACTTTCTACTGTCTCAAAAAGTCTACAAACGTTTATTTGAGTTTTTTTAGAGTTGTTTGGTTGAGCTTTTAAGATTGTCTATTTTAAATTGAGTAGAGACTAGTAGAGTTAAAACCTCTATTATGCAAAAGCTCATGGGAGGAACTTCTCCAAATAGACATTTTTTCTATAAAAATCTACCAACTATTATGGTCCGGGTTCGACTTGTGATTTAACTCTACTGATGTTGGATCTTAATAAGAGATGATGTGTTGATGTCTTGGTCCCAAAAGTTAATAAGAAAGAGGTTTGGATTCCGTCTACAGGTGATGAGTTGTGTATCAATGTTGATGGATCTTCTAGAGACAATCCGGGTGATACCAGTATTAGTGGGGTGCCTAGAGATTCTAACATAAAGGTCTTATGCTTATTTTCGCTTGGTGTGGGTGTTGTAGATTCAGTAACTATTGAAGTTCTGGTCATTCTCAAAGCTTGCGAGTTAATTCATTCTAATCCTTGATTAGTTGGCAGAGTCATTAATATTATTAGTGATTCGAAATCGGCTGTCTCTTAGGTTAACGGCAACGATTTTGGCAATTTCAAGTTGGTAAATCATATTTACGATATCATAAGTTTTTGAGGATTGTGGATTGCTCTTATCTATTTATTTCAAGTCAAAAGGTTTGAATTCGTTAGGGGATAGTCTTACAAGGGATGCCTCTGGCAATAGTGGTGACAAGATTGTTTGGAGTGATTTTTGACTACTTAGTTTCTTTTTGGTTTGTTGTTTAGGAGGCTCTTTTTTCCGGTCTTGATTGGTTTTCCTCTGCTGCTTTGGTTTCTAGTTTTCATTTTGTTTTTGTGTTTTGTCAGGCTGGCTGGTTTGTATGTTTTCAGCTTCGCTGTTTGGCCTGCAGTGTTTTGTTTTGGTTGTGATGTGTTTTTCCCTCTTGTTTTGATCCTTCTTCAATAATATAAGCAGTTTCAAAAGAAAAAAACTAAAATTTACTTTTAAACAAACTATATCTCTAATTGATCTACTGCAAGTAGATCTTTTCTATATTGACATTTTTCAAAAACCCAACCAAACAAGTTCTAAATTTAATTATTTGTTTCAAAAAATAAAGAGAAAAATTGATTTCTAAAAAATATCTAAAATAAATTAATGTCATCTCTTTATTTACCAAAATGTTACTCATTTGATGAAAACCAATAAAATTGAATGGAATGGCTACTGGTGTAACAGTATTCGCCAAAAATGGTCATTTTGAAACTAATTCCCCATCTACTGACCATTTTGATAGTGGTGACCCAAATTGATGGTCACTGAGGTATTTATCTCCTTTTAAAATTTAAATAAAAATGAGTGATATTTCTCACCATTTCCAATTAAACCAAATCTCTCTCTAAATTTAGTAAAATTTAGTAAAGGGTAATGGATCCATATCTCTTATTCCATTGTGATAATAGATCTAAACATAAGACTACTTGGTACACCACCTCTTAGTACAGGTACGTGGTAGTTCACTGCTTAGATTGAACATGTAATATTTAATTTCAATAGGTCTTAACAGATTTCTTATCCATTTGAAGTTAAAAAAAAAAAAAAAGACTATATGAAAACATAAAATAAAAATATATATAACAAAGTCGTCATCGGCAACCTTAATTAAACGTGTACAAATTAAGGAATGAAGATTGTCTACGCGTTAACGTACACCAAATTCATTGAATGAGATAATGAAATGTAGATATAATGAATGAATTCCGCAATATGACAGGAATATTTCAGGTTTGTAACTCTTAGTTAGAAGGAGCCAAAAAATGAATTTGGTGGCGATTTAAGATGTGAGCCATGATTTTTATCGCAGTGTCACAATCTAGAATTGCAATTTGCAATGATAAAAATATATATATCGATTTTGATTGCTCTCGGTGACAGATGATTTCTATTTCCCCCTTACAATGACATATTTTTTTTCATCAGTTGTTGTAAATGAGCAATGAGAGGAGGGATTTCGAGAATTAATTTTAGAGGAATGTAATGTAGCTGTCATGGATCGATCAATAAAGTTGCACTCATATTGGGATACATTGACAGTAATTTGATTGGGATGTTTTTATACATACAGCTCTGGTTTGATAAACTCTTCTCTCATGCTGTCGAGATGTGCCAAAATAAAAAATAAAAACATGAAATGGTTGCTTGGTTAGATATTGATGTAGGACACTTTGGGAGCCCATTTGGAGGGACAAACTATGTTCATCACGATTTCCCCAAAAAAGGGTAGTTTGTATTTCGTTTTTCAATTTTTCCCTTTTTTGGCCGTATTTTGGATCCGTATATAAGGTAATAGGAATTTTTGTTTACAGCAAAGTACGGTTTTTTTTATATTATTTTTGAAAAGTTAAAATTAGATTATTTTATAATCTTGAAAGTAAACAATATTTGGTAAAACTTCAAAACTGATTAATTGATAATTTAAGAAGTAGGTAGGGATTACTTTTTGAAATGATTCTAGAATAATCTATTTCAGCATTTAATTCATTTATATATCTTATTTCATCTTAAAATTGAATACTGATTTGATTTATAATTTTTTTTAAAATTAATTTTATTATTCTTATGAATTTTTTTTCTAATTTAAATATTCTAATAAAATATTGATTTAATAAATATAATTAATAAAAAAAATGAATTAGTATTCTAAAATCATGTATATTTTAGTCATTGTAACTAATTTCAGTATTTTTATAATAAAATTACCAAACATATATATACCGACTATACAATGGTAATTAACTAAACATCTGTTGAAGTAACTTCACACTCCAGACAGCTGATTATTCCTTCCTCTAAAGCTGATTAATCCTTCCACTAACTGTGATTATAATAAAAGTTAGACCCTGTTTGATTTTTTTTTACTTATTATTTAATGATATTTAATGTGCTTCATTAAGTTATTTTGTTTTTTTTTTAATAAAAATCACTTAAAGAACTCTTAAAACCGTTTATAAAAGTGAAAAAAAAATCACTTTTCACTTAACAAAAGTCCATTGGAATTTAATACAATATTTTACTTCCAAAACTATCATAACCATTCTATAATTTTCAATTTTGTCTTCTATCAAACTGTTATTCATATTAATATATTTTTTTCTTCTCACCATAAATAACTACAGCATCACAAAACCTAATTGCTTTCAAAACTTAAACAATTAGAGACTGATTTTCCTACCATATTCTGGCTTCCGGTAAGGACTTGTTTTTTTTTCCTCATAATTTGATAATTAGTTTTATTAGTTTTATTTTAGAGATATTATTAATATAAATTTAAAATATTATTAATAACTAAATAATTTTGTTTTACAATTTTTAAAGAGGAAATAGGGGTATATAGCACTTTTTCAATTTTGATTTGTGTAACTAACACCACTTTGATAACTCATGTTTTATTAGCACCAAAGTAAGTGATGAGACTAAAATGTCCCTACTTGTTTTTATCTTCTTCTTTTTTTACTTTCTCTTTCTTCCCATTCTCTCAGACTACCTCTCTCTCTCTCGCCCACCCTCCCTCCATCCCTCTCTCTCTCTCTCTCTCTCCCTCCATCATCTAATGAACGAAGACGGAGTTAGGTTGACAGGAGTTCTCGGCCACAGAACAGTGACGATTGAAGACAATATTTCTGAAAAAAAAAAGTTTTTTGATGTTTTATTTCAATTTGATTTTGTTGATTATGAGATATTAATTTTGTTTTGGTTGATTTTGAGTTTTCAATTTAGTTTTAATTGTGAATTTGTTGATTTTGATGTGGATGGTGAGTTTGTTGAATCTGAATGGGGGTTTGTTTGAATCTTGAATTTGTGGGTTTGAGTTTGGGTTTGTCGAATCGGAGAAGATGAACAGTAGCTGATGTTGAGTTTTTTTTTTAATTTCGAGACTTATTTGTTCAAATTCGAGACTTATTTGTTCAAATTCGAGACTTACTTATGAATACCCGGGACTTACTGTACTTATTTATGAATACCCGAGACTTACTGCACTTATTCGAGACTTAATTTATGAATACCCGAGACTTATTACTCTTATTCGATACTTAATTTATGAATGCCCGAGACTTATTACTCTTATTCGAGACTTAATTTATGAATACGTATGTGTTTCATTTCGAGACTTATTTATGAATACCCAAGACTTATTCATGCGTTTTCAAGATTTATTCATGCGTTTTCGAGACTTATTTATGTGTTTTCGAGACTTATTCATGTTTTTTTCGAGACTTAATTCATTTTACGTCTTCTTCTTCATCGCGATGGAGGTCTGTTCGACCTCCATCAATGGTGAAAGCGACGAGCCGACGACGGTGACCATCGACTCCTTATATAGTCAGATCTGAAAGATCGGACGACACCGAGTTCGTTGGTGCCATCGGTTTCATCAGATTCGCAATGGATCGTCATAGATCTGATGATGAAGGATCGATGACGGTTCGAGTTTGGCTTCGTTTCTCTCTCTACACAGCTCGAAACTGAAAACAAACACTACAGTTACAACGATTGGCATTGGATGAACGTTTTTCCGATGGTTTTGTTCGTCAACTCACCGGTCAACGGTGACAACTCCATTGATGGAGCTCGGAGCTTCATCAACGGTGGTTTCTGAATTAAAAAGAAAAGAAATGACAAGAGAAAAAGATAGATGAGCGGGAGTATTTTTGTCCAAATCCCATCTTTAGTGTTATTTAAACTAGAGTTATTAAAGTAGTGCTAATTGCACAAATCTACTCCCAAAAAGTGCTATATAAATTTTCGACGCATTTTTAAATTACTTGTTATAGTTATCCTTAATATATTAAATGTAGATATATAACATATAGTTAGAAGGGTATAAATGTAAACGTATTAATTTTTAGATATTTATAACTTAAAAAAACAAATAGCTTATCAGTTATATTCAGTTTTCATTATAAAAAAACAAACAAACATATTTTTCAATTTTCTATATTATTCAGTATTCAGTAACATTCAGTACTGTTCGGTCTTTATATAAAATTCAAACGGGGACTTATTAGGAGTACCAAAATAGGTTGTTTAATATTTTTGTTTTAGCTTTGTCTTTGTCGTTTTAGATAAATTTTGAGGATTTTGTGTTTTAGTCCATTTACGAATAGTGTTTTGTTTTTTTATTTAAGTCAGGATCCGAATATATATAGCTACTGTTACTTTTTATTGATAAAATCGGTTCATTTGAAATAAAATTCTTCGATTATCAACTATCCTTTAATTTTCGCTTTGCCAAATACATACAAAATTGCATGTGATAAAATCTGATACTGATCAGTATTTATAAACAGTATTTCCATGAGAAACCCTAAAAAAGTTGTGTAACATAAAGTGCTTTAACACAGCAAAAATAGTTACATTACAACTTTCTTCTCTGCTCCTTCCACTGATCGATATAATAAAATATTACACACTCGTGTATGTACGTACGTACTACAGTGACCGACACAACCATCATTTTCTGCTCTCTACTGCAGTTTCTATCAGCTACGTGCCTACGTACACATGATGGGATATTGCAGAGAAATGTACACAAATAAAACTTGGTGAAAATGGCGGCCATGTACGTAGAAGAAAATGAAATCGATGATATCCACTCAGACTAGCTAGTTGATGAGATCATACTTATTATGATATATACTATAACAGATCATCCTTTCTCAAGAAGAAAGAAAAATGTAAGAAAAATGTCACACTCATCAGATAATCATGCATGTAGATCAGTATGTATATAATTAATTTGATTTCATTGTGATGAGAAAGCTCGATGTGAGCTTAATTGATCGATCAACTTGTGCATACAAATAGCGGCATGGACAACATGAGCATGAGTGTTTGTTTGTCTATGATCGATAAACATTCATGAAGGAGGTACATGCACCTTCTCATCAATTATCACTTTCAGAGAAAACAGATAGAGAGAGAGAGCACACACGATGAACTTTTGCGCAACAAATTTGATGATGATGATGATGCCATCAACATTAGCTTGGCTAATTCGCATGCAACTAGCAGGAAGCTTCTCTCATGATCATATATTACGAAACCCAATTATATAGTCCCGTTAATTATTGATCTAATTAAGTAGTTGATCAAGATTTTAATGTAGGTGTGTTTGATGAAATGTAAGTGTGTGTACGTAACTAGTGAAAAAGGTGGCGATGGGGTTTTCATGGTGGTTGCTTGAAATTAATTATTATTATTTTTTAAAATAAACAAAATAAATTTGTTGCCAACAAGCCAACCACCTATTTTATAAGGGATGGCACCTATATTTTTAACCTGTTTATGTAATGAAAATTATCATATTTATATACGTGATGAATATGATGACCATGAGAAAATAATAAAGGAGGAGACAAAAATCGTGTACATGGGTGTGCATGGAAACCAAAGACATATATGTTGTTGAGCTTTGTGTTGTGTTGTCTTGTGTGGTAATAATTATTTAATAAATGTGTAAAGCTTGGACACGTGCGTATGAGCCGACTTTGGCACGTGAGCATTGAGTGTCAAGCGTGTGTGTATGCACACGTGTGAAAGATAGAGAGAGAGAGTGTGGGATTCACGTGAGTATTACCTAAAGAGAAGACAGATGGGTGAAGCAGAAAGTTGGCCTGTCAACTGTCAATACTGTTTGCAGTTGAAAAAAATATCGAACTTTTATCTTCCTCTCATAATTAAACTTTTTTCTTAAAAAAAATTAATCCTGAATTCGAAGATAATTGGATAATAGAGATTTTTGAATCTCATTAGGTATATTTTATAAAATATATGTGAGATTTATTATGGTGTTTAAAAATAAATATTTAAATCGTATATATAATATTTAATTTTGATACATTTTCATATATTTCTAATTTATCCTGTATGATATGATAATTTATTGAATTTTTTATATAGAATAATCAGTTACTGATTTGCAATTATTAGTAAGAAATCTTGTTGTTCTATAAAATATTAAATACAGTATAAACCAATGAAGACTAAAATGTGTATGGCCAAATATTGCTGTTATTTTTTTTTCTTTGACAGCCTGTTAAGAATGAATTGAACTTATATTTGCAAGTCACAAACATTTAATTATTTGTTAACCTGGTCATTTTTCAGTTAATGTTTGAATTTAATTACTGTAGCAATAATTAACATTTGAATTGTAGATTTAATGTAACATTCTTCAACAAAATTTTACTCTAAGGTACCAAAAATATAAATCTAAAAGGTAATTAAAACAAAGCTAACAAACCGGCTGCCAACAAGGGTAGAGCTTTTGGAGTTTGAGTAAATGAGTCTCAGGTTAAATGTTCGAATCTTATCAATGAAGAAAGCTTTCAATAAAAAAAAATATCAGGTTTCAGATTAATAAAGTATCGGATTAATATATATATTGAAAAAAAAAAACTAACAAACCGGATGTAATTTAGCATTCAATTATCTCAATCAATTTCAGAAAAAAAAAAAAACCTCATTTCCTTCCTAAATATAGAGATTGTCCACAAGCTGTGAGAAAAGACCTCACAAATCACAATATGAAAGAAATAATCATGGATCCTGTGGATTTTTCATATGGGAAAGTTACAGTAGATGATGCACGGTACATCATGATATAAGTTTTTTTTTCTTTAAAAATTGTTATACTAAACATAACCCTTTAACCAAACCTATCAAATCCAAGTCTGTACTTTTTTTTAATGCCTACATTAACATGTACACAGGACAAAGAAAAAAAAACACCATGTGGGATCGGGAGCTTAAAAGCATTTCATTAAAAAAAAAAAAAAATTGAAGCAAAAAGCATTTCATTAATTTTTATTTTTTTTTAAAAGGTTGCAACTGCTGAGTTCTGACGAGATATGACTCTACTAGTATAGTCCAGACTACTACTCTAAGACGGAACCCACACTTGAGTTTAAATATCAAGGAGGGATAAATAATATATATATATATATATATATATATATATATACATAAACCACAGACGTTGAACCGTGGTGATGGAGACTCCCAAAGAGAGTCCAACCACATTGATAAAAAGCATTTTATTAATTAATATGACAATGTCAACCACAAACCTATTACATTAATATGATGTAAATTAAATATATGGACCGATATTGTACGGATTTATTGGGAAATTAATCATGTTTAAACATTGTTCAATTATATTATATAAAAAAATATATAAAGTTACTACAAAGATAAATGATTGATTATCGGTTCTTCAATTATTGCTTTCCCTGGCCCTAGTATATATTTTGATTAATGTGTCCTGGGGCTGTTTGGGGTTGGATTCTAAACAAAAAATTACAGTTTCTATGTGCTGAAAATTGTAGGAATTATTGGGATCTGGACTCCTAACTTTTTGGAAAAAAAAATTATTTGTGGAAATTAATTTCCAATGCATTAAACTATGTTTTAGATGGGTTTTTTGTTTCTGAAAAAGAATCACATCCAAATTGATACACATTTTAGATGGCAACATCAATGAAAAAGCAATCTCACATGTCGAAACAGTAAGATTGCAAACCTGGTTTTCTTTTAAAAGATATATATAACTACATGTCGCTTTTTAGCAACAATGTGGAAAATAGATCTTTTCTATTAAATATTTCCAACAGTATATATATATATATTGTATATCAATAGGAATCTCTATATCAAATTGGAAGGTTTTATTAGAACAAGCACTAAATATGTGTGGTTATGATGATCATGTTTCATGCATCTTCATGTCTTGTTGCACATCTATATTATAACAGATGTATCTTTTATCTTTTATTATTATTATTATAGATGCATCTATTAAACTTCATCAATTCATATTATTATGTATGTTTCTTTCATATATACCAACAATTAGTATGATTTTTTAAAATGGAAAAGACAATGACGAGTTAATATTGGTTCAATGGTATGCTCCTCACACTTATACTAAAGGGGGTGTATTGGTTCAAGATTTTATTAGATAATTTAGGGGAAGTAAAAGTCTAGTGATATTGGATTGAGACTTTTTAACAAATTAGATAAGTCTGGTGGTATTCGATCAAGACTTTTCAATTTTTTTAAAAAGATCATATTGTCTTGTGGTATTGGATCTGGACTTTGAAGATTTTTTTAAAAGTTCATATTGTCTTGTAGTATTGGATCTAGACTTTCAAGATGTAACAAATTGTCTGGTGGTATTGAATTGAGATCAACATTTTTAGGATTTCATGACAAAATAGATTTTTCAGACTGTTTAATGATATTTATAAATAACTTAAACCCAAAATTGTCTTGTCACCTCCCTCAAGACTTTCTAAACTTTCTCTCTCACAACTTAAAATCATCTTCAGATTCCTCAACCTCCACACCCCTATCAAATTTTTATCATAAATATTCAGTTTCTTCAACTTCCATACCTCATCAGATCTTCCATATCCCATCATATCTTCAGCTTTGACGAGTCGTGGTCCACAGATGAGTGATTGGTGACTAAAGATTGAAGATAAGAGGGTGGAGTGGTGTAACAATTTTACTTCGCTTTTATTTTTACTTAAATTTCATAGGACAGATGTTGATTAATGATTCATAATCATGACATCTTTATTATTGTTCATATTCCTTTGATAGGTGTAAATAATGGTTTATTTATACATAAATTGTAATTACTAGTGTGGATAAAAATATAATTGTTTTACTAATATATATATATATATATATATATATATATATATAGTGGTCCTCTAGTAAGAACGTTCAATCACAACCACAAATTCATATTGGATGTGGGTATTCGTTAATATGTGAATATGTGAAGAAAATTGAATACTATAATCGACTCTTGAAAATATATATTTATAAAAGTCCAAAAGTCTTAAAATAAAGTCAAGATAATCCTAATAGTCTATAAATAAAGTCCAAAGACTCTTTCATAATTCTAAAAGTCTAGTCCGTATAATCATAATAATTCTAAAAGTATAATCTTAATTATCCTAATAATCCTAATAGTCTTGCAAATCTATAAAATCCTTACACACTAAAATTGTCTGATAAATCTCAATCTAATACACCATCTAAGATGTTGTAGGTCCAAATTGTTTTCCTTCCACATAATAAAATGGGAAGAATGAATATAATCACCATCAATGATTTGAGTACAATATTCTAGACAATTTTATGGCAAATCCTATTTGTGGTGTTAATGGGCAACCAATTCCTACTATTAATTAAAAGAAACTTAGAGTTTAATGAATTAAATCAAACTATAGAAATAGATCATCTATCAAGATAAATTAATTAATACATCTATAAACATCAAGAAAATGAAATGAAATATCGTGGCAGTATATATGTTATAGGGATCTTATTTCTTTTCTTTGCTAGCAGTTGTTTCCCTTTGTTTGTCGTTTCTTGTTGTTATTGTCAAAAAAAAAAAATTTAAAAATGAAATGAAATATTGTAACCCGTTTAATAAATTTGGCCACTAATTTAATTTGGAAGGCGTAATAATTAAATTGAACATATACAATACTTGGTATATCTTATGATTATTATGTTTATGATTAATGATCAAAATCAGGGAATTCATTATTTTGTTCAAAAATTGAAAATCTTTCTCATTGTACCGTACCACTACAGCTTATATACTCCTTAATTAGATTTTTACACAACATAATTTATAATTAGAAAGAATTCAAATGTCAAAATATTAATTGAAGTAAAAGTGAAAACAAATATTTTTTTGCTGGAACTTTTGCACCAATCTCGACTTATTGTAACCTGAAAACACCAATCAACATGTGATTACAACAAGTGAATATGATTAGGTTAAAAGTCAGTTAGGCACAAAGTTAGAAAAAAAAAGGGAAAAAATAAGTAAAAAGAAAATAAACACATCTACCATTATTAAAGTGTATTTGTGTATTTTCCTCTTCATGCCGTAGGGTTTCGAGTAAAAAAACATCTACTCCATAAGGATAGTTGTATTTTGGACTTTGTTTATAGTAATTAATTTGGTTACCTATAGACTCTTTACCCGATTTATTAGATTTTTCATAAAAATTTTATTTTAGAAATCATAATTAAACACTTGAAAAGAGTAAATCAAACATGCCCAATCTTGATATTGGCAAACCGGTAAGCGGTTACGAGTGCTTTTCAAACAATACCCGCCCGAAAACAAACCTAACTCCAAACCTGAGATATAGCACGTGCGGGCACCAGTCCCACACGTGCCTACTTTCCATTAAAATAACTCTCCCCTATCTGGCTATGGTTGTGTTATTAATGCAAAAAGAGAGTTTATATGAAGTGCATGAATTGACTAAAACGACCATACCAACTGATATGGTTTTGGGCATCACAAAAACAATGATTAGCTAGGGCAATATCGTCATTTTATGAAAAAAAAGAAATCGAAGGATGGTGGTAGTTTGGATCATTGAGATGACTTTGTACCGACCTTATCTTTATTTTATTCCGTAGTTTGCGTTGGTTTCCAAAGGATGTGTTTAAAATGACAATAAAAGCCGACGCTTCTGAGGATATTTTAGTCATTTCACATATAGCATTAGAAAAAGATTAATCTAATAATATGTATTGATTTGTTTATTAACCAGTAAACCACTAACCACAGACCTTGGAAGAAAATTTCTACGAAAATGTCAGTTTTGCAAAAATTAATAGGTTGTGGAAATTTGAATGGACTAATACACCCTCGATCTTTGAATTCTAGATGAGGGCAATTCAGTCATTTTATAATATAATAGTAAAAACTCAAGTCTTTGTTTTTTGTTTTTTTTTTTTATTATTTTTGTTGTCAAATTGAAAAACAATATTTTAAAAATAAAATAAAATAAAAAGAAGAAATTAATATAAAAATAATGGTGAGTAAAAAGAGGAGGTGAAGAAGAAACAACAGCGACCTCTTCTCTCTCTCTCTCTCTCTGCTGAGTTGTGTTGTGTAGTTGTGTGTAATGGCAGTGTTGTTGTTGAGAGGGTTGAGAGAGAGAGAGATATATCAGTGTCGTCTCTAAAAGCCTCCATTTCTCTTCTTTTTATTTTAAAAATAAATATTTAAAAATCAGCTCTCTCTCTTCTTTTTTTTCACAAGGTGATTTGCAAAGAAAGAACATACACACTAAACACACACTACTCATCACTACTGCAACAAAAGAGAGAAAGAAAAGGAAAGAAAGAGACGACAGAAGACAACACACAGCAAGCAAGAGAGAGAAAGAAAGAAAGAAAGAAGAAGAATTCATTGAAGAAGCTTTCAATAACACACTAGAGAAAACGATGTCTGAGAGCTTTGTTTCCTAATTTCATGCTCTGCAACTCTACTACTAAGAGAGGTAGGCCTATATATAGATATATATGATGAAGAAAGCTGAAAATGATAAAAAGGGTACTCACAAATCAACAAAACAAGGACTGATTTGATTTCTTTTATTACTTGTATATATACTAATATATATGTATGTGTGTATATGAATTGTTTGGTTTAATTTACTAGATGTTGTCTGTTGTTTGTTTTGCTTTTTTGGTTCGACTTGCCGATCTGCAGAGAGAATTTAGAGAAATAAAGAGGAAGATGATCATGAAGAAGAAGGTACTAATGATATGGGAATATTAGCAATACCGATTCACTCGAACCACCACCATCATCATCATCCATTAATTTTCAATCAACAAGAAATTGTAAGGTCAAATAATTCTGACAATTCTAATTCTATGTCCCAAGATTATCATCACCACCAAGGCATCTTTAGTGCTTTCTCGAATGGCAGCTTCGAGAGATCAGCCGTGACTCATCATCAAGACCAACAACATCATCATCAGCAGCAGCAACACATAGCACAGCAGATCCGGAGAGATAAACTGAGGCTTCATGGTTTCGAACCACCGCCAGTACCGCCACCACCGTTAGTTGGTATCGAAGAGGAAGAACCTAGTGGTCTGCCTGTCTATGACGGTATGTTATCAGAAATGTTCAATTTTGCTCCTGGCGGTGGTGGAGCTGCTTCTTCCACTGAATTGTTGGACCCGTTGAGCTATCGAAGTCCACGGCCGCCAACGGCGGCCACCGGTGGTGAGTGGTATGGTAACAGACAAGGTATGGGTAATTTGTTAGGTGGTAATTCAAAGAATCACAATGACCGTGACAGTTTACCTCCACAACAACATCATCATCATCATCAGCATCATCAACACCAACAAATTTCAAGCATTAATGCGGATTCAGCTGCAGCCATGCAACTTTTCTTGATGAATCCACAACCAAGATCACCATCTCCAACTCCACCCCCTTCAACTTCTTCTTCTACACTTCACATGTTGTTACCAAACCCAACTACTAGTTTTAATGGACCGCCTTTTGGCACCAATAGTACTGTGATTCCTCCATCACAATTCACTTGGGTTACTGATCATCATACTAGTAGTGGCCATGAAAACAACACAAGTCATGAAATTGGTGGTGGAATAGTGGAAAGCCAAGGACTTTCACTTTCATTGTCATCATTACAACACTTGGAAGCAGCAAAAGCTGAAGAATTCAGGATTGGAGATGGTGGTTTATTGTATTTCAATCAAGGAGGCTCTTCTTCTTCTTCAGCTGCTGCTCAGTACCATTACAAGAATTTGGTTAGTCTTCATCAGCAGCAGCAGCCATTGCATTTGCAAGCTGGACCGGGTCATCAAAACCAACACCAGATTCGTGTCGGGTACGGGTCTTCTTCTTCACTAGGAACCGTGAACGCTTTAAGGAACTCAAAGTATGTCAAAGCAGCCCAAGACTTGTTAGAAGAATTTTGTAGTGTTGGAAGAGGACACTTCAAGAAGAACAAGTTCAGTAGACAAAACACAACAAACCCTAGTTCTAATCCTGGTAGTAGTAACGGTGGCGGCGGCGGTGGCGGTGGTTCTTCTTCATCTACCAAAGATCTCCCTCCTTTATCAGCCGCTGATAGAATTGAACATCAAAGAAGGAAGGTCAAACTACTATCCATGCTTGATGAGGCATGTAATCTCTCTCTCTCTCTAATAGTCAAGACTCTAATCTTTTTTATTTTATTTATATATATATATATACATACTTTTCAGAAACCACTGCAACGAATAGAAAACTCCGGCCAGTTTTTTAGTGATTATTTTAACAACCCAAAAGCCGGCTGGTGCAATAGGGTTCTGTTCTATAGGATCTAGTTGGTAGAATTTGATTACACAATTATTTTTATTTATTTTTTTGTTTTGTTTTGATAAAGCAAGCAAGCACTGTAACGGTGATTGGATTGGGGGATGGTGTGTCCAAAAGCCAAAGAGTACTAGTGTTGAGAATTTTTCGTTTGGTGAGAGAGAACAAACAACATGAAAAACTACTATTATTAGGAGACAGACGCGACGTTTAATCAATCCACCATATATAACGTAAACACGTTTGATTTCGAAGCTACTACTACTGCTCATAGATAGAGATATACGGAAATATTTCAGTGAAACCGCAGAAAGTCAAGGATATATTTCATATATCTTTTTCTCTATTTGGTGCTGTTTAAAACACACACTTCTCTGTCAATTGGCTATATATATTGGGGAGACCGGGAAAGAAAAACCATATTATATATTCTTTATTTCTCTATTTCTCATAAACAATCATTTCACTGTATATATAATATGTACTAGAGCTTTGATCCAAAGCATTTATATTCTTATATACCTTTTTTTCCCCCTTTTATGAGCAACACAAAGTCTTTTCGATTTATTTTTGGAGATACAAGATTCTCCAAAGACCCTTTCATGAATATCAATCAAACCATGTTCTTGTTAAGCTGTCTTTCTCATTGATTACTTCCTCTTTTGGTTGGTTGACTAGTAAAATAAAAAATATATGTTTATATATAAAAACATAAAAGTAAAAAAAACTAATTGAATTTTTTTTGTGTTGGTTACACAGGTGGAGAGAAGATACAACCATTACTGTGAACAAATGCAAATGGTGGTGAATTCATTCGATGTAGTGATGGGTTTCGGTTCTGCGGTTCCTTACACTGCCTTAGCACAGAAGGCAATGTCAAGACATTTTAGGTGCCTAAAAGATGCAATAGCTGCCCAATTGAGGCACAGTTGTGAAGTGCTTGGTGAAAAAGATGCTGCAGGAAATTCAGGCATAACAAAAGGAGAGACACCGAGACTTAAAATGCTTGAACAAAGCCTGAGACAACAAAGAACATTTCATCAAATGGGTATGATGGAACAAGAAGCTTGGAGGCCACAACGAGGCTTGCCTGAACGATCTGTCAACATTTTAAGAGCTTGGCTTTTCGAGCATTTTCTTCACCCGTACGTTTCGCTGACTTTAATTACCTTTTATCTATATATTTATATTATTAGTACTCTTTAGTACTCTAATCTTGAACCCTTTTAACGAAAATGAAGAAGAAAGTTAAAAGTAAATAATAAAAATAATAATAATAATAATAATAATGAAATTATATATAAGTGGCACCAAATTCAAATTTTGTTGTTTGTTTGTCTAGCCTTTTTGTTTTGTGTATATTAGAGAAACAGTGATACAGTGTCCTTGGATCAATGTTTGTCTGGTCAGACAAAAGCTGTGAAAAGAGATCCATTTTCCTCCCAATCTCTGATATACATTATTTTAGCTTTACTTAGTCCATTTAATTTGCAGACCACTCCATATATTAGTTTCATTCAAAAAAAAAACGAAAAAAAAAAAAAACTTTGTTAAAGAATATTTAATAATTTCACTGACCACCTCTCTATCATCTCTCTTTTGTTCTCTTCAATTCATACAACACTATGTCTTTTATTTTTATTTTAAATATATGTAATAAAGATAGATGAAGAAGTAGCTAGTGTATGTGAATACACTGAGTGAGTGAGAGAGAGATGATAATGATCAGCACTGTAGCAGTTGTCTTCTTTAGTTCTGCAAAAGGCAGCAGATGGGCTGATCTTTTCTTCTCTTAGATTCTCACGCCCATGCAGAGAAAGAAAGTTGAACCTCATCATACAAAAAAAAAAGCTGTTTTGTTTATATACACATGTAGGCAAGGACTCTGATGTCATTTTCTTGGTCTCTCTCTATCAGGTATCCAAGTGATGCAGATAAGCATCTGTTGGCTCGCCAAACCGGTTTATCGAGAAGTCAGGTTAAAATCTTCTCTCTCTATTTCTCTTTCACTACATCGTAATTATATATATACAGTAAAACCTGATTCTCACGAAAGAAGTGAAGGAAAAAAAACATATGTTATAAAGCTCCGATAAACTTGCATGGTTTTGGGTGTATGGTTTTTTTCTGTTAGAAAAAAAAAACCATTAGATTTTGTACCACTTTTTTTATCATTCCTTTGGATTCTTTTACTCTCTCTCAGCTCAGGACAACATAGATCCTGAAAGAGTAGAAAAACATAAATACTAATGGTGAGTGAGAGAACTGAGAAGTGTCTTCTGATATTTAAGAGCAGAGTGCAAGTACACAAAGAGATGAGACATGAGAGTTTGCAGCTTTGACTCTTCTCTCTCTCTCTCTCTCTCATGTCAATGACAGTTTCAATATGACACAACTCCAACCACACGATGGCAATCATAATGACAAGTCCATCAAATTTATTGCCTATTTCAAAATTACATAGTTAGGTTTCCCACTCAAACAAATAAAAAAATATATATATATCTCTTATATGTGTTGTTAATTTTTGTTTTTACTGTGTCATATATTTTGCTTTTTGCTTTTAAAGGCTTTACATTGCTTGAACTTGTTGGTATTGACGATTTTTCTTTCACTTAATTAATCATCATAGTCGTGTGTGTGTCTTATAATTATTATCAACTCAATACTAGGACTAGTCAAAGCTCAATCATCAACCTTGTTGTTGCATCGTTATCTTCGTTAATTTGTTAGTTGGGGTTGAAACTTGAAAGCCGTGGTTGGTTTAACTTTTTTCGCTTTTTTGCTAACTAACGAACTCTTAAATTTAATTGTGTTTTCTGGATTTCGATGGAAATATGAGAGAAATCAATCATGTTTCATGTTTGTCCAGCTGTTAGCTAGCAGTAACATAGTCAATATATACCATGTCATTAATTATTATAACAGTTTAAATAAATCATGTGTACTTGAATCATCAATCATGTGTTCTCTAATCAGCTAACTATTCATATTTCAACGTATTTTCTTCCATGATAAGACACGTTGCATGTATCTATGTAGGTAATTAATCATGTTAATGGTGTTTTTTTTTACAGGTTTCAAATTGGTTTATAAATGCGAGAGTTCGATTGTGGAAACCCATGGTGGAAGAAATGTACCAACAAGAAGCAAAAGATCGCGAACAAGAAGAAGTAATAATAGGGAAAGAAAGAGAGATGAGCAATCACAATAACATTGCACAAACGCCAACGCCTTCCACCACCACGACAACAACTACTACGACAACAACAGCAACAACAACAACAGCTGCTACAACAACAACAGCTGCACCAGCAGCAGCTGCAACGACGACGACGACAACAGCAACAGGCAACAAAAGATCCCAAATCAATGACTCTGAAAACGACCCGTCACTCATCGCAATCAATACACAATGCTTCTCGGAAAACCACGCAAAACAACAACAACACTCTGGTAATTCCAACACCAATGAAGTGGTGGCGGTGGTGCAGCAACAACAACCACAACCAATACCCATCTCCGGATCATCGTTTCCGGTCACCCACATTGTCGTCGACGATTACGGGACCACTTCTGGTGGTGGTCATGACCACATGGGGTCTACTTTAATAAGGTTTGGGACCACAACGACTGGTGACGTGTCACTCACTCTAGGGCTACGACACGCTGGAAATATGCCAGATAATTCTCAAGCTTCCTTCTCACTTAGAGATTTTGGAGGCTGTTGAATTTCATCATCATCGAATTTCTCTCTTCTTAGTCTTTTATAAGTATTAATTTTTTACCTTTTTTAAGGGGGGAAATTAAAAAAAAAACAAAGGGAAAAAAAAGGAATTACTCATCCCCATTTTAATGTTTTCTTATTCAGTTAATATTCCTTTTTCTCCATTCTATTAAGAAGAAAATACATATAATGATAAATGTTAAATTAGGTAGATGTTGGGGGACTATATGTTAATGTAATTGTATAGTAGAATATTGATTTTGGATGATCTTATGCTATTTTATGTACTTGAGGTTTTGTACCTTTTTATATTAATTACTAGAATAAAATTCTTAGGTGGGGATCCAATTTTGTTATGTTGTTACGAAATCGTTTTGTAAATATGTGAAAAATTGAATTCGGTTATATTATTTGCGGGATCACCCGAGAATCATCTAAAGAAATTAAAACAAATCAGGTAGTGGTTCGGCAAATATAAAATAAGAGAAAAAGGAGAGTTAATAACCAACGTACTATATATGCTATAGAAATTTTCTGCTATCCACCGTCTCATATTTTTAAGTATATAATTAACTGTAATTCTATGTAAAATTACTTTAAAACTTGAAATTGGAAACAATTTTTTTTTTATTCTACCAATAATTAGACTCTATAAACATGATTCGGAAAACAACTTTCACTACGAGTCTACAGGAGAGGGATGTCTCCATACATTTGGCGGTTTAAAGGACAAATAATTAAGTTTGAATTATAGTTAAATTCATAGTTTAAAAATGTGGACACAAACTAGAGAGATTAATGATGACTATCTATATATGCTATTGCATGGGTAATCAAGGATTTTATTATCATATATCTCTATCATTCAATAAATAAGGACAAAACTCAAGAGACAAGCTATTTATAATCATCTTCAATATTATATATATACCTTTGTGACTATGATTGAGTATTGAAAGCTATCGACACATTGTTGATATATGTATTACAAATCACTTGGTGGAAATGTAGACAGATGATGAACTTGACTTTAAGACATGTCAATTTTGGCATTTTATTAGGTATGAAAACAGGGTATCTAATTTATTACTGGTTTCCGTTAAATCTTAGCCAAAACCTGTGAATTTCACTTTCATCAGGGCTGCACAAAATTATAAATTAATGTTGACAAGTGACAAGTAGTAGGGAAATATATTACAGGTTTATGGAGAATATTGTACTGGAAATGCTGCTTTATATGATGCATGGAACTAGAAAAAAGAGGAGGGGACAAAATTATTTTTATCAAAGTGAGCATGTTGAAGTGTATTACTTTTCAATGTTCAATTGTGCTCACCAAACTTGCAACATGTATATACTACTCCACGAATGTGAATTAATGATAAATATTGTTCATTAAACTTGATCGATAATATTCTAGGTTTGAGTTGCAGCACTCTATTTGAAATATATATTTTAAAAAAAAAGAACTTGCAACATATATAATTCTTGTTTAAATTTTGTTATGAGTTGTAATTAAGTTTGCAATTGATAATTAAAATGGATGAATAATGAAGATATATAATAGATGATCTTATTCTTCTTCCTATTATTAGTTAATTAGTAGTTACACGTGTTAATAATTTTCTTACAACCTAAATTTAGATTGTTTAATTTCCTCTAGCCTTCTGAAATCTATTAACATGAATGACCCCGTTTTTCTCTACTAATATAGGACATAGGAGTATAATATAACAGTTACTTAAAAAAACATCTAAAATTTCTTATTTTCTCAATAAAGTGATAAATTAATAATAGTTTTTTTTTTTGACAATACAAATTAATAATAATTACAAAATTAATGATATCATAAATAATTTGCAACTATATCATATGAATAATATAATATTAATGTTGGTATACATGTTGATAAAAAAATTAAGATGCAAACCCCGGATATAACTTATGTCATAAATCACTTATTATTGCATTATATAATCAAAGTGTAGTGATAAAAAAATGGATTATTACATGTGATGATCAAAATTAATCCCAAACATAAGTTATATTCGAGGGTTTGCATCTGAGAAGCTTCCTATATACGGCAACAACTACAACTAAATTATTACATAATTCGAGGTTAAAATATGTGAAATTTTAAAGAAGTCGTGTGATAAAATAAATCTTTATATAATGATCATTTTTCTAGGTGTGTTGAATGGAATTAAAGTGAAGTAAAAGTAGAGGAAGATCCATGGATCTTTTATATATACCCATGAACATGTAATTTGTCTGTTAGCTAGCGAAGATTATTAGTCTCTGTAATATATAGTGCCTCCCATAGCTAGAGCTCTGGTAGGTTTCGTTTTGTGTTACCTGAAAACACAAAGCAATTTGATGGATATAATTAAATATATACATCAAAACAGCCAGTAGGTTCCTTAAAATCCAAAACAATAACTTGTAAATAAGCAACAAGTACTTGTTACCTAATATGTTGCTTTTACTTTCCTCTTAGAAAACCGCTATACAATTTAACTACTAAACCAAAAACAAACAAACATGCCCCACATTTGGATTTTACTAAGTAGTTCTCCTGCTGCCATCAATCCCTTTTCAATTCATCTTCAAGCTAAGCTACATACATACATATATTTGTAATTCGTCCATGTGGAGAGAAATTATTAATTAATGGGCTTCACATATAAGTTTATTTTTTTTTTCTCCATGTTTTTGGGTGCAATGATATTGATGTATTGCAGTGGTTTTTAAGAAAAATAAAAAAACCCTTTCAAGCTCATCAAGTGATTCTTTTTTCACACCACATTTGAGTGTATATATAGATATATATCAAGTTCTCAACCAGTGTCACTTTCAATTGTATAATTATTCCATTCTTTGATGGGCTAGAATTGATGCTTATTAGATGGCGAAAAGGTAAACAAAACAGCAAAAATGTATATTTCCGCAATTTATATATTCTGCAGGGATTGATGTACGGTTTTGGCAGTACCATTCAGTGGAGAGACAATAGACATCACAGAGTCATAATTCAAGTATACAACCTATAAGGATTCTGAAAACTATATTCAAATTGTAGACTGCACTTGTCTTGATGTAAGAGCATTCTCATATTTCGATCTCTCACTGTAAAGTTTTTTTTTTTTTTTTTTAAACATTAATAATACAAAAGATCAAAAAGAAAAAAAAAAAAGAAGACCCCATTTGTTTGATGGATCTTAAATGTGAATTTTGTTGTTTTCTGTGCACAATCAATTAATGTAATTGGGTGGTCCATTTTTATATAATTTTTTTTTTGTAGCACCTGGGCTGAAATTGAGCTGCTACAAACCCTACTAGCACTGCAAATTACTACAACTATATATTTCACATCATGGATTTCAATATTTAATAATATTAAGATGGGAGCAAGGAAAATGAAGCAGAATGGTTTCTTTGTCTTGTTTGGTTCCATAAATTACAAAATTTAATGTGAAGAAAGAGACGACAGGTTGATATGAGTGAGAGAGGAGGGGGGTTTTTGTAATAATTAAAGACTTGAGGGACCCGCAACAAAGAAGAGTAGTAGTGGTAGAAGAAGAAGGAAAAGGAGTACTGTTAACGTGGGTGGTCCCTACCCTCAACTTGATAGATGGAAAGCTACCCGTCGGATGGGATACAATCCAAGGACTGTCGACCAACCAGATACCTGTACGTGGGCCCCACATTTTCTTTTAATTTGGTTTTTGGGAAATTGGGATGGGGACTTGATGATCAGATTTTTGAGATTGGGCCCCATCCCTGTTGGGCTAGTTTTAATTTTCAGTGACAATATTAATATATCATACCAAACTACAATATATATATATCCAAATAATAAAAATAATAAAAATTTATTGATTGAGAGTGCAGATTATAGATAGAATCACATGTGGGGATAGCCCATGTGGGTAATGATATTGTGGGCCGATTGTGGTATATATTAGCAAAGTCAGTTTCATTAAATTTAGAGTGGAAGGTGCTGGAAGAATCAAATTTAAAATTTGATAAAATTTAATAGACAAATATAAATAACAAAAATTTAGGATAAATTTTAAATAAACTTTTATACTTTGCAGTGGTGTATGATCTTTTAATCCAACCCTAAAAAAAGAGACAAAAAAAGTAACAAGCAGAGGTTAATCCAATGGTATAACTTTTCCAATCGAAAAATAAAATTATAATATCCGAGTCATTATTTCCCTTCTTGAACTCCAAATTGTAATCCTTAAAAAACTAAACAAGCTTTTCGGTTATGCAAATACAAAAGTGAAATATACTAAGGCCGAAGTAGTAGTAGTAGAAATGACCGGACCCAAAAATTAAATGAGAAGATGGTGGACCAGCTGCCATTGAAGTCACTGCTGCAGATTTCTACGGCGATATAATTAATGACTTGCACTGAAATCATCCGCCGAGAGTGTAGCATGTAGTAGTAGATTAGATACAACTAGATAGGGGACCTGGATTGAAATTAATCCATTGTAATAAGAGTGTCAAACTGCTGAAATTCGTACAAGTAAAGCAAATCTAACAATTAATTAAGAATTTGCATGGATCGGATTATAGATATAGTTGCTATCGAAAATGTGTTTTTATTTTGGAGCCTTGTGCCAATAAAGATGGTGAAAATTGACTTAAAAAGAAGAAATTACATTTACTAGTAATGGAAACCATGTAATGTAATTTATGAATGCATAAGATTTTCATTGAAAATGAATCTTCAATCCTTAAAGATTAATGGGGAGGGTTGGTTGTGTCAACAACTGCTATACAAACAACAAACGTCAAATGTGTATCGTGGAGGGATTCGAACCAAAGATCAAATAAAGGGGGAGAAGGGATTCGAACCAAAGACCTCTCGACTCTGATACCATGTGTCATTAATCACAAGATCTCAAAAGGTTAAACTAATATGTAATGACTCGATTATAGTATATGAATACGGTAAATTGATGAGATTTATGGTATGTTAACAGCTAGACAAATCGAAGATTTATGCTTTTATTTTGAGAAGTAAATGAGTTTGAAGAACTTACTACTAAGCTACTTCAATTTTTTGAAACGTAAATACTACTATATGGTTTCTTTTAAGTCTGTGTTAGGCTTTAATATGAAAATCCATGCAGGTTTGCTACATGACGTCAAATTTGTTATACAGTCACCAAACAGAAGTGTTCAAACACTAACAAAACAAAGTGTTGAATTCAACATCAAATGTTAAACTTGGAGAAGTAGGTGTGGAGCTAACAAGACTGAGAACATGGAAACAACCAAAAAACCACTCCTAATACAATTTTCAGAATCATAATAAACTTGATGGACTTCGATGTGGAATCTACAGGGGACTGTAGTGCTCTGCCATATTTTGGGTGCATGCTGCTGCCCACTTTTCAAGTTTTGATCTTTACCAGTTGTATGATTTTGATTTTTGAATAAAGACTGAATTTCCATGCAATAAATCACTACTATAAAAAAAAAGAAAAAAAAAAGAGAAAGGTGTCAAATGCAAAGCTCATAAAAATTGCCAACATTAATATCCTGATGAAATATCACTTACCAAAATGAACATTATTGTCCTGTTTACAGACTTTGTTTCTTGGGAGGTATAATCTTCTTTATACCTGCAGACACATTAAAGAAGCAGGAAGTTGCCGTATTTTTTTCAGACAATAGGAAAATCTAAACATCTTCATTCAATAAGGTTTGTCACAAAATTATTCAATTTGAATGTTGTTTGGTCTGGTCACATGGGCTGCAATTACTACTCTGGTGAACAGCACTCCCAATTCTGATAGAATCAATTATACATGATCAGGAAGATTGCTAACAGGAATTAAAATGATCAAATCCATCTTTATGTATGATCATGAGATGATTTCTCTCGTAAAATAGCAGTACGGTAACTTGAATTGACGCAGCTATCTTGACAATAACCAGTATGAGTAACTAAAATCTACTGAGAAGTTTATGTATTGTGAATGAACTTGGAAGACAAGATTAAAAAGGCTAATATAAACCCAAATGAGGCAACCACTCAAATTGCATTATCATTTTAAGAATTTCTACATCAAGGCAATCAAATCCAAATTCATCAATCCGAAAATTATTTCATACTTGCACTCAATATTTTGCATATCAACAGAGACAGTTGCATGAAGTAGTCTGCTCAGACACTGTTATGACTCCAGCAGGATTCATCATGTTAGCTCTTAATAGACGAGAAACGCTCCATTAAGTAGTTTCTTTTGAGTCCCTTCATGTTAGAAGTTGAAGTTCTCTGCAAATTGTGAATTTTTTCTATAGTTTTACATAGGATCATCACTCTCACATCAGTATTTATTTAGGCCTACTCCTTAGATGCCATTGAGTTATCTGACTGTTCTAGGTTACCTTGAGCATCGACATAAGGTCTGATGAAAGTCCTGCGCCACCAGACCTCGAAGGCTCTTTGAAGATTTGGGCAATTGTCACCAGCCTTCAAGAAACTTCCCAACCAAGAAAGCAGAATACTTTGTTGGTCTTCAAGAGGCAAGGTGAGAATTGTCCTACCAATTCCTTCCTCCACAACCTTTCGATCAAATGACCTACAACCATGTTGCAACCAACTGTAGTCATTGATCAATGGCTGTAACCAAGTTTGTAACAGCATTTGACGAGCTTCCTTTGGTGGTAGCAGTTCCCCTCTTCCAATTCCAACAAATACCCTTGCTGTAATGCAGCTCACATGGTAACGAGAAACAATAGGCATCTTTGTATGTAGGGCTGCTAGCTCTTGCTGACTAGCCCATGATAGAGCAAATTCATCTGCTGCTTGCCTGTCAGCTAAAATCTCAAGCAACCATGAGAGGTTATCAGCCTCAAGAGATATTTGCTTCACCACAGGATCCTTGATGTCCATAGATTTATCAGCAAACTCCGGTTCAGTAGCTTGCCTAAATAGAGACAAGAGTGAATTGAAGCAGCTTCTGCATGAAGCATAGATAGTTTCGTTGCAGATGTCCGCTGAACCTGCATAGTTTGGGACACTGTTATTTTCCCTTAGGAGCTTCAGTACTATGGTTTTCATTTCCCTTCGACCTCTCTCCTCATTACTTTTGAGAACTAGGTCCATTATGTGGGAAAGTGTGTCTTTCGGTGGATTTGAGACATCAGATGAGACTCGTTTCAATACTGGGGTGACCCCAATACCCTCACCTTGGAGTCGTAAGACTGATGAAACAACCTTTTCTTCTTCCTCTTCCCCAACCCACGGAACTGCTTCCAAATATTCCAAGCATGACTTAATGCACAAGCTGAAGCCAAGTAGTTCGGCAACCTGCACAAAAGTTCCATACAAGTATATAAAATTATTTTACAAACATTAGCAAGTGAATTACCTATAAAAAATAGTCTTCAGAGACAAAACCAAACCCCAAAAGAACAAAATTATACCATAACATCCACCAATTCAAATAAATAAAGCAAAAATATCTTTGAATTCTGAACACAAACCCACAAGCTATCTATATTCTCCTCAATCTTCCTTTCACAACAAAGCAAGGACAACACAGTTTCAAAGGACTATTGCTTTCTTTCCATTCAACAAAAGTATAAAGATACTTGTTCACTAGTGTGTATAGGGGATGTTTTGACCACAGGCAGTGCTGTTTTTGTAGGGTTTGCTTATAAATGCCCTTTTTACAGTAAAATTTTGTTTTATTTCGTATTAAGAAAAATAAAATGTATCATTCCATGCTTATAGAAATGCCAGAGTTGCTTCACATAAAGCTCATTATTGTTGAAAAATATACCGCAAGAAATAGATGTGTACAAACCGAAATAAACTGTGTAAAACAAAGATAAATTCGAAAGACTACAAAGCATGTAACAAAGAAGCTTTCCCTAATAAGTACTTGATCTCCATTAAGTTGTGTATTGGATACTGCAAATACAATTTAAGAATACAACGAAGCATGAACTGTTTATCTGCGTTGAGCACAAACAAAAGCAGACTGAAATACCCACAAAAGATTGCAAGTCTGCCAAGTATCGATTTAATCTGTGTGTGAGGTGAGGTGGGCGTTGGCAACTACTCAACCCAAAAATTTCAGATTGTAAGTAAGAGCTCAAACAATAGCATATAAGTACTCTAATACACCTCTTTTTACATACAAGACCAATGAGGTTATCATGAAGAAAAAATAAAAAACACAAATACAAAGATGCAACATAAATTTAGCTAACAAATACAAATGATAGGTAGATTCGAACCTAGGACTTCCTAACAATGGGCTCTTATATCATATTAATAATCACTAGTTCCAAAAACTTAAGTTTTTGAATAAAAGCCCAAACAATAGAATATTAGTACTCTAAACAGTATACAACCAACATGGGGTTTGATTGTTCGATGATACCACATCATATGAGAGCCCGTTATGTCAAAAGGTCATGGATTTGAATCCCACCACATGCATTTTGTATTTGTATTAGCAGTCGTTTGTCCAACTCCAACAGCTGAACTTGTATTTGTATTTTGGCTTGATCCACGAGACAAGCTCATTGATCTTTTACACATGAAAGGTTGTGTTAGTGAAGAATGCTATTGATTTAGGCCCTTCCCTACATGCTTAAGTTTTAAGGTCTACCAGTTACATACCAATAAGATAAGGTCAAAAAGTATTTAGCTCTCCTTAATGATAAAATAATGCATTTGATACTTAAAAAGACAGTAACTTAATTCTAATGACAATTGTGAAGTAATAGGAAAATTGAATAGAGCGATACAAAATCCCAAGTTTTGGGTATCCACAAACCTTAAAGACCAATAACTACTGTGGTGGAAAACCTATGCACTAAGATGTCTTTTGGACTTAAAACTTCACTTAGTGACAACACATTCAAGTTACTCAAAGTAGCATGATAGGCAACTTTGAACCTATGACATAACTTTTCGTATTTCTCGTGCAACATGTGGATTGATCCAATGTTTTATATCTTATTTTTTTAAGTGCTCTAGGAACTAAATTTATAAATGGAGAGAGAAACAATCAATCTATCAGTGGTTAGTAGTCACTGGTCCTAAATTTTTGAAAGTGGTCAAAAACCACTCAACAAAGAACTTCAGAAAATAAAATGAAAACAATGAAATCCTCAATAGTTACATCTGACAATATTTTCATGGTAGAAGAACAACTTGATTTGGAGAGTAAAATTATTAGTATTGCCAAATTAGGGCAGCTTTGGTGTGTTGCTTGTGTGGACATCATTTATGAAGAGATAACTAACAGCTTATTAGGCAGTTACATCTTAATATTTTCTATATATGGATCACACATTCACACGAGACAAGATAGGTCAATTTAAAATGCAAGCACTATTGAGAGAACATAGAGGAACCAGTAAATTAAACCAAGGAAATCAATTAAATTGGTTAAGCCATAGGCAAACAATTAACAAAAGACAGTGAATATAAGTTTTGAAGGTCACAGAATAGATAAGGCCAGAAAGAGCTTGTCCAAAAATAGAAAAATATAAGCATTTGACCTAACCTAAGCAAGGTTCTGGAAAAAGTTTAATAATAGAGGGAACTTGACCCTTCAAAACCTTGTTTTCCACTAAAAATTCTTAGCTTCTATGTGATGATCATAAGCACAACACAAAAAGAAACCTTAAAAATGGGGCATAAATTAGTTTAGTTTTAAGATTGCTTAGATGTTTGTATCCAAAAAACCAGGTGTATATCCATTTTACTTTCTATTGTTAGAAAATGAATTTAAGTTGTCTTCCTTCTATTCCTTTCCTGTAGAGTTGACTCCTTGATTTCCTAAGGTTTACCATGTGTTTAGGCTAGTAATTAAACTACCTTTTCTGCTTATGTTTCTATAAAACCCTATATAGCTTTGTATTTTGCTGTAATTCAAAATAAGAGAAGTGGAAAAAATGTTATTTCAATTCTTCTTATCGGATCAGAATTTGGTTTCACGAGGAGTGCTTGAGTTCAAGTCCCACACATGATTATACTTGAATTCGTCATTTGTTATATGAATTTGTCGATGTGTTTGGGCTTGGGCCATGTGGCATGTCTATAGGTCTTGCACATGGTGTGGTGTGTTAGAGTGCTTAAATGCTATTGTTAGACCATTTCCTATTAGTTTAGTCGTCACTAATATCTACTATATTCCCAACAGAACCACCAAAATATGAAATTATAAGTATATCTTATGTCAGCATTAAAGACATGGTTCTTACTTATTAGCCAAGTGTTCTGAATGCCTGGTACTAGTTTTGGATTGGAAAATCACTAGATATGAAAATATCACATTGTCACTATTCAAAAAATGCTATTGCAATGTCTATTATCATATACATACAGAAGGAACATAATATTCAGCTAGATTTAATCATAGACCAGATCATCGGCATACATGAGTTCAAACTACAATAGTTACTCTTTGTAATGAAATGAAGATTACTCCAGTAAAGAATGGGGCCACACAAGATCAAACCTAAGACTGACTCAAACCCATCCCACCCCGCTCCCTTCAACGCTGGCCTAAGGGCAAAAGATGTGAGTTACATACTTACATTAAAAAGATAAAGAATACTATGATTAAAATTTTAACATCTTATCAAAGACAGAAACATTACTACTAAGGTAATTGTTTCCTAGGGTACAAATACCAGCAAAACATAAAACATATAAGACATAAATGATAACTTAAATACGAAGAAAGTTGCATAAATCTGCAAATTACCTTTAGGATACGCAATACACGAGAAACACTTTGCTTGATTAGCCTTTGCTTCATATCCTTGCAATACATTAGTCCCACAGTTTCAACATAAATTTCAATGTCCTCACAGTCATCAATCTCGAGACAAGACAAACCAGACTGCTCTTCCAAAAGCTTATCGGCAAAAAAACTGCTATTATCCACAAGAACATTCTTGTGCACACTCAGCTTCACACAGAAACCTTGCTTTCCTTGTAAAACTACCTTCATATTGCTAGTTCCAGGTTCTCCAAACTCAATTGCCACTTTCCTAGGCGGATTTTCTATCTTATGTCTTGAAGTCCTCTCAGGAACTACATTTGGTGCACTCATACCAGATGTATCAGAGCGCAAATTTCGCTGACCATCAGAAGCAACCCCTAGTCTTAATGGAGTGGATGTTGTTTTTTTCTCAATCAATGGGGTGGTTTCTTTCTTCTGGACAGTAGTTTTAGGTGGCGGTGAGGAGGATTTGGGTTTGTTAAGTGGATTTTTTGCTTTATGAGTCTTTTGAAATACAACAGGAGATGGGCAACACCAGAAACCTTCAGGAGTCACTGCAATGGGAACATTTCTAATCTTGGTTCGACCTTGTTCTACCGTAGCAAGTCTAATTTCAGCCATGATTAACAAGAATTTACACTATAATCTAATCAAGATATGGCATTTACAATGTAAACAAGGTTGTAGACAGCTTAAGCAGAACTAAGGGTAGCTAAATATTCCATAAACAATTTCAAAACCTCAACTCAAAAAAGAAAATAACTTTCTCATCAACAAGCCATGCCCTTCATATAAAATTGCATAAATCACTGGGTGAAACTGTATTCTGATAACCAGCTACTTAAAATTTCTTCAATTGCACAAAAAAAAAAAAAACAATCAAATTACCTCTCCTATCTTCTCCATAACTAAAACACAACACAAAGAAACAAAGAAGAGCAAAAAAAAAAAAAAAACACTCACCAAAACCTGGTTGTGTTGTATAGAAAACTTCACTGCTCAACTCTTTTCTTATCTCTTATTTTCTAAGCTCACACAAATGCCTAAAATGAGTGAATGAGAGGTATGGTGTAAAGCATCCAGGGAACCAGAGAACAGATCACTTTGCCTGAGAGAGATAGGAAAAAAATAATGAGTGAAGTGTCTCTTTTATCTAGTAAAGAAAAACCCCATTAAAGTGAAAAATAAAAAATAAAGAAAAGGAACAAGTGACTGATTGTTTTATGCTCTTCTCCTTTACTTTACCACTCACTCTGTGTGTCTGTGTGTGTGCGCTTTTGATGATGATATGTCTTTGGTGGGTCTCTGTTCTGTATTTGCTCTCAAAATACTTTCAAAATGATCAAGCAGGCACGCCTACAGCCTACTACGAAGTACTATTCTCTCTCTCTTTCTCAAAAAAATTTAACTTTCATTTTCAAATGGGGTTCTTGGTGTCTGTTACTTAGATTGCTTTTGTGGACCGTCGTTGGATTTTCTAAGGCAAGGTTGAGTGGCCACTGGCCACCGTTTTTGTATATGTAAAATATAAAATCTATATAATAGTTTATGGTTTTTTTTTTTCTTTTAAAATACAACTGATGTTGGAACCAAGTGACTTTAATTATACTCTATAAGTACGATACGGAATACTATTCTCACTATCGGAGAGAGCTAACATATGTACTATAACTCTCACAATCGGAAACTTTACAAGCATGGTCCGGAATACTACTTCCACTGTCGGAAAGATATTACATATGGACTACAACTCTTACAATCGGAAAGAGGGTTGCTTCCACAAACCACATGCTTGTAAAATTCACATGGTGAGATTCGAACCCCTAACCACCGGATGTGAAAGGAAATGTACAATCATCTCTACTAAGAGTTGATACGATGTATAATAATATACGGATAAAATAAAGTTTGGGCCTTAAACTTGTTGAAAATGATAGTAGATTCCACTGTTGCTTGTTGCTGTTGTTGATATTTGATTTGATTTTGTTTTGTTTAATTGTTTATGCTTCAGTTTGAGTTTTAGAGACTTTAATGTAAACTTATGGTTGTGTTCAAGTTCATCAAAGAGATAGTCAGATAGATAAATAGATGGCGACTGTTGGAATCATCAGTCATGATGTCTCCTAACCAACTCATTATAACTATTGACTATTTGGTGGTTTGAATTTAATCCTAATAATAACATATGTTGCGGAGATATATACCCTGCAGTGTAGTTGTTGGAGTAGATATTTATCTACGAACAGATATCTAGTTGTATGGATTTGTATATATAGTTTTTTGATCTCGATAGATACTCATATAACATAACAATATTTTGATCCGAGCATCTTCTTAAAAAAAAAAAAGGAAAAAAAAAGAGAAACTAATAGCAATAGAGTATAGAACTCCCAAAAAATTTTGAAGCATAATAAAGAATGGATTTCATTACAGGATTAAGATGTAACATAGATCTTAATTGAATAACATGCGACAAAATCTTAGTTGATTAATTATATATGCCACCACATTAATTCATTACAAAAATAATAATCCAAATCCATGCTAAAATTGAGTACGTAAACTACCCTTAACCCTTGCATTATTGCAAGCATCCTCCTGATGATATATATGTACACCCTCTGATTGATCCTCCATCAATGGTTGATTTAATGTCTATCTATCTAACTCAAATCTTAATCATTTTTTTTTTGTGGGTCCAAGACAAACTAGCACAAAAAAATGTTTAAGGCAGCAAATATCTTATTTTTTTTCTAGTGAATGTCCAGTTTGCTTTACTAAAAGTGGGGAGATGGGAAGAGAGATGGAGGATATCTCCATCAATTAGTGACAGAATTTCATCGTAGGAGACCAAATATCACAACTCACAAGTAGTTTTTGAAAGTGTTTTTTGTGACTTAGCTTTATTTAATTTAATTAATAATATTGAATGTGCAAATGGGCCTCAACAAACAACAATAATGGAGGTAAAGAGAAATGATGATGTTAGATGGGAAAAAAAAAAGAGAAGAGAGAGTTTCCATTATCAAATATTGAAATGGTCCAAAAAAGAAAAGCCATGGCTTCTTGATGGCCTTAGCTGGAATTTTGGTCCACCATCTCATCACTACCACTCATGCGCCTATTCATACTCATTAATTATCACTAATCAATGAAAATTCCCCCTTTTTCCATGTGCTACATTTTACCTTCTTTATTAGAAGATAATTGAAATTAAAAGGTTTAAAGATTTACCAGACATACCAAGATCAGATATTATATGTGTAGTCCGAATATATATTTTCACAACATTTAGAAGAGAAATCTTCACACATGGTAGTAAAATGTAAATGACAATATTCGAACCCGGGAGATTTTCCCGATTCTTCTCTCCCTAAACCTCGAATTAATGTAACCTTATATTTTATGCTAACTAAGTAACTATAGTACTTGAATTTTGTTTTATATTTTAAAGAAAGCAACTATTTGCTTAATGACAGCAAGTTGTTTGACCAACTCTCATATAGTGTTTTTTTTTTTGCCCTTGAATTTGATTCTCCTCAATCCTCCCCACGTGGGTCATTTTAGCAAAAAAGCCCAAGTTATGGAAACAGAGAAACAGGGACTTTTTATTGGTGAAAATAACAGGATGAGAAACATGTTTTGTCTCACTCACATGAAGTAGGGCTTCCTAAGATGCATGTGCAATGTACAATGTTTGGACTGTGGAATTCTTTATATGGTCACGTCCTAATTTCTCAAACTTTCGATAAAAAGAAATTTCTAAAAACAATCATAAATTCAGAGGTCAAAATCACTAATATTTTTATGAATCATGCTGTTATTTAAGATACTCTTTAGATTATAACAAAGGGTTTTTGCAACTACAAGTCAGATGCTAAAACAAAGAAAGTTGAAGGCTGAAGTCAAGGGTCTGCCGGCTTACCAACGTCGAGCGTTCATGTTTGTAAAATGTATATGGTGTGACCCTCGCTCATAGAAGGGGATGTGTAGGTGTAATACCACTTATACTAAAAATGATGTGCGAAAGCTGAAGACTTGGTCTTAGAAAACGACAATATGTGGTCCCAGAATATTTATTAGGAAGTCTCAAAATTGCACCTAAATAAAGTAGGAAGATGGGCTTGTTATCAGGTTTATCCTGGATTTCTATGGCTTCTCATCAAAATGAAGAAATTTCTAATCATGGTTTTTAATAGCTGCCACTTCCATTCAATTATTTGATCTCTGAATTTAAAAATAAGATTGAACTTCTATTGCATTTTGTGAACATTTGTTTAATATACAAATATTTATATGTAAGTGGTATAGTTTGACATATAAAAAGGAACTTCTTCCATCTAGAAAACGTTGACTAGAATCAATTAGCAGTGGCCTAGTGCAAAGAAGAGAGAAATTTGCAATACCAATGAAGCTATTCAGCATATGTTCTCTATTAATGTCTTCTATGTGTGCTTACTCTGCTTCTGTTCAGTTAAATGACCATGGTACTCTATATTTCACCATTCTTGTTTTTTTTGTTTTTGTTTTTTGTTTTTTTCAAGCACATTCCATAGTGTATTTAAGGTAAATCTTCTGTTTGTTTTGTTCTAATAGTTGATTGATTTGATTATATAGATTGGTACTTGTGGTTCCCTCTGTATGCTTGTGCTTGTGGTGTTAATCTAGTGAACTGGAAAATCTCATCCAAAAATATATCTGGGTATGCTGCCAAAGTAGCATTACTGCTTGGAATATCCTTGTTTTTGAAGGTTGTAATTGAAGATTTTGTGAGGGGAATAGCTGGGTTCTGTTCACTAGATCTAATGGAGAGAGTTGTTAGAGAGAAAATTGGAAGTGGGTTGGTTGTCATTTCCATGATTTTGCATATGAACGCATCATTAGTGCAAAGAGATCCAAAACAAAGAAAGAACAAGAAACTTGCAAGGCTTGTTGACTTCGGTGAGATACTAAACAAACACGAGCAATGTTAAAGTCAGTCGCTTATTTCAATGACCGTCCATCTTATTAGCGTTTTTCTTTCAATGTATACATGTCTATGGTTTTAGATGTTGAAATTAGATAGTTTTCATTGTAGGAATGGCAGGTTTGGTGTGCTTCAGCTATGGACTTCCCTTTGTCTTCTTTGTAATACAAAAAGGAGAAATGAAGTTCTGAAAAGGAAAAAAAACAGCGCAGTCAGTGTTGATGCTTTCAGAGCCTGAAACTTGTTAATGTCCATTAATGTGTTATTATATAGGTAATTAGAATAATCTTACTAATAAATGCTATATAAGATCATGTAAAATAGCATATGCTGTCTTCAGCTCCAGAATGTCACCATTTCTTTCAGTTAAACTGTGAAAACAATGCATTCAACTGCAACCGAAACATGTGAAAAAAGGGATGGATTGAAATTTTGTACACATTTGCCATCTTATCAACACATTCGCCAATTATGCAGCACAAGGCTACCTTTTCTTTCTCTTGTCTAAGCTTGTCAATGGAGTTACCTAATTACTTCAAAATAGAAGAAAAACAAGCCACTAAACAAAGAAGGGGGTTTCAACCGAAACCTCGTTTTTTTCTTAGTACGAGCATAAATGGAGCACTGGTACAATGCACTGGTACAATCTACTAGAGCAAAAAACTGTACCCGGTCAGCTGTCCAAAAAGCCTATTCGCCATCTCCTGAGATTTTCGCCAATTTCTAGTTTCCTTTACACAAGGTGACCTGCTCAACTGTTTAAGAAGCTAAAACAGTACAGGTGGTTAAAACTGATCCTTTCAACCAGATCTTCAGAGATGTTTCCCATCTTAGAGCCTCTGATTGACTTTGCTGCAGAGACTACAATCATGCCAATTAAAGATTTTAGTAAAGGCGTGCCCGGCACTTTGAAGCTCCACATTGGCATGGATATCCTTCTCCAGGCAGTAATTCATAGCGAAAGTCAAATGTCAGTTCTTCTCCTATGGCTATCTGCTTATAAAAAGGAATGGTGCGTTTAGCACACAAAAATATTTTGCACAATCAAGTTCTTATAAACTTAGATGTTAGTTGCCATTATCCAAAAGTGAAATACATATGAAGTATTAAGATCAACAATCAAAATAGAAAAAGATGAAACTCAAACAGCATCTTTTTCCTTAGGAAAAGGTTTAAAACATGCAAATTTGAATCTCAAACGCAAATGTTTTTCAGCAACTAATCACTATTTTTCCAGTCATCTTGAAGGAACATATAACATAATGGAAAAACATAACTGAACCTCGAATATTCAAGTGTCATGCAAGACAGAGACAGATTGATATTCTAGAAAAAGGAGGAAAGAATGCTTACATCTCGATTTGCATAGAGACCAATGTGAGTACGCTGGTAATCCATGCTATCCACAAGAACTTGATGATTCACAAGATTTGGCAAGCAACTACCAAATAGAAAACAGCGGTAAACAAAAATCCACCAGTCATAATAAAAGTAAATAGTAACTGCAACAAAGTCAGCAACAACTTAGGAGGCCTTCAGTAACTTCTTTTCTTCACTACCCAAAAAAAAAACATCACGAAAACACATACAATGATCAAGTCCACATAACCATTATAATTGTTCAGTGTTAAATTCAAACAGATGCATACACATTAATTGTTCATTCCTTATAACATCATAACAATTATCCACACGCAATATTCAAGCTTAATGCATCTAAATTATAAAGCTAAAAACACTTTGAGACAGCTTTTATGCTAACAGTCAAATTTTGGATCAAATCAATTATTTACCATTGTTGCAAGATTAAATTCAAAAAATACCTGAACCAGTAAGAAAGCATAGTTTAGGAAACAAAAGCAAATAACTCTTTCCTCACCTATGATTGATGAATCGTGAAACATTTCCATATTTAGTGGCATCAATGACATATCGGGCCTGTCCTTCAATCAATCTACCCATATCATTGATATGAGCATCAACGTTAAACATATACCCACAACCATCTCTGCCATACCTGAGCATCCAATATAGCTATTAATCATATAGCATTGAAACAAAAAAAAAAAAAAGTAAAAATGGAACCATATTGGTACAAAAATGTGAACCTGCTGCGCCTATTGTCAGCTTCCTGCTCATCTAAAACCTCTCCAATGTATTCACACACAAATGTACCACGCAGAATCACCTCACCAGCCCTAACTGCCCAACCCTATTAAAAAAACAGACAAATAAGTAAACAAGTGAAACTAATGAAAAATAATGAAAATTGAAAGCATTACCTTGTTTTCAGTTTTGAATACTTCTAATTTGACTCGTACTCCATTCTGCAAGACCCTATTTGGACAGGTTATATTGCAGCTGCACATACGATTGCACTCGTAAACAAGGTAACCCTCCTGCACATTCAGCAAAAGAAGTCAGTAAATGCCAGTGTTACCAAGAACGGCACGGTCTTAGAGAGAGCAAAGACAACGCAACCAGAACAAACAGCCCCATTTACTTTATACACAAATTTTGTGCTAAAAGAAAGGCCTACAATGAAAGATTAACATGTATAGCATCGTCTCATGGGCAAACAATTTTTTTATCAAACATAATCTATGTTGGATTCGTATAAATATCATATCAAGTCAATGCTTTAGTTTTTGCTCTATGGAATCTATACATTTTACTTAATTGCACGCCAGGATGTAGCAAAGGCAAGAACAGTATGACTGATTCGCTGCCGAATTTGATCATAAGAGCAGGTCAACAGACTTTCGCAGGAAGAAAGAAGGAACATTTATCTGCTGATAGAAGAATAAATTGCACTACCTCAACAATTATCCGCCCTTTCTGATCATATGGGAACCTGCCACGCATGGGTCTCCCATATATGTCTTTTGCATCTTCATAGTCATTATCAAAGAGGTATACATGATCACACGTTTCAGGACAGCAGGTGGGATGCTGGCAGGCACACCCGAATTGCAAAGTCTGCAGGAAAAAAAAAATGGGACTAAAAAGATTACACGTCAAAACCCATCAATTCATTTTAAATGAGGAAGAAAATTACATATGTGCATGCATGTGCTGACAAGCACATTTGTTCAAGCTCTCAGTGAATGTTCCATTTTTTTACAAGTGAATAGAAAAGTATCCATATTAAACTGCATTGACTGAAAAGGCTAAAATAACCAGCAAAGAGCTACCTCAGAATCAAGATTAAGGGATTGATCAAGCAACGGCTTTGTAACATAGGTGAAACTTTCCCAAGGCAAGGAGCATCTAGTAATTTGGCTATGTAAACTGCCAGCAGAGATGCAAAGTGAATCCAAAAGACCTTCATCCACTATACAAGCTACTGGAACTGATTCCTTCCCAGAGCTTATATCGTCAGACAAGACAGTGGCCTTTTGCAAGGGCGTCAGTCCTAAATGATGTGAATCAATAATATAATGACACTCGTCCACTTCCCACTCATCCTTCTCATGATTGTGCAAATCTGTAGATTGTTTTCCCATAAAACCACTAGTAAGAGGTACCACGGGAGACATCAAATGCGGGTCCTTGAAGATCTTACATCCATTAGAGCATATAAATCCATCTTGATGCCACTCTATTTGAATGTTATTCTCACTGCAAAGCTTGGCTGCCTTTAGATACAAGCATTCCGGCAGTACTCCATATTTCTCCTCAAGTGAAGCTTTCAGGCTCACCTTGCAGCAAGCCAAGCGAGCAATAGATAATATATCGAGGTTATTGGGCCAAGGTTTTGTTTTCTGAATCTCAGAGAACAATATTTTTGATACTGCCGAGCATTGAGATTCTGCCAATGTGCCCAAATTCCCTCCCTCAGTTACTTGAGGCTCTACACTTGGTTCACCCATGGCTAATGACTTTGAAGCCTGAATGCGTTTCTTCAAACTAGCAGCACCCCTGTTCCGCATCCTATAAGACACTGCCCCCAGACCTTTCTTAAATCTAGGACGGCTAAGCCTCCCAGATTTTAATTTATAAGCATAATAACGAATCCCCTTCTTTGGAGGGCGAGAACTGACTAAATTAGGTCCCATGTGAGCAGCTTGATGGTGGCGACCGAGATCAGGTAGCAAGTCAAACTTCAAGCCACAAAACCTGCAAATAAATTTTCGAATAGACCCTAGATTTTCAGTTTGTTCCAAGGAAGCTGAATTTCCCAGCTCCAATTTCAGGGAATCTTCATCCCCAGACAGATTATTCTGTTGAGCAGCTTTAGACATTCTAAAATCAACAGGATGAACTGATAGCACATGCAACCATAAGTCATCACTGTTCCCAAAATGGCTACCACAAGGGATACATTGGAGAAGCATGCACTGCTCAACATATTGCACGTGGTGTCTCTCCTGCACATGAGATTCCAAAACTTTCTTGTTGGTGAATGAATCCAGGCAGATAGCACAAGCATAACCTCTGAAAAGCCACTGCGCTTCCTTTTTATGATTGTCCATCCAGTGGGAACCGAGCTCTTGGTCATTAAGAAAAACCTGGGAGCAAATTTTGCACTTAATTGTCTTGTCATCTTCACAGGTAACATCAAATGTCGATGGCAATGTAGCGGATTCTTCCATGACAGAGGAAACATGTGCATTTTCATCGGCACTGAATCCCCATATTCTATGAAGTCTCTCTTTTTCACTGCAAACCAACTTTGTTAAGAATTCCCCGACACCAAAATCTTTTGAAGCTTCAGAAAGGGCCCATTGAAGTTGAATTTCCATAGGAACTGGGTTTCTTAGGGATAAAATACTTTTGAAGAGCTTGTAAAATAGCTCACATGCTAGATGTAAATGCAACTTTTGCTCAAGTGAGCAGCACTCACTCAAAAGATCTATAAACACTTCTTTTGATACTATCCTACTCTTACCGTTTCTTGCACGCTTAAGCCAGCTTGGAAGGTGTTTATCACAATATAATGAATGTCGCTTCGGACTTTCGTCACATGGATTACTGCTATTGTGGGAATATAAGCCTATGCAATGCTGTGCCTCTGTCTCAGGATTAACCATTAAGCTGTTTCTTACTGGAAAGGATTCTCCCTCCATGACAGAGACTGGATCCACTCGAAGGGGACTTGCACATTCTCCCACCAATACTATATCTCTGCAAGATGTCGTTTCCAAACTGGGAAAAGTCTCCTCACACTTTCTCTTAAGTGTACTTTCTGGTGAATTTAAAGTCTTTTCTGCATCATCCCGTGGTCTGTGTTTCTTACAGAATGAAGAGCCGTATAGTGCCCGATGCTTACATCTAGTACCAAGAACTGTTGTACCTTCACACATTGTTGAATCAGCAGAGAGTGTCCCTTCTGATTTTGAAGCACTACCCATGAAACGAGAGGCCAAATGCACACAACAGTAAACATCACCATCATTTGCCCACCTCACACACTGTCTTCCTTTCGATTCAATAAAAGCTACACACTGCCTATTCTTGCTCCCAAAATCTACAGATTTCTTACTACCTACTTCACTCACAGGTATCAGTGCCACAACATTGGTTTGGTTAAGTGTATCTATGGGTTCTTTAGCCTCTCTACTCACAGGTGTCAATTCTACATCTTTGGTCTGGATGACATCAGAATTTCCAGCATCAACCACAATTTCATCCCATCTGTCAGCCACGCTACTTGGTGTATCTGTTCCTGCAGTTCCCTCCTTCAAATCGTCCTGTTTAGAAATCTCAGATGAAAACATAGCAGCATTTGCAGTGTCTTGACTACTAAAGAGTTCAGAGTCAATTTCAACAGCCAAGGGCTTATTTGAATCATTGTATTCTATCTGGGAAGCATGTGACTCAGCACGACGAACTTCAAGTTTGGGCCTCTTCCTACTAACTTGTAGACTCATGGTCAAGGTACCATCACCACTCTGATGCTCCACATCTCCACCGTTAGGTTGGGGATGCGATGTTGAAAACCATTTCATGACTTCATGCTTCCAAGTTTTCCACTCAGAACCCAGTGTAGGCTGCACCGGCGCAACCGAGAGAGAGTTGACTTCATTCCACAGAATTGAATCATACAATTCCTGAACCAGAGAATAGCAAAATGCTATCAGCAAGATCTTTTTATTAAAATATTTAAACAAAATAAGGGTCATAAATTTCCACGGGGTGTGACAAGCAAATACAGTGTTATATCACAGTCGCATCACCAGTAAAAACTTTCCATGAATAGATTATTTAATTCAAACTAGAGCTCTGTGTACTGTTTATATATAGATATAAAATTATCAAAATTATTCTTTGATTCTATTATTTTAAAATGACATCATGTTTAATGTGTTGGTTCCTAAATCTAAGGGGATCTCATATATTACCTCATCACAGTCTATTCACATTTAAAATAAACAAATAGTCACAAAATAATATGTACCTCTTTCAGCAGTTCAATGGATTCAGCACTATGCACATTTTGACATCGTTGTACCCAAGAATGAAAATAATGTTGTAGCCAGTCAGAATTAATATACTGCTGCAATATCATCTGTAGAGAGGAGAAGCAAGATTACTTCATATCTGGTTGTCTAACACCCTTAACCCAACCACCCAAAAAGAAAGAAAGAAAGCAAAGCAGATTTGAAGCAATTCTAAAGAAAACTTATAGAACACAAGTTGAATAAAATATGCATGATCTTACAGAGTTTAGAAAGCCCCAAATCAGTTAAATTTAACAGTCTCAAAAAATAAACATGTATTATATACGACATTAATATTATATCCTCTATGTATATGCACATACAGATTCTCAGGCATATAAAATTATATAAATAACCATGACAACAATTAAAACTACAAGAACTAACACACCATCCATTTTATTGGTTTAACTAAACACAACAATCTTAAAATTAGAAAGAAAGATAACATGATAAATTGACCACGGACGTATTGAATCTTGGGGAAGTGGTGACGGAAGTAATAAGTGTTTTTTGGGTCATGGTACTATCATATGTGGAGGTGGAAGTTCTCAGGGCAAAGCGTCAGGGTAAGGTAATTGTAGAGGCTGCAACAGTGATGGCAATCATGATACTCAAATCACTTGAATAAAGCCTTGAACCCAGAACTAATTATTATCAACACAAACTTTCATTCACTAATAAATACCTAGTGTTGCGGAAACCAGACAATCATAAAAAAAACTAATAGACTTTTTGTTATATAAATCTTTTCTATTAAGAGAATTTCTTTTATTAGTATAATGTTTATATTTCCATAATTCTATTAAAAAAAAAAAAATATTAAGAAAAAGTTATGTTCTGACTTCCAACTACCAAGAAATTAGAGATATACACTTTGAAGTTTCAGGAGCATCCCTCCAAGATTAGAGTAACCGGTACAGCGAGAAGCCTCCATAGCAAATTCCTTCCAAACGGTAACATTGCGAGCAGTCTCTGTCAAAGCCTACAAAAGGTAAAGAGATCATTGGTACTGAAGATCAAAAAGTACTTGCAAGCAAAAAAAAAAAAAAAAAAATTCACAATAGTCAATGGATAATCGCATACCTCAGAATGGAACTGATCAATAATATTCAGCATCGCAACAGCTAACTTTTGCATTATATACCGGCGTGCAACAGTCAAATCTTTGACCATTTTTAGTCCAGCCTTGTGTGTCTTATACGCAATAGGCTGTGGAAACTCATGAATTGATCTGACAAGTAGCATGTCTGCCCAAGAGTAATTTCTGGTGTGGGGAAAAAAAATCACAAAGTACTTCTTTCGGTCATGAGTTGGTTTTGCTCTCAAAGTTGATAGTGGCCAGTCAGCCCTAGCACATCTGATTCCTGCCTGCCACTTCCCCCTCCACTGCACTTGCAACAACATGAAAGTATCGACGTGAGAACAAGTTCAAGAATTGTTTTCAATTTTATAGAGCATAAAATATTAATGCTGACACTAATTATATAATATATACAGTATATCAAATAACAAAAATTAAACGCTTAGTTTGCAGAATTTAAGGGTCTTAAGAGAAGCATCCTCAAGAGAACAGAATCCAGCCTTAAAAACAATATGCAGTCACGTAGTTAAGGAATCCACGAGAACCACTAAACCAATACCAAGGCCTGTGGCACATAATGCATAACGAAATCATGTAACTGGCAAAAGAATTTAAAAGAGGTGAAAAATAATTAACACCAACACTTACCTTGACCCACAGTGCAACAGATTCATCATGTACTAGCCACTTGGGCTCTGTAAAAGATGATTCTCCCTCCTTATTGTCACTTGGCAGTTCACTTTCGATGGTGTCCACAATTAGATTAGAGTTTTCAGAGGCTTGGGCAGGTTCTATACAATAATATTGTGCATCGTCTTCAAAATCATGGGAACCACTTGATAATCTTTGGCCCTCCACCTGACTATCACAATACAAGGCTCCACTATGGTGTCCTTCTGAAGTAGGCAATTGCTCAGCTGTCCCCTGACCTTCACCTTGTCTTTCTGATAGAGACCCTCCACCATTTAACAACAATTCATCCATTCTACCATCTGCCATTTGAACTTGATTTTTGTGTTGAAAACCGTTAGATTCTCCAATGCAAACAAAATCCGTCCCTGAACTCTGTTGGGCATCAGGTTCCCCAACATACTGAACATCAGAACAAGGAAGCACTTCCATTATTTTCGCTAAAATGAGTACAGCCTTACAGTGTGTGCATAATTATTGACCATTGCCCAACTCAACTCCCTGTTCAAATAAAGTTCAACAAGGTGGAAGAGTCAGATGAATGTATTATATATTGTATGTATGTGTGTATGGATACCAACAAGAAATCATGAAGACTGAAGCAAATAGAGAATTAGAAATATATATATATATATATATATATATAGAGAGAGAGAGAGAGAGAGAGAGTGAGAGTAACTTTCTAATGTAGGATCCCGCACAAAAAATTCGTGCGGGATCACAGATTATCAATGATAATCGGTGTAATTTTACACAGAGATAATCACTGATCCTGCACGAAAAATACGTGGGAATCCCACACTTGATAATTTTCCTATTTATATAACAAAGTGCATAAATATATATTAATTTTTGTGCTTGTGTGATGATCTTTCTGCAGATTAAAGTGAAAATTTCTTAATTGAAACACCCAATAATTCCAAGACCCAGACAACTTATTGCTCAAGGCATAGTTCCATTTGTCGATGGCCTTAGTAGCAAACCTCTGAATACTTTGTCACTAAACAACCTGAAGCATAGTGTGATATAACATTTAGCTGATGGTGATACGGGGTGCTCGAAAACATGTAAAAACCCAAACACAAGGCTGACACTGTATAGCAGCAGCATGTAAAAGGACTGATGATTAAAAAGTTATTTCTTAAAGATAACAATAGAAAGAATGAAAGAGATAGAGTTAATTCCATTGGCTGAAGAGCGTGGAAGTGAAAGTGGAATTGGTTAAAAAAAATAGACATATTTTGACATTCCAATTTGGGATTTAGATACCAACCTCTTTATAAATAAACAATGGAAGGAAAATCATGCCACTTAACAATTAATCACAATGAATGTAATTTCCAAATGCAAGTACTCGCACTTGGGATTTATGACATCATTGGATTAATGAAGCATCAGACCCAATGTCAAGCCAGCTTGAGTACGCTATACGCTATGGTAAAGTTCATGTGTATTTGGACAAAAATTTCACAATATGAACATACATAATAGAAAATAATGTTTGTATACAGCTTATACTCAGATTGCACTCCTTCAGACAATTTCTTTTTCTTAATTATTAATACTTAAATACAGAAAAGTTAATACAGCTTATACTCAGATTGCACTCCTTCAGACAATTTCTTTTTCTTAATTATTAATACTTAAATACAGAAAAGTTAATGTAAACACTAAACACAGTCTCTATTCACAACTAAATGATTGAAAGTGATATTTTACAACATTCATCTCATAACTACAAAGCAAACATGCGCATTGAGAATATTTTGTATAATTTTTATCATCATGAGATTCTAAAGGAATTCTTTGTAATTATAAGGACACCCACATTTCTTTCCTTTTTTCCCCAAGATATTTGCAAAATATGCAGTGAACCAACAGTTGAAATAAATAATTGCGAGAAATATAATTATTCCCAGTCCTAAATTATTTTAATATTATAACTCCTAAAGTTGTGCACAAGCCCCAAACTATTGTTATTGAAATATAAACAAGCATATTTACATTTACCTAAGCAAAAAAAAAAACGATGTAAAAAATCCATATTTTCATAACCTTATGATATATCCTTCTTCCATTCTAATGTCATACTAAATCTACCACAAAATAAGATTATTCTTCCTAATATAGGAAAATGCTATTCTAAATGATATTGATGTTCATTAAAATGAGATTTGTAACTTAAAAAATCAAATTTACGCTTTGTAAGAGCTAATTTTTAGTAGGAAACAAAAGAATTTTTTCATATAATAATAAAGTACAAAAGGTGAATAAGCTAGTCAATGAAATAAATCAAAAGAACATCCATATATATATATATATATAAGTTGATTCAGCTGAATTCCTGTGGGATTCAACATACAAATATTTTCTTTTGTCTCTTGTGAGAAAATTAAAAATAAAACCAGTTTAGCTTAGATAATTTGTGCAGCTAAATTCTAACTGAGAAACGTCTCCTATTTGAAAATCAAATCAACAAACCAATAATAGTGCATACAGTCTAGAATCTAGATTATCTCCACCACAAATTGGTAACTAATAGCTTCTTCTACAACACGACGAAAACAACAAAAATGTAGTGTTACTATGACAACAAGGAGGTCATCAGGTAAAAACCCAGATAAGAGGAAGCCATAGTTGTTGCAGGTCCATTAAACCCAGTAACAAAATTCCTTAAAAATCCTAAATTTATAATTGGTACCACAAAATTTTAATAAACCCATGTTGAACACATAATACCCAGAAAAAAAATACACCCAGAGACACAATATTCGATCATCAACATGTTCAACATGTCCAAAACCAAAAAAAAAAAAAATAGGTGGGTCCAGAATCCAGATCAACAAAATCCAAACATGTACCAGAAAAAATCAACCCTAATTAAACCCCCATAACAAGAGAGGTTTTCGTTTTAGTGTTTAATTAAGGAGCAAACAACGATAACAAAGATGTTGTTGTTGATGATAATGATGATGATGATGATGATCAATTTAGGGCAGGTGGGTAGAGGGTGTGCAGCAGCTAGGTCACGAAATTGACTGCAAAAATGTGACATACATACATATACATGTTGAATCAAATGTTGATATGTGTATCTGAATTCTGAGCCACAATAATAATAAAAATACAAAATAATAATAATAATAAGAGTTGAACAAGGACTTGTATGTAATGGTAATGTATGTACCTTTAAAGAAGAGATCACCTTTGTCCATGGTTGTTTTTGTTGTGGTGCTTTTGTTAGGCTATAAACAAAGCCTAGGCTGGTCACTGGTGGGTTGAATATTGGTTCAGACTTCAGAGATTTTTTTTTGTTTTTGTTTTCTCTTCTCTTAATTATTCTTTGTAGGGGGGCTTTTTGGTATCTATAGCTTGCACATCAATTCTGTGTTACAAGAATTAGAAGTGGTGGTGGTTTTGGTTGTGGGATGTGGGCAGGTCCCGTGGCCAAAATTAGAAAAAGAAAAAAAGAAAAAAAACGTGTTGTGGGGCAGGCAGGCACAGAAGAGAAACCTAGTAAAAAAAGAAGACCTAAAATTGTAAAGAAGAATCAGAGTGACAACTGTGTGTAGGTTCAGTTGATGATAAATGATAAATATATATATATATATATATACATACATGTGTATATGTAATGTATAAGGATCAAGGAAGGTGAGTTATGGCAATTGGGCAAGTTTGGGTCAATTGGATTGGTTTGGTGGGTCTAAAAAGTCTTTTTGGGTCACTGGTTTTTTTTTTTTTTCAGATCGTGGTCTGGTTCACTGGTTTTGGGAGTTTTTTTTTTTTTTTTCCTACTGTTGATTTAATTTGTTGTATTTTGATTTATTTAATTAATTTGGGTCAATTTACAGTGGGTTGATTTCCAAGATTAGACATCGAGATGCGTTTTTTTCAATTTTACATTAGTAGAGATCGGGATGCGAAATTGATTTGTGAGTTGAGTTATGTCTCGTGTGTGTCTTGACTCACCTGTGCAATTGATATGTAAAACAGGAGATTGATACGACGTCGTTGTAGTGCAGCACACTGCACTATTTAATATTTATAGGTTCGGTTTTACTTCTCTGGATCACGAGGTGGTAGGTTCAAGTTCAAGTATTTTTCATTCTTTACAAAAACTTTGAATCATGTAATATTGTAGTAGTATATATTTTTTTTAAAAAAATGTTTATCCAAATTCATGTGGATGATGTTGAGAATGAGTTATAACTAACTCATCATTCGTCACGTCATTTTATATTTAAATGAATTTATCAATTTATATCCTAGTACACTCATATTTTATTAACAAAATTAATTACTAAAAAATTTGAATATAAGTTTACCAGTAAGGATAAAATAATCGATCAATCAGTTAAATATTATATACATTCATTAATTACACTTAAATTTTTAACTATATTTCTTTATTAAAAAAAAAATTCTTTAAAAAAAATTATGATAAACCCTAACATATGATAAACCATAATTTTTATTATAAATTCTAATTAAACTCTAATTTTATTTCAAGTATCAAAATTTCTCAAGTTTTTTATAAATAATATGTATTAAAATGAATATATTTATTTCAATTGGGGTGCTATTAACATTAGGGTGTGTGCTTATAATAACATTTATTTTAAAAAAAAATGAATAATGTTAGACAACTCAAAAATTTTGCCCAAATTTCAATCAAAATGACATGGTAAGTGAGTTGTCACCACCACACACAATATAAGATGACGTGATTAATGAAAAACTCATTTGTCACATCATTTTGGTTGAAATTTGGACTAAATTTTTAGGTTGTCTAGTATTACTCTAACAAAATTTGTATACTAATAAGTTTTATGTATGTCAATATCCTTACGATTGTTATTTTTATTCCTATGTCAAGAAAATATAATTTTAATTAAAACATTAATATCGACCGAATATAAGTACCATGATTTAGTGGAAATAGTGAAATAAAATTTATAGAAAATATGGAAATTTTCGTACAAACATTAAAAAAATGAAACTTGTAAAAAGTTAAAATAATAAATAATTTAACCAAAAAATATAGGGTAAATCGTATTTTAGTCCCCGTAGTTTATCTTAATATGTGTTTAGTCCATGATTTGTTAGAATTATAACTTTTAATCCATCATTTTTCAGACAATACGGATTTAAGTCTCTACCGTCCAATTTTGTTAGGGTTACGTCAAGTCAACAAGGGTCAATGAGGGTAAAAAGGTAAAACAACATATGATGTTTTAGAATCTTATTTAATCAAAGGGTATAATAGTAATATACAAATTAATTTAAAAAAAATACTATTAACTTAAATAAATATTAGTAAATTAAATTAAAAATTAAATAAAAAATTTTAAATGGATCTCCACCCTCTATCTTTCTCAAAAATAAAGAATGGATGGTGGAGATCAGATAGAATATTTTCTTTAAAATATATATTTTTTCTCATTTAAAAATATAACTTTTTAAGAATAATTATCAATTATTTATTTTTTTAATAAAAAATAATTTTAAAAAATAATTGTTTCCTTTTGAAACCGATTGTTCATCGGTCTGGAACAAAAATCCCTCAGATTAAACAAAATCTCTCAATCTCAAATCATGTCCATGATTTTTTTCCTTTTACCACCACCACCAAAAACAATCCACATACAATATCCATCCACCACCACCACCACCAAACCCTAACCACCCCAAAACATTGTCAACCGCCACCACCACCACCACCAAACCAATCGAACCCACACCTAATCCAACCCAAAACCCACTAATATCAACACACAATCGAACCCAGTCATTCCCAAACCATTAGAACCCACACCCACACCCAATCCAACCCAGAAACCACCCACATCAACACTCAATCAAACCCATAAACCATCCCCAAACCAAGCAAACCCACACTCATACTCAATCGAACGCAGAAACTATGAAGATGAAGAAGGGAGAGAAAGAGTTTGGGTTGGTTCATGTCGACGAGTTCGTTTTTTCTTTGTTGTTGAGCGAGTTCATCGATGACAACCAACTCTATCACCGGAGATAGCGCCCAAATTGGCGATGAAGATTGAAGATTCAACTGGGTCTGCGTCTGCGTCTCTGATGTGGCGAGAATGAGGGGTGGTTCTGGATCTAATCGCCAGCGAGATTGAGGGGGCAACTTTGGTTCTAATCACCATCGATTTGATTCTGCTCTCCATCTATCTCAATCTCTGTTTTTTAAACTTCATTTGCCGTTTAGGGTTATGGTAATTTGAAGGCCTTTGATGGCAATTTGGTCGTGGTGGTAGTGGCGGCGTGGGTTTGGTGATGGTTTGAAGGTAATGACGACGTGTATTTGTTTTTGGATTAGGGTTAGGGTTGGTGTTGGTGATTGATAATGGGTGTGGATGATTTGGTTTATAAGTTTTACTTTTTAATGGTGAAGAATATGATGTTTGAGTTGTGTCTGGTCACTGGTGAACGATTTTTGTTTTTTGTTTTTTGTTTTTTTTTGTTTTTTGTTGTTATTAGTCTTAATTTAGTTTTATTTTTTAATTTAATTAATATTATTTTTAATTGTTTTTATTTTAATATTACTTTTTAATGGCTACGAGTAAAATGGTTTTTTTGATGGGAACAACACACATGAGGAGCATAATGGTCATTTAACACATTTGACAAGCCAAAAACCGTACTTTTAACGGATTCTGTTACAAAATGACTAAAAGTTACAATTCTAAAAAACCGTTGACTAAACGCAGATTAAGACAAACTACGGGGACTAAAATACGATTTACCCAAATATATATATATATATATATATATGGATATTAAGATTTTAGTCCCTGTAGTTTGCGTTTATCTGGGTTTGGTCCACTAGTTTTTAGAATTACTAACTTTAGTCCTTCTGTTAGAAATTCTGTCAAAATACAAAGACTGACATTGTCAGTAGGTACAATGACCAAAATACCCTTCATGAAAGTTTATAATTAAGTGCAATATGGTAATTTTGTACAAAAGAAAATTTTATCCTTAATTTTGTTTTGAAAAGACCATTTTACCCTTAATATATATTTATTAAATGAAAAATATATTAACAAAAACAAAAAAAATTAAAAAAAAACAAAACATAAAAGATGGATCCTTTTTAAAATTAATAATTGAAAAATAAAAAAATTAATAATTTGATTTAATAAAAAAACTAATATTAAAAAATAAAAATCATCTGGTGGCCACCACCAGATTTGGAAATCTGAAAACCCAGATTATCATCTTGACCCCATCATCTTGACCCCAAAGTCCAAAACACAATCATCCAAATATCATCAATCACCATATTCAACATTTTTTTTCTACACCTAAATCTTATCTCTTCATCATCATCTTTTCCAACACACACAAACGCAAGCCACCACTCAAACAACAAATCTATCTCTAATACACCTAAACCCAGAAATCAAACCAAAAAACACGCATCATTTTTTTTTTCCATAAAACGAGATCTAGAAAAGGTTAACAAAAATTCTTTTTCGAACAAAACGAGATCTGGAAAAAAAAAACTTGTAAAAATTTTCAAGAAAAAAAATTGAACAAAACAAGATTTACAAAAAAAAAATTTGAGCAACAAGCAGAACTGGAAAATTTCCAGTAATTGAAAACCACCATCATCTACAGTATTTGGTATTTGAAAGCCATCATCTTCAAAATCAGTAATTGAAACAAAAGCAAAATTCATAAAATCATATTCATAATAATTTCCCAAACACAAAACCAACACCTAACACTTCAAATAACAGATTTTTTTAAAATGAAAACGTAAAACAAAAAATATATTCCCTGTAGCTCCATGACAAGTCGAAGTTCCATCTCCAAGAGACTCGATCCAGATGGACCAGAGAAATCGAGAAGAGAAGACTGCGGTGGTGTGATTCGCGACAGTAGCGGAGATTGATTCGCGACATCGACAATTCAATTTCTGGGTTTGATTGTGATATGGTGCGATGTTGTTGGACGGTGTCAGGTGTTGGGTTGAGAACATCACCCAATTCTCACTCGTTACCTCCAAGAGATTCGCTCAAATATAAATCGAACCAGATGAGCGAGAAGAGAGAAAGAGAGAAGATGAATCAAGGAGTGAGAGAAAGAGAGCGGATGTGAGAGATAGATTTAGGGTTTTGATTGAATTAAACTATTTTTTTTATTCATATGGAGATGAGAGAGAGAGAAACAGATGGGGGGGAGATCGAGAGAGAGAGAGAGATTTTGTTTTGTTTTGTTTTTTTCAATTTTGATTTTCCATTTTTCATTTTTAATATTTATTAATTATTGATTTTATTAGTTTGATTTCTGTTTTTGTTTAAAATTATTTGCAATATTAATTATTACTATGAAATTCAAGATTTACCCTTTTTCTATACCAGTTTCTAGAAGCTTTTGCCAAATTTCTCATAATGCCCCTTTGACCTAACAGAAGTCAACGAAAAACAAACGGAATTTGACGAAAATTACTGGATTATGTATTGTCAGAGAACTAGTGGACTGAATTAAGTAATTCAAAAAACTAATGGATTAAACCCAAATAAACATAAACTAGAGGGACTAAATTCATAATAACCCTATATATATTTGCTTTCAAAGATATATCATATTTAACGACTATCACATACGAGTTATGTAAAAATTAAAATCTTCTACTAAAACTTGCATCATACAAGTCATAGAAGTTTTAAAACAAAAACGAAGGCCCAGGTAATTCGAACATTGTGTGATTATTATTTTGATTCATACAATAAGAATACCATGACATAAAATTTTAGTAATTTTCAATATAATCGCATCATCCACATGCCAGGTAGTTATGAGATTATTGGTGAAAAACAATAAAAAATAAATTACAATAAGATTTCATAAATTATAGTTGTATATTGTTATATAGCTTGTTCGAAATTCAATAACATCAACATTAAATAAAAAAAAATCAAAACGTGAGTACATAATTTATTTAATTATGATTTTTTACGTTTGATTTTAATTTTTTTTTAAATTATTCGACCATTTTAAAAAACAATTTAATAAGTCAAATGATCCCTACATATGCGGTTCAGACATCAACTCTCACAATACTAAAGAGAAAACTACCACACATTCATATAAAATATGTATAATGGAATTCAAATCTTATCACTGACGTGGAAGGAGGTTTACACTATCAAACATGTGGTGTGCAATAGTAGCCAAGTTAAATGTAATGGCCTAGACCCACTAAGTAGATATTGTCCACTTTAAGTTTTACACACGCATTCTTCACATTCACGGATTTGCTTTGAATAATAGGTTTCACACAAGCATCATTCACCCATGACCCAAATCGCGTCTACTTAGTTAGGAGATACTAAAGTTTATATATAAGTCATGAACTTCACTTGCTAGTAATGTGGGATGTGACATTCTTCCCCCTTTCAGACCTCGCGTTCTCGTGAGAATCCAAACAATCACAAATCTACATCCACACCAGGTAGTGAATATGGCTCTAATACCATTTGTAATGACCTAAACTCATCAAGTAGATGTTGTCCGCTTTGAGCTTCATGTACACATCTTTCACCCTCACAAATTTGCTTTGAATCATGGGCTCTACGCAAACATCCTTCACTCATGACCCAACATATGTTTACTTAGTTAGGAGAGGCCAATGTTTATATACAAGTCATAGACCTCACTCGCTAATGATATGTAATGTGATAGTATCCGTTTATATAAAAATTATGGAATTCACTTGCTAGCGATGTGGGTCGGACATTAAAAGCCAAACATTATCCAATGCAAAAATCGTACTTGTTTTATAGAGTGATAAGATCTTTATCTTATCTAAACGTTATTTAAGTTGTCTATACACATTCACAAACCATTATGTTTTGTCTTAGTTTATACTTTGATTCTTTAGGGTACCTTTGTTATCTTTCTACTAATACTATTAAACAAAAATCATGTCTCCCCCAAGTTTAAAACAAAAATACATTAATATGGTGATTATAAGTTTAGCAACTTTCCAGTGCAGGAATTCCCAAAATCCTCAATTGTTACCAGTATTTATTGAATTGCTACCGGTATCTATTAGATTACCACATATAACAATCAATGATTCCATACCGAAAATCTTGTATTTAAAGATTTTCATTATAAAGTTATGTTAAAAAAAAACGTTGTATGGATTTAGGCAAGTCCTCTCCTAGGCCTAACATAAGATAGTACTTGCTCATGGATCCAAATCCAAATTTTGCTTTGGGCTTGAGCCTTTACAACCCACACTCAATATTTTCCATTTCAAATAAAATGCTAGTTTAATGTTTTACCCTAGCTTTAAAAATAATCCATTTTAATTGTGCCGAAGGAAAACACAACCTTTAAACTAATTAGAAAACTATCTGGGTAATTGTATTTTTTTTTTTAAGTATGGGTAAATGTATTTTTAAAACCGATGTGACTTGTGAGAATCAAAAGTAGGAATGGTAATTTTATTTTAAAAGTATTGCAATTATGTATTTTTCTCTCTTTTAATGCAACAATTATGTGTAGAGAGTTCTGTAACATAGGAATAGATACATCTTGGAGTCCCGTATGTTAATGTAGATTATAGATATCTCTCGTTATCTGGGTCGTTAATGTAGTAATCTGGGTGAGTTAGAAAAGGAAGTGTCTATAGCAAAAGAAAGAAAAGATGATATTGTGCTTTTTGACCTTGAATGAAGGTTGGGAACTTTAGTTGGAGCGGTTGAAGATTCGTGAAAAGAAAGTGTACCAGGTTGTCGACCCTCTCCTCCTCTCCTTTGCATTGCCTTGGCTTCAATCCATAAAGGCAAGTTAGCTTTTCTGATAAAAAAATTCAACATGCAAACAACATATCTATTTGTTTTTTGTTTTTTTGGTTCTCTCTTTTCTATATATATCGCAAACACTTTTTCTTTAAACATAAAAATATTGCACTGCATGCAAATGTACAAGTGCTTGCAAGATACAGTAGTGATAAACCCAACCAGACCACCAAGTCCAAGAGGACCCAATAGTACCCCCCTTAATGATGGCTTGGATCCATGCATGGCATTGTTGTTGTATAATCAACCGGGCACAGATTTTAACACACCAATTAAACACTGTAGTTGCTGCAACATATTACGTATATGGGTCAGGCTGGTGATCATGATTGAGAGTCATTTAATTTTGCAACAAATGGAATTTCATTGATTTTTCTCAAAGGGCAACTTACAAAGTTTTTTTTTTTATTTTTATTATTAGAAAAAAGCTTTAAGGAACGGAGCTGATCGGATACGAACACTCCACTTTAGTCATCTCCGTATCTATTTGAGATATAAATTTTTATCCTGTATCCATACATCCTCATCCTCATTTCTAAATGGATGAAAAAACTGAATTTGACGACGAGACATCTCTTCAAGTTTTCTCTTCAAGTCATTGTCCTTAAACTTGAGCCAAATGTCAATGCAAGAGTTGATAAAATTAACTATTTTAATGAAATTGACTGGTCTGCTAATGACCCTCTAACAAGAGTTGCTAGCTTCCATTATTTTATTTATTGGACTCATTAGGACCACTAAAGAACACCTCCATTTTCTTTGTGTGTGTGAGAGAGAAGGTGGTTTGAGTGAGCAGTGGGGACAGACATGGATCATGGATGGTGAGAGAGAGAGATGCCTTTTGCTGGATATGATTGGCATTGACTTAGTTGTCCAAATGTCTTTGGAAAGTTCACTTTTTATTACTTGTCTCAAACTCATTTCTGGGATTCTAGTTCTAGTTCTACTACAAACCTTGTAAACACACCCCCCAACTCTTCATGGATATGTATGCATCAGCTAGGCTCTACATAAGATTCAAAATCTAGAACAACTCAACTCAACTTAAATCAATGAAATGATTTGAGCAATTTTATTAGCTAGAATTGTCTTTTTCTTCTGCACCAATCCATTACTCTACTAAAAAAAACACATCTTTAAACAGCCTTTTTGGTTTGAGTGCACTTATGTATGTATACACATTCAAATTGAAAATTCTCTTGCCATTCATTTGCTTATCATTTCTTCAATTCAATCCAAACATGGTTTTTGGGATCAATTTTTATAGACGTAAATTTTTCTTTTAAGTTAAAAGATTAATGTGCATGTTTGAAGATATATAATTCTGTTGCCTAGAAGACAAACAATTTAATTACTCTCACCAATAAAAACAAGAACCAAATTTTCAGGTTCCAGATTTTTTCAAGCTTCTTTCTTCCAATTGTAATTCACTTCTAATTTGTCTTCATTTCAAATTTCCATTGGATTACTCTGCAACAACATTTCTTGAGAACTGCAACTGGTTGCAGCCACTAGGGACCCTGCTGCTAGTACATTATCTTATTTTAAAAACTCTTTCTTGACATTTTGCAGATCAAAGCTTGAAAATTTTATGAAAAAAACCATAAAACATGTCAGAGCCCCCCACAGGATCTTGGCATTGTTTAATAATAACTGCTCATAATATCATTTAAAAATTAAAATCAATGCATAGCTAATTTTCTTGAATTAAATTTGCCACAAACACATGGGTATCAACCTAATCTTGTGTTTTAAAAAACTGAATAATTGAAATGGGGGATGTTGTTTTTTGTAATCCACAATTAAAGAATGTAATTAATACAACATAGATCGATAATTTCCATTAATCTATGAAGCATGTCTGTCAATTTCGTTTGAAAATTTCGGTCTCAATTTATATTATTACATGTTTTTTCTCGATATTCTTATATTTTTGTAGCTTTGAGAAGCTGATCAATATCTGACTTTGTATAAAAACTTGATAATAAGATAAAATAGAAGTTTCATTTGTTTATTTGTTGGGACTAGACAATTTTAACTTGTGCTGATGCAAACTTAAAAAAAATATATAACATTTTGTCCAAACAAATACTATTTCTTGCTCTCTCTATCAACAACAATAATATTAAAACCTTATGATTCCAATACTATAAAAAAAAAAAATTCAAAGTTGAATCCAATATTCATATTCATTTACAGTAGTAAATTCACTTGCATATTACCTTCCCTCCCAGATAATGATCGGGGATTCGAATCTCACTCTAATATTTCTGGTTATAAAAGTAATACTACACTGTACACATAACATTTAATCATGATATTTTTTTTTTGAAATAACATTTAATCATGTTTTTTTTTTGAAATAACATTTAATCATGATTTGTGAATACTTCAATGGGTATTTATGATCTTGACTAGCATCCACACAATAAATTATTGTTAGACAAAATACCCAAAAATGAAAAGTGGTTCAATAATCAAATCCTGCAGTATATACTTGTGGTTACAATAACTTAGAATAACAGGATTTCAGTATATCAAAATGAAAAGTTTCCCATTAAAAAATTTGCCAAAACAAAAAGTTTTTCAATAATCAACCAACCCATTTTCTCTCTCTCTCTCTCAATCTTTTTTGCTTTTTCTGAGAAGGCAAGAGAGAATGACGACAAAAAGAGGGCCACAGGCAGGCTCATAAACAGTACACACACCAGCTTGACCTTTTTTTTTCCCTCACTTTTCTTTTGCATTGATATTGGGAAATGTATTATTTTAATGAGTGGATTCTGTGACAAACGTTATTCACTTGAACGCTGGATGACAATATTGGGGTATCATCTTGCTTAAAAGCCTAAAAATTTATCCAAAAAAGAGATTTTGACAAACAGAAAAGAAAAAAAGAAAAAAAACCCCACAAAACATTCAATCTCTTTCAAGCATCCAATGTCTCTTTTAGAGTTTTAGGTCTCTCACAACCCAACTTTCATTTCTTTTGAGGTGTGAGACTTGAGAGATCTCTGTTGCTTTTTCTTCTTAGCAATTCCCCTTTGGACATAAACACACTAACGTTTTCTTGATTACTGTTTGAAGTCCGTTATGTTTGTTTGGACTCTATTGATCAATAACAACACCTTTTGGCTCATTTTTGGAGACAAATAACAAATAATTTCATCTAAGTGGGTTCAATATGCATATATATATAAGACTGTATTTGCATATTTAATAATCCAAGTAAACACCAACCGCTCTGCAATGACAGGACACCTTAAAAAAATTAATCTTTAAATTGTGTTAACTGCTGACCACAGTCATGTGATGCTGATGAAGTAATAGACTATTATTTTTTGCCAAAATTAGAGACTTTTATTAGCTTAAAAAAAGAGAAGTTTGGTAATGTGGTAACTTCAAATCAGGAGAATGAGATTCAGAAACAAGTATAGTGTACATAAACAAATATACAAGCTGATCTTGATTGATTCTCTACTGTAAAACATTTAAAAGAACATATAATCACAACAACAAGAACAAATATTTTTTTGTCTTGAACTTGCTATCTCATTGCTTGATGTCTCTTATGGAAATGCACCCCCAAATGTCATGTCACTAGGTCAGTTGGGGAAATGAATTTACTTGTGATTTTTGTTTACATGAAATCTTTTGCATTACATATGAAACACATAAGAACAATATAGGGGTATAATAGGAGGATAGTATCATATACTATGTACTGTAACAGTAGAAGACAAAGGTGGAGGGACGGTCACCAACTCCCACTTGCTTGCTCTTGCTTACCAACAAGAGTAGAGAATGTTGAAATTGGCCTAGTCCTCCCAATCACATTAAAATATTATATATATAATATATCTATATATATATCCTGCTTCATTATTAATTAGTGATAGTGTTATCTTCCTCACAAGTCACAACATTTGGTTGAGTGAAATTTGTCCACTTTTGTACATTTTGACATTGAAGGAGTTTCTCTCACTACCTTGACTCTTTGGGAAACTTTTTTTTTCTCTTCAATTAAAGTCTTGAAACCCCACGAACTTGTATTACAAGTATAATATCTTTTAATACAAAAAGCCACTTCAAAGAGAAAACTTCACTGGTCAAAAGCCAAAAAGGCTTTGCCTTGGTTACTTGTTAAGTAGTTAGCCGTATTTTGTGGGATTTTTGCTATTATTTCACAGCTCTGCTATGTTCAGACTCTAATGTCAATGTTAGCAGCATATTATTATCACTTTGTAGTCACTTCCCGGAATTTCTTGTTTTGCTCAAAAAGCAAGTAAGAAGACGAGTGAAGTTTTTGGAGTCTAAAAAAGGAATTTGTGGTCTCTGTGAGTAAACCCCATTTGATCTTCTAAGTTCTAACTAGTGGAGTGGTGGTCTCGGTTCATCTCTCAAAAATCCCATCTCGGTGGTTGTCACTTGTCACTGTTTTTGTTATAGTCTGTATTTGTAATGGTAAGTGGCAACTGTTATTTGTTCTCTGTCTCTCTCAACATTTGTTTTAGTGGAAGTGTTTTGTTTTGCTAAAAGTCTTTTTTCTTTTGGGATGGTTGTTAGAGATGGGATTTGAAGGAAGTGGAGACAGTAAAATGTTTGGACTGAGAGTGACTTCCAGACACAAGCGTTCAAAGAGGTATACATTCTTTTCTTAGCTTGCAGTTCTTTCTTCTGTTCATCTTCCAGTTTTTGGATACATTTAATTGATTGTTTCTGTATCAGAAAAGACTTCCAGAGATGGGTTTATAGGCTAAATGGAAACTTAATCATTTACAGCTAAATTATAGTGTGTTTACAAGCAAAAAAAAAAAAAAAACCGTGACAGCACATCTATTTAGTTCTATTACCATATATGGCTGCACTTAAAAAAGGGTCTCTGGTCCAGATCAATTTCCAAGCTTTTAGAAAGAGTAAAAATGAGGATTGCTTTTATTTATTTGGGTTTCATTTTCCAAGTTTTTAGTCGGCTGGGTTTGTGAGTGTGATCCAAATCATATCAAAGTTTGAAGAAAGAGAATTGATTGCTTTTGTTGTGAAAATTATGTGTGTTCTGTTTATTGTTATTTGTTTGTTGATTTCTTTCAAAAAAAATTCCCCTTTTCCTTTTCTGATGCTGTTTGAGAACTGTTTTGAGATGGGTGGTTTTGGGAAAATAATGATAGCTAATTGGAAGAGTGTAAGTGGCAGAAGGTAATTAACTATAAACACTACTGGTATTCTTCTTCTTTGATATGGAAATAAGTGACAGAAATATATTGTAACTTTGGCTTGTGCATTGCAATGGCATTCTTCAAGTCAAGTTCTATCTCTCCTAATGATCCTTTGTATTTGTTTTTATGCAATGACAGCTTTCCTGATAAGAAAAAAATTAAGGAGGAAGATACCTTAAGTACTTCTCTTGATGCATCACACCGTGCAAAGCTGGTAAGATAAATCTTTTTCTTTTTTATCCTTTTTTGCTTTAAAGAAAAAAAGATCAAAAAGTTGTATTTTATAAAGTAGGCTAGGAAGCTTACAGCAAGATTATAAGATTATCTTATTGTTTGTTTGACTATCTGTTTTTTCTTTTCTTTTTTTCTTTTTTATCTTTTATAAAGACCTTGGACACATTGCCAACCAAAATGATCTTATTGTATTCCTTTTCTTCTTTAACAGATTCTTTTAATAACTTTGGTAGTTTAGAGTAGGTGATTGAAGGCATGATTAGTTAATTAATAAATAGAGTGGATGAGCAGAAGGGGTGCATATAATCAACTGAAGAATTGGGATATGAGTCCTTGTTTAGGCGGTTTAGCTGTACCAAATAAATTGCATTCCACTAACTGAACAATCGTTATAATGAATCTGCATCTAATGTGATATCCAGTTGATAATTTTTTGGAATTGATCTGGTACTAGGATATGGGGCGGTTGAAGGAGACTGCTAAAGCCAAGAAGAAAGAATTGCCCAACACAGAAGTCCAAAAGTCTTTGAAGCAAGAGGTGTGGAACTAAATCCAACTTGGTCATTGCTCAGCTTTGTGTTGTCTTGTTGTCAAAGCTCAAGCTTAATAGATGCATATTTGTTAATTATTTGTATTTTGTATGCAGATTCAACAGCTTGAGAAAAGATTACATGACCAATTCGAGGTTCGATGTGGTTTGGAACAAGCATTGGGTTATAGGACTTCCTCCCATGGTGATACCAACAAATTGTCGATGCCAAAGGTATTGCTTCCATTTTTAGTTTTACAGAAACTGGAACCGTTTCTTGTAAGCTCCAATGCACTGTGACAATCGTAGATGCATTTTCTCTAGAAGCAACTAACTTAGGTGGTAGAGCATCAATGTTTATACCAGCTTTTAGTAAAAGCCTTATTGGTTTAAAACTGACTCCTGGCTTAAAATCTGTTTTTGTGCTTTAACTTCTAACATTAAATAAATCAAATGTTTCACTTTCTCCGTATTAAGTTTATATCTAAAATATACATTTTGCAGCATCTAGAGTCTATACCTTAAATACAGATACACAGGAGTCAGGACTTTTGCTTCATGTACTTTACAATAACCAATATTTTCAAAATTTATGTCTGTTTGCTACCATAGAAAAAGAATGTAAGAAGCTAGCAGCAAAGGTGAATGTAAGAATCTTGCTTCTTAGCATTCTTTTGGTGCTGACAAGTTACATGCCTCGTCACTAATTAAATTTGTTTTGCAAATTTGCACTTTTCGTGTCTGGGTTGGCCCAGAAGTCACATATGAAGCTAACAATAATCTTTGAGTTGAGAGTCTTTGGTTAGTATCTTGTCTAGATTTGTCTCTGCATACCTATGGCCGCTACATTTTTTTAATGCTTTTTTCCTCCTTAACTCTAGCCTGCCACAGAACTGATAAAGGAAATCGCAGTGTTAGAGTTGGAAGTTGTATATTTGGAACAATATCTTCTCTCACTGTATCGGAAGGCATTTGATCAACAAATTTCCACTGTATCTCCTACCAAGGCTGAAACATTAAAGTCACCTTTAGCTACCCCAAGAAGGAGGTTGTTTGAAGTTTCTGCATCTGATATCTCAACAAAAGGAGAAAATCCTGCTCTTCAATCTGGTTTTAAGTTAGTTGACAATCCTTGGAAGGAATCCAGTGCTATAGGAGGAGAAGAGAAGCTATTGGATTCCGGTGTTCATCGCTGCCATTCAACACTATCACAACGATCTGCATTTCCAACTAGAACTTCTCCTGTAGAGTCTTTGGGGAGAGCTGTCCGCGCTTGCCATTCCCAGCCATTGTCCATGATGGAGGTAAATTTATCTCATAGTCTAAGTGTATTTATTTAATTATCTTTTGACTGCTCTACGATTACCAATCGCATTTCAATGTCAAAGCTTGAAGACTATTTTCAACACATTGTGGTGAAAATTGGTGCGACAGGGATTGATCCTTAGACCATTATTCTTCTGCAAAAGATTTTAACAACCAAGCTATCACCTTACAAGTGCTAAGCTCTAGCAATAATATAGTAGGGGAGACTTGTAAATGAGTGTGCAACTTAGTGGACTTTTCTGGATTATGATTTTCTTTGGCTTTTTCTACAGTATGCCCAGAATGCAACAAACATAATAAGTCTGGCTGAGCACCTTGGTACTCGCATTTCCGATCATGTTCCAGAGACACCTAACAAGCTCTCAGAGGATATGATCAAGTGCATGTCAGCTATATACTGCAAGCTTGCTGACCCACCACTGACTCATAATGGCCTTTCATCTCCAAATTCCTCCTTATCGTCAACAAGCGCATTTTCTCCCCAAGATCAATGTGATATGTGGAGTCCTGGTTTTAAGAATAATTCTTCGTTTGATGTACGGTTAGATAACCCGTTTCATGTGGAAGGACTTCAAGAATTTAGTGGACCATACAGCACAATGGTTGAAATCCCATGGATCTATAGCGATAGTAAGAAGTTAGGTGATGTTGAACAATTACTACAAAATTTCAGGTGAGTCTTTGTAACATATTTATATCATTTGAATTCCAGGTTCTATTGTAATTTTGTGTATGTAACAAAAAGTTTATTTTGTTACACAGGTCATTTATTGTTCGATTGGAAGCTGTTGATCCTAGGAAGTTAAAACATGAGGAGAAGCTAGCATTCTGGATCAACATACATAACGCATTAGTGATGCATGTAATGGATTTCATCTACACATTTATTTGACATTTATACTTCTTTTTTGTGGTTCTAGGTCTGATTTGAGTTGGAATATCAATATGTTCTTTGTTCTCTAACAGGCATTTTTGGCTTATGGGATTCCTCAAAACAATGTAAAGAGACTCTTTCTACTATTGAAGGTGAGAAGAGGCTATTGATCTTTCCTGAATGAGAAATTTCAAACCACCATGTGTTTTCTAACTCATTTGCATCATCTAGGCAGCATACAATGTCGGAGGTCGCACAATTAGTGCAGACACAATACAGAGTTCTATTCTTGGATGTCGGATGTCTCGTCCTGGACAGGTTGTTGTCAAGCTTGGTTTTTTCTTTTGACATTATTCCTAGTATCTTTTCAGGGACCTAATTTTCTGGTCATTTATGATTATGTTGCATTCTGTGAATATCTGTTAAGCAATATGTTTCAAAATCAACAGTTGATCTTGAAAAGCTTTCTCAGTAGACACTCGGTGACATCTCTTACAATAGAAAGCACTTTTATTACTGGCTGTTTTGCTTTACCTAGCAAGCTTCAGTCAACTTCATGTTTGTAACAACGCTGATAAAGCTTTCTTCTATGTGCAGTGGATTCGCTTGTTACTCTCTTCAAAATCAAAATTCAAGACTGGAGATGAAAGACAAGCATATGCAATCGAGCATCCGGAATCCCTTCTGCACTTTGGGCTCTGTTCCGGAAGCCATTCTGATCCTGCGGTACACTTCACTATCTTTTTATTTACCTTTAGTCTCAGTAGTAGCACTTGATTACAAATTTGTTCAGTATTAGCTGCATCATGTTTCGATATTGCTTGTAAACACACTCTGAATAAGGGAAAACTAATGCATCCAAAGAAGCATAAAATGTAACATAGCACCAAATGTATCAATATCTATGTAGTTGATCGTTTACCACAAGAATTTAACGAACCTTCTAATATTTTCAGGTTCGTGTGTACACGCCCAAGAGAGTAATTCAGGAGCTGGAAGCTGCAAAAGAAGAGTACATCAGGGCTACCTTTGGTGTACACAAGAAGGACCATAAAATCCTTTTACCAAAGATTGTAGAATCATATGCCAAGGATTCGGATTTATGTCAAGCTGGTATCTTGGAGATGATTCAACAGTCTCTGCCTGAATCTCTAAGGAAGATTGTGAAGAAATGTCAGTCAAGTAAATCCCCCCGCAAGAGCATCGAATGGATTCCACACAATTTTACATTTCGTTATCTAATATCTAAAGAGCTGGTAAGGTGAGCGCTGACAATGCTTAGTACTTGAGCTCATCATTCCTCATTATTAACATCATTATATATATAGGAAGGCCTCATATTTTCTCTGTACAAAGTAGTAGAAAATGAGCATTCAGGCATGTAAATACAAATCTAATGCAAATGCTCCTTTTGTCAATTTTCATATTATTTTCTTGTTACAATGCATACAACATATTAGACTACAATCTTGAATCATGCCAGATTGGCAACTTGTTATGATCATTCATTGTTGTGAAAAATGAAAAGATAGAAGAAACAAGTCACATTGTTGTACTCCTAAGAAAGAATACACTTAAATCTTGCCCAAAACAACTAGATGGATCAATCAAATGGTAAGCCTCAGAGTTATCAGACCCAGTAGCTACCGGCTGAAACTGTCCCCTTAAATACTTGTATCCACCGGAATCCTTATCCGGCAAAACCCCAGCTCCAGCCGAAACAGACCGCAACATCTCCAACAACCATGCATCCTTCCGATCAACCTCTCGCTTTCTTGCGAATCCCATTTTCTGTCCATTGCAGTACATAACCCACTTAGGCATACTCAGGAGTGGAAGCTCCTCCTTGGACTCAGACATGCACTCGAGAACCATCCTGATCGTCCCGTATCGGATTAAACTGCTGAAAGATGATGTGCTAAGAGGAATGTCAAGGAAGATCAATGGTGAGCTTGAAGAAGAATCCTCTTGTATGCATAGCCTCAACTGTTCACCATTAACTGGGCAAATGATAGTCCCAGTGAATGTTGTTGCTGCATCTGGCAGACACTGAGACATGAATATAGTTTGACATGCCTGGTTGCATTGTGAAAAGAAGTCCTTGATCTGACAAAAAGCATTCAACAATATCACTTGCAAGTGACTGTCTTCCATGGTTTAATCTTTTTTTTACCAGTAAGTTGAGAGATTTCTGATGCTGTTGATTTTTGTTGGGGTTTTTTTCCCCCTTTTTTACTCTCTTTTTCTCAACAATGGATCAAAACAAGAGACACGAAACTTCAGGGGAAGATAATGTAGATAAGAATCCATAGAATTTTTTTAAATTTTTTTCTAAGAGACAGAGTTGTGAAGGAAACTGAGTCATCTAGAGTTTGTTTTTTTGTACTATTATCATGGATTGCTTATTTATCTACATTTCAAAGAATTGCAGCTCTACCCAGATGAATCAAAGCCAACAAAATACTCAAATGATGAACAAAATTTGACGGTGGAATCTAATTAAACTTATTTTCTTACTTATAGTAAATAATACAACAACAGCAACAACAACAATTTATTGATAAAACAACACAGCAACAAAAACATCACAGTATCTAAAAATTACAGAGCTCTGATTCTGAACTATTATAATTGTCTTCTAATAGGGACTCTCTCCTACATAATTTCCAGGAGGATTGTAGAAACAGATAGTCAAAGTGGCTTGATCTTTGTTACAAAAAGCTTGTCCACAACCCAACTCCAGTGATTTCCTCCAAACAACCTGAGTGTAAACACCACACATGTGGTTGGGCTTGCAAGAGTTGTCACTGTGATTGTAGTAGTTCTTCTCATTGACCCAGCTGTCAACAGCCATGCGCGGTGTCACCGCCACTCCTCCACTGCCCCACGACTGGTTGCCACCGTACTTGCTGCCGGTCAAGTTTGCGAATTCGCAGCCCTTGTTGATCCTTTGGTATCTGACAAGGCGACTGGTGGCATTGGCTAGATATTCACTCCATATGAGAGGAGCTACACCCACTTCAGCTCTAGCTTGGTTGTGTGATTCCAGGAACTCTGTGGCCGCTGTTGAGAGTGGGGCTGGAGATGGGTTGATGTTAGGTGACGACACCCCGTGAAATGAGCCGTGGCATATGGATATAACCACTAGTGCAACCAGAGCAAGTGCCATTATTGAGTAATGAGTACTATGAAATGTTTCCTTGAAAGGTCAAATTCACTTATAGAGAGATTTGGGAAAGGTTGAATCTCGTGAGCAGCGTCAAATCCACTTGAATCATGTCCAAGTTTACCATTTTTTCTTAAATTTAGAGGATTAATCAAATTTTACTATATTTTTTTATTTTTTTTATATTTTATATTAAAATTCTATACAAATTTTAACTCACTTCCTCAAAAGTAGTTAGTTTCGTCAAGTGAAACCAAATGAGAAGCTACCTAAAAGTAACAACAAAGAAGAAAATTAAAATTTTAGAACAAAAGGGTTAATCTCATAATCAAATGGCCATCACGAAAAATCTTGAATGCAGTGAGATGCACCATCTTCTGTTGTAATCCCGCCACATGACAATAATTGTCCTATGATAAAACATTCCACTATACTCATGATTCTCTCCCGTTAAAAGAAAAAATTACATTGGACGGTTTTATTGTCATTTGGTGAGACCGTCCACTCATATGATAATTTTAAATTACAGTTTTATAGTTTTAATATGAGAATATGGACGGTCTTAAGTGGTAATGAGACCATCCAATACAAGTTTTTCTCCTCGGTTAAACTTGTTTTCTAATAGTAAATAATAATCAATAATAAAACAAGCTACGACCATGATTGACCCTTATTTTATTCTTGGTTGTTTTATAGATAAACAACATCAAAATATCTTAAAATTACGGAGTTCTTAACCATAATTTTGCACTTCCATTATTAATTCTCTGCAAATAAAAACCCTAATAGGGTCTCTGTCCTGCATAGTTTCCAGGAGGATTATAAAAACAAATAGTCAAAGTATCTCCACTCTCCAAACAAAACGCCTGAGGACATCCCAACTCCACAGACTTTCTCCACACCACCTGCGTGTAAACACCACACTTACGGTTCGGTGCACACGAATTATGAGCGTGATTGTAGTATTTTTTTTGCTGCACCCAAATGTCCACAGCCTTGCTCGGCGTCGCGGGCTTGCCACTGCCCCATGCCTGGTCGGCGCCGTACTTGCGGCCGTCCAAGTTTGAGAATTTGCAGCCCTTATGGATCCTTTGGTATATGACAAAGCGTCTGGTGGCATTGGCTAGGTGATCACTCCACTTGAGAGGAGCCACACCCACTTGTGCTCTAGCTTTGTTGTGTGCTTCCAGGAATTCTCTTGCCGCGTTTGAGGGTACCGGGACTGCAACTGCAAATGGGTTAACGTTGCTCTTGCTGGCTGCTTGCCACCCCGAGAAATGAGCCGTGACATGTGGCTATTATAACTACTAGTGCAACAAGAGGAAGAGCCATTTGAATGTGATTTTACTAGAATAAGTTGTAAATGTGTAATTACTTCCTTGAAAGGTTCAACTTATTTATAGTGTGATTCCGAAAAAGTTGGATTTCGTTTTAGAGGCCTAGAGCAAAGAACATATACTACGAGAAACTTATGATGATGACATAATATAATAAATATGAAATTAGTCATTATATGAGAAACTCATACCATGTAACATTATAATAGTTCAAAAGTATACATTCAAGAACATCATATGAAATTCATACACAGCATAATAGAACGGATCTAAAATTAATCGTGTTGTTAATAAGATGAGAACTCATACCACGTAGCATTATACAATGGTTCAAAAGTATACACTCAAGTACATATATGAGAAATTCATACACATAATATAATAGAGCGGCTCATAAATTAATCATTTTATTCGGATGAAAAATTCATATCACGTAACATTATGGAATGGTTCGAAAGTATATACTCATACCGATTACCCAAGGTGAAAATGGTGAGATATGCCATTTTTTTTATATGTGTTGCAGCGATGTCATCGTTTTAATAACTTAAGTTTAAAAGGCACCAATTACGGTGAACTATCCAAATTGCCCTTAAATAATCTATTTTTTAATCCCATTGCGTTTCTATCTACACTTTGAAAACGATAACTCTCATCTCTCTCTAAAAAAAACTTGTCTCTCTCCAGATTCTGCAGAAGAAGATAACATATATTTGTGTTCTACGTTTATATAATTTTATATATTTGTGGTTTGAAAATAATGTTTAGTTAAATCGAACATATTTGTAGCCAAATCGAGCCTTTTTTTTTAATATGATCGAGCTTATTTTTAAAAGAATCGAGCATATTTTTGAAAGAATTGAAAGAATCGAGCATTTGTCAAAGGATTAAGAAATTTTCAAAGGATTAAGAAATTTTCAAAGGATTGAGAAATTTTTTTAAAGGATCGAGATTTTTTTCAAAGGATCGAGTCAATAATATTTTTCAAAGGATCGAGAATTTTTTTCAAAAGATCGAGAATTTTTGTCAAATAATCGAGAATATTTTTTAAAGGATCAAGATTTTTTTCAAAGGATCAAGATTTTTTTCAAAGGATCGAGAATTTTTTTCAAAGGATCGAGAATTTTTTTCAAAGGATCGAGAATTTTTTTCAAAGGATTGAGAAAATTTTTCAAAGGATCGAGAATTTTTTCAAAGGATCGAGAATTTTTTCAAAGGATCGAATCGAGAATATTTTTCAAAGGATCGGAATTTTTTTTCAAATGATCGATAATATTTTTTAAAGAATCGAGAAGATTTTTCAACGAATCGAGATTTTTTTCAAATGATCGAATCGAGAATATTTTTCAAATGATCTATAATTTTTTTAAAGGATCGAATCGAGAATATTTTTCAAATAATCGAGAATTTTTTCGAAGGATCAAGAATATTTTTCAAAGAATCAAACATATTTTTCAAAGGATCGAGAATATTTGTTTTGAAGTACTGACCAGAAAAAAAAAAAAAGCTCTGGGGGCGCTGTCCCCTGCACCCCCGTGAGCTCGGCGAGAAGCTTGACCCCTGAATGCGTTTGCGTAGCGCCTGAGTTTCAACGTAACTTTCTCTCTCTATTTCATAACTCTCACTGTAAAAAAATGAATGAAAGATTCTGATAGAACAACTATTATGGACATTTTTATCCGTTCACCATAATTAGTGTCTTTTAAACATAAGTTATTAAAGCAGTAATAGTGTTGAAACGTCACCTCTAAAAAGTACTATTTATTTTTTGAACCCTTACCCAAGCACACCAAAACTGGTCTCTTTCGACTTTGGGTGTATCAATCTAAATAAAATATCGTGTATATATATTTCATTCAAAATCAACCGTGTATATATATATTAAAATAAAATAAAAATCGTGTATGTGTTTATTGGATTAATGTAATAGCTCATGTGATTCAAAATTTCAAATGTTCTAAAAAAATAATCGAATACAAGCATATCATTATCTCATTCATCTACTAATATATATGATGTGTTTTTATTGATAAGAATTACAATCTACAAAACAATCACCAATTTAATTGAAAATTATGTTTTTAGATATTCTAATGTTTATTTTAATTTTATTCATTATCAAAACTAACTTTATAAATCATACTAAATATAATAAACTATCAAGTATTACTTAAAAAAAAAAAAAAATCATATCCCTCAAAAGGATTCGAGTGCATTGCAAGAAGAATGGGAACGGGGACAGAGAAGCATAGAATAACGGGGATGGTCGGGACAGTGCCACCCAAATTGGATTTGATATCATGGGTTTGGGTGTACTTTAATGTTGTTTAATATCAAGATCCATTAACGTCAAAGAGTCAGATCACAGCACGTGAATCTGTGACCTCGATCTATGTGGTAGTCAATTACCCACGTGGTGTGTTTTTCTTCATTAACTTCTGCATACACATCGTATGCATATCATATGATGTAATAATCTTCACACGTGTGATCAATTTATATTATTACACAAATCCATGACTAAATTGTTGCTCATTTGGAATTGTTTGATTCTTGTCCATAGTTGTATTTGGATCTTTGTTCTTGTTTACACCATGGATTACTAAATTGAGTAGTCATTCATGTTTATGATTGGTGTTCGAGTCCGGTATTTTCTGATTAAATCGTAAATTATCTCTCCAATATAGAGAGTTGTATTTCTAACATTACTTATAATGACTGATTTTATTAGATCTCAGACAGATCTCTAATCTAATTGGTGTCAGATTATTTAACCACTTATGAGGGATGTAAAGGCCTATTAATCGAACAATATAACTGTACTAGTTTCAGAATTTTCTCTAAATAAGAAATAGCAACCATAGGTTATGTTGGTCATGACCCATGAGAGGGGTCATGACAATGACCAAAAATCCATATACTACCATGAAATTCTAATATTCAAACATTTTTTGTTCTTTTGGGGCCTTATATATTGATGTTTCTTTCTATGTTTGAAAGAGTAAAAATACCCCTTTATGAAAACTTACCATTTCCACATAAAAATAACTGTAATAAAAAAAATACCCATAAACATTTGTGTTTCCCAAACTACCCTTACCTTCCCTCCCTTCTTTCTTCCACTAGATTGAACTCCCTCCCCCCTTTTCGACCATATTCATCTCTTCTTCAACTTTCTTTCATCTCCGTTCCACTTCTCCCCATCTTTAATATTCCTATTCCATCTCCCTTTTCAATACTTTGATTCCTTCACAATGTACATACTCTTTTCAACTGACCGATTCCAAAAACCATTTAAAAAACCAAAAAACAGAGATAAGAGACAGGGACGACAGGGGATGATGGATTTCTCTCTATAGTCTTCATAAGTTCGTAAAATCAATCCTACATTCTTATCTCTTAAGAACATTTTTTTCTTTTTTATTGTTGCTTGAGTTAAGGTACACGCAGTACAGATAAGAAACAGCAGATACGCTTGATTGAAAGAATTAATCAAACTACCTACCAAAACGTTTCCTCATTCCTAAATCTGAATGAAGTTATCAACGCAACTCTGACTTTCTTCCGAGTAATCTTTCAGCAACTCTGACTTTCTTCCGAGTATTTTCATTTAGTATAGTTCTTGTACTGCTCCAACAAAACATGATACAACGTGACTGAGCTGACTTAAAAAGAAATATCGATTCCTTCTTGAAAAACCAACTTGAAAAGGTTGAAAGGAGCTCCCCAAGTCCCCATACATCGAAATAACGAATTATACATTATTCTTCCTTGTCTGCAATATTAATAAGGGAGTTAGTAGTGAAGGATATATATTTAGTTAATTTCCAGAATAATAGGTTAACAGTATGAGAAAATAGAGTGGTCACCATCACTGTGATTTAGCGATGTGTTATCCCGTGCCCTTTTTGCCGACCTTTCTGCTGCTTTGGCTACAACCATGACGCCCAAGAATTATAGTGACAAGAGAGGTAGACAAAACATATATTCAAACATTATGTGATAAACGAGTAACACATATCATGAGATAATTTCAGATTTCTCTTATCCGAGCTTACCTTTAAACCTCCTTTTCTTGTTAGCTCTCCTTCTCTTCCTGTCTGCCTGTGTAAGTTCTGTTTCTTCTTTAACATCACCTTTACCAGAAAAGACTTCCTCAGGAGCCAGCATAGCTGCATCTGACACAGCTATAGGTGCAATCTACACATGGACGACACATTGAGCACATTAGCATGTATTTATATTACAAGAAACTTTATACTTTTAAAAGTAAAAAGAAAATTTCTTTACCTCTTCCATGGCAAGAGCAGGAACATTCATTTGTATAGACATATCCTCTATAACCTATTCGAACAAAGACATCAAAGAGAATTAAACAAATAAACCCCTAAAAAAATTCAAATACTGCCTTTTATATAGAGATGATTATAATAAGGGAGAAGCATACAGGTTTTGGAGTGAAATGGAAATGAGAAAGAGCATCCAACTTCAAGCACAGTTTCTTGAACAGCATGCTTGCCTAGCAAAAATGACAACCAAAGGGTTCGATCAATCTAAGAAGTCCATCATAGATTAAAATTGAAAGTACATAGAAATATAATTTGGGGCAACAATGAAACAAAACAATTTAAATAAAGCACCTCTTTCTTCTGTTCATCCGAGAATAATAATGGGGCAGCAGCTGGATTTGTCTTCTGAACAAATTCTTCCTGTAATTAAGTATAGCTACAATTCTTTAGCCATGAGTGATTGCCAACATAAATACAATCCAGGTCGCAGAGTCAAAAATTAAGAAGGGACGTAAAGAGCAGCTAAATTAAACAGTGTAGTAAAATTCAAACCTCATAAACTTCTGCCAGACCCTTTTTGCTCTTATTCTCATCCTGCAAGTTTAATAAAAAAAATACAGCTTGAAGATACTGATTATCGTCATAAAAAGCATTAAATAGGAACTAGAACCCCCAAAGCTACATACTCAGAAGGAATAATGCTTACCAACTCATTCAATTCTCTTGGTGCTTTGGATGGTAAAGTAAAAATCTTTTGAGCGTCGTCAAATTGCCCCTACAAACATCATAGCAAGAGTATTGCTTGTTAAAAATTGCAGAGAGAGAGAGAGAGAGAGAGAGAGAGAGAGAGAGAGAGAGATTAAGTAAAATCTCAACGAGCCATCATAACCATGGTGATTGAAGATTTAAAGCACATAGCATAAGGGAAAAAAGGCCATAACTAAACATGGTTAATACTTAATCTGCTAATAAAAATGAACAAAATTCTAAAAATGATAAATGGAAGAAGAAAACGCCATTCTGAATGAATTTAAGCATGCAGCATGAAAATGATTTTATATATAATTGAATCAAGTAAATTGAAACCATAATATTCCGGTTATGAAATAACAGTACGCAAATTAATATAATATACATATTACCCATGATATTATTAAGGAATTCTCATATTAGGCTCCTAGGTTCTCACTGGTTGTGCATACACACCACCCTCTTAAGCATACTTTACCTTCTCATAGGCAGTGAGTACACCAAACCGCCAAATCATTCAAAAATCACTTATACAGTAAAAAAACCAAAAATAAAAATAAAAATTCAAGCTATGTTTCCCCATGAGCAATTATAAACAGAGTTGTGATACTATAAAGTTTATCATCCAAGAATTAATTATGTATCAGCAATATTCGTTGGATGGGAATGAATTCTAAGAAAATAATGCATACATTGGGAACATCATGCTTATTATATTGTGTATCAGCTTACTGCAAAGACATTTATCTAGATTTAATTGCACTGTAAATAAACTCAACTCTTCAAGCAATTAAATATATCTCTACACTCAAGAACAGGATTATAAAACAAAAAAGAAGTATGAGGGGTCATTGAATAGCATTTTTTGAATAATTTATATCTATTAGAACAAGTAGTTCACCTCAAGGATTCTCTTTTTAATCATCTCTTCAAGTGATGTTGTAAACTCCTCTGTAATTACAGGGGCAGGTCTTACGTTGTGCTGAAAATCTAAATCAACTTCTAATGCACTGTTCTTTGGCCTTTGAGCAGCCGTTACCTGTTATCAAAAACCTTAATGTATAAAATCCATCCACATTATGATAGACGGCGTTCATATATATCTGAAAGACATGAATGAGATACAAGTGTAAATCTAACACAAATATGGTGAGACAAATATTACCTCTCCCTGCATGGTCCAAGCTTTCTGGTCCATATTTGCCTTCTCCATCTTCTCTATTTCAGATTGAAGCTTTTTAAGTTGTTTTTCATGTGTGGAAAGATTTTCATTTTTCTGTCAAAGGGAAAAGAGCTTGAAGAGTTATTTCAATCGATATATTTGCTAATTAAGAATGAAACTTAACCACTAATAATCTGAGCACACTAATGTGTTTACCTGATCTTCCATCACCTCATCATCATCATCTTCTTCTTCATCGTCCGAGCTTGATTCTTCTTCTGACCCATCAACCAGTTTTGATTTTTTCTTTAGAACCAGTTTTGATTTTTTCTCTGGAACTTTTTTCTTTTTACCACCAAAGAATTCTTCATACCTACATCATATTGCCCGACAGCCCGAGTGACATTAAAGGCAATATAAAGCAAACAAAGAGTCAGAAATTAAAATACACACGCATGAAGTTATACTATAAACAAAAAAGCATTACTACATACAATAAGAACATACGCATAATTAAAGCAAAATAATATTCAGAAAAAAAAAAGGTTCACTTGTACGAATGCAAAGTATAACAACTAATATTATTATAAAGTACCTAGCAGTTCCCAACTGGTCCATGTCTCCTTCATCTTCATCACCCTCACCAAAAACTCCAAGCTGCAAAATTTCAATTTCTCAACAAATAACCAATTTTGCATATGAACAATTTAAAATCTGAAGTTAACTCACTATTTAAAAAATGTTAAACACTCTTATAAACAAGTAAAAGTAAACAACAACCACAAACTTGAAAATATTAGTAAAAACCTCACCTCCTCATCATCGTCTTCATCGTCATCATCTTCTTCTTCGCCTCCTCCATCTTCGTCTTCATCTTCATCATCCAGAACCTTCCTCCTTCCTTTCTTTTTATCATTATTCACATCCTTCTTCAACCCATATTCCCTAGCTTCATCCTCCTCTAAGTATTGCTCCAACTCATTTATCTTCAAAAACTCATCCTCTATTTCTTTCTCTTCTTTCTCTTCGCTCCCCTCCTCATCCGATTCCGATTCCGGTTCCGGTTCTTCACCCTCCTCCTCCTCCTCCTCCTCCACATCATCATCATCATCATCAAGACCATCATCCAATCCATCATCAAAACCATCGCTTGCCTCTTCTACAACCTCCTTTTCACTTTCAAAATCCTTCCTTTCACCTTCTAAAACCTTCCTAATCTTCCCGATTTCGTCAGGATTCTTCTCAAATTTCTTGACTTCTCTCTTGAGACCATATAACAGAGGCTGAGACAGCAAGTCAATCTGCTGCCATATCTGCTCCGCATCAAACCCTTCGACCAATAACTGATCCAATGGTGATTTCGGAGTGTGAGATTTGAGAAAGGAAAAGAGTTGCCGCGAGGCTTCACGTGCAGCGTCGGAGAGCTCTGCATTCGGCGCCAGCCATACCGGTGGCTCCGTCAATTTAAGGCGGTGCAGCGCTCCCAGGTCAGGCAGTGCTATACTTGGAGTAGCCATCTCCTTCAATTCACTTTTTTCTTCCCTGCAAATGGGGTTTTTCAGGATTAGGGTTTATCGGGACAAAAGGTTTTGGACAGACCGCACGTGTAACTCACATTTTCTAATCCTTTTATAGTTACGAATTGTGTCCGTTTTTATTTACTTATTTTAAAAAAAAAATAAGAATTTATTTATAATTTAAGAGGTTAATTTTGATTAATTAATCTTTTAAATGTTTTTTTAAAATAATTTGTGAAGTGTTACTTTTTTTTAATTTATAAATTATAATACAATAATAATATTGGTTAATTATTTAATCAATCAATTTATAATTGTTATAATATTAAATAAAATGTAAAAATTGTTACTTTTAGTATATGTTACCAGACGCGTTGTTGAATTTCGAAACTGAAACAAAAAACAATGTTTTCATTTTCATTTTTCTTTTCGAAAAACGGCAAACGAAAAACACTTACAGGACCGACTCTAATATAATTATACAGACCAAACAAAAGTAATAAACGAGATCCAAGTCAAGTGAAATAAACCAACAAATAAGTGATTAACAAAGAAGGGAAAATGGATATGAATAGTTGAATACATACCTGGAATCAAAGGAGCAATGGATGAGAAACTTTTCAGTCGGGAAAAGAAGTAGCCGCAACTCGCGAGTAGAAGATGACCATCGACGAGCGTCGAAAGATCCGTGAGTGTGTGTAAGCATGAAGAGATTAGATGAGTGAAGAGTAAACAAAGGCGACTGCTCCTTTCCAGAATCAACTTATTATTTGGTCATCATGAATAAGTACTTTAATTAAGGGGTGAATTCAAACATGATATTATGGATTTATTGTTTTTAGCCATCATAGTAAAGTTATGTTTAAGATTGTTTTGTTTAAAAAATAATATGCTTATGGCTTAACTTAAAACATAATTTGCTTATCAAAAAAGTTAACAAGTGTTTGGTAAATTAAATTTTAAAATTGTTTTGCTTTTGAATGAGTGGAAACTATATCTGGTAAAATGACAAAAATAGACATATATTCAAGTCAGGTTAACTCGGTCAACTTTAATAAAATGACAGAACGAGTTGGATCGAGTCAACTCTATCTCTTTTTGGTGAGTCGACTCGTTAGAACTGCTACTTCAGCGTTGATTCTCTCGTTTCGCCAAGTTTTCCATCAAGAGTGTCGACAACCTCTTTCAGGTTGCCGTAGAGACCGGTTATGCTCCGACGATGGATGTTATGCTCTCGAATCGATGGATCTCAAATCAATGGCGGTTATGCTCTCAAATTGATCGTCGATTGAACTCGACCCGACTTCAAACGGGCTATCGACGCAGTCGACTTCGAAGTTGTCAGATCAGTCCTCGGTCCGTCGCCAGATCTCCTCTAAACTTGAATTACGGTGGTGGGCACCACCACTGTTCGATTTATATTTATATTTTTATTATTTTTTTATTTTTAAAAAAATTAATTTTCAGTTCTTAAAAATCATTAATAAATAGAAGGGCATTATTGTCGTTCTCTTAAATAGTACAGGTGTTATAGACAATTTAAAGATGAAAACTAGCTTCTGCTTCCAAAAGTTGATTATTTGATGTGCAAATTATAAAATAAATTGTTTTTGAGAAGTTTATCGAGCACCTAATTTCTCAAAACTTGATAAATAATCATATATTTACTAGGAAAAACAACCTCAAACATAGTCTAAATTTATTGTTTTCATCATTTTTAACCATTTTTAGACAGAATTGCCCCTAATAGAATTTAAATTAAAGAATAAATGATTTTTTTCGTTTCAACTCCGGTAAGGTTACGAGCAGAAAGAAAAGGAAAGAAAGAGGAAAAGGAAAGACAAAATGGGTTTGGGCAGCACCCTTTCTCCGTCGCCGGTACACCCTTGTCTATAGTCCATAGCCGATGTACCTCTTCCTGTCGTCTATTGGCGCTGCACACATGGCCGTTTTTCTCTCGTCGACGATGCCAATCTTGTCGTAGACGCTGCAACTCCGGTTATGTAACTTTCAATCTAAGGTGAGTTCTTACCATAAACCAACATTTAATCACTTTTTGCGTTTAGAATGAAAAAATAGGTTTTGCATTTGATTTTGATTTGTAAATTGAGAAAATTAGGGTTTATAGTTTGGTTTATAATTGTATTTGATTTAGCTCATGTTTGATGTAGTTCTTGCTCTGTTTTTTGAGGACCCAATTGGAGAACAATCAAAATTTTAGTGATTTTTCTAAGTAATGTGTTGAAACTCTGACACAATTGATGCCACTGCTTGAGACTCCATCGACGCCACCGCTTTCAACCCACTCCAATATCGACTCTCCAGTTTACAACCCGTTGTTTCATCTAAAAGTGCGGTTTCACAATGTCTGTTCATAAATTTTTTCTTCAGGTGCTATTTCGAGAAGAAGAAGGAATGTTGTCTGTTTTTTTTTTTTTTTGTTGAATGAATTTGGAAGTTATTTGTGGTGCTTCTAATCTTAACTGTTCTTTATTTATGAATTTTTGTTTGGTTTTGATTGTGATCTCTTCTTGGGTTTTATTTATATGTCAATGTCCAGCTGCTGCTATTTGTTTGCTTGCAAAATACTGTTATTGTTTTTGGTTTTTTGATTTTTTATTGTATTCATGAATTCTAAATTGATTTTTTTTTTTAATAATCATTTTATGTTAATGCTATCCGTTAGTTTACTTGGAAACAAAGTTATGGATAATTTAATCTTGTAAAATTAAGGTGGGAGATGGAACTTCATGAAAAAACTTGAAACACGTTTTCTAATTGTATTTGTTCTGATAAAAGCTAAATATTGCTTCTTGTTGGTTGAACTTGTAATACAATCCCTAGCTTGATTTTCGACTAATTAGACTTGGTCCGGTGAGCAGTTTTGATGAGGAGTTCGTTTTGTTTAGTGTTTTGGGTTTTTTTTGTTTTGGCTAATCATACTGTCGAATCAATTACATAACGCATGTTGAATTTGACACTGACCTATAACCTAAACTTCTTTGAGATAAACACATGTATTGTAGATCAAATACTTGTACAATCCAGTTGGGTATTTCGTGTAAGCACATGATATTTATCAGAATTTGTATTGGGGGTGGGTATCTCATTGAGTGTATAATGATGATACTAAGAAATCAACATCATGATATACTCATAGAATATAGCTATTTGTATTTGGTCTCCATGTTGGTAGCTATGGATTTTGACTGTTTTCTCATTTGCCTTGCTTCAGTGATAAGCCAGAGTTCAAGAATGATGATTATGTGTAAATGTTTGATAAATAAAGTTGTTGATGAGGCACGGATGCCCAATGAATATTTAGAGAAGCAAAGCAGCGGTGATTTGAGTATGAAGCCAATTTTAAGGCTAATGTGTCAGGGCGTGTAAATGAAGCTGCGGAATAATGACATTTGACTTGAAGAATCGTAAATTTATTCATTTTATAAAACTTAAATAGTTGTCAAATAAGTCTATATGAGATGCCTTGTAATATATAGAATTCTTCAAATGAAGCATGAAACTTGAAAATACTTTGATTTTGTTATTTGATTCAATATCCAAAATATAATAGTTATGCTTATTTGAGAATTGTTACTTAGAGATGTATGTACTCTACCGATATTTTGTTCCTCAATGTGTGTATTCGATAGAACTGGTAATTAAAAATCCAAAATACATTCGCCATATAACTTCAACTACAAATGACATTTAACATTTAATTTGGAATACCACAAAACATGTAACTTGAAACTCAACATGTAATTTGGAATGCCACTAATATGCAACTAGCATATAATTTGAGACATGCCATTGACATGAATTGCAAATAACTTTAAAATTCATAGTCTAACGATGGAAGGCAACTAGAATTGTAACTTATACATCAAACACAATTACAAATTCTCTTTCTTCTTGCTCTTTCTATTGTGGATTTCTTTTTTCTTGATCTTAGAGTATCTCTAATGTAATGTCAAATTAATGTGTCAATGCCAAAATTTAGCATATAGTAAAAAATTCTTCCTCCAATACAGTATCAAATAGTGTGTTAAATTTGACATATGCTATATTTTGTATCAAATTTGGCACACAGTATTATAGTATATGTCAAACTTGACATAACGATAAATGTACATTTTTTAATTACAAAAATACCATTATATATATTTTTTAAATATTTAAAATAATTTAAATTTAATGCACATTAATGATATTTCAATCAAAATCTATTTAATCAAACCATTATCCAGTGTTTTAATGAATGCATTAATGGTAAATGTTGGTTTTTATAATTTTAATTAATAAAATAATAAAAATATTATGTTAAGTATTGGGACACAATGCTAAATTGTTGTGTCAAATATAGCATTTTACACTTTTTTATGTTAAATTTAGCATTGACAATAAGACATGTATTGAAAATGGTCTTACGGCATGTGATGTGGATCTTTTATTTTCTTGGTCTTCCAACCTGCGAATCTCTTTTTTCTTGGTCTTCCTACTTACGGTCGTCAAGTAAGCTGTAGAACAACCAATCTTGCTAAATAAGAATAAAAACATTGAAAGTAATTGACATGTAACTCGATAACAAACAACTAACTGACATGTAATTTAGAATTCAAGGGACATGTAAATTGAAAACTAGTTAACATGTAATTTTCAAAACTAGTTGGCATGTAAATTTGAAAACTAATTGGTATGTAATTTTAAAATTTACAAAAAAGCATGCAACTTCAAAGATACGTGGCATGCAATTTCAAATATAAAAGTCATATAACTTCAAATCAAACTAGCATTTAACTTCAAAAAATTACATTACGATTTACTATTTCGCACAAAACTGACTCCACTCTCTCACAACGATGGACAGTGAGTTGTTGGTTTTGTCTGGGAAAATGTGAATGAAGAGTTCTGATCTTGTCCAAAGCCTACACATATAATTTCTCATCAATGTTCAGGAGCAACGGGTTATAAGTTTATACCAATTAAATAAACTAACAACATACGATTATTTTCAATGGGGTTCTAATACAATTTTTTGCAAATAGAAATTCTTCACAAACAAATATAACACGAAGGAGACAACAAAAACAGCTACAATTTTCATAACATGACTTGGTTTCAATCCAACCTAAAAAATACAAAATAAAAAAAATATACACACTACTGAAATAGTCAACCACACAAGTAATACATAATATTAGAAACAATTCAAGCCTTAAATCGACCATCAAGCTAAAGTAACACGAGTTATTGAATCCAACTATAGAAGAAAAACAATTTTTTTCACCGTATTAGATAATCAAAACCGATTCAATATAAGCTTTCATCGAAACTAATGTTAACAATTTACAGTATAAAATTCAAATCTTGACTACTTGTGCTAATCTATTTTAGATTATCAATTCAAATTCAAAATTTTACATTATACAACAAGAAACTAAATGAGCAAACAAAAGTAATATATATTTTAATAAACTTACGAAAAATGAAACAAGAGTATATGCTTCAGCAAGAGAGGAGAAATCTGTACGACCGAGAGAGAAATTGAAGCAATCCGTGGGTTGTTTTTGTTCACACTTTTTGAAGAAGAGAGACGCCTAAGAGAGAGATAAAGACGATGCCTTTGGGTCTTTGTTAGATGAGTTCGAATTCAAAAATAATATCTCAATATTAACCAATTGGATTCGAATTCAAAAAATAATATTTATAATATCTCAACAAGCTTGAGCTTATTTAGTTTAGTTGAAATCCTATCGGATGTTGTACTCAGATAACTTTTAGTTTTATCTTTATATTTTAATATTTAAACTTTCAGTTTTATATGTAAAAGCACTCTTTATGTAACTATATATATTGTTGTCATTTATCAATAAAAGTCAAGGCGAGAATTACAAAGAGAATTGCAATATTTCATCTCCTACTTTCTCTTTTCAGATGATATCAGAGCAACCCGACTCCTTCATGTCTGATTCAATCCCACCAACACCATATACAAACTCCAACAAACCCCAACAAACTCAATCCTTACACTATCCATCACTCTGATAGCCTCTCCACCATCCTTGTTTCCCTATTGCTTTCCGGGGACAATTACGGATCATGGAGTCGAGCGGTCACAATGGCACTTCATGCAAAGAGTAAGTTGGGTTTTGTTGACGGTTCGTTCCCAAAACCAACGAAAACAAAGGACATCACTAGCTGGGAACGTTGTAACAACTTGGTTGGGAGTTGGATTCTAAACTCGGTTTCTCCTGAAATTTGTCCTAGTATTCTTTATGTTGAAACTGCAGCACAAATATGGATGGACCTCAAGGACCGTTTTTCGCAATCAAATGCACCAAAAATATATCAATTGAAAAAATCCATTTCATCCTCAAACAAGAAGAATTATCTATCTCATTGTATTTCACACAACTTAAGTCATTGTCAGACGAGCTTAATTCTATTGTCTCGGTCACTCCCTGTATCTGTAGGGATGCCAAAAATATCATCGATCAACAACATCAGGATAGTGCCATGGAGTTTCTTCAAGGACTCCATGATCAATTTTCTATTATCCGAAGCACAATCCTCTTAATGGATCCGTTTACGTCAATCCAGTGAATATATAACATGGTTTGTCAAGAGGAAAAACAACAGGAAATTCATCTTAACTCGACTTCCATTGTTGACTCAGCTGCTCTCCAAGCTTCCATTAAATCTTCAGGCAAGCGTCAACGTCCTTTTTGCGAACATTGCAACAAGCATGGCCATACGCTTGCCACGTGCTTCCAAATCCATGGTTACCCGGATACGTAAGCTAAGACATCAACTCCATCAAAATTTGCTTCCGCTCCTCCGCCAATCCTCAGCTAATGTCTGCCTAGTATACCAAACTCATTGCGTTGCTAGCATTGGATGAATCCGATGGAGCATCCGCTCATATCGCAGGTACTGCTTTTACTTGTTTACCATCTTCTTGGACTATTGATTCTAGTGCCTCTAGTCATATTTGCACATCAATTTCATAATTTAGTTCATTTTCTGCTATTAATAAAAAAAAATTGTTCAATTGCCTGATGATTCTCCAGCGTCTGTGAAACACATAGGCACTATTTCTTGTTCACCCTTACTCACTTTAACTAATGTTTTCCACATTCCATCATTCAAATTCAATTTGTTATCTTTCTCACAATTAATGAAATCATTTAATTGTGATGTTACATTTTCATCTTCCAAAAAAAATTTCGGGACCGAGCATCGAAGACTACGATCGGTCGGGGTAGTGCTAGGAACCACCTTTTCTTTCAGGATTTAGATTTTAATTTCAATTATGTTCTTTCTTTCAAGCATTGTAATAAGTTTGATCTATGGAATTCACACCTTGGACATCCATCTAGTAGTCGTTTTGATTTCATTGCTAAGAATTTTAAGGAAATTGTTCCGAATAAAGATTTTATTTGTGATATGTGTCCCCGTGCCAAACAATCGCTTCTCCCTTTTCCTTAAAGCACAACTTGCACTTTACATTGTTTTGAACTTATTCACATTGATATTTGGGGTCCTTTCTCTGCACCCTCAAAAAATGGATCACGATTTTTTTTCTTACTATAGATGATGATCATTCAAGGTGTACATGGATTTACTTAATGGAGCATAAATCTGAAACTTTTAAAATGTTCTGTCAGTTTTTCAATCTTATCACTCGCCAATTCACTCGAAAATGATTTGGGTAAATTCTAGAGATTGAGGTATTTTTTCACCTTAACTCCAGAAAATCTGTTCGAACAATGGTTCCGAATTCCTTTCCAAACAATCCAATCATGGTTTCATGACAATGACATTATCCACCAACATAGTTGTGCTGCGACACCTCAACAAAATGGGGTTGTAGAACGCAAACATCGACACCTTCTCAATGTCGCATGCGTCTTTGTTTCCAATCCAACTTACCACTTTCTTTTTGGGGCGAATGCATCCTTACTGTTGCATACATCATTAACAAACTTCCAGCTCCGATCCTTAAACATCGCTCACCTCATCAAGTTCTTCTTGGTACTATTCAATCATACTCTTTTCTTAGAGTTTTCGGGTGTTTATGTTTTGCTAAGAATATGGACATTCGACACAAATTTGATGATCGCACTAAACCTGGTATTTTTGTTGGATACCCATATGGTCAAAAGGGATACCGTATCTATGATTTCAAAACTCGTCAAATCTACATTTCTCGTGATGTCATTTTTCATGAATCAACATTTCCATATCATGACATTTTCACTCTTTCTCCTTCATTAAATAATCCAATTACCATTAATCCTATCAATAATGATGGCACTTTTAATTACTTGGGTAATGTTCCTGTGATCTCATCCTCATAACCAATTGTTCCTCAGATTGGAGATACAAGTGATTCTACCACTAATATTCGAATTGATTCTCCAACTAATTCTTCAAGTGTTTCTCGGGTTGATACAACCATAGACACTTCCTCTGATCTTCCTTCTATGACACTTGCTCCTATCATTAATACACGACCTCAAAGGGATCGTCGTCCTCCTGGTCTTCTACATAATTATTTTTGAAACATTACATCACTTTCAACTTTCCGATTGGCAAATATTTTTCCTTATCTCATCTAAATCATTCTTATCACATTTTTTTAACAAATATCATGGATATCCAAGAACCACGTACCTTCTCTAAAGCAATTAAATCTGTTGAATGGCGTGAAGCTATGACCAAAGAAATTTAGGCTCTTGAATCCAATAACACATGGTCTTTATGCCCTTTTCCCAAAGCTAAATCACCCATTGGATGTAAATGGGTCTTTAAAATCAAATATCATTCTGATGGTTCTATCGAACGATATAAAGCTCGTCTAGTTGTCAAGGGCTACACTCAAGTTGAAGGCATCGACTATCACGATACATTTGCACCTGTTGCCAAACGAGTAACTGTTCGTCTCCTTCTTTCTATTGCTGCAATAAAAAATTGGTCTCCACACCAACTTGAAGTCAACAACGTTTTTCTCCAAGGTGATCTCAATGAAGAGATTTATATGAAACTACCATCCGGATTCTCTAGTCTTGGGGAGTCTTGTATGTAAGTTAAATAAATCTCTTTGCGGTCTTAAACAGACCTCTCGTAAGCGGTTTTCATAATTTTCTACTACTCTTTTTCGTCGAGGCTTTCAACAATCTATTTCGGACTATAGTCTTTTTACATATATTTGTGGCTATATTTATGTATTTGTTCTCGTCTATGTCGACGACATTATCATCACTGGCAACAATGATGATGCCATTTTTTATCTCAAACATTTTCTTGCTCAGTCTTTTTCTTTAAAAGACCTTGGTAAACTTTAATATTTTTTGGGTATTTAAGTATTTCGTTCTAAGAAAGGGATATTTCTTTGTCAACGAAAATATACTCTTGAGATATTATCTTATTCTGGAATGACCGGTCTAAACCATCGATTTTCCAATGGAACAACGTCTTCGTCTGCGTCCGACGGACGACACTCCTCTTCCTGAACCAAAACTATATCGGTGACTCATTGGTCTTCTTCTCTATCTAACTATGACACGACCTGATATCAGTATGCAGTTAACACTCTTAGTCAATTCATGCAATCCCCCACATTCATCTCACCTTGATGCTGCCAACCGGAACTTGCGTTACCTCAAAGGTTCTGTTGGTAAAGGCTTATTTCTTCTTGCATCAAGTTCACTTGACATTGTTGGTTACTCCGACTCTGATTGGGCTAGTTGTCCCACTACTCGTTGCTTCACCACTGGTTATTTCACCATGTTGGGTTCTAGTCCTATCTCTTGAAAAATAAAGAAACAACCAACAGTTTCTCATTCTTCCGCAGAAACTGAATATCGTTCACTCGTTGCATTCACTTCTGAATTGCAATGGCTTAAATCTCTTCTCTCAGATCTTGGTTTCGCTCATCCACGAGCGACTGCAGTTCATTGTGATAGTCAAGCAGCTATTCACATCGCCAATAACTCCATCTTTCACGAACGCACCAAACACATTGAAATCAACTGTCACTTTGTTCGTGAGAAGATTCAAAGCGGCCTCATTAGTCCCTCTTACCTACAATCGCAAGACCAACTAGCAGACATTTTTACTAAACCACTTGGAGCCTTGGAGGTGACGATTACCACCGACTACTTTGCAAGTTGGGTGTCCTTGACATTTCAATCCCAACTCCAATTTGAGGGGGAGTGTTAGATGAATTCTAATTCAAAATAATATCTCAATCATCAACCAATTGGATTCGAATTCAAAAAATAATATAATATCTTAACAATCTTAAGCTTATTTAGTTTAGTTGAAATTCTATCAGATGTTGTACTCAGATAACTTTTAGTTTTATATTTGAATTTTAATATTTAAACTTTCAATTTTATATGTAAAAGCACCATTTATGTAACTATATATATTGTTGTCATTTATCAATAAAAGTCAAGTCGAGAATTACAAAAGAATTGTAATATTTCATCTCCTACTTTCTCTTTTCAGAGTCTTTTTACAGCTGACGTGAAGAGATTCTGAAATGCTAGGGTTTGGTTGATGAGAGAGGTGAAGAACACGCAGACGAATTTAGGAAAGAAAGTCTGGAGAGAGAAATAGCGAAGAAATGTTGGGTGCTGAATAAAAGACAATGGAAAGGCAATTTTATCGGTTTACCCCAAAATACGATAATCATAGTTAAATATTTGGATGAGGCTAAAAAATAAGAAACCCATAAATTTTTTGTTTATTTCCTACAATTTCCTCTTTAAATAAATGTATCACAAACAAATTTATCCTATATGCCAAATTTACCATATAACAAATTTATCCAACTATTTCTATACGATATAGTATGATAATTTTGTGTCGGTCCCCTTCATATAACAATTTTTTTTTTAATATTACAGATAATCTATTTTGTGATTACCATAAGGTAATGCACCTCCTTTCTACACTTAGGGATTGTTTGTTTTTTTATCTAAAGTCTTATAAGATCTTAATTTTTTAGACATATGGATAAGTCTTATAAATTAAGATACTATGATATGTTTGTTTTTCATTTTGAATGACTTATTATAAATGTGAATTGATTAAATTGTGTTAAGGTTTCTTCAAAATTGGAAATTTTTAGAAAATTAATTTTTAGGATGTTATTATGTGTAGATAAAATTGTAAATATATGAATTGTTATAAGACATTTGTGAAATTTTACTAAAAAAACTCTACTGTACCATTTTTTTAAGAGAGAAAATAAAAAATAATTACAACTATTATGGAAATTTTGTTTTTAACCACATACGAAAATTTATTTGTTAATAACTATTTTTTTTAAAAAAATCAGTGTATGTCCATAAATTACAAAAATACTTATGGATTTGATTTTTTCTTTAAAACTGAAAGAAAACTTGAAATCATGATTAAAATCTGAAACCAAACTTGAAATCACGGCTAGGAACTTGAAACTTGAAATCTTGTTTTAAAAAATGAAATTTTGAAACTTGAAATCTTGCTTAAATTGAAATGTTGAAACTTGAAATCTTGACTAAATTGAAAGTTGAAACTTGAAATGTTCTGGATTTTTAAGTTTCTCGTTTTCAAATTTTGAAACTTGAAATGTTATATAAATTGAAATGTTGAAACTTGAAATATTGACTAAATTGAAATGTTAAATATTATGGGTTTCTAATATTTCGTTTTCTTTCCTTTTTTCAGCAAATCTAATCGTCGGCGGAGGGGGAGCTCGACGGCATTGCTGGACAATCGTGAAGCCCAGGCGACGGCACTCCGGCAAGCCGTCAACGACATGTGAGAGAGAAAGGAAATGAGAGAGAAAGAGATGTGAGTGAAAGAGAGAGAGAGAGCTACGGGGAGAGAGAAGAAAGGTTGGGTGAGAGAGAGAGGAGGCCGGCGACGGTTCACTGGCGGGAGAGAGAGAGAAAAGGAAATAGAAAGAAAAAAAAAAGAGAATGTTTGGGGATGATTTTTGTACGGGGGCATTCAAGTAATTTCTCAAAAAAGTGACTATTAACAAATAAATTTTCGTATGTAGTTAAAAACAAAATTTCATAATAGTTGTGGTTATTTTTAGCAATTTCCACTTTTTTTAATAAGATAAAAGTTAAATTTTTTTAGTTTTTCTAAAAGACATATATATCTTAAAATAAGATATAAGTCGAAAAACAAAATAAACTGATTTATCTTAATTTAAGATATAATAGGTAATAAGTCTTATGGTGACAAAAACAAACACCCCCTTAGTGGTTAGGGGTTCGAGTCACACAATGTATATTTAATAAGCACGTGTGATGAATTTTCTCCCCGATTAGTGTAAACAGTTTATTTGGTCTGTATATGTATTCTGAGCTCATCATATCCTGACAGTCTATTGTAATAGTTGTAGATGTAATAATTGAAAAAAAAAATCTATTTCGTTTTTAAGGATTATCACATAAAGACTTGGACTTCTTTGTGTTGCACTTCTCACAATTTTCAGGTTCAAAACCCAAATCCAACTTGGGCGTTCCACTTCATCCATGGGACTTTTAAAAAGACCAACTGTACCGGGGAAAAAGAAAAGAAAAATTCACCGGTGCGAAAAACGAGCTGTTGTCTCCTGTTGAGTGTTGAGTGTTGAGTACTTGAGTACTTGAGTATCGACTGTCCACATTTGAGATGCATATACATTTGGGGAGTGGGGATGGATACAGGTCCCTCTATCCCCATCCCCACTTCTAAGACCCTTCCCCCACCCCTTCCAATTTCTCCAATTTCCCCATTTAGGGGAATGGGGATGGAGAATTTTAGGGGGAAGTATATCCATCCTCATCCCCAGTGCATCAATTTTTCCGTTTTTCCATTTTCCTCGTTTCCCCATTTCCTATTTAACTAAAAATTATAAATTAAATTTAAAAAAACAAACATTTCATTACAAATACAAAATAAAATTCATTAATGCATTATAAATACAAATATATATTATAATTAAAAGTATATATATTATAATTATATTTATATATGTTTGGGGGAAATGATGATGGGGGATCTCATCCTCATCCCCATTTCAATATAATTGTGGGGAAAACGGAGAAATGAGGATGGGGAGGGGGAGGGGTCCCCATTTCAATTTGGGGATGATTTTCATCCCCATCCCCCACCCCCCTCTCTTCCATTTCCTCATTTTTTCCCCTTAAAAAAATCTCCAAATAGGGATGTGGACGCAGGGAATTAAGGTTCCGGTGAAAAATATTCATCTCTAGTCCACACCGACCCTCCAAAAACCAGACTTGTAAGTTGTAAGTTTGTAACCTAACACAAATACGTCCTCCACCAACTCCAAAACCGACACAAATAAAGCATTACCCTTTTGCAAGCGGCCTCTCTAACTGTCCACCTATTGTTGAGTAGCAGATTTATGGTTGAAAAAGAAAATTCCGATCGAATACAAGAGCTTGGATTTATTATTCATAAGGCTCCTAAGAACATGATCTATTCTTCGTAATACAATAAATGAGTTTCCTGATACATGTTTTTTGGTAATTCTATATGACCTTGCACATCATAAATATGTATTATAAACCTTTTCCCAACAACAAAATACAATTTTTAATAACTCAAAAAAATAAAAAACAAAACACAACACTAGAATGTTAGAATAATACATTTATATGAGAACAACGACGTCAAAGAGAATCTCTCTGTCTTCTACAAGTGGGCACTATTACTGACATCAGGTAATGTTTTACTAATCTTATTTTGTGCTTCAACCACGTGTTAGCCGCTATAATATGTAATATTTTTATATTATACCCAACGGAAAGCACAAAGATGAAGTAGCTCAAGCCAATGAAACAAGTGACAATAGCTAGCCATAAGGTAGGTGCTAACACTGCATATGTTCCCTTAACAAATGCTATCACCATTGCTCCCATAGCAACCACCGTAATCCAAGCGCCCAATTCGAACAAATCAATGTACTTCTCAAACATCTCTAATGACTGTAAGTATCGGAATCCAAAACGGAAATCAACTATTTCCTTAATTCAATTAATTTTCTTAATTAAAAATGGAAATTAAAATTTTTCTTTATCATTCATTTAAAACGTTTTACTTAGGGAAGATAATTAATTAAATTCTAAATAGTAGTAAAACTTTGGTTGTACTCTCACAGTCCAACCGTGAACGGCATTCGTGTACGCAAGACGTGCCCTCACACATGTTGATACGCTACTGTCACACAACTACTTATATACTACATATAAGTGTTTTATCCAACCAATATGGGATGCATATTTTTCCTACACAATGGGTTCACTTTGAGACTCAATTTCTCATTCACTCATTAATCGATTTGTGAGTTTGAGTATACCATTTCGAAGCTCTCATGAAGGAAAAATTCGAATATACATTGATCTTTTATTTTCATGAAAATGATCATACTCGAATATTACTCTCAAACCGTAAGTTTATCACAAATTTTCCAACAAATATTACCATCAGCTGCAGCCTTAAACAATTGATCATAGTCTAAACTGTCCATCTCCGCAATATTGCTGCTTAATGCTGTCTCATTAACATTAGACTCGACAGAATTCATTGCTGCAATTTCTGTTTCGTTTGCCGAGGAACTATTCCTCCAGCAGCATATGTAAACTAGCTGTAGTGCAAACAAGTCAACCTCAATTATGAGGATAGATTCCATTAATTCCAAAAGCTACTGCATGGTCTCCGTTAATAGAATTATTTATAAAAATGGTCTTTGTTTATTTATTAACGATTTATTTATAAAGATGGTCTTTCTTTATTAATAAACTAAACAAAGACCGCAGTTAATCATTGACCTAGGAATTTTGGAAACTAAGGGGTGAATTGATTCTTGATTTTGTTAGACAAATTTAGGAAGCAAAAGTATGTTGATATTGGATCGAAACTTTTTAATAAATTAGATAAGTATGGTTAGTGTTGTAATTATAGGACTGGCCCGTGACAGGCCGGTCCACGAAGCCAACGGGCCGTGCTTGGCACGGCTCGTGAAGGAAGCGAGTCAGGCCGCTGCCCGGCCCGTGACAGGCCGAGTGCCGAGCCGCTCGTACGAAGCCCTGCAGGCCGGCCCACCTCGGCACGCCAAGCCGGCGTGCCAGGCCCATGGACCGGTCGGCCGGTTCGCCCAATCAACCAGGTTTCTTTTTTAAAAAAAAAAATTAAAAAAGAACCCTCCAAACAACCAGGCCCGCCAAAAGGGGCCCGCCTGAGACAGGTCGGCACTCCATGCGGGGGCTGCTGTTTAGAAAACAGGCAGGGCCGAACCGGCCCACGACAACGTCAAGTGCCGGGCCCGGCCCGGCCAGACCTGTTTCCACAAATGGACTGGCCAGACCGTGCCTAATAGACCAGGCCAATCCATTTTTACAGCATTAAGTATGGTGGTATTCAATTAAGATTTTTAAGATTTTTTTAAGAAGTCAACAATGTCTTGTTGTATTTTATATAGACTTTTATGAAGCACCAAATTATCTAATGGTATTATATTGAAATTAAGATTTTTAGGATTTCATGACAATACGAATTATTCAGACTTTTCAATGATTTGGTTGGTGTATTTTTGTCAAATTTTTCAGGGTTTTTTTTTATTTCTTTGTGTGAGTTTGATTGTTGCCTGTTTAATTGTTAATTTTGGTTATTTACAAGTTTTTTATAGGTGGGATTCAATTCTTTGGATTAGAGATGGATTTCAACTTTTCAATTGAAAGCCAAGCTTACAAAAACTGGGTTTGAAATCTTTGAAAAAAAAAAAGAAATCGGTGAAAATCTCGCCTATTGCTTTCCAGTTGTTGCTTTTGTTGGCTTTTTAATTAGAAAATTGAAAGAGGTGGGAAGATGAAGTCAAGAGTAGGTGGATGGGACTTGGGAAGAGAGAGTGGGTGGTGGACTGGTGGCCTGGTGGGGAAGATGGTGTGGGTGAGGTGGAAGGCCAGAATATTGTGAAAAATAATAATTACAATCATATTACTTTCAATGATAAAAAAATATATTCATATGTAACCAATCATATACTTCTGACTTAATATTCGTATGAATAAATTATTAAATTGCAATAATCTATAAATAAAGTTCGAATAATTTTAACGGTCCGTAAATAAAGTTTAAATACTCTTTTAGAATCTAAACGTCTAATATATATAATCTTAATTGTCTTTAAAATCATATAAATTTATAAAATCTTAATACTAAAAAATTTATCTATTAAAATCTGAATTCAATATACCCCTAAATTTTATACTTTTTGATGAGCGGTAGCCAATGTCCATAAAGATAACGGTGAGACGGTAAAGTAATAGTGAGAGGGTTTTATATATATATATATATATATATATATATATATATTATAAAAACTTGATAGAAATGGGGTCTAAATGACTAAATTTTTTTTAATAACTCATTGATTTAATTTCTTTAAGTATTTATTTTATTAAATTTAAAATATATATTTTATTAGAATACTGTAAAAAATTAAATTGCATTGCTAATTTAAAGTTAATTATCATTTAATATATATGACCATTAAAAATGTATGGGTGAAAATGATAAATTACAGGTTTTCAGATGTTATGTTTTAAAAAAACAAACGATTTAACTTTTCCATACAGATTTCCTGGATTAAAAAAAACATATTGTCTATACTTCAGATTTCATACATGCTCATATTTCAGAACTGTTTAGACATGTTTATATTTCAGACAAAAAAAACAAACGCTACCTAAGTGTGTGTGTGTGTGTGTGACTAGTGATGAGTAAGAGTTAGGGTTTTTTTATTTATTTATAACCGGTTTGGTTTTTTGGTTTTGGGTGCCAACTGAAAAAAAAAAACCGAACCAATCAGCTAATCAAAATTGAAAAAAAAAATTGATTGGACTGGTTCGGTTGGTCGGTTTTGTGCCTACCCCTTATATAAATAAACTAATTCGTTAAACCAAAAAACCAAGTTAAACCAAAAAACCAAATAATTTCAGTGTTAAGAGGCAGGAATGAAAGTGACTCTTGTTGTATCAATATATCTTGTATGATGGACAATGGAACTCTTGTACGTTGTATCAATGTATCTTGTATGATGAACAATGGAAATAAGTAAAGAAAGTAAAATAAAACAAGCAAAGGCGATCACATCATCAACGAATTGATCCATTTCACTTTTCAGATTTCACTTTTCAGACATAAAATATACAACAAAGTTTCTTTTATTTTGTATCCCATCAAACCAAACAAAAACGCACATCCCCTCTTATTAGAGTTAGGAGGTGTGAGAGGTTCAAAATTAGTCGACGTGCTTCCTTATTCGAGAGAATTTCCTCCCTCACTAAGCACTCTTCTTGTCGTTCTCACCATACCATACGTATTTTACAAGCATGTAACTTTCAATTTTTACGTTTAAGCGCAACCGTTGATAATTAAATTCATCACCTTTGATTAATCGCAGGTTTTTTTTTGTCTGTTTGGATTATTGTGAGTTTTGTTTCCAATGAACAATGGGGAGGAGACTTGCGAGAACTTCTCCGATGTCGCCTCTCCGGACCTGTCCAAATCGGACGGTGTAAAGGCCTATTAATCAAACTATACAATTTTACTGGTTTCTGAATTTTCTGTAAATAAGAAATAGCAACCATAGGTTACGTTGGTCCTCATGAGTCCCATGAGCGGTGTCATGACAATGACCACAAATCCATATACTCCCATGATTTGGTGGGGTTTGGGCTCATTAATTCTAGCATTCAAACATTTCTTTTTTCTTTTGAATTATTACAGACATGAGAGTTTAAAGAGTAGAGAATAATTCCAACTAAAAGACCGAACTATATATCATTGAATAATCTCAATTTCCCTTGAAAGAAATTTGCAGGCCCATCATTTTGTACTTTTTAAAAACTCTACTAAATACAATCTCTAAATATTAAATAAACCCATCTCATCAATGTAAAAACCACAATAAATGGGTTTTCTCTTCATTCACTAACCACTCATAGTGATTAGTGATTAGTGATGAGTGCTATTATAGTTTTTTTCTTAGATATTCTCATAGTACAATTATAACTAAACCTTTAATTGATGAGCTTTGAAAACCAAAAATAAACAAGTTGACTTTCTAGTATACATTCATGCCACTACCACATGCAACAATTTTTTTCTTTTAGTTTCTAAGTTTCTAAGTTTCTAATGATAAATAAATAACTTTAACCTAACACCCCATTAATGAAAAGTTACCAGAAGAAGTATTGGATGAGAAGTCAACAATGGTGTCATCATCTTCTTCATGAATCATGACCAATTGCAGAACTAGCTTTAACGGCAAGAACACACAGGTCCTTGAGAGTTATAGGCTTATTGTGAAACTGAGACAATGGAAGGAGGAAGTAAATTTGACCCAGTTGTAGCTTCTCTTCGTCTGGCACGTGCGGCACCCACGTGTTGATAGACATGGATTCTGAGCTGCAGAGGAAGTGGTCTGGATTCTGGGAGGTTATGTTTTTAGCTGCAACTGGAACCTTCAATTCTTGCATTCGACCGTCCACGTGGATCACCTTGGCCGTTGATGGCCGTCCGATGAAATTTGCTCCTCCTTTGATTGCTTTTGATCTTGGAGAGGAAGTACATGCACCCATTTGATGTGGTTCTCTGTGGGAGATCAGATCAGAGAGTTAACAAGTAGTGAGTGAAAAAAGGTGTCTATTATATGTCTATATATATATATATATATAAAAGAGTATATATGTTTTAAAAGCTTAATAAATTAAACACACTTCAAAAAGGTTATGTTTTTAGCTGCAACTGGAACCTTCAATTCTTGCATTCGACCGTCCACGTGGATCACCTTGGCCGTTGATGGCCGTCCGATGAAATTTGCTCCTCCTTTGATTGCTTTTGATCTTGGAGAGGAAGTACATGCACCCATTTGATGTGGTTCTCTGTGGGAGATCAGATCAGAGAGTTAACAAGTAGTGAGTGAAAAAAGGTGTCTATTATATGTCTATATATATATATATATAAAAAAGAGTATATATGTTTTAAAAGCTTAATAAATTAAACACACTTCAAAAAAAAAACACATTGAAATAAACAATTTAAATATATATATATATATATATATATATATATATATTAATTAATAAATATGAATTTGAAAAACACTTTTTTATAAAAATATCTTTAAGGTATATTCATTTAATTAACTTTGAAAATATGAAAATTGTCTAACAGGGTCTGTGTTTATATATAATTTTTGGTTCTTTGATCCAGATAGAATTTATCAAGACTGTGATTCTGTATTTTTTTTTTAGGATTAATAGCACTGATGACCCCTAAACTTATAGCGATGGTGCATATTGCTCTCTGATTTTTTTTTTTCTTGATATTAAACCCCCTGGACTTTCATTTATCGGTAAAAGCTGACATAAAGGAAACATACGTTAAGGGAAAATTACATTTACACATCTTTGTTATATGAATAATTGCATTAAAATTAAAAATATATAATAATATCACGCAAACACCCTTTGACCTGTTTGACTAATATCAAAAAATAAAATAAAAAATAATATTGATAATTTTTTTATAAATAATAATAATAATAATAATAATAAACTATAAAAATAATGTCCCTACAAAATAATATCATACCCTTTTCTAATACTTTTTATTATTTTCTATTTATAATTAAAAAACGAAAAAAAATCCAGATTTGGAATCAAACCCCAAACACCACCATCTCCTTCTCTCCTCTCACCGTCGCTCACATCAAACATCATCACCATCTTCAACATCATCAAAATCAATCATCAATTCTCTTTCATCATCTTCACCGATCACCACCATCAAACCCCATCATCAACATATATTCATCTTCAATATCTTCACTTTTTTTTAGTTTTAGAAAGAAAAAAAAAGAATTAGTTTGAACAAAATCAAATATGGACAAAAAAAATTACACAAGATTTGGAAATAGAAACCTAAATTCATCACTTCACCATCATCATCAACACACCACCATCGATATCTAAATCACAAAATCCTAAATTAAATCACAAACCCAAAACCCCAAAATCAACACCCATTTGCAGAAACCAACGCCTACCCACACCAAAATCAACACTCATCTCCAGACCATCTCCAAAAATAAACACCCACAAACAACCTCACCAGAAACCACCACCACCACCTACTAGAATTCACACAAAAGTCACTACAAAATGATTGCTCCTAAAATCAGAAAAAATAATAATTTAAATAACAAAATACAAATAAACTCAAAATACAAATCCAAGCTTCCAAATTCCACCACCCAAAACACAGCCTCCCTCGTTCGCAGCGAAGAGGCCGCGAACGGCGCCATGAGCCCATGAACACCACCACAATGAATCCTTTCCCATAGCACCACAGATTTTTTTCCTTTTTCTTTTTTCAAAAACAAACAGAGAGAAAACTAAAGAAGAAACAAATATAAGAGAGAGAGCATATCCGAATCCTCTCTTAATGGTTCGGGTTTGGGCTGCGACGATGGTGGTTAGACGGCGACGACGAGTTTGGATGGCTAGGGTTTGATGATGATGAGATGTGTTGTTGGCTCGATGGCTAGGGTGTAGATAACTGATACGATTTATTTTTTCTGTTGAAATTTTTCCATTTTTTATTTAAATATATTAAATATGTTTTATTTATCTGTTTGTTATTTATTTATTATTTACTTAATTGAATTTATTAATATGGAATTTTTCTAATTAAAAAAAAACATTGGTATATTATTATCTTCATTGATATATAATTGGAATATATGGGTAGTTTAATTGTTTAATTGTTTAATTGGAAATATGGGTAGTTTAATTGTTTAATTGTTTAATTGGAATTTTTTATTTTTTATAATTAGTTTTTTATTTAATAATTAATTTTTGAAATATAATTTTTAAAATTTATTAATAATATTTTATTTTTTTTACGTTAGTCAAACAGGTCAAATGTTGTTTGAGTGATATTATTATATATTTCCAGCTTTAATGCAATTATTCAAATAACCAGGGTGTGTAAATATAATTTTTCCCTTAACGTCCGTTTCCCTTTTGTCAGCTTTTTTCAATAAATGAAAGTTCAGGGGCTTTAATGCCAAGAAAAAAAAAATCATGAGGCACTATGCAACCACGTTATAAGTCTAGAAGACATCGGAGCTATTAACCCTTTTTTTTATGAGATAAAATATGAAATGTTCTTGATTAGAGATGCATATTTTTTTCCAGAATCTCAATTCCTCGAGTCCTCATTCCTCGAGTCCTCATTCCCATTTAGGGATTCTTTTTTAGGCAATGGGGCAAATTGAAATAAAGATGGGGGGACTTATATCCATCATCATTCTCCAAATGTGCATATTTAATCTTGATCGGTATGGATAACTAGTTTTACAATTAATTTGAAAAATCATTAACATGCCCCATTGATAGTTTTCCAACCTAGTTGTGCACAAAGATAAAGTGCAAATCGTTAGTATCCTAAAAATAAGGACATTGCTTGGGTAACTATACTGACCAACCAATGGTTAGTTGCCACGTAATTCAAAGCAAAGAGAAAATTCTAAAAAAAAATAAAGAGTTTTTACCACGTGGCAACACCCCATTGATGAGTCAATAGAGTTAGATACTGACTGTATAAATACCCAAGCTTTTTCCTAAAAAAAATTATAATTACCCAAAACTCATTCGAGTGGGAAAGTTTTGATATTGTTTATTTATTAATTAATAGTTTTGGACCACTTCGGAAAATGAGCTAAATAAATTTTAAACAATCGGAAGAATTTTTAAAAAATTGTAAAGAATTTATACAGTCACTTTCAAAAGGACTAAACAGTCAAGTTTTAAAAGTTTAGATTTAGTATATAATTGGTCCAAAGGTCAATTTAGTAAATACAAATATGACAAATCATGCTTGACACCTTTTAAGCTACAAATTAATAATAATTGATTGTAAGGGAGCATCCTATAAAGTTTTTTTTGTTTTTTAAAAATAAAAATGAAAATAAAAGTGGTATTTTTTGTTTCAATTTTAGAATAAAAAACGCCTTTGGTAAAAGTATATATTGAATGATGTATTCTGAAAACAAAAACTTAAAAAACGTGTTTCACTTCTTTTTTTGAAAAAAGAAAAAAGAAAAAAGGTACGATCCAAACAACACAACCAGATCGGTACAACAAAAAGCCCCAGCCCCACACATCAAAAATGAAAGAGGAAACATGTGAAGATGATGAAAAAGCAAACAAAGAACAGAGCGAAGAAGAGTGATGAAGAAGATCGGAGGAGAAGAGCGACAAAGAACAGGTGAGATCCTCCTCCGACCTTGGAGGAGCAGATCGAATGAGAAGAAGGAAGAGTGACAATGAAGAAGAGAGAAGCAGAGGAAGAAGAAGAGCAGCGATGGAGAGTCGAAGACTCGAAGAAGAAGAAAAAAAGAAAAAAAATATGAGTTTTAATTCATTTAAAGTGAAAAACAACTGAAACTTTTTTTCAATTTTAAAACTGATTTTGGTTTCCATTTTTTGTTAGGAAATAAAAAACTGTTATGTAACGTGTATTCGAAATTGTTTTTTAAAAACAAAAACAAAAACAAAAACACCCATAAAAAGGGTACTGGATAGGGCCTAAGTGATGTTAAATTTCTCGACTTTATATTATAATTTATATTTCAATTTTTATCGTGTGTGATTGTAATTAAATGCTTGTGTGTTAATAATGAATTATTTCATTTATCTAATTTTTTATTATGGTCAGAACATAACAAGTCATTATCATGAGAAAATCTTTAATGGGACGGTCTCATTGGCACTCGATAAGACCATCCTAATGAGATTGCACCATTTATGTCGAATATATAAATATATATTATAAAACTATAATTTGATGTAGTCTCATTGGACAGTCTCACCAATTATCAATGAGACCGTCTAATTGAAGATTTTCTCCATTATCATTATACTGGATGTATATTAACGTAACATTAATAATTATTATTAAGTGCAGAATTATTCCATACGTTACAAAGTGAACATACTTTGTAAAAGTCAGGTTCCCATATCTGAAATCTAGTCTATAACATGCCAAACAAATAGTAATTGTTGATAAACCCATACCAAACAAATAGTTAAGATTTTCTCTTCTCTCTATGGAACCGAACTTTTAACATGACCAGATTTGTGAGCCATTGATTAAATTAGATTTTTGAGAGAAATACATATAAATATATATATATATATTCTATTGTCAGTTCAAATTGATATAAAACCCCTTACATGTGGACAATTGGATTAAAAGATGTTTTGATAAGTGAAAACAACCTAATCAAATCATTTAAATCCATTCGAATTATTCCATACGTTACAAAGTGAACATACTTTGTAAAAGTCAGATTCCCATATCTGAAACCTAGTCTATAACATGCCAAACAAATAGAAATGGTTGATAAACCCATACCAAACAAATAGTTAAGATTTTCTCTCCCCTATGTGGAACCGAACTTTTAACATTACAAGATTTGTGATCATTGATTAAGTTAGATCTTTGAGAGAAAAACATATAAATATATATATATTATTTCTATTGTCAATTCGAATCGATATAAAACCCCTTGCATGTGGATCATTGGATTAAAAGATATGTTGACAAGTGAAAACAACCGAGTCAAAGCATTTAAATCCAATGACTCACATACAAATAATTGATATATCTTATATCGGTTCAAGCTGACAATATAATTTTTATATATATCGGTGGTTTTTCTATCAATATCCACTGATATAAGTTATATCATTGCATTGCATGTTGGACCATTGATTATGAAGAAGTTTTAACAAATATATACATTTTTAAGTCAAAATATGTAAATTTAATAGTTCATATTCAACGTATCGATAAAATTATATTTGTACGTACTTACTTGAATATATATATGTATAGTATTTAAATTTATATCTCATATCAGTTCAATCCGATAATATAATTTTTGGTATATATATAATTATAGTGTTGACTTTGCAATGAGCAATGTATGAATTGGGACGCTATAGATCAATTCTCACATTTATATTAATTTTATCTTCTCTAGATCAAATCTGCTAGCCAGCTACAGTAAGTTAGGACAAATCTTGGTACATATATAATTGCCTCCAACTATATTTCTAAATGCATAATTGACACATTACCTTAAACTAGTCAAAATAAGTAACTAAGACCCCGTTTGGTGTACGGGATTGGATTGAAATGAGAATGAGATTAGATGAGATTTGACTGGACTGGATTGGATTAAATTAATATCATACTGTGTTTGGAGAAACATAGGACTGGACTGAATCAATACTATATTTTGTTTGGTGAAACCTGATATTAGACTAATATAATAATATTTTAAATTAAAAAAATAAAATATTAAAATATGTATTAAAGTAACAATATCCATATATATATATATATATATATATATATATATATTATTTTTAACTAAATTATTTTTAACTTTAATAATTTTAAAGGTATCAACAACCGGTTAGAAGGTGAAAATGTTTTGTCTAAATGGGTAGGGACCATAGTAAAATAGTCATGGGATTAATAAATATGGGTGGGGTGGGGCGGGGCGGGGCGGGGCGGGGCGGGGTAGGCGGTGGGTTTATTTAATCCCATAAATATGAGATTATTTTGCTATTTGGATTAGTTGTCATGTCTTTCAAACGTGCACCAAACACATGATTGAGACTAAAATTATCTAATATCAGTCTAATCCGGTGTGTCAAATAGGGCCTAATAGAACTTCAATCAGACAAAGATATATAATTTACTGTACCCTTTTTTTTAGTAGCATTATTATTAATCAAATTTCAATTAAATTCTTGAAATTTATCCTTATCTTTTGTCATCATACACAGATTTTCATTTAGGATAAGAGATCTCACCAGTCAATTGATTGTACGAGCTGTGACAACAATCATTTGCATTGAAAACGAAAGAGAGAGGACCACATGTTGACCTATGCAAAAATAATTTAAAAATTTTCTTCTTTTAAAAAATAAAAATTCATACTAATAGTATAAGACTGGATCTTATAATTAATTATACTAACCCGATTTAAAATACAATTTACTTTACAAATCAAAATAAATACTTGAACTTCAATAACAAAATAAATGGGAAAGTGTCAAATAACTTTTAATATATTTAGATGTTAAATAAAATATTAATATTAATTTATATTTAAAATTTTTAACTTTCACATCTAATCATTTATTTGATTTTGATAAACGGTTGAAGATATAGTTGCTAACAGCTCAACGTCCCTTAAATCATGAACAGATAAACGTTTGAATATTTAATAAGTTACAAATTTAATTAATTAGGTCTTTAATCAAATTTAAAAAACAGTACTCACTATTTTTAATGGTTTGACCACCGACTTGGTTTATTTGGTTGCATTTTCTTTATATTAATTTGCTGGACCTGGAGACAATTAGTCGTCGTAGCCTTTTTACTTGCCACTAACACACTATCGTCCACTAAGAAAAATACAAAAATATTGATTGAAATTGTGAAAGGACCATGAATAATCACTTATTACTATTATTATTATTATTATTATTATTATTATTAGGATAATTTCACTAAATTCTTTTTTTTTTTACGAAATATAATCTATTTAAATGTTTTTATAACATTAACAACTTAAATCCCTTATTTTATAAAAATGCATCACTTTAATCAATTTGACCAAAATACTAACGGTCAACTCTAACTATATATATAAAAGTACAATTTTACCCTTGTTGAAATGATTTATTGAGTTTTAAAAATAAATAATATTAAAATGGTTTATAAAAATAAATTAAAAACAAAAATTTATTTTCTAAAAAAAATAATAATGTTGAAAAAATAAATCTAACGGATTATGAAAATAAAAAATAAAAATAAATAATAAATTAAAAGTATTTTTAAAAATAAAAATAAAAAGTATTTCAAAATATAAAAAAAGTTTTTTTTTTTTAAAAAAAAATGGATCTCCACCGTTGGATCTGGATCTGGATTGATCCAATGGTGGAGATCCATTTACTTTTAAAATAAATTCTTTTTTTTTTGTTTTCTAAAATTTTAAAAATACTTTCAATTTATTATTTATTTTAAATTTATATTTTTCATAATACATTAGTTTTTTTTTCCTGTTTTAAAAATTATTATATATTTTTTTAGAAAACAATTTGTTGTTGTTAATTTATTTTTAAAACTCAATAAATTATTTTGATAAAGGGTAAAATTGTTCTTTTTATATATATAGTTAGAGTTGACCATTAGTAGTTTAGTCCAATGGATGTAAGTGATCTATTTTGAAAAGGTAAGGGATTTAAATTATTAATATGATAAAAACATTTAAAAATGTGATATTTTATTAAAATGTATGGACTTAACGAAATTACCCTTTATTATCGAAACAAATAATAATAAAAAAAAAAGCAAATAGAGTTCGAGGTTGATAGGTTCATGAGAAACAGCTGGATCCAAAGAGCTCGAATGTCAAAATAAATACATGCCATGAATAATTTAGCATGCAAGCAATTCAAGCTAGAAATTAAAAAACCTATAAAAGTAGTGGGTCCAAATCCAATATAATTTCCCTCAAAGTGAAAACGAAATAGCATTCAATTAGTCAAAGAAATTTCAACACCTAATAACTATATTAAAGCTCCATTTCAATCAAATAATCAAATATAGAAACTTGGAATCTTCTCCTTTTCTCATATTTCCAAAAGTGCTTCTAACTCTAACCAATAAAAATAAAAAAAATAAAAAACTTAACCTTTACGATTATATATGGACCGTGCTAATTTGTAACTAGGAATCCTGTTGAACTCTACAGTCTCTGAGAAGAAGGAAACCGGCTACCCATAAAAAAATTCGAATCACAAAACGTGTAGAAACAAACCACAAATCTGGCCATTTCGCTAACCACACATCCGTGAATTGAATTAAGGAATGCTTTTTAAATTTATTTTTCTTGAATAGCTATGTAGTGTGTGGGGTATTATTGTATAGCTAGCAGCTTAAATAGAGCAATCAAGGAGGACCACACCGGCCACCATGTATCTTGCATAGTTGCATGTAAAGAGTACATATATAATGACGAATCATGAGTGGGGTTGGTCATGGTCTACTGTGCACCAGTACTGCATGCAACTAGTACTAATTAGCTAGCGATATTGGTCTATATGTTGTAAGATCGATCATCAATTTCTTCCCACTTGTTCATTTCATTTTCATCACATGCTATTGTTACCAAACCAAATTCTCTAACCACTACTCTTATTGTACGTCATTCTCATAATATATTATATGCTTGCTTATTCGATCGCGTCTCACGTTTCAATGTATTCTGGATCGTATTTATAATGGTTAAATGGTTGATCGTCTCTCGCTAGCTCCCCAAACACCCCTTAGGCCTTATCAATCAAACACCGGTTGGTTGGTTGTTGTATGGATGCTGCCTAAACCAAACCTGACCTACCCTTTAAGATCTTCACCCAAAATTTAGAACCTAACTCTCATGCACTGGCATGAACAAAATAGACCCATCTTCGTTTTATTGAACAACTCCCAATGAGATCATCATCTCATGCATGCTCTAATAAATCAACACTGTACCTGAGTTCTCTCTCCGATGCAAATCAATTAAGTCCATTTTTTTCCAAAGAACCTGACTCTACTGTTTACCGTTTGGATCTCTGTCTTTAAATATCAAGTTTCAACAGTGTGGCAGCCAAACAAAACCAAATAACAGTTCAAACCGTCCTCTATATATATATATATGTTAATGTCAGAACCACCATTATGAATTTATGATGATGATCTAACATTATGTAGAACACACATTTTGGCTTTTGCCCATCAATTTTTGCATCATCAAATGATTCAAATCCAAAAATAATTTTCTAGTGAGTAAAACGAGCCTATTTTTTTTAAGTGGCTAAATAAAGCTAAATTATAACGAGCCTCTTTTGTTTTTGTTTTTATTTTTTTCCATCACGTACCAATATAAATATTTGCCAGGCTTACAACAGCTGTAACTCAGTCCCGGTAAGGAATTTACTAATCTACCCTTGATCACCCACCACAGTAGTTAATGATCAAGTGACCCAATTGATCACACTTCGCGCATAGTAGCTCGCTGTTTTGAATTTCATTGCAATTTGGCCCATTATTGTCCTTTTCTTCTCTCATTCCGTGTAAAATTTAATTTTACTCTTTAATTAGGAAGTAAATATTTATTCTCGATATATTATCAATGATACAGTATTTATGATATTTGAATATTTTCACCTTTATATAAATTTAAAATTTCGATAAACTTACATACTACGTTATGATCGATATAAAAATACAAACATGTTCTAAAACTATAGTCAAAGCTTGCAAGACGAAAATTGGCTTGTTGGGTCAATATCACAACACGTTCGTTTTATTATTATTATTTTTATTATTTTAATTTGTTTTCCCGACATTAACATTATCTAGGCAAGAAAAGGAATTTAATTTTCTCTTCTTTCTTCATTTATTTTTTAATTTTTGGCATTTGATATTAATAATTTTATGTGTTTAATTTAGGGAAGAGGGTAACGTACGCAGAAATTCAAGTGGGATGTGGATGGCAATTAGTCAACTCAACGTTAGTGATATTGGGTTGGTTTCACAAACACAATTCAGTTTTTATTCGAATAATCTAATATTAGATCGATTAACTACTACTATTTATGGTAACAAAATAATTTTTTTAATATATTTTGTCTCATCAACCCATCTAGGGGTAAAATTGTAAAACGGACCCTTAAATGGGTGACACGCAAATTGTATACTCCAAGCTTATCATATCACCGCCAACCAAAACTATAGACGATCAACTCTAGATTCATTACTTTATGTACATTTATTTTCCAAAAATATCCCTTCACTTTACACTCATATTCCCGAAAATACCCTTTATTCAGGGATTGCACTCAACGCCTTAAACTTCGACGTCGTCCCCTTCCTCACCCCGCTACCACGAGCGTCGCCACCGGAAGTCATTTTCCGGGGAGACTTCTCGCCGGGAAGAGCGACCGGGCAGACTAATTTCTTGCGGCAAATGCATTTATCGCCGCTCTTCATTAACGCGGCGCTGGCTTTGACGGCCAATGCGGCCATCTCCTCCGGCTGAAGCGGGCGTTTTAAGCTGGTCAATGGCAATGCGAAGTAGAGTTGACCGGGTTGGAGCTCTTCGTCGTCGCTAATGGCGGAAACGACGTCGTCGAAGTCCATTTCGTCGGAGTTGCAGATGAAAGAGGAGGGGTTTTTCTGTAAAACGTAAGAGACCTTGACTGGGTACGAGTACTCTTGTAATCTACCGTCTTGAAGAACCAGTTTCGCCGTCGCTACGTGAGTCGACTCACACGAACTGCAAATGCCCATTATTGATTGTCAGTGGAGGTTGAAGAAATTAGAATCTTAGAGAGAGAGAGAAAACAAGTTGATTTTGAAGCAGAGAGAGAAATGGTTGATGAGTTTATATAGAGAGAGCGAGAAGAGAAGGTGATGCTATTGTATATTGTACCTGGTTGCCACGTCAGATTTGTCGTGTTCTTCGATGGTTTCTGGTTTTATTCTCTCACTTCATGGATCTGTGAGGTGGGCCTGCCAGCCTGTAAATTGGTGGTGACAGGTTGTATCATTTATGTGTCCTTCAATAAAAACCCTTGTTTCAAGCTGATATTACCATAAAGGGACTTGGGGGTTTTTGTGTGTTGTTTATTACCATAAAGGGTAGTCGAGGTTTCGAAGCTGTCCATCCAAAACCGTAACCGAAACCGGTACTGAAACCGCCAGTTATAAAATCCGTTGAAAATCGGTTTTCCGACAGTTTGATTACGGTTATACTTCTTCTAAAACCGTCTCAGAACCTACGGTTTAACCGACGGATTCAATATATTTGACAAAAAAAAATAATAACCAATATTAGTATGACAAGTGACATACAATTTGAAGGTAATCATTGGGTGTAGGCACTTGTACGATATAAATGACCGTTAACCAATAGAAGAAAACTTTAATGCATCGACTAATAATAGACTAACACTTGGCAATATGTTAAAAATAAAACCGGACACGTCTAGTCTATGGATATGACGACCGATGTATGTGAGGCTTTTACACAACACGTCATATCCGTGTTCATAATCTGTGTTCAAAATCTTAGTTAACAATGGTATTATCATGGTTGTTGTTTTAATTAAAACAGATAATGCCGGTGGTAATTGTTATACTTAAAACGGATAATGCCTATAGTAAATTGTATACTTAAAACGGATAATGTTTGTGGTAATCGGTCAGACACCACTGTTCTAAAACATGTGATGTCTGTAATCATAATCGTAGTTAACAACGGTATTATTGTTATTAATGCTTGTGATAACTGTTTTATTTAAAACAGATAATCCCCGTGGAATTATTATACTTAAAACCGATAATTCTCATGGTAATTAATATACTTAAAATATGTAATGTATGTGATACTCGTCAAACAACACTTTTCCACATCATGTGATATCCTTAATCGTAATCTAGTTAACAATGGTATTATCATAGATAATGCTCGTAATAACTGTTTAATTTAAAACCGACAATGCTCATGGTAATTGTTATACTTAAAGCTAATAATATCCATTGTAATTAGTATATTTAAAACGGGTAATGCCCTAATGTAATAATTAGTTTATATACAGTAGATGATAACTGTTTTAATAAACATGTTAAGAATCTGTCAAGTCGATAACACCATAGCACCGTGGAACAAACTGCCACCAACCCCTTTACTACTATTTTTGGCACGGATGGCACTAGTTGAAAGAATGTCCCTCTATTGTTTTAACTTTTAATTTGAGTAAAAATTGAATTAATTTGATTACTTACTATGGTTAATCATGTTAGTGTACGTTGATAGGATGGATCATAAGTAATTGAGTATTGTGCGTTTCACGTGGAGTAAATGTGGATTTGTGTGAAGGAGAGATGCATCTTGATTCTTGAATGATAAAATGCAACTTCTATTTATGGCAAAAAATTATTGAAACTGCTTTAATAAAGTAAAATAATCGATGGCAACAATTTACACCCCTAGATAAGATAACATCCTATTACATTATGTCCACCTATATTTGTTAAATAAAAAAATATTTTAAAATTAAATTTTATATGTTTGATTTATTTAGTTATAAGTATTAAAATTCATATTTATTTGTTTTTTTTAATGTGTAAATATCTGAGGTCGTACCCACAATCCAATTTAATTTAATGATAAAAAAACTCATTTAACATGTAAATATTTTAAATTTAAGTTGACGTAACCGGTGAAACGGTAGGTGACAACATCTAGACGGTCGAAAATTTATTTATTTATAATTATTTTTTTATATATACAAAACTAATATTCAATCTTTTAAAAAACTTAATATTTAAATTTTAAACAATAGAATGATTTTAATTATATTTAAACAGATTAATTAGTAAAATCGGACAATATATTAATAAAATCATCTACTTTTTACTTAAAACATAATACGATCAATTTTATTCTGATCAGAACGACCGACGAACGATTTATATACGTGAATATCGATTATGCCCGATATTCTCTTTGGCCTTTTACAAACAAAAACGAAAAGAAAAAGCGAGTGACAAGACTCATCATCAATGGAGAAATGGCCGGTTCAATGTAACAATTAGTTCGACACAGGAAATGAGAAACGGACGAAACGACAACGTGACACAAAAATGAATAAGGGTCAGAGATGTAAATAAAGTTAAAAAAGGAGGGCAAAAAATCAACCAAAAATAGTTGCAGAGAAAGATCGAAGCAGAGAGAAACGTGGCAACTGGCAAGACAAGTAGACAACAGAGTATCAATGGAGCTTCGATGCAAATGCAGTGGGAGAGAAAATGACACGTTAATGGAATTGAAAACAAAATTTTTTAAACAAAAAAACACGAAGCAAGAGGGCGGTGACTGGTGATCATGATTTAAGAGTGAGTGGTGTCCTTGGAAATATCAAAAAATCAGACCAAATACAAAAACAAAAATAAAAACAAAACAATCCGACAAGAGATGTCGTAAGCTGATCTGGGTCTGCTTTGGTTCAGGCGTTCAGCTCCTGCATTGCTCTGCACACAACTCCTTGTATACCGGCGAGCATTTTCTTCGTGCTCTTCTTATTCCATTATTTATCGCGGTGATTTCGCACATTTTGTTCGTGGGTGATTTGAATTTGTAACGTTTATAACGTTATAAAATCAAGATTTTAGTTTATTTCAATTCTATAATATTAAAAAATCGTATTTTTAAATGAAAATATCGTACATATGCTTATTTCAATGGTCAGAGGTGTGTTTTGGTAGGACAAACTAAACTAATTATATAATTATTTAAAAAATAAATAAACTCCAACAAAACGAAAAATTATAACGATTGAATTTTTGTAAGATATACTTAGATAAGATGGGTTATAATGAATCGTGTCTATTAAAATTCATCTTCTAAATAAAATACATAAATTGTTTTAAAAGATAACGATTAGATAAGAAAAAAATATATGATTTCAATAGAATCTCGAACTATCTCAATTGTAATAAATTTTGAAAGAATATAGAATTAACTTGATAAATATAATTATAAATTAAAGATAAAATATAAGATTTTATGGGAGAAAAATGTAAATGTTTAAACTGTAATTTTTTTTCACAAAAGTTAGCCCGGGCTACTTAACTAATACCTCTACCCCTGGGCAAGAGAAACTCCAAAGGATACAAGAACCTTCCGAATGCCTTGAGAATAATTTATTTTAAAAAATTACAATTTTTTTAATAAATTATAAATGTTTTTCACTTTAGCCCCTTTTTTTATTTATTTTGTGTATAATGATATCCCAACTTGAATTTCTGATCTCACATATGATAATTAATTGTGATATTAATATACTTGTACTATTTGTAAATTAAAGCATATATATATATATATCAATTGAATCTAGATACATTTATGTACTTTGCATAGCTTGAAGCTTAAATAATATAAAGAAATGAGTTGTTGCACATAGCAAATTAAACAAGATATATATCAAATGAAAGACAATTCTCTCTTAAAAAAAAAAAATCTAAGTAACTTTTTTATTCTTTATTTTTATTAGTGAGATTCCAAACTTGTGATAGAAGAAAACACCCTCAACAAGAAGCAGGACAAAATGCATTGTACTACTACTTTTAATACTTGCCCAACATTACAAGTTTTTAAATTTATTATATAATATCAATTTGTTTTTGAAGGGAGTAATTAAATTTATTTATTAATAAGTTTGTCATGATAGATAGATATAGATACATTCATCATAATCCAATCTTAATTTGTTTAATTAGGAAGATTTGATCTCCAATTTTTAGTAGATATTTAGCTTCTCCTCCTAGGTGGATTAATAATTGATAAATGAGAGATGGAGATGGCCCCACTTGAACCTTCATCATCAGTTTCTAAAAAGCTCATGCAATCATATTCTCTTTGACAAAAATCCCTACCACCATTGCTTTTTCAATTTTTTATTTTGTTTTTTCAGTATGTTTTTTTTTTAAAATTGATTAAAGATGGAAAGTTGTCTCTATCATTTGTTTGTTTGAAATCAAATTTAACTTATTTCATCATTTTCCTGGAAAGTGAAACCCAAGTTGAGAGTCTTATCTTCATGAACCACCTCTCTTTTATATGTTTTTTTCTTATTGTTTTCTTCTGAGCTAATTAACCTTTATAACTTTATAGCTTTAGCCTTTAGATATAAGCTCATAGGCCCATTAATTTTTTTTGTTTCCTTCACCTAATTCTTTGTTGCTTCCTCTCTCAATCATATGCGACACAGTGGAGACTCATGTTAGTTCATCTGGTGCATGCATTATTTTATTTTTTTTTTTTGATATTGGACAACCAATCAAATCAGAGATCTATCGGAACTTGAAAAGATCAATCGATATAAATACAGTTTGAAATATATTTTCTACGATTTAATAGGTAAAAATAAGATCCAAACCCCGATCACAGAAGTGAAGGAAAAACGCACTACCACTGCTTTGTCCTAGTACATGCATGATTGAAGTGAATTTCATTAATCTCCTTTGAAGCTTGATTGGATATAAAGATCTTCATTCTCATCGGATATAGAGATTTGTAATAATTTTCAAAACTGGTAAGAGTTTAATTAGATATATCTTCCAAAATAAAAACTATATAAGTAAATGCAAGACCAACTCTTATTTATATATATTTAAACATATCAAAGTTCAACTCACAGTTGAATCTAAAAAGTGTTAATAATTAATACAATCAATTCATTTTTTTAAGAGAAAAATGTGTGGTCTGCAGATTCTTTATTGTTAAGTTTTCTCAGCCATTTTTTTTATGGCAATGACTTGGTTCATGACTTCATGTCATGACGCAGAACGAAAGTAAAAGGGATTACCAACGTAAGCCCTAAGAACACATAAACTGAAATCCACCAGAAAAAGAAATCGAAATTCAACTAAAATTTTATTATTCCCCTCAAAACAAAGAATAAGATGTTTGAATAGTCTCTGAAAACCATAACTAAAAGCAAAAAGATCAAATTGGACATTCACTAAACAAATAAAAACTAAAACTAAAAAACTAAAAAATTAAAATAAAACTTCAAATGTCTGACAATCTGCCTTAATCAGCTATTTTGAGGGTGCAAACGACCTCAACCGGGGTACCCGGTTTGCCACGGCGTAGATCGCCAAAATCCTTTTTCGAAAACATATTATAATAGGCAACCGGACAACCGAGTTAAAAGTTATGCCTTTTTTTTTCGAACCAGCTCTTTTAGCCGTATCTATTTCTTTCTTTGTCAATTTTCTATCCAACTCCTCTTCAAACTCCAAAGCTAATTATCCTACATCATGTCAATAATTTTATTTATAATCCTAAAAAAAAAAATTGAGCCATTAAATTATATGTGATTACGTTTCTGTTCTTGTTTAATTAATTGGATTTTGAAGCAGCAAGCATGCACAGTTTGTAAATTAGCAGACAAAATACTCCTACACCAATCAACAAAAACACATTATATCACAATTATGTATCGTGGACTGTAGTGTTTAGGCAGCACTAAATACGTATTAATCTGTAATTATTTTGACTAAAATCTCTCCCTCTCTCTCTCTCTCTGTGAATATTTTTTTAAAAGATTAAATGAAAAAAGCTAGCCTTTGTCATTTCCATGAAGGTTCCACAAATCTGATTGAATCTAATTATATATAAAAAATAAAAATCTTTTTTTATTACGAGGGAATGCACTAAAACTCAAATTAATTAATTATAAAGCTACATTTATTTATTTTATGAAGAATATAAAAAACCATATTGGTTTTATGTACTGTTGATGAATATATTGTTAGGATTTGATTAACACAAAACCATTCACATGAAACCATAACATGTTTAGGCACAAAAATAATCCAGATGTTTAACCTAAAAATGTTTCTATACATACTTAATCAAACCTTATACTATATAACAGAACCCATATCAATTCAAGAGAAAATAATTAAATCTAGAAAGCGGAAGCGTACCTGAATCCATTGCTGGAGATTTGTGAACGGGTTGTGATCTTCCAAATTATCACGACCTTTATGAACCCTGATGTGTTCTATTTGCTCTGTTGATGGGATACAGAGAAAAGTAAAATATCGTGTAATTTGGGGATCATAACCCTAAATATATATAATAATCAAATTATTATATGTTGGCTATTTCTAATTCGGCCCCTCAACAAATTAGAAATATCACTCTGGTATCTAAACATTAATTCCATAACAATTATACCCTTAAACCTTAATAATTTAAATCTTAATTAGATCACTTTAATTTAGGCTTAACCAAAAGATAGCACAACACATTTAATGTTCACATGTGTGGCCCCATATGATGGAATTTTTCAACAATCTCCCACTGGGCCACATATGTAACTTTACAAATGTGTATGACTTTATGAGCTCCAAAATTTTGCTATCACAATTTTAGGGTATATCCGAATAATCTCGTCCATTGATTATGCCAACATAGGATCAAAGCGGCTTTCGTCACATTTAGCGTGACTAAACCCATCAATGGTCACGTATACCAACATAACCAAATGACATAGATCAATCATGGATGCGTAGCATGGAAATTACATGCAATGTGATCTATACATGTCTATTCCAACTGGTCCTACTTTATTCCTTAGTGAGATCAAAAGTTAACACAATGTAACAGAGTGTAATTAACAGAATACTTTATTTCTGATCAGAAAAAAATATCCAAATATATAAATGCATAAGTATATCCAAAATAAAAATATAGAGCAATAAAATACAAAATTATACAAACTCCCACCATAATGTGACATCCTCACACAAAATAACACCCATATGAGCAGTGTGCTCATGAAAGACCTTAGGTGGTAATCCCTTTGTAAGTAGATCCGCTATCATGGAGTTCGTCCCAATGTGCTCTATGAATATATGTCCACTCTGTACTCTTTCTTCTTGAGGGTGTTGAAAGACCACTCAAACTATATTGTGACAATAAGTCAGCAGTGATATATTCTAATAACAATAGGAACTCATCTAAGTCAATGCATATTGACATTAAGTTCCTAGTTGTGAAGGAAAGAGTGCAGAGTAGACATATATCCATTGAGCACATTGTGATAAACTCCATGATAGCAGATCTGCTTTCAAAGGGATTACCACCTAAGGTCTTTCATGAGCACACTGCTCATATGGGTGTTATTTTGTGTGAGTATATCACATTATGGTGGGAGTTTGTATAATTTTTATTTTATTTTTAAGGAAATGCAGAAGATTCCCTATGCATCAGTTGTTGGGAGTCTAATGTATGCTCAGGTGTGTACGCGTCCGGATATTACGTACATTGTTGGTATGTTAGGCAGATATTTAAGTAACCCTGGAATGGATCATTGGATAACAGCCAAGCGGGTTATGAGGTATTTGAAGAGAACAAAAGATTACATGCTCATATATAGGAGATTGGATCAATTTGAGATCATAGGGTATTCCGACTCCGATTTTGCTGGATGTCAAGACAGTAGGAGATCCACATCAAGCTACATATACATGTTGGCTGGTGGAGCTATATCTTGGAAGAGTGCTAAATAGACACTCATAGCTTCTTTCACCATGGCAACAGAGTTTGTATCATGTTATGAGGCATCCAACCATGAAATATGGCAATGGAATTTTGTCACTGGGTTGTGCATTCTTGAGGGTGTTGAAAGATCACTCAAACTATATTGTGACAATAAGTCAGCAATGATATATTCTAATAACAACAAGAACTCATCTAAGTCAATGCATTTTGACATTAAGTTCCTAGTTGTGAAGGAAAGAGTACAGAGTGGACATATATTCATAGAGCACATTGGGACAAACTCCATGATAGCGGATCTGCTTACAAAGGGATTACCACATAAGGTCTTTCATGAGCACACTGCTCATATGGGTGTTATTTTGTATGAGGATATCACATTATGGTGGGAGTTTGTATAATTTTGTATTTTATTGCCCTATATTTTTATTTTAGATATACTTATGCATTTATGTATTTGGATTTTTTTTTTTTTGAAAACCAGAAGGACACAGTTCTGAATATCTTTTTTTTTTAATTCATATATATGATCAAACAATATTTTTTGAGGATTTCAGTTTTATTGATAAATATTATGTGTTGAATCCAATGATCCATTCCAGGGTTACTTAAATATCTGCCTAACATACCAACAATGTACGTAATATCCAGACACGTACACACCTGAGCATACATTAGACTCCCTACAGCTGATGCATAGGGAATCTTCTGCATTTCCTTAACTTCAAGGTTACTTTTAGGGCACTGGTTGAGACTGAACTTGTCTCCCTTAGCGACGGGGGTGTCACCTGGTTTGCAGTCCTGCATGCCAAACCTTTTGAGCACTGTATCAATATAGCTCCTTTGTGATAATCCAAGAATACCCTGAGAACGATCTCGTTGTATCTGAATCCCTAATACAAAAGAGGCGTCACCAAGATCTTTCATCTCAAAATTCTTTGATAGAAATCTCTTGGTTTCATGCAACATGCCTATATCATTTGTGGCAAGCAGTATGTCATCGACATATAAAACCAGGAATATGTGCTTACTTCCACTGAATTTGTGATACACACAATTATCAACAACGTTTATCTCAAAACCAAACGAGATAATCACTTGATGAAACTTATGGTACCACTGACGGGAAGCTTGCTTGAGTCCATAAATGGATTATGTCAATTTGCAAACCATATTCTTTGGGTCTCCAGACTCAAAGTTTTCTGGTTACACCATATAAATTGTTTCGTCAATGTTACCATTGAGAAACGCCTTCTTGACATCCATTTGATGAAGCTCAAGGTCAAAATATGCAACAAATGCCATGATTGTCCTAAAAGAGTCTTTCGTTGAAAACCGGAGAGAAAGTCTCTTTATAGTCAATCCCTTTCTTTTGGGTAAAACCTTTAGCTACAAGACGAGCCTTATACCTCTCCACATTACCTTTTGAATCCTTTTTGGTTTTAAATATCCATTTACAACCAATGGGTTTCACACCTTCTGGTAATGGGACAAGTTCCCAAACCTTATTGCCTTGTATAGACTTATATTCCCCATTCATGGCATCAATCCACTTTTGAGAGTTGGAACCCTGCATGGCTTGATGGAAGTTGATTGGATCATTTTCCATCATTCCAATGTCTTCCTCGTGTTCCAGGAGAAATTCGTAAAAAATCATCTGGAATAGCATTTCTTCTTTCTCTAGTGGATCGCCTTAATGGCACTGGTTCTTGAGGTTGTTGAGTTTGTTCCTCAGGAGCAATTACCTCATCTTGAATGGGGGTTGTTCAACATTGTCTGGTTGAGGATCCAGATTTGCTTATTGATCAATGATAGGTATAGAAACCTGCACATTGTCAAACGCGATAGTAGGAATCGAAATCGATTCTTCCTCAAAGACAATGTCTCTAACCTTATTTCTCCCCCAAACTCAACATACTAAAAAATGTTGCAGTTCCCGTTTCAAAAATTGAACGAAGTGTGGGATCATAAAACTTATAGCCCTTAGATCGCTCAGAGTAGCCAATAAAGTAGCTGCTCACAATTTTGGAGTCCAATTTCTTTTCATGTGGTCTGTAAGGCCTTGCCTCAGTTGGACATCCCCAAATGTGAAAATGCTTTAGACTCGGCTTTCTACCTATTCAAAGCTCATAAGGTATTTAGCAGCTTCATTATTCTCCCTCTATTTGCCCTTATCCTTATAGGTGCTAGCCAAATGAGCATTTTTGGTCCTGTCTCGCTTCAGTCTCTCTTCCTCTTGCACACAGTAAGAAATGAGCTCATTAAGAGTCCATTTCTCCTTTTGACAGTTTTAGACTCGGCTTTCTACCTATTCAAAGCTCATAAGGTATTTAGCAGCTTCATTATTCCTCCTCTATTTGCCCTTATCCTTAGAGGTGCTAGCCAAATGAGCACTTTTGGTCCTGTCTCGCTTCAGTCTCTCTTCCTCTTGCACACAGTAAGAAATGAGCTCATTAAGAGTTCATTTCTCCTTATGACAGTTGTAACTGACCTTAGACTGGCTGTATTGTGCATGAAGAGATATTAATACCAAATGCACGAGCAGGTCGTCAGACAGCTCGAGATTCAGTGCCTTAAGCTTAGAAGCAATATGAGACATTACCATAATGTACTCCCTAATGTTCCCTTTGCCTTTGTACTTCATGAAATCAAGCTTTGCAAATGCGTGCTCGTTTCTACCTCATCGTTTTTCATAAAACGCTTTTTAATTTCGGCTAGGAACTTTTTGGCTTTGGTTATCTTTTCAGATACCGCACCCTTAAATGCCTTTGGAATGCCGCGTTTGATGATCATAAGACTCATGCAATTTGAGCAATCCCACTTCTCAAAATTCTTCCTATCATTAGGAGAACTTGTATCCGTAAGAGAAGCGGATTGCTCAACCCGAAGTGCAAGGTCTAGCTCCATGCAGCCGAGAACGATTTATATGTCCTCTTTCCAATCCTTAAAGTTAATCTCATTAAGCATGGGTATGGGTATATAGTTGGTATTAGCAGATATAGTAAAACATTAGCTTGAAAGAGAACAAAACAAACACACAAACACACAAACATGCTCACATTAATAACCAAATACAATGATCAACAAATTCAAATAATGGTAAGTCCCATCTCAAGATACCTAGCACAACATTAATATCAAGTCTTTGAACAGTAATATTAATTGTAAGTGGTACTCTTGTTGTAGCGATCAAACATTGACAATAATTAATGTCAAATAATAAATCTATCTTTGGATCGACTTATTATTCACATGTCAAACCTTATAATCGTCACATATTTATCACCACAGGTGTGTGTGTAATTCGGCCAAGTATTAACCTTTCTTTGGGTTGACTAATATTCGCATGAATTTACATACACACAAACATCCAACATCCCTCATGAATAATCTACACAAGAGATGTCACTTTGGCGACATCTTGCTTCAATTAGCCCATTTAGAATGATAGACTGGTTTATTTAACCATAAAAAATATACCAAATAATGGTCGGTCCCATCTTAAGATACCTAGTACAACATTAATATCAAGTTTTTAGACAATAATATTAATTGTAAGTGGTATTCTTGTTTTAGTGATCAAACATTGACAATAATTTATGTTAAATAATAAATCTATCTTTGGATTGACTTATTATTCACATGCAAAACCTTATAATCATCACATGTTTATCACCACAGATATGTGTACAATTCGGTCAAGTATTAACCTTCCTTTGGGCCGATAAATACCCGCATGAATTTACACATATAAACATCCAACATCCCTCGTGAACAATCTACACAAGAAAGGTCACTTTGGTGACATCTTGTTTCAATTAGCCCATTTAAAATGATGGACTACTTTATTTAACCATAAATGGTATACCACAAAATATCTGAATTTTAGTTGATCCTTAAAATAAAATAAAATAAAATAAAAGATTTATTTTATTTTATCAAAATTACAAAAGTGACCCTTATTTTGTAAAATTATAGAATGTCCGCTTAAGTTTTAGTAATTACAAAGCGACCCCTGTATTTTGTCAAAATCATAATTAACCCAGTAATTTGTAATAATTAAAATTTGGCCCAAAACTTTTGAAAATTACAAATTCATCCTGTAACTTTTTAATAACTATAAATATGCCCCAAAACTTTTTCATAATTGCAAATAGGCCCTATAAATTTTGTAAATTATAAATTGACCCCAAAATTTTATCAAAATGACACAATGACCCAAATAATTTACAAAACAGTCCCTCAAAAATTTCAAATTTTCAAGAGAAGGGCCTGAGTAAAAAATTGATTTCTGAAACCCTAATCTTCACCGCCGTCGCTTTAGAGTTTATCAAAATCGCACAATGACCCAAATAATTTACAAAACAGTCCCTCAAGAATTTCAAAATTTCAAGAGAAGGGCCTGAGCAAAAAATTGATTTATGAAACCCTAATCTTCGCCGCCGCCACTCCAGACCACCACGCCGTCACCACAAGGCAACGACGAACGACCGGGAAGCAGCAGAAGACCTACAAACGCAGATCGGAGAAAAACTGACATGGAAGAAGAGTCGATCTGACGAAGGCCGGGAAGCAGCTCGATCTGGACCGCTCGTGGTCAACGACCAACAATCTCCTCTTCCCCGCAAATCACTCGACGTCTTGCCGGGAAAGACATGGGTTTGGGGCAAAACCCACCGGGAAACTCATACACCCAAAAACAAAAAAAAAAAACAAAAAACTGGCTTCTTTTTTTTTTCGAAAACCAGAAGAACACTTTTTTTAAAAAAAAAATAATCCGAAAATCCAAATAATAAATCCTCAAGAATCAACTATGGGTAGCTTTGATACCACTTGTTAGGATTTGATTAACACAAAACCATTCACATAAAACCATAAAATGTTTAGGCACAAAAATAATCCAGATGTTTAACCTAAACATGTTTCTATACATACTTAATCAAACCTTATACTATATAACATAATCCATATCAATTCAAGAGAAAATAATTAAATCTAGAAAGCTGAAGCGTATCTGAATCCATTGCTGGAGATTTGTGAACGGGTTGTGATCTTTCAAATTATCACGACCTTTATGAACCATGATGTGTTCTATTTGCTCTGTTGATGGGATACAGAGAAAAGTAAAATATCGTGTAATTTGGGGATCATAACCCTAAATATATATAATAATCAAATTATTATATGTTGGCTATTTCTAATTCGGCCCCTCAACAAATTAGAAATATCACTCTGGTATCTAAACATTAATTCCATAACAATTATACCCTTAAACCTTAATAATTTAAATCTTAATTAGATCACTTTAATTTAGGCTTAACCAAAAGATAGCACAACACATTTAATGTTCACATGTGTGGCCCCATATGATGGAATTTTTCAACATATATAGGTGGCTCACAGTCTCCCATGACCAAATTTAAAAAATCGGTGGTTTAATTAATTAATTATTATAATATATCGAATCAAACACTGATTTTTGTTTTATGTTATAGATTCATGCTTGTATTATATAATAATATATATTATTTTAAAAAAAAATTATTAATTAGTTTATACTATCTCTTATCTAACTCTGTTGGTATATATATATATATATATTTATGTTTGTAATACATGTACACCATTAATTGATTATAGAGAAACTTTGATAATAAGGATTCAAAAGATTGGCACCGGTTTAAAATACATCAATTAAGATTCTATACAAAAAAATATATCGGATTCTATTAGCTGATGTATATGATCTAATTCCGCATGTAATGACTTTTTAATTATAAGATTTTTATCACAGTAATTCAAAATCCTGATAACTTTGATCCATCCATGATCCATGAGATTGTATGCGAATACATTTGTGTATTGGATTAATCAATTAATAACGTTGTGAAGCAAACACAGTGGGCAAAGCAGACATTAAAACCCAATACCAACCAACAAAAACACAATTATGTATTCTGGACAGTAGTGTTTATTGTTTAAGCACCCTGAAACATATTAATCTAAATTATTTCGACTAGATATCTCTCACATTTGTCAGACAATATTCCCTTTCAGTATCTTTCATTCATTCAAAGATTCAACCAAAAAAAGCTGGCCTTTGTCATTTACATGAAAGTTTTTCCCTTTGTAGAACACTAGTAGGGCCCTCAACTATGACTTCGTATTAAAAACTCTAACCAGATTAAGCACTGTATGTGTAGATATTTAATCCCCTTATTCGGGATTAATTTGAGATTTACGGAAAAGAGTATGATTCGAACTTATAATCTCAATAATGTAGATGTAAGAAATATACTACCGGATTGAACCGATAATCTCATCGCCACATTAATTATATATGCTAACAACAAAATAATAAACAATGCTATTAACTAATTGAAAACCGTAAAGGCATTATACATAGTTCATGAATATATATTAGTGGGTTATTTAATTAGACGACCCAAAATAGAAGGTCGGTGCTTTGATTTAATTAAATTATAATAATGTAGAAACAAACAATATTTTTATTTTATGCTAGAGATTTATGTTTAAATTATAAAATCTTCTCTTGTCATATATGGATTAGATGATACCATATCTTATCCAACTTTGAGTTTTAAGTAGTACAAAAATTATAATTAAAGAGAACAGAAAAAAAGATTTGAGAAAAAAAAAATCATATCTATTAGATGAGCCTAATTGCCTTGACATCATTCTAATTAACTCTTAATTATCTTCTGTTTTTACCATGCAAACAAACCTTTCGTAAAAGCAAAAAAATATAGTATCATGTAGAAAAATATAAATCAATTAGGTTGAAACTATATTAACCTAAAATTGACTCAAATCCAGTTGGGATTTCATTTGATGAGACAATCTGCTACAACTATATATGCTATGAAAATTTTAAGAGTTAAGAAAATTAAGTTATTGTAGTCTAATTCAAATCTATTTACTAGGAGACCTAACAGGTACCCCTTTTCTACTTCTTTTCCTGAAAGATTTAGGATTTTGAGAGGCCTCTTTGGTTTCTTGAAAGTTTTTAGTGGCTTTGCTGCTGTTGTTGTCGTCGTTGTCGGAAGATGATGCTGCAATCAAACCTTGTTGTAATTTCATCGGACTATTCACCTAAAAAAAATTATGATTTTAGTAACTATATTTACAAACAAAAACAACAAAACCATTAACCCAAAAAAAATTAGTAATAATATAAGTTCTTACTTTGCATTCGATTGAGCAGAACTTAAACTCATAATCAACCCTGTATCCACATCTTTGACACTTATAGTTCTCCTTGTTATTCTGGCTCTCATGTTGTCTTTCATTGATATAAACAATTTGTTTACCATTTATTATATATGGTTGGATGTCACATACATCAATTAACTTGCCTATCACCTCTATCTCCAATCCTGGTCTACGGGAAGCTCTCAAAGCCTGTTAAAAAAAAAATACCCAAAAAAAAGTTAAAACCATAAATGTCAATGCTATATTAGAAAAAAAAAAAACTAAAAAAATTAAGAACTTACTCTAATAATCTTATGATCATCATGTTTGCTGGGTTTATGACAATTTTGGCAATAGGCTAGTCCCTTGCACTCTAAACAAAAGAAGGCTCTATTGGTTCTATCACACTCACATGCCTTGTAAAATTGGGCATTTATCATTGACACTAACCATGGCTGAGAGAATTTTTTTTCCTCCATTGATTTATTTTTCTCTCTGTATATTCTCTTTTGATTGTTTGAAGAATATTTTTTGTTACTCAGTTAATTATATAGTGGATTTAATTTTTGGTATATTTGAGTGAAGTTTGATTGGTTTTCCTATTTCTTATAGGTGTAGGAAACTAGGAATTCGTTTTTTATATGGTGTTTCTTAAAATAGAAGACAGTGTTTGATTAAAGCACGAATATGATTTCAAATTTGGAAAAAGAACAATATTGAGGTTGCAATAGAATTCTTTTGATAATTTTTTTTATTGAATTTTAGTTTCCTAGTTGGATTCTTTTAAAATAAAATCATGATTTCCTATTTTGTGTGGGTTAGTTATTTATTTATTTATTTTATTTATTTTTTATAATGATAATAAAATAAAAAACAAAGAATTAAAAAACTGTATGGGAAAAGTGAGTCAATGGACTCTTTTCTTTCAATACATAAGCGAAGTTCTATGTTTCCTCTACATCAAAAGATGAAATCAAATGGTTGCATGAATACCCTACTGATCTCAATTGATCTGTTAATTGATCAAGCATAGTATATATGTTGCTTGAAGTTTCATGTCCCTTTTCGTCAACCATGAATTTGTAAACACGAACCCTCAGATTTCAATGGAGCTAATTGCCCTACATTTTATGATCCCACAGTCGTTCATTAGTTTCCGGATGTTCTTCACATCTTCCCATCTGTATGATTCACAAAATAAGTTTGACAGAAGTACATAAAGCCCTGAGCTATTCGGTTCTAGTTCCAGAAGTTGCTTCAGAATTAGTTTTCCAATCTCTACATTGGCATGAATCCTGCAAGCACCAAGCAAAGCACCCCAAACCACGACGTCAGGCTTCATTGGCATACCTCCAATCAGCCTAACTGCTTCTTCTACGAGTCCCCAACGCCCAAACAAATCAACCATGCAAGCATAATGCTCGATTTCATGTGAAACCCCAAAAAAGGATTCCATTCTTTCAAAGTAATACCGCCCTTCGTCTACAAGACCGCTGTGACTACAAGCAGAAAGCAATCCCGTGAAGGTGAACTCATCAGGCCAGATTCTATTTCTACCTGCCTGCATCTCTTCGAAAAGCTCAACCGCTCTTAAACCACGCCCGTGCAGGGCGAGAGCTCCAATAACCACGTTCCAAGACACTAAATTCTTTTCAGGCATCTCATTAAAGATATCCATAGCGATTCCTAGAGAACCACATTTTGCATACATGTCGATTAAGGCATTACGCAGAGTAACACTAGGTATAATATCATTAGTGCGTACGTAATCGTGGACTTTCTTTCCCATGACCAAATCACCAACCTGGCTACATGCTGAAAGAACACATACAAGTGTAGCCTCATCAGGCACCACTCTCGTTCCACACATCTCGTGAAAGAGATCGAAAGCTTCTTTGCAACGACCTTCTCGAACATAACAAGAAATCATCGAATTCCAAGAAACCACGTTCCTCACTGGCATCATGTCAAAAATTTCCCTAGCATACTCAACAAACCGATGTTTAGCATATGCACCAACCATGGAAGTCCAAGAAACCACATTTTTATTAGGAATTCGTTCGAAAACTATTCGAGCAGAACCCAAATCCCCACACTTGGCATACATATCTAGAAGTGCATTCATCACAATTAAATCAATTTGGATCCCTGTAACCTCCATATAAAGATGTACAAACCTCCCCAAATTTAACTCACAATTCTTTGAGCAAACGGAAAGTAAACTAACTAAGCTAAATCCATCAAGCTCCAAACTCAATTCTCTCATCTCCTTAAGCAACAAAAACGCTTCCTTGCAACAACCCATCTTAGAATACCCACCAATCATCGAATTCCACGAAACCAAAGTCCTGTCAGAAATATTATCAAACACTTTCCGGGCATTTGAAAGCAACCCACAAACAACATAAACATTAATAAGCCCATTATGCACGCAGACTTGAGAACCAATTCCAAGTTTAATACCATGACCATGAACAAGTACAGCAACCCAGTACAACGATTGAAAAGCACAAGCTTTAAGAACAAACGGAAGAGTAAATTCATTAGGAGAGTGACCCATATTCACCATTTCACGGTACAATAAAACAGCCTTTACCTGGTTGTTGTCACTATTGGAGTAACCTCTTATCAAGCTATTGTACATGAATTTATTGGGTTCTTTTAATTGGTCGAACACGAGCTGCGCGTATTCGAGATTGCCGGCGTGATTGACCGCACAGAAGGCGATCAGCTTCCCAAGTGTGAGGCTCTGCTTGGTGAGACCTTGAAGTATGATCTGGGCATGGACTTGTTTGATTTGGTTCATTGACTTGCATTTTTCTAAGAGATAATGGAGGGTTTCGTGAGAGTGAGATGGGGATTTGAATTTGTGAAGAGAGTGAAAACAATTGAGAGTGTGTTTCAAGCGGGAACCAACGGTCGAATTTTTTAGAGGTAAAAACATGTAACTGGTTTTGTAATCTCGTAGATGGAACAAGTGCACCGTTTTGTTGAACCTTGCCTTGCTTTTTCCTTATATGCGTCGGAGCGTGAGATCGCACCGAATTAAAATTTTATAATTTATTTATATATTTTCAAGATAAATTATATAATTTTATTAGACGGTTTCATGATACGGACAATGAGAGATTTTTAAGTGCATCCGATACATCATGCATCTTCCATTTTGATGTTATCGTTTCGTTGATGTGGCAGTATCAGGTGTGATATACATGGTGCATCACGTTGCATCCAAGTTTTAAATACAATAAGGTCGGATGAGATACATGTGTGTGTATATATATAAATTAACTATCTATGCATAAAGAAAGTTTTAGTGCATTGGGTAGAGAACAACCGTTTCTTAAGATGATAAGAGTTTAAGTCCTAATTGTTGTATCTTCCATTTTAACTTTTCTTTTATATCTTTTTTATTTTATCCTCTTTTCTAATTCCTTAATCAAAAGTTTCATTTTCTTATGAAATAAAATAATTCGTTTTCTCTTTTCTGTTATTTTCAACTTCTTAACTCTATATAATTTATGGTTACTTAATTCAATTTTATTATATTATATATATATATATATATATTATTATTTTTGAACTTTTATTATTTTTATTAATTTTAATTTGACATACCTAACACATCATATCAATAAACCCTAAAATCTCAAATTTTAATTCATCATATTAAAATAATTCATTTTATTTTATCCTTAGTGTTTTTCTTTATTTTATAATTTTAATTTATTTAAAATCAACAAATCAAAAAATTTACCAACAATTAGAAGAATAAAAAAATTCAATAACATGTCTAGTAATATTTATTAGTCAATTATTTTGTATACCTTTAAACTTTAATTCATTATAAATATAAAACAAAATTTCTTATTATAAAATTAGATTTTAATTTATGTTGTTTTCCTTGTTATTATTTATTTATTAATATTATGTTTTTTTGTTATACATTGTCTTTTAGTCGAACTAGTATTGCACATCCCTTCCACCGGTGAGGATACAAATCTCACCATATGTATAATACTTAAAAAATAATTATATTTCTTGTTTTTATTTCTTTTTAAATATAAGAATAAAAAAAACCAATTTTTTTTATAAAAAAAAACTCATTTCACTATGATCTCAATTTTCGATATTTTTTAAATATAATTGTTATTTTGTTTAAGTGCCCCACCTGATTAAATTTTTTAGATCCGTCATTATTTCACGGTCTCATCATGTGGCAGTTCCATATTAAGATTTTTTTTCTTAGATTGATGACAAATAATCTTAATATAAAAATATCATACCCTTATTAATCCAAAAGTAATACCGGGCTTCTCCAATTTTTTTTCTAAACGATGTTGTTATGTGAGGTGTCAATATCTTATAAATCGTAAAATTATGTGGTGAGTGATGTGATATTAATATTAGTATCTCACGTGACAAATACTATTTTGAAAGAAATTTGATTTTTTTTTTATAAAAAAAAACCCTAACATTACTCTTTATCGATATAACATTGGGTTAAAGTCGATATTACTATCACCGTATATATATATATATATATATATAAAATGATAAAATTTAGTGTTATGCCAAAAAAGAAAAGTGACTATTGTTTTAACTTACAGTTTCACACATAATCCCGTCTCATATATATATAGAGTCTAAATGATTAAAAGTTTTTAATATATTACACTCGGCTAGCCTAACCTCAAATCGTACAAAACATTAAATGATACCTAAACGAAATAAAAATTCAGAGTAGGACCTTTCCCTTATCTTATTTTTATTTGAATTTTTATAATTTAATAATATCTAAACAAAATAAAAATATATGGACAAGATTTTATCTTTTTTTTCTCTATCTTGTAATTTGATGTTGTAAGTGCACTTAACAAACACCGCCGAAAAACAAGGATTTAGGAAAGGATCTTGATGCGGACTGAACGTGCCTGCTAATTACCACCCAAACGCATCTATCAAATTGACATTTTAGTCCTCAAATTGGATCAAAAAGACACACCATCTAAAAAGTCAGATTTTGGCAATATACAGAAGAAATTTTCAATATTTGGTAATTTTCATTCAAATACAGTCTGTATCTATCTGTCTCTATACAGATTCCAGAGAGAGAGAGTTCACTATAATTAAGAAAATTCTATTTACGGTGAAAAGCTAAAAACCTGAAAGGGTAAGTAACTACAAGGAAGGAAGGAGCCAGAGATTGAACAGAGAAGAAGCAAATGACAGAAACCAAGACAAGAAAGCCGTCGCCGCCGACAGTTGATATCTTCTACACAACTTAACAGGACAATTCAGCTGACCAACATCGAGCAACAGAGCAGTAACGCCGGCGGTGGAGCAAGCCGCCGCCAGTGATAGAAACGACAGAACCTGTAAAAATTCCATCAAAAACAGAGCAACATTTTGATCAAGAAAATCATATGATTATGTTATGATGATGTTTGTTGAAATTCATTGAGAAGAAACATACCCAATCTCCTACGATGACAAAACACATTAGTTTTGGTTGTCGAGGTACATATTTTAAGACGATTGAATAAGCATCGACCAGAGCCAATGTTGTGCTCCATGGAATCACCAAACCCATTATCACCACCAAGTAGCTGACAAAAACAGAGAATTCCCATGATCGAAAACTCAATTTGCAGGAATTTTCGGTCCAATTCGATACAGAAATTGACCCAATTAGATAAACAGATTAAAGAATTTAAAAAAATTACCAGAAAGAAGTGTAACCGAAGAATTCGACACGAAAAGACATGAAGAGAAGAGAAGCGGAGGCGAAAACTACTTGACCCAAACGCAAAGCCAAACTGGCGCTGGTGCCGATCGTTCCGGGGAGTGGCACCGCCGCTTCCATTGATTTCTAGTACGTATACATGGACAAGCACAGCAACTGATTCATCATAATTCAAATGGAGAAAGAAACAAAGATAGATATAGATAGATAGATTGAGAGAGCATAGCAGAGCAGAGGACTTTGACCCTTCAAAAATGGGTGAGAGAGGACAAACACCTGTTTCTAGTGATTGTTTTTTCTTGTTTTCTATCTTTTTGTTTGGATTTTCTTCTTGTCTGCCCACACTATTCAGGATCCTCTTTTTTTATGAGTCGATCTTTTTCTGGTTTCCGATTACGGTTCCGGATAAAGCTCGGATTGAAATTCTTTTATTTATAACTGAGAGATCTCTAATGATATTCTTAAAAATGAAAGGTAGTTAAAATTTAATTACTTATCTAAAAAAAACACCATCACGTAGTCGTTAAAATTTAATTATAGTAGTTATTAATAATCAAATTGTCTCTCTAATACTAACTTTCAATCATTAAATATAAATTTAATTCAAAATAAATGTTGTTATAATTTTATCCCTTTTATATCGTGTTTTTTTTTTTTTAATGATCATTCCTCAAAATTTCAATAAGATAAAATTTATCACTTTATTACGATTTTGTCTTTTATAGTGTTTTTTTTTATCTTTATATATATATTTTTTTTTACCCTTGAAATAAAAATGAACAGGAACAGTAAAAAATGAGACGGAATTAGATTTTTGATTTAAATAAAGTAGATTTTTTATTTAAATAAAAGGTATAATTGTGAACTATATAATCACCAAATTTAGTAATTTTTTAAAACAATCCTTAAATGCTGAGGTGATAACTTTTGATGATCCAAATTTACTTAGACTATAGAAGGATACTCTAAACCTCCACAAATCATTACAAATATAACACCAACCAATTAGGTAAACATGGATAGTATTTCTAATATTTCCCGTATTTCTTGAGATTTAAAGTTTATATTATATTTAGCATGTACACTTTCACTTCCTTATTTATATTTAAAAGTGGAGTAACGTTGGACTTTTCAAAAAAAAAAAAAATTACTTTTTAAAAGGTGTTGATATGTATTGTGTCAGAATCACATTATTTATCACATAATTGTATAATTTACAATATATTGACACCTTGTATATCAATACTATTTAAAAAAAAAACCGATAATTACTTTTAAAAGTTTACGTTCCATTAATTACATTTTATAAATACGTATAAGAACATTTTCTAATAAGATATATTGTGTGCTTTTAGAATCGTCACTGGATTGTAATCCTTTGATAAAATCTAATTAATATAAATTATTCAGCAAAAAATACTAATTAAAAATTATTAATTAGCAGGCTAATTGCTTACCCTTTTTCATAAACAATTGCTTGACTTTTTTTGTTAAAAGATAAAATTCGTCGTTTTTGAATAACATTCCCTATGTAAATGATATTAATAACTAATAGCAAGAACAAGTTTTATCTGTTAAACTAATTATATAATAATGAATTACGTGTTTTGACAATCATTGTCAATATCGATATTAGTTTTTTTTTTAAAAAAAAAAATCACACCATGCGTCATGTATCAATTATTATTATTATTATTATTATTTTATCAGAAAAATTGTCCATCGTTGCTGACAGTATATATGTAAACTGGACTTTGGCAACATTTGGATGAATTTATCTATTTTTGCCACTTGGAACTCCATGAACCAGACAATTGTCCCTTTACTGACAAGACTACACATATTAAAGTTAAAAAAATAAATAAAAAAACTACGTTTTAATACAATAAAGTATTTTTTAAATAATCAAATACTTTATATTTAAGTTTTAAATCACATATGATAGTGCATAGCGGATACATGTCACGTTTGGTTGTAACAATTATTATTAATGAATTTATAAATAAATTAACAAATAAATAAAGGGTTCCATCAGGATTCTCAAACCAATCCCAGCTCATGGTTTGAAGATTGACAACTTGGAAGTCAATTGAAAAGTCCATCGTCAATCTGTACATGAAATAATTTTCATGAAAAAGAAAAAAAAAAAAAATCCCTTTGTATGAATCAAAATATTCATATGCTTAGACGTGAGAGGCATGCTTCTCCAGAAGTGAAAAATTAATAGACTTCTACGATGTCTCGTCCTAATGGAAAATACACTAGATATACAACTTTGACTCTCAACTCCACATTTCGTTAGAAACCTTCTGTGAGTGCATAAACTCGATCACGTAAAGGAGGGTGCAATGCAGACACAGCTCCTTCAATTTCCTGGTACATCAAGTGTGCAAATTAACAATTTAGATATGGCAAAGAAATATACACTTTGAAAAAACATTACTAAGCCAGCCTATAAATATACAACTTAACAAAAAATCGCAATCTGAATCATTCCGCTACTAATTCTTCTTCTGCTTCCGGTAAATCAAAAGGTAATCTTTTGCATTATGTTAGGGAAGACATTAGAAAAACGATAAACCCCTATAGGTTGACGCCACAAATTCCACCCCCAAAAACCAGATTTTGATTGCTCCCCGTCTATATCAACCGTACTTGAACTAGGTAAATGAAATGTATTGCATTTCTCTGGTCCTCTAAACAGAAAACAATTTTCCAATGCGGTGCATGACTCAATGCAGCGAGCCTGAGATTGAGTCAACACTCTGACATGCAGCTAGCAAATTTAGGAATTAGGAGTTTGAGCTACACTGTTGTCTGACAATCATGTGCAGCACTCAGTAAGACCTATTTATCACCCCCTTCCTCTCTTATTGACCTAGTCTTACAGATGGTAGTGTCATTCCATACACCGAAATGGATACAGAAAGACTATCACAAACTCACCTCTTTCTTATAACGAGCTGAAAAGTGGATTAGAAGAATTGCTTTGTTCTCAAACTTGTCTGCATAATTAACTATCTGAATTTCATCAAAACATAATAAAAACAAGGAGTTAGAAATAAGTGTAAATTCTTACATGCAACATAACAGGGTCATACAAAGACACGGGGCACTAGACCTCAGACAGATGAATGTGTCCATAATCTCTTGCATGCTCTACTGTCACTGAATTATCAACAAAGGTGCTCTGCATATAAAGAAGCAAGCAGTACATAAATAAATATGTTAGCCACTCGGTATCCAAATCTGAACGCCTCATGTTCACGGCAGAAAACCTATTTTCTGAAACCATTTGCTAAATTAGAACTACTTCACTTACAAACTGCAGTTCAAAACAAAATAATTCTTTAACATTTTTCATGAAGAACTTTCTCGAAGCAATTTCACAGCTCCAAGGGAATCTCTTTTGTTTCGTACTTAATTTTTAAGATAATTTCAAGTAAATAAATGTCATGGTGAATGATACATTTTGCTATACCAGTTCATTTTGCCCATAGTCATCATACATACACAAAACCATGTATGAGACCATATGTGCATGTGCTTAAACACAATAAGTAATTAAATCCCCACAATCTATATTTGCCAGAGAAAAAGAAAAAAGGAAAAAAAACTAAAATCATTACAGACTGTATTCTTTTATGGAAAGGAGAATGTTTAAGATCATTGTTTTCCACTTTGGCCAACCATTATTGTCAGTTATACAGGCTACTTAAGTAAAGACATAATAGAGACAACCTTGATAACTAATGATCTATTAGAAGAGAAGAGAAGAGAATAAGAGAATAAAAGCACTATAAGCACATTTAGTTTGTTATGAATGTTGTTTCTCAATAGAATATTCAAATTTTAGCTTATAATAAAACATTGAACTTAAATACCAGTGCATGCAATTGAGAATGCCGTTGTTCTCAGATGCATAAGATGAAAATTAAAACCATATTATACTATTATCTTCAAGTGGAATAAAATATTAGTAATGAGCCACACCAAGAAACAGAGAAGTAGTAAGGGATATGTTTCACCTCCATAACTAGGATCTTTGCCCTTAAAACATCGATATTAGCTTCATCAATGATAAAGTCAGACATTGTGTCTCCTGTAAAAGCAATCTCTGGTGTTGTCACGTTATATGTAATCTGCCAACATGAAAACTCAACCCAATCATGCACAACACAAACAATAAAATGGAGAGAAAAGCTAAATGAGACACAAAAATAAAACAATCATAAAAATTACAATTACCAAAAGAACGACAAATTTGTAGCCAAAAAAATAACATTCAATCCAAAAGGCAAAATATTTTGTATATAAACTAAAAGTGTAATGTTATTTTAGCCAAACGTACATCCGTTAGGAGTTGAATTTACAAAATAATTACTTAAACATCAATTTGATGACCAGAGCCATGATTCCCAAATACAAAGATGTAGAAAATCCATGTTAAGCCCCCATTAAGCTTAAATTGATCTTCCACATTAGATAAACAAGAAGACAATCATTTTTGCACAAAGTAAAACTAAAAAATAACAACGAAAACAATGGCAACACTCAACAGATTTCATATTTTAACAGCCATAAAGCAACTCTTACATTATCACATTTCTTCGTTTACAATTTTCTTTATTCTCCTTCCTTTCCTCAGTCTCAGACTAAAAAGGAAGTTTTCAACAGTTTCCCCTTACTTATATTATCAGACAATGTATTTGGACCTCTAATTGGGGATTAAAACAAAAAGAAGCCAAAGACAAATTCCCAGCTTTTACGAGTATGACTTCAAGGAGAAAAAAGAAACTAAATTTGGGGTTTATATTTTATGCATCTATCATCAAAGCCAAACAATTCTATATCTTGCACAGTTCTCCAGAGAAATGAAGAAGAAAGAGAAGTAAATTAAAAGAACAGAAACAAATAGAAGATAGATCAACAAAACATTTGCACAAGAAGTCAAGGACCATAGATGCACAAATAACAGCAATAACAAGGTTGCAAACAAAATAAACAAAGAAAATTCACCCAAAACATAAGTATAACAGTTTACTATTATGACTATTATCAAGGACCTCCGTGCCTGACGACTTCAAGTTCTTAATATCATTTGCAGGAAGGCCAAGGTACTCCTGCTTTAGTTTTCGTTTCTCGGAGTAAACTACATAGCCCTGCAATATATCATGTACAATGGCAGTTAGTACCCTATTAAAATTGAAATTATATATATATATATAAACTAAAGTGAGTTATTGACAGAAACCCAAAAGTGAAAAATATAACAAGACAATAAGGTTTACAGTGTACCTGGCTCTGGATAACATGGTAAGTCCTAAAAGCTTTTACTTTATAGTCCCTACTCATGCAAAACTCTTCCCCTGCAAACAGAATTAGTAAAAGATTAAGAAGAAAAAATATGTCACAAGAAGTGAGGCTAGGTCAGTTGAATAAAAGTTAAGACATTACCCACATCCAAGCCGACAAGATTATGCTTTAGCTCGGATTGATCCATTTTTCTATGAACCTCAAAGAGCTTCTCCACATCTTCTTTTATAGAAGTTGGAACAATTATTGTTGGGGGATTCATACGGTATAAGCCTCTGGTTGCAACATACATGGGCAATCCTCCCTAACAAAAAAAATCAATTTACATAATTGTATATTATTATTATTGTTATTATTATTATTATTATTAGTACAGCATAATCAACATTCAAAAACATTATTAGAAGAAAGAGCTCCATCTACAACCCAAACTCAAAGTATTCAAATTTAGCTGATTCAATAAAATTTTTTTTATCAAGTTGTGAAGAACTAGAGCAATCACTCCCAACATCAAAATTCAATTATCAAGAACAATAGCATTCAATTGAACGAACACTAAAATGTAAAATGCCTATTATTAACACTGAATTCACTACAGAAGAAACAAATTCTAAGCAACTGGAAACGAGAGAGAGAGAGAGAGAGAGCTAACAATGTGATCCATGTGGGCATGGGAGATAAAAAGGAAATCTTGAGAGATAGCGCGGTCTGGGCATCGGCCGATATCGAAAGCCAAATTGAGAGATTTGAAAATTATACAAGTTTCATGGCCTGCGATTGACAATCCCTCCACTCTGTATCCTTCTATAACCATTCCTGTGTCGTTGCTTTTGCTTCTGTTTGAAGCTGAGTCTTCTGGGTGTTGTTGTTCTTGCTTTGTCGAATTCGAGCTCTTGGGTCTTGCCGCCATTCTTTTTTCTTCTTTTTTTTTTTAAATTGAACTGGAGTTGAGAATAGAAGAGAAGAGGTTTTGTTGGGTTTTTTCAGAAGAGTGGTTTTTTGGGTTATTATTGGGGGTAGTGTTAACCTTTACCGTGCTACCTTAGGACACCGGATAACAATTAACAATTTACTTAAAATTAAAAAGTCAATAAACATAAAATTAGAAATAAGACAATTAATATAATATTGTTGTAATTGGCTTTCCACGATACTTACAAATGGATTGGTATTTACATAATATACGTATGTCAATTTGAAAGTAAGATGTCAATGCTATATGAGAGACAACAAATCATGTAGATATAAATTGTAATAAAACCCCTCTATCTTTTACCTATAAAAAGGCCGCTCATTGTAATATTAGAGACAATTTTAGAAATCAATACAAATATATATATTATATTGAACGTTGATCTCTCATCTCTCATCTCTCATCTTCTTATATTCATTTCATTAATTTATTTATTATTTTATTCAATGCTTTATTTGTTATTTAAATTTAATTATAACATGTTATCAGCACGATGTTGTTATTTTAGAACCTGAATTTTCTGAATTTTATTTTTATTGGAACCTATAGTTTATAAATTTATTTCTAGAACCTGAAATTTCTAAATTTGTTTCCAGAACCTGAAGTTTCTGAATTTATTACCATTAAAACATGAAGTTCCTAAATTTATTTTCTAAACCCGAAGCTTCTAAATTTATTATTAATAGAACCTGAAGCTTCTAGATTTTTATTTATCAATACCAGAACCTGTAGTTCTGGATTTCGTTTCTCGCATTTTATTTAATTTACAAAATTTAATTTCTCACAATTTATTTACTTTTATGTCATTTTATTTAAACAGTTCAGTCACTTATCCAAAAACCTGAAGTTTATGGATTTATTTATCATTACTGGAACATGAAATATTTGGATTTATTTACTCATAAATGTTCCTTTATATATTTGAAAATTTAAATTCATCAGATTTTTATCAGACTAGAAGTTCTGACTCCGATTATGATTTTCAGATAACCAGAAGCTACAAAAAAAAAGTCAAAACTTACAAGCCTGAAGTTTGCTGCACTGGAAGTATATGGGGACAACTACATGTCCTGGGTAATTGACGCCAAATTATTGTTAAAATCAGAAGGCTTGTATTATACCATTGAAGAAGGGACTGAGGCAACGGAACAAGACAAGTCTACTACTATGGTCATTATCCGTCGCCATTTACATGAAGATCTAAAAGCCCAGTACCTTACTGTCACGGAACCAGAAGTTCCGTGGCAAGAATTAAAAGACCGTTTTTTAACCAACCCGATGTTGCATTACCAAATGACAGGTATCAGTGGCAATATTTACGTTTTCAAGATTATAGGTCAGTCTCTGAATATAACTCTGTTTTATTCAAAATTACTACACAACTGAAATTGTGTGGTCAAGAGGTAACAGAAAATAATATGTTGGAAAAAACATTTACAACATTACATGCCTCAAACATGATATTACAGCAGCAGTATCGAGAACTTCGATTCTCAAAATATTCAGAGCTAATATCAAGTCTTTTAGTTGCAGAGAAAAATAACGAGCTTTTAATTAAAAATCATGAATCACGCCCGACCGGCTCTACATCATTCCCAGAAGTGAATGCTAATACTGTTGGGGGACATAATCGTGGTCGTGGTCGTGGTCGTGGTCGTGGTCCTTACCGTGGTCGTGGCCGTGGTCGGGGTCACCGAAGAGCATATGATTATTCTAATCCGGATGGTTATAATCAAAATATTTCTCATAAGCAGAATATTAATAAGGTCAGACCGGATAAAGGAAAAAGTATCCAAAAGGGGCCTAAGAAAGATTACTGTGTATGTTTTAGATGTGGCTGTCAAAATCATTGGTCACGTACATGCCGCACACATAAACATTTGGTTGATTTGTATCAAGCATCAATCAAAGGGAAAGAATCCTGAAACCAACTTTATGGAGGATTCGGATTTTATGGATATTACCTAGTTTAACGTTTCTGATTTTCTAGTTGATCCAAATGACAAAGTGACCACTTCAATTGGTGATGGAAATGTCCATACCAATTAAGTACTATTTGTAATATTTTTGCTATCATATGAAATATTTCTGTAAATATTCTTTATATAATATATACTTTTGATCACTCCATTTAACAAGCATTTTATTTTTTCTACGTGAAGCACAACAAATATGTCTCTAAACGATAAATTGAGTATTATTGAAAAGCAAGGTACAAGATATATATGTCTAGCCGATAGTGCAACGACACATACGATTTTACGGAATCATAAATACTTTCTGAATTTAATTTTGCTTAAGGCAAATGTCAATACAATATCAGGTCCAGCAGATCTGATAGAAGGCTCCGGTAGAGCCATGATATTGTTACCAAACAATACTAAAATATGTATCAATGATGCTTTATATTCAAGTAGATCCAGAAGAAATCTACTAAGTTTCAAAGATATACGGTGTAATGGATTTCATATAGAAACCATAAATGATGAGAATATCGAATATCTGTGCATTACTTCCCATAATTTAGGCCAGAAACTCATTCTAGAAAAACTACGTGCTTTATCATATGGGTTATATTACACCCTTATTAGAGGTGTAGAAGTTTATTTAGTTATGAACCAGAAGTTCTCAGACCCAAAAATATTTATGCTCTGGCATGACCGTCTTGGTCACCCAGGATCCATGATGATGCGAAGAATCATTGAAAATTCTCATGGACATCCATTAAAGAACCAGAAGATTCTTTTATCTCATGAAAATTTATGTACTGCATGTTCACAAGGGGAATCAGTAATAAAACCATCACAATCTATGGTTGGCTTTGAATCCCCGTCGTTCTTACAAAGGATTCAAGGGGACATATGTGGGCCTATTCATCCACCAAGTGGACCGTTCTGATATTTTATGGTCCTAATTGATTCATCTTTCAGATGGTCACACGTTTGTTTATTATCAACACGTAATGTTGCTTTTGCAAGATTACTTGCACAGATTATCAGGCTTCGGGCACATTTTCCCGAACATCCGATTAAGTCAATACGCTTTGATAATGCTGGTGAATTTACTTCCAAGACATTTGATGAATATTGTAGATCAGTTGGGATTGATGTTGAACATCCAGTTCCACATGTTCATACTCAGAATTGATTAACAGAGTCGCTTATCAAGCGTCTCCAGGTAATTGCAAGAACTTTATTATTGCGAACGCAATTACCAATTTCTGTTTAGGGACATGTTATTTTACATGCTGCTGCATTAATTCGTCTTCGTCCCACTGCTTATCATCAATATTCACCAGTACAACTTGTATTTGGCCATTAACTAGATATTTCTCATCTGCGTACTTTTGGTTGTGCAGTATATGTCCCAATTGCACTTACACATAGAACTAAAATGGGACCCCAACGGTGTTTGGGAACATATGTGGGTCTAGACTCACCATCAATTATTAGATATCTGGAACATTTAACTGATGATCTTTTTACTGCACTATTTGCTGATTGACGTTTTGATAAGGGAAATTTTCCATCATTAGGAAAAACTTATCCTGAAGAGAAACGTGAACTTTCTTGGAAAGTCCCTAGTCTAATTCATCTTGACCTATACACATCTTAATGTGAGAATGAAGTCCGTAAAATAGTCCATCTTCAAACAATAGCAAATCAGTTACCGGATGTATTTACCGATGCTACTAAGGTAACAAAATCATACATCACAGCTGTTAATGTACAAGCACAGGTGATTGTTCCAGAAGAATGATCTAAACAAATGATAGCAAAATAATCATCTACTGTATGCCAGAAGCGTGGTTGGCCACTCGGTTCAAAAGATATTGTTCCTCGAAAAAAGAATCAAAAGTATCAGGATCATGTTCCTGAAATTACAAATAAATCCACTTTCTCAAAATCGACTCCACAAGAGTTAGATGTCCCTGAAAGAACACAAGTCACTAAAGTGACAGAAACCCTTGCAGGGGAAGGAATCCCTGAAGAGATTCAAGAACATAGAAATGAGGAAATTTCTATAAATTATATAAGAAAATATGGAATCGTGAGGAAACAATCATCGATGATATATTTTCATATACAGTGGCCACTGAAATTATAAATGATGATTATGAGCCTCACAGTGTTGATGATTGTAGGCAAAGGTCTGATTGGCCTAAATGGAAAGAAGCAATTCAAACTGAATTGAATTCATTAGCCAAGCGTAAAGTATTTGGATCAATAATCCAGACGCCTGAAGACGTCAAACCTGTTGGATACAAATGAGTTTTTGTACAGAAACGTAATGAGAAAAACGAGGTTGTGAGATATAAGGCACGACTCGTAGCATAAGGTTTCTCACAAAGACCGGGTATTGATTTTGATGAGACATACTCACCAGTAATGGATACAATTACGTTTCATTTTCTGATAAGTTTGACTGTCTTGGAAAGACTTGAAATGCGCCTTATGGACGTAGTAACTGCCTATCTATATGGCTCACTCGATTCAGATATTTATATGAGAATCCCTGAAAGGTTTAGAATGCCGGAAGCATACAACTCGAGACCTCACAATTTATACTCAATTAAATTACAAAGGTCCTTGTATGGATTAAAGCAATCTGGACGCATGTGGTATAACCACCTCAATGAATATTTGATTAAAGAAGGATATATAAATAATCCTATTTGCCCATGTGTCTTTATAAAGAAATCAGAATCTGGGTTTGCTATCATTGCAGTTTATGTTGATGATATGAATTTAATTGGAACTCCAGAAGAGCTTTTGAAAACTGCTGAATATTTGAAAAAGGAATTCGAGATGAAAGACCTAGGAAAGACAAGATATTGTCTCGGTCTAGAGATTGAACATAAATAAAATGGAATACTTATCCATCAATCAGCATATGTTGAAAAGATCCTGAAAAGATTCCATATGGATAATGCTCACCCATTAAGCACTCCTATGATTGTTAGAACTCTTGATCCTAAGAAAGATCCATTCCGACCACTCGAAGATGGTGAAAAGATACTTGGTCCTGAAGTACCATATCTCAATACAATTGGTGCTTTGTTGTATCTGGCTCAATGTACTAGACTAGACATTGCATTTTCAGTAAATTTGCTTGCTAGATTCAGTTCAGCACCAACTCGAAGACATTGGAATGAGATTAAACATCTTTTTCGTTACCTTCGTGGCACAAAAGATTTAGGATTATTTTATTCGAAATCTAACAATTTTTCAGGTTTAATTGGTTATATTGATACCGGATATCTGTCTGATCCCCATAAAGCTCGTTCACAAACGGGATACGTTTTTACTTATAATGGCACAACAATCTCCCGGCGTTCCACAAAGCAAACTATTGTTGCTACATCCTCTACTCATTCAAAGATCCTTGCACTTCATGAAACAAGTCGAGAATGTGTTTGGCTAAGGTCGGTTATTCATCATATTCAAAAGACATGTGGATTCTCATTATCTACAGAAATGCCAACACCGATATTTGAAGATAATGCAGCTTGTATTGCTCAAGTTAGAGGAGGATATATCAAAGGAGATAGAACCAAACATATTTCTCCCAAATTCTTCTATACTCATGAACTTCAACAGAACCGACAGATCGATGTTAAGCAAATTCGGTCTATAGATAATCTTGCAGATTTGTTTACCAAGACATTGCCTACATCAACTTTTGAGAAACTGGTATATAAGATTGGCATGCATCGGCTTTGTAAATTACAGGATTAATATTGAAGTTTTGTTCAGGGGGGTCACTTAATCAGGGGGAGCAAAATTTGAATGGACATACTGTACTCTTTTTCCTTTACCGAATTTTGTCCCACTGGGTTTTACCGGAAAGGTTTTAATGAGGCAGTTCTGAACATGTCCAATATAACTTGATCCAGAATATCAGTATATATTTTGCTAAGGTTTTTATCCCACTGGATTTTTTCTAGCAAATTAAAATACAAATTGTGGAAATCCAAGGGAGAGTATTGTAATTATGGCTTTCTACAATACTTGCAAATGGATTGGTATTTACATAACACATGTAAATACACTTGTCAATTTGAAAGCAAGGTGTTAATGTTATATGAGAGACAACAAATCATGTATGTATAAATTGCAATAAAACCCCCCCTATCTTTTGCCTATAAAAAGGCCACTCATTTTTATATTAGAGACAATTTTAGAAATCAATACAAAGGTATATATTATATTGAACGTTGATCTCTCATCTCTCGTCTTCTTGCATTCATTTCATTTATTTTATTTATTATTTTATTCAATACTTTATTTGTTATTTAAATTTAATTATAACAAATATAGTGTATTTATTACGTTTTCTGTTTTTATAAATTTTTATTTGTTAACGTATATGTAAGGGACTAAGGGTTAAGGAAAATATCCTTAGGGTGCGTTTGGTGTACGAGATATGATTATACTATTTTTAAGATATGGGATTGGATTGGATTGGATTAGATTAATTATAGTATTTCTCTTGTTTAGTGCAACATGGGATTGGACTAAAAATAGTCTAATCATGTGTTTGATATCTCATGGGATTGGATAAAAATAGTATCCATTCTCTAAATATGTTCAAACAAAATAAATAGATTTATGATTTCTTCTTCAGACATCAATTTCTCTTTCTTCCTTCTCCCAACCTTCAAATCAATTTCTCTCTCAGCTTTTTTGCTCTTTATCAACTTCAATTTCCCAAATTTAATTTTATGAAAAACTCATAGAAGTGTCCGTGTGATTGTTTCACCAATTTCTTCACGTTCAACCAAATCAACAAGAAAGCTTGTTGATTGGTATGTGTGATTGATCACTTTTTTTTGTTTTTTTTTATTCGTTTTTTTTTCTAGAAAATGACTGCTTCGAATCTGGAAAAATACTCAGATTTCTTCAAACAAAATAAGAAATTTAATTTTGAGAACGAGATTGAAGAGAAAAACAGATAGAAGATGAAGAAAAATCAAATACGTTAGAATCAACATCCATGACCATAACCCAATCAAAATATATATAATTATAAACTCAACAAACAAAAACACGAATGAATATCAACCAACAACTCACAAGAGCACAAACACTAAGTATCACTACTGTTGTCATTACAATCGATAACAACTAATTAATTGGCATAAAACAAGCTCACTCTCCAAAGTTTATGATCACACATCAAATACCATTTCCTTCCAAAACAACTAATTCGACTAACAAAGACCCATATACATCAGACCCAAAATAATAAACTTACCCAGAAAATAAAGTCAACCCGCACCATGTCATATCAAGTGTCAAATTTAAACCCAGCAAAATCCTAATTGATGGATCTGCTTTGCGGAAGAAGACGAAGGCTGAAAAAGAAGATGGAGGTTAGGCTGAAAATATACACTTGAAAGAGTAGAATGACTGAGAAAGAAGATGGATTAAAATGAATCTTATAGTTTTTCTTGGACTGTTTTATCCCAAATCAATGAGATAAAAAAAAATCAACGAGACTAATTAATCCCATCCCATCGGTGTGGCAAACATGGCATTATGACTAAAAATAACCCAATCCCATCCTATCCGGTCTAACAAGCATACCCTTATTGTATAAGGTTCAAACCAAACGAGAAAATTCTATTTTAATCACTAATTTGTTGACATGTTGACATGTTTTATTATTATTTTTAGGTTTAATTGCACTAACATACCTTTAGTTTATTAAATATAGTAAGATTTTCAAAAGATACCATAAATTAACATAACAACCCTTTGCTATCAAGTTAGTCCGTTAACTTTAACTGTTGACTAATCATGACTCTTATAAAGCTAAATACATTTATCACATTATCCTAAATATAAAATATTTGTAATTAAAAGTTGAAAAATCAAAATTAAAAAAAAAAAACAATATATCGGCGATGGATCTCTACTGTCGAAGGAAACAATAGATCTTTAACAATCTCCTCCTATTGGAAGAGATCATCGTTGATATCCTCCAACTGGAGAAGACTGGCCTTTTGCATTTAGCAGAGGAGGCTCCTCCGTAACCTATGAATGTTTCCACAAATTAATTATCTTGTTTTTTTATTTGATTTTTTGCTTTTTGATTAAAAAATATTTTATATTTTGGATGATGTGTTAAGGGTATATTTGGTTTTTCATGAGTCAATGTTAGTCAAATGTTAAATTTAACGGATTGACTTGATAGCAATGAGCATTTGTGTTAATTTATGATATCTTTTTAAAATCTAGTTAGATTCAATAAAGTAAGAGTGAGTTAGTACAATTAACCCTTATAATTATTATTATTATTCAAGTATTATACTATTACATAAATTTGAGTTTTTTTTTGGAAAGTGGAGGACTCTAACTCACAACATCATTGTACAAGTGTGAGAGATTTACCACTAAACCAACCTCGTTTCATTTATTATTATTATTATTATTATTACCAATTCATTCATTCTAGGCTCGTATAGTCAATGGTGGTACCTAAATTAAAAAGATTGTTGAAAATGCACGAGCGTATCTAATAACAACCTAGAGGGGTTAATGCGTTGTTAATCGATTAATTACCAATTTTTTCGATTAGTCAATATTAACAATACCCAATACAAACATACAACAAAAATCAAGTATAAAGTGCGTAATATAAAGAACACTTGATTTTTACGTGGAAACCTTCAATAAGAAAAACCACGGACTAGCCAAGCTAGGCACCTAAGTCACAACAATCTATTATATGATAAGATGGTTACACGCTCAAGTGATACACAGACTCTCACTCACGACAACCTCAAACTATAAAGACTACCACTCGCCACTATTGATTCAATTATGGTGATATCTCCCGATCAACTACTCTTAGCATGAGCACCATCTAATCTACCCATCTAGCCTTTTATAGCGATGCATTGATAATACCTCTCCTTCCACGTCGAGTCTTATCATCTACATTTTATATGTATGAAGTGTTTTCTCCATACATTATAAGAGTAGATATTCATACTCCATATATATATATATATATATATATATATATATATTACCCGAATTGGGTTGGGTGATCCGTAGGTTTGTAGCTTATTTTGTATAAAATACTATTGTTTTTTTTTTTGTTTATTCTTTAGGACAATCTTACACTCAAGCCCAGCCCATCAGAGTCACTGGCCTTATGTCAACCCCGACCCACTCAATCATAGGGCTTGAACTCTGGGTTAGACCTCAATTTGAAGGCCGGGCTAAACCGACCGACCTATTTCACACCTCTAATTAAACCAACCTTATTTCATCCACTTTTTTTTTTTGTGATAAGAAGCTATACTAAGGAAAAAACAAAAAATTCACTTTGAAATAAATCCGTTCGTTTCTAATTCATACATCACTTGTGAATATTTTTTATAATAGTCCTTAAGAACAATAATGTAAAAAAAAAAACATGAATTAATTATATATATTTCGATTAATATATATTAGAAAAACAAGAATATGAAATTTAATCTATAATTTTGTATTTATGAAGTATGAACTATTTGAATTGGTCATATATGTAATCTTAAAACCGGGAATTAATTGACTATATATATATATATATATATATAAAAGAACCAGATAAGTTCCCTAATTAGGGTCTCTAATTAAGTCATGACTCATAACAACATGGTTTTCAATGTGCAGACCACCTCTTCATATAGGGTTATAGGCTATGCCATATTATTTTCTTTTAGTACAAATGGTAGTATATCTCTCCTAACAAATTACTAATGATATCTCCAGAATAAACATTTGAGCCGGGTTTATACTTTTTGTTATCGATAAGTCCCAGCAAACCCTTATCTCGATCGTTCACTGTTAGAATTTGTTGTAATACTTAGGTTTTCAATTTTCACGACAACAAGAACCCAAGTTTTTTTTTTTTTTTTTTTGCTAAGGTCCAGAAGGTATCATCAACTTAATTTTTTTTTGCTGAAAATTGAAAACATTATTTATAACAAGTCATAATAATATACAAGAAAGATAACATTCTCAGTACTGCTTTTCTCAATTGGGTCACAGAAAAGTTAAGCAACACCTTTTAACATGTTTCAAAAACCTGAAGAAGAATAAGTACACATTAATAACAACATCAGAGAGTGATTGCTCTATGAATCAAGCTGAGCATACCAGATCCCCTGGATCTTCACTTCTTTTGGAACCTTTGCCCCCAAATCAGTATCAGATGGTTGAATGCTTTCGAAAACTCCGATGAGCTCACCAGTCTCGGGCTTGCTCTTGGTTACACTCAGGTTTATCTTTCCTGTCGAAGAAGCAACATTCTTGACATTCTCTTTCACGAGTTCTTCCTCGTCTCCTCTACCTCCAGCAGGCAATGCAACAGCATTGTCATAGCCAGTTGAACCACCTCTTCCCTTTGGGTCCAAGAAAGATGATCCACGGTAGGATGGTACGAGAAAATCTCCTGAGAAACTATCCGGTGTGCCTGATGCCACCAACTGTTTGATGGTGAAAAGGAAAGGCACACGCTCACCGCCAGGCAATTGAACTGTCACCGCAGCATAGTCAATCCCATCCTTCTCTTCGAATCTAATGGAGCCATCAGAAGACACTTCAAAAGGTCCCTCAATCTCATCAAGTGTGTAGGTGAGACGGGTCATGAGCTTCGTGTTCTGGAACTCTGGTGGGGAGTTCTTGTTCACACCTTCAGCCTTGACGGTGAAGGAAGTGGGCTCGAAGCAGAACTTCTTCGCCTGGTATTTCCCGGGTTTGAAGGCAAATTTGTCAACTCCACCATCAATTGTTGGGCACTGGTTTGCAGTTCCAGTTCCCTTTACTTCCGTGTATGTTTTGCTCTGGATTTCGTCATAGGTTAGCCTCTTCGGTACACCTTCAGCGCCAGCTCCCTGATCAAATAAATTAACCGATCAAACGCGTAAGATTACAATCCTGATTCCTCCCCAAATATCACGCCTCAATCTCACAACATGACAGCTAAGTTTGATTAAAATGACTAAACATATTAACAAATTCATTACAGGCCTAATAACAATGATAGAACCTCTGTCCACTCTTAGCAATGCTAAATCCACCACCTATTGATTCAGATTTGATATTTGTGCATCAACATGCATAAATAAATAAATAAATAAAAATGACATATTTGGCTTTATATTGTTGAATGATTGGTAGTTTCATTGTTAATTGTTCATTGCTAAATTCAAAAAACAATCTTTTCCATCTTTCCCCGTATCAAAAAGATCAGAATGAAATCAATTTAGAGCTGCAACAGAAACATTACATAAAAATACCATCTTTCTCTACTAGGACAAACATATCAAGAAAGAACACAAAACAACACATATTTATGATCATATTGTTAGAGAATTTAGTAATATAACAGCAAAAGAAAGAGTAAAACAGACAGACCGCAACGACGAGAGCAGATGTGGCAAGGGCAAAGCCAGCTATCTTGGTAGCATCAACACATTTTTGAGCCAAGTCCTTGAAGTCAGATTGCAAAGAGCAAGTGATCCTACCACCAGCTGTGTCAACACCAAAAGCCTTTGAAATGCTCTGTGAAGACCTCAATTGGACACTACTGGTGCGAGCAGGTGACACACCCACCTTGGTGGGTTGCATTAGAGTAGCTACTGCTTGTAGTGAAGCTGCCATCTTTTTTTTTTCTTTTTTGCTGCTCTCTCTGAGAAGCAAAAACTATCTAGTGTTTTACGAAATAGAGCTTGTTTTGTATGTGGAGGGAGGACAAGTCCAAATTTTGGTGGCTTTGGTGTGAGATAGATAAGATATTGGATAAGGGTCTTCTTCTCATTGGATGGTTCAAGCTAATGTCACTGATTTAATGGTCTGCCACGTGGCAAAATCTTCATTTGGGATAATGATATGATATGATACTCTTTGAATCAGTGGATGATGTGGGGAACCTTTTACATGTTATTAATCTCTGTTGTGGTTCACAATTGCCATGGTGTCATTTTATTGTAGTTTTATGTGATTATGAATTATTGAAATCAAATAATCAATTGCTTTTTGGCACCAATCTTGAAGCAAAATTCTTTGCTTAGTTAAAATTTTAAAATGAACCATTTTCAGTTACTTATGTAAATGTCAGTTGGTTTAAATATAAAGTTAATTACATACAGCAGTTGAAATAGAGCAGAAATCAAATCACCCATTTAGAAAGGAAAAAAAAAGGACTACGAATGGCCCATGCAGGTCTCGAACCTGCGACCTTCGCGTTATTAGCACGACGCTCTAACCAACTGAGCTAATGGGCCAATATGGTAACTGATCACAGTATTAACTATTTATTAATGTTATAACATATTGCATTGAACAAATTCTACTCGCTGTAGAATTATCATAAGTTTATTTTTTTATTTTGATCATTATTAATACTGATCAATTCCAGTTCCAAGAGTTTTTTTTTTAGATTGAAGTGTAAGATTTCAATATCCTTTGTCAATGTCCTAAACCAATTAGTTATAATCACAAATTGTACCACCCCATAATCCATTGCTTTGCTTTTGGAGTTCTGCAAATAGATCACACTTGTGTTGATTCTGGACAAGAACTTCAAACCAGTTTAACTCAATCAAGGAACCAGACAGGAACTGAACAGAACAATAAGGGTCACATAAAAAAACTTGACAGAAAAAAAAAAAATTAGAAAAGGAAATAGCAGCTCAAAAGTGCTTGAAGCACAATCACAGGAAATAGTAACCTCCTCATTGCACTACTGAGAGTTTAATTTTCTCTCATCATCGCTGCAAAAATCATCAAATCAATAAATGTTTCATCTTTGTCATATTAATTAGCTTTGACCTAAAATGGGTTTTTATTATTTTTTATTTTTTTGCAGGCATTCAGAATGAGTAGGAGGTAATTAAATCATCATATAAAAATAAGATAATATTACAATCATCATTATGCCCACTAAAATTATAATGAGAGAATTAAAAAAAAAAACACTTTTTAAAATTGTTTGAAAGCGAAAGAAGGAAAAATAAAAATAATAATGATGAAAAAACGGGTTTCTCTCAGACAAATGCCTCGTTTTGTCGTCACGATTTTAAGAATGGATATCGGACTCGTCATCATTGTTGATCATCACCGAGAAACCAAACTTATATCACCAACATTATAAGATTATAATTATAAACTCATCATTGACCCAACATAAATTTAAATCAATCAAATCAAAGAATAAAAAAATACAATTAAAAAGCAACAAGAAGAACAGTACTCGACGAAAATACAGAAAACACGAGTAGAAACCAGAGATGAGCGTCGACTAAACAAGTGATGGATCGGGTCGTAGTTGTGCTGCCGGTAGAGATTGCTGAAGATGTTGGCTTTTTATAGCCGAATGTTTATTAGGGTTAGGTTTTGCTCTTCATGTTTTGTTTTTTTTTAACCCCAAGTGTTTCTTCAATTTACGTTTTGGGTCTAATAGGTGAGCTACTCTGGCTTTGGTACATATCTTCTGGGCCAAGATAAGAGGCCCATATTCCTCCGGCCTAACACATGGTTTCAGCCCAATAATACTTTTTTTTTTCCTTCGGTATTGGCATTCTACATGTATGTGTTGGGTCTTCTCTCCGGTTTGTGGGAGTTGATATCTCTAGTTATGAAAGTAAATATCATATATATTGTTCTGATATTTACTTTCATAACTAGAGATATCAACTCCCACAAACCGGAGAGGAGACCCAACACATACCTGTAGAATGCCAATACCGAAGGAAAAAAAAGTATTATTGGACTGAAACCATGTGTTATGAAAGTAAATATCAGAACAGTATATATGATATTTAATCTCGTTACGACAGTTCTATTGTAATACTTTAAAATAAGAATAATAATAATAGAATAAATCACTCATTCATATAATTTTAAAATTATGGATGCTAATATTACCACATATAAATATGATTTACACACCTATTTTCTAAATACGTTCATGTTTTAAATTTAAAAATTAAATCATTACTATAAAAATAATTACACATCTTAATATCAATAGTACCCGTATTTAAATAAATATATTTATTTTAATAAATTTTATTTGTAAATTTTTTAAAATTATTAATACTTCGATTTTTTTTAAGTATATTATGTTCCAACTTTATCCGAATTAATGAGTCATCATTAATAGTTCAAACAAACAAAAACATATGATTTTTTTCTCTAAAAAAAACTTTCATGAATATATCAGTCTACCCTATCATCTTTAAAAACATATATAAAAAAAAAACTCTTTTCACTTTTTATTTATTTATCGATAACTTCACATAAAAGAATTATTATTTTATTTTATGATAATCCTACGATGGTGTGATATTTTGATACTTGAAATAAAATTAGAGATTATCATAAGTGTTTTTTTTTTACTAAGGAGATAATTGAAGATACGGTGGATGTAATTAATGGATGTACTTATGTACACATTATTTAGTTTATTTTTAATTAAAGAAATTTGTGGTGAGAGGTTTAAATCTCACTATAAATATTTTACAAACATGTGTTGAGAATTTTCTACCGATTTGTAAGAGTAGATATCCGAATTGAACATATATTATCTAATCTTATAGTTTTATTGTAATAATTATAACACTTCAATTTTATTTTTTGTTAAATTTGTATTAACATATTTTTATAATTAATTTTTTTTATAAAGCATAGATGTACAAATCATATTTATGAATAGAAATATCGGCACCCTCAAATTATATCACTTTTAAGAAGTAGATTTTTAACTTTAAATTCCAAATTCACTTTTACTCACCCAATTTAAAGGAGCCGATCAATACCCCCTCCCAGAAAGTTGATATATGTCCTAAAAACTGTTATTTTGTTTGGATAAAATTATCCATCCATGAACATGTATCATCATTTTATGAGGAAAGTGTTTATCCGGAGGTGAGCAAAAATAAACTTTAAAACTCCTACTTAAATTGGTAAAATAAACTGAATTATATATATATATATATATATATATATATATATATATAAAGCTAAATCACCTGAAATATGTAAGAATTTAAAATTTTGACTGGCCTGACACAAAAAATATATACAGGTTTTTTTTTTCTTTTTAACAAACAAACAAACATAACATTGTGTTATATTAGCTTACGTATGTCTCATGACTTGTAAGAAGAAACGGATCCGCCAGAGTGCATAGAAGAGCAACCATTTTATTTGTCAACAAAGTGCAAAGCTTCATACAATTCAGTAGCTTGACAGCAACCGATAATTGGCACATTATATCAAAGTTTATTAAACAAACCCAGATTGTCACTCAATAAAATTCGAAACCTTACATGCATATGTTTAAAATGAAATATTCTATTCAAGTTGCAGAGCAATGAAAATTCACAACTCCAGACTATTACGATAGTTCCTACATGAAGTGAAGTACCAGAGCCCAGACAGGATAGACTAACAGAAGGATTATGCCGAGAGTGTTCGATATTCCATGGCTTTGGGTGAACGAATTTCTGAATCCGCCAGATGCTCGGACGTGCTCTTGAAGTAGGTAACAACCGATAAGAAGACAGATCGCGACACCAACCCAGCTGCCCTTCAAGGTGTGTGCAAAGAAATCTGGAGCCACGACTAGAAGAAGAATCAATGATCCAGGCATCTCCAGCCAGTCTGCACGAGCAATCATCATTGTAAAAGATCGAGCAAAGGACATCAAACATGATCCATAAACATATTGCAATGAGATGCACATTCCAGAATAAATCACAATAGTCATGACTACTCATGGATTGTCACTAGTATGCGTTACACAAGCACGGATGTAGCACATTAAAAGGTTCCGAAATTAACTATATACCATGCATTCCAATTCAGGACATTCAGAAATAAGCTCCACAAAAATGAAAGTACAACCAATTGTTGAGACAACAAGACAGATATTTCATCTGGCTATCATGATATCAAAGAAAAGACAAACAACCAACGGAAGAGATACTAGAAATTTACATACTAGAAATTTACAGGTTTTGGTATCACATCAAATGAGTAGGGAATCAGAAATAGCCATAGTATCCAGACATATGCAATAGGCAGAGATTACAAGGGTCATGTAAAGATCTTGTTAGTATTGGCAAAGATTTCTAAGAGCAGAATTTTAGTTTCAATATTGTGCTTGTGATGTGGTGTATATGTGTACATGTGTGTGTTTGAATTACGATCGTTGCCAAGAAAATCAGATTCGGGAACACGAGATTGAGTTGAGCATATACCTGGGAAATGTCGCGGGAAGAAAAGTCTTAGTACAACTGCAATGAAAGCAATCCATTTTCCAACCTCTCCTCTGGGTGATATTGACAAAAATAATGTAGGCAACAAGAAAATAAGTTCAGTAGAAGATTTTTAAAAAAGTATTAAGTTGAAAATTTTAAAAGAGAATATAATCCGGTGATCGTGGAGATTCTCACCTTAAAAAGTTGAACAGCATTAAGGGAAGACTGAAGAATATATAAGGTACTAAGAGCGAAGTCAGCATGTTCGTTCTCCAATTTGTGCGATCCAATATCAACAAATAACTACAGTAAACATTTAGGAAATGAAGTTGTTAATTTTCTTTCTAGTTAAACAAAACACGATAGTTTTGTGGTGCTGATACACACAAACTTAGGATACCAATGGAGGAAACTATAGTAAATTATGTAATGGCAAGAAATCATAAATGGTTAGTCTGTCCTTTGATGTGTCGGCCTAATTCAGTCATTCAAAGCAATAATGTTGCATCGACATTTTAAGATTAAAGAGTCGACATGACTATCCTTGGTTGTTCGGGTTGAGTCACCTATAGAGTGGATGGATTGCCAATCCAGAATCATATGCAACACAAACTCTCACACTTAAATCCACAATTTATTTATAAAACATATGTGCTCATATGAGTAATCAAAATGACTTTTAGTTGCAAAATTTATGCAAAATAATATACACGGCGCTATTGTTTATGTTGAACACACTGCAAACACTCTTCATCAACAAGACAAACGTGGGTTATTGATTAGTTATTAACGTATTATCACTGTTTTTTAACGATCATTTAGTTCTGTATCTTTCTTTCACATGCAAAAAGATAATTGATGCTCAATTAATCAATAATCTAAACTTCACAATTCAAGTGAATGACCAAGCTATTATACCCAAGAAACAATTCAAATAAGAAACAACAGAAAAACAGAAGAAAGAGAATGTCTGAACTCAGTGATTTTCAATGACTGTTCATCTGGGGCCAAGGTAAAATTAAAATGCTCCAATAGTGTATGTCAATCACAATTTAAAACACAACTTGGTCAAACCAATCAAAGAATATATAATATTGTTAGCAAGTTAGATTAAACAAATCGCTTTCTTGACTCCCCACTTTTGACAGGAAGATGAAATAATCTAAGAATTATATAAATAAATTATCTGCACTGTCACAGAGCAATTGATTAAAAATATCAAGTATCACAATCATAAAACGAAGAAGACATAACATTAAATACTCACATGGCAGCAAAGGAAGCAACCCATTTGAGAAAAGAAGTTCCAAAACCAAGCCCACCAAGTCTGGTTGCATGGTTGATGAGATTTTTGGCGGCAACTTTTAGGTCATTGATATCAGAATTGATCAAATTTGCCGTGACCTGATCATCAGTTTTCATAGCCAAGTAATCAATCCGCCCCATTTTTTCGATTCAGATCTGGGAAAACAAAAACGAAAAAATTGAAACAAGACTCAATCAGACACTGTAAAAAAACAGAGCAGCAGCTTGAAGACAAACAAAGTGAGAACAAAGAAAGTTATCAGTTACGTAAAAAAAAAATACCCTTTTTAGGTGCAGTTTATAGGACTATGTTAAATTGATAACGACGAATTTGGTGGAAATTTGCTAATTTTAGTGAAGAAATTGTGAGGGCCCCCTTTTTCCCAGCTCACTTCACTATGTGAATACGATGATAATAAAACTTGAAATTCTATTGCGGAGTTTCGGATCCCAACCGTTTTTTTTTTTTTTTTTTTTGACTGTTGGGTTGCTCTGATTACGGACAGTACTGACACGTGCTAAATTTCGCAGCACCATCTTGCTAGCGTGTGTGTGGCTGGTGATTGACACGTGGAACTGGAGTTGACAGCTCTTCTCTGTGGTTTGTGCCCGAAATCGGATACAAACCCAGCCCAATTGTCGACACCACCGCCGGTGAATTTAGCAAGTTAGCAAGTTTGGGTTTCGGACTACTAAAGGGTTATCGAGTTAAATACTTTGAATGTCTAGATTGAACTCTTCGGACCTGCTAACTTATTTAATAAAATAAATATGTAATTTATAAATATATAGGGATAAATGTTTTTGACATTTAGAAAGTTTATTAAATGGAGGTAGTTGATTGAATTATGTAAATAAATTAAGAAGGTTTAGATGTAAATTAATTAATCAAATTGTGTGTTTATCATGTAATTTACATGATATATAGATTAACGTTAAACGGGGTTATATAGGTGACTTATTAATTTTATGAGTCATGTTTAAGTTGTTGATTCGTGACACAAAGGAAACCGGTCATATTCGGATCGAATAAAAAAAGAAAAGTTTCTATAACCACCATTGTGTTGAGCTTCAAAGCACTGTAAGAAATTATTATTTTTATTTCTGAAAGTAAAGCTCTATGATATTTGTCTCCGTTATTTTGTCAAACATGTTTCTTGAATTCTTGATCTACGCTTGAATTAACCTATAAATGTGTAATTTTTAATTAGTGTTGAATAATATAAGTCTACTATTTTTTTTCCTTTCTAATAATTTTTTAGTTATTAACCCATTACCTTACGAGAAAATCTTGTATGAGACGGTCTCATTACTACTTGGTGAGATTGGCCAATGAGATTACACAAAATTAGAGTTTTATATTATATTTTTATGTTCTCAATATAAATGGTGCAATCTCATTGGACGGTCTAATCAAGTGGTAATGAGATCGTCCCATATAAGATTTTGACCGGTATAATATTGCATCTCTATTCCTAAATAAAAAAACTATTCATTGTTTTCTTTTATATATAATAGCATAATTTTGACCATTCTCTCTTAAAAAAAAACAAACGGATTTAATTATAAAACGAAACTAAGATTAATGGCATTCCTAATACTAATATTCAAGCATTCCGCATACATTATCTCATCATCGAAATTACACATTTCTTGATCATCAAATCTACGCAGATTTCCTATTTTATCATAAGAGTAAATTAAGTCAAAAAAAATAATAAGAAACAACATTTTTTTTCTATTTAAGTATTACAATAAGAAACAACTTACAAAGCATAGAAGTAACAAAACAAGATTTGCGATCTAAAAGGGTGTGTGTTTTAAAATAACTTTAACCTAAATTTTCCTGCTTCAGTGAATTTTATAATAGCAACAAATTTCGGGAATGAAGTGCTATGATTTCCAGTGAAAGCAACACAATTAACTTCACATCCAGAGAGGTCTTTAACCGAGATAGAGAAGGAACAATCATCACCAACAAAAAACACACTACGCACAAGTCGATCCTCTTCCACTTGATCCCACCCACACATTTTTTCATTGAGCTTAAAAACTTTCAAACCATATTTTGGATTTCGTGTAAAAGTAAAATAAGGACAATTATAGCTAACGGAAACAACAATAAAAAATAATTCATTACACGACTCCATGAAAAAAATACTATCCCACTTATAATTCTGTATTGGAGGTCCAATTTCAGTGAAGCACAATGTATTGGAATTCACAACCACAGTAAGACCTGTGTTGTCCACAGCATAAAACTTACCATTATGATAAATGATATCAAGAACTTTAGAAGAATCATGATCACCAAATTTGATAGTATTCCAGCTTTTGTCTCCAATTCTCCACACAATCGGTTTATATTGATGTAATGCCATGACTACGAAATCATCATCCATATTATCAAAACACTTTGACGTAACAACTTTAGTGATTACTATTAAGTCAATCCAACAACCGTTTGAAAAAGTGCAAAGAAGTTGTCCAGTAACTTGATTATTGTATCCATATATTTTGGATATTTCTTTAACCCGATAATCCAACAAATTCAAAGACTTTGGTGGAAACTCGTGGCTTGATAAGTGCTTCACCTTACGTTTCGCGCTGAACAAGTCAAAGATTCTGAGAGTACATGAGTTTGTCTCCTGCAATTTAATCAGCCATGTTTTTGCCTCGTTAAGGGGTTGGATTGCATAAACGGTAGACTCTGTGAGTAGAAGGTGATCGCCTTTTAGTCCATCGGGAATGGGAATCTTGAGAGATGCATATGGAGATGAGAATTTTGGTGGAAGAGGTGTTGAGGCTCGAAATGAGTTGCAAACGGAACGATAACGAAGAATGTCAATTCGTGTGTTAAGATTTTTGGAGATCAAGTTGAGCAAACTTTCTGGCAGACTACTCCAATCGGGCATGGTTATTGAATCCATATATGCCTGCTGCCTAAAAACTACTGGAAATCCTTGTCCTATTCTTTGTTTTATAACCAGAAAAATCAAATTGAAAAGTAAATGTTTTCTTGGTTTTCGGTGAATGAGTCAAATGAAGGGTCTTTCATTTTTAAGTGAGTTCAATTAACAATTCCAGCTTTAAAAAAAGAAGAAGAGTCCAATCGATCATAGAATAAATGATCAAACATTAATTACTGGTGCATGCATGGCTGTTAATATTAATGCATGCTTTCATAATACTCTATTCGATGAAAACCTAGTATTCAACAATGTCTACCGACTAGCTAGTATCCGTATATATCCCACCGTTTGAGTCCAACCATTCGTATTTTATAAATATATGGAATGAGTTTTTTTTACCCGGGTTGTGTGATGGCATCAACTCTTTTCAGAATTGGAGTTCAAATAGCCCCATTGCACCCATCGAAACCCTAGTACATATTTATAAAACCAACAGTTGAATATTCATATATTAAAACAAAAACACAATAGGTACTGAGAACCTGCGAAGAAATACTAATGTTTTTGTGTGTTATCCGTAAAATCATGTTTGAATATTAATTGCAGATTTTCTTGTAATAGGGAATGGACTGTCTTGACAATATGATTGGTAGATTTTTGCTTTGAACAACAATAGAGTTTAAGACAACTCAGTGGCATTGGGGTTACGTAATTATTCTCACTTTATCGTTGGTCAACATCCGTGTATATGTATAAATAATCTTGGGTGTAAACCCAATTACATCCGGATTCATTATACGGTCTTGTAAAATTAACCATCTCATATGATAAACTCGGTGAATATTTATGTAATTCATATTACATCCGAAGGTTTATGTGAGAAGTGTTATATATAGTTTTCATATTAACGGTGAAATGCTCGAATATAAGTGTATATATTTTACGAATATGTGTTAGTAGTTTTCTCTTCGGTATTCGTTGTACCTATACTATTTAATCATCCGACCGTTCAATGTCATATTAAAAATTCATAATTATCATATCTATGATTAAATTATATCTCAAATCTCAACTTTATGTTTTTTTAGATCATCTCCGATGCATATGTCAATGCCAATGCTAAATTTGGTACAAAAAATAGTAAAATACTATATTTGGTACATCATTTTAGCATTGTATTCTAATGTATAATTTCATTTGTAATGCTATTTTTATTTTTTTATTATTTAAAATTATGAAAATCAACAAATGTAATTAATGCATTCAATTTATATAATATTTTTATTATTTAAAATTATAAAAGTCAGCAATTAATACATTCAATAGAATTAAACAGTAATATTTTTGTAATTAAAAAAGTAGTATTTATTGTTGTAACAAATGTAACATATGCTATTCTTTGTGTCAAATTTTGGCACAACATTTGACATTGCATTGGAGGATGTTTTTTTTTTACTTTATACTACATTATAGCATTAACACATCTAAATAGCATTGCATTGGAGATGCTCTTATGGTGCATTTACTAATTATTAATGTTGTGTTTACTAATTATGAAATCCGGTGAGGGAAAGAGAACTTAATTATCGAAAATTAGATTATACAGGTCTCATACACAAATCATAAGTTTAAGTTTTGTTGGAAATGAAACTTCATTTCCCCTCTTATTTAAGGAATCAAGTTGTTTTTTCCTAATTTCACTTCCTATGAAATTTGATTACTTTTTATTTTATTACGGATTGGTAAACGAGCGTTTAATATTAACCGTGTCATATCACAGATTCAAAAAAGTGAAAATTGTGAGATATGTCATATTTTTTTATGTGTTGCAATGATGTTACTGTTTTAATAACTTAAGTTTAAAAGTCACCTATTACGGTGAACTACCAAAATTGCCTTTAAATAATCTATTTTTTATTCTCATTGTGCTTCCATCTACACTTTAAAAACTATAATTTCTCTCTCTCCAAAAAACTTTTCTCTCTCCAGATTCTACATAATAAGATAACATATATTTGTGATCTTCATTTATATATTTTCATATATTTCTATATGGTTTAACAATGTATCCATTTATTATGATTTGTTATCCAGTTTTTGTATGAACATGTATGAACATTTTATTTTTCAAAGGATCGAGCATTTTATTTTTGAAAATAAGGTTTAGTTAAATCGAGAATTTTTTTCAAAGGATCGAGATCTTTTTCAAATGATCGAGATCTTTTTCAAATGATCGAGATTTTACTCGAAGGATCGAGATTTTATTCAAAGGATCGAGATTTTTTTTCAAAGGATCAAGATTTTTTTTAAAGGATCGAGAATTTTTTTTCAAAGGATCGAATTTTTTTTTCAAAGGATCGAGAATTTTTTTCAAAACATCAAGATTTTTTTTTAGAAAATTAAGTTTAGTTAAATCAAATATTTTTCAAAGAATCGAGAATTTTTTTTAAAGGATCGAGAATTTTTTTCAAAGGATCAAGATTTTTTTTAGAAAATTAGGTTTAGTTAAATCGAATATTTTTCAAAGGATCGAGATTTTTTTTAGAAAATTAGGTTTAGTTAAATCGAACATATATTAGAAAGAATCGATGATTTTTTTTTTGAAAAATTGGTTTAGTTAAATCGAGTGAGTTTAATAATTTAAGTTTAAGAATCGACTCTCGAATGCGTCTGCGTAGCGTCTGAATTTCAACGGAACTTTTTCTCTCTATTTCACAACTTTCACTATAAAAAAAATGAAACAAATCTGATGGAACAACTATTGGGGATATTTTTATCTGTTCACCGTAATATGTGTCTTTTAAATATAAGTTATTAAAACAGTAACAATGTTAAAATACGACCTTAAAAAAGTGTTATTTAATTTTTGAACCGTTAAAAAAATGACACTAGGAGACTGTTGCATACGGTAGTGTTCCTATGGCTTTCATTAAATCATATATTAAATAAATAAATAAAATGCTATAAGTACGTTGAAGGGTATGAAAATTCCTTTTTATGTTTCGACACTTTCTTTCATTAATCTTATTTGCTGATGGTGGATCACTGGATTGTGTGATTTCTAATGTGAATTTCCTACATTAACGATGCAAAGGTGTTTTTTTTATATGCATGAAAAGTATCACAATATCACTATGATAGTACCTATTTAGGTGGGTACACATGCATGTGTATCGTGAGCCATGCAATGAACCATGCAAGGAGGGTGTGATCATGATAAGGTTGAATTTGGTTAATGGATTGGATCACCGATTTGAATTTGAATTAATTAGAGAAGAATAAATTATCTAGGGTTATCATGTTGTTACATAATTGACCTCAGTTGCTTCCTTTTCTTTAATGTATTTGGATCATGTTTGTATGTCTGTATTGTATTAGCTATTTAAAATGTATTAAAATAATAAAGAGAAAACTAAAATAGGTATTGAAACATTAAACTTTCGTTAGTAATTACTTTTGAAACTTTAATCGTTAATAACTATTTTTTAATAAAAAAAATCATTGTATATCCATAAATTATAAAAATACCTCTTGAATTGAGTTTTTTTTAAAACTGTAACCAAACTTAAAATCATGACTAAAATCTGGAACCAAATTTGAAATCACAACTAAAAAACATGAAACTTGAAATCTTGACTAACTTTAAATGTTAAAACTTGAAATGTTTTGGGTTTCTAGGTTTTTCGTTTTCTTCCCCTTTTTTCTATAGATCACATCACTGGCGGAGGGGGAGCTCGACGATGCTGCTGGATGGTCGAGAAACCCTGGGGACGACACACCGGCACGCCGACAAGCTAGGGACGTCACGTGAGAGAGAGAGAGAGAAGAGAAGAGAGAAAGAGAGATGTGGGGAGATTGAGAGAGAAATAGAGGAGAGAGAGGTGCAAAGAGAGAGAAAGAGAGGTTCGATGAGAGAGAGGGAGGAGGTCGGAAACGATTCGCTAGCCTTCGTGACGACGATATGCCGGTATGGTTTGATGGGGAGAAAGAAATGAGAGGAGAGAGAAAGAAAAAGAGAAAAAGAGTGTGTTTGTGGATGATTTTTATATAAGGGCATTCAAGTAATTTCTCAAAATAGTGGTTATTAACGAATAAATTTTTGTTTATGGTTAAAAATGAATTTTCTATATTTTATGTGGTTATTTTTGGTAATTTTCACTAAAATAATACAATACGGTGTTATGTGCAAACACTGTATTGTATTATTTTAGTACAATTTAATTGCCTAATACAACAAACTTTGTATTAGCTAATACATTATATTTGGTGGTATTAAATTGTATTGTATTAGAGAAAAACACCTTCTTTTTTCTCTTTATTTTTTCAACTAATATGGAATATTGATGAAATATGTGTTATGTTGTATTGTTGTTATTTTTTTTTATATAATTTTAAAATTATATAGGAAATATTTATTTTATTTATAAAAATACTATTTATTTAAATTTTTGTTTCAATTAAAATAAATATTTATTGATTTTTATTTAAAAATATTTATTGATTTATTCATGGTAAAGATATTTAAAATTAATTATTAACTAATTTTTTGAAAATATTTTATTTTTTAGATTTATAATACAATAAAATACAATAAATTCATATGAATAACTTAATACGATATAATACAGTACATCACCAAACATAAGTTTGTATTAATGTTAATAAAATCCAGTACAATCCAATACAGTACAATCCAACATGGTTCGTTATAATCCAATACGATTTGTCAAACGAACCCTTATTAAGAATCCTAGTTAAGGATTTGAATGAATGAATAAAAGGGAAGGAAATAAATTAACCCAAATTATCTCTCTGTTTTTCTTCCGTTCTTCTCCCCACAAATTAATTCTCATCACACTACATGTCATGACACCACCAAATTCAAATTCTGGTCTGCTTTTGATTATTAATATAATGTACGGTTGGTAATTCGAGTTCATGGGTCGGGTTGACCTTAACCCGACAGGACCCGAATAGTACTAAGCTTAACCCGACACGACCCGTTTAACTAAACGGGCTAACCTTTTAAAACACAACACGATCCGTTTAACTAAACGGGTTATACAGGTTGACCCGTAACATGTCTAATAATCTGATCGGGTTATGAAAGGTCTGGTTTCACCTTATGTGACCCGTTTAACCCGAACCCGTTTGCCTAACATTTTTTAGAAAAATCATATTAAATTTGTAATTTTCCAACCTGCCACAAATACATCCAACCTAATAGAGTAATTGTTTTTAATAATCCAATCCAATCAAACCCAATCCAATCTAATACCATCAAATAAGGCAACAAATATATAATTAAATATAGTAATCCCGAAAGGTAAAAACAGTCATTCATACTCCAAAAAAATTAGTGATTACTGCTGAAACGGTGAAACCTAAAGAATGGTTATATAATATGTAAAAATTCATTTGTAACCCCTATAATAATGATAATTATAAATATATCTGTAAGACTAAAAGGGTTAAACGGGTCACCCGCGAACCCGTTTAACCAAACCCGGCACAACCCATATAATAATCGGGTTATACGGGTCGATCCGATTATGATCCGAACCCGTTAAGAAGCCAACCCAACCCGTTTATTGACCTCGGGTTTGTATCAGGTTGGCGGGTTACGAGTCAATTTTTCCGGCTCTAATATAATGTTAGATCTCTTGCACAGACAGTTAAGGCAAATTATATGGTTAATAAGAAAAACTTTGCACATAATAAACTGATGATCTTAAGTGGGACTCGAACTCAAGTTGATCTGCGTAATCGTGTGCCGATGATACGTTTCTAATGTACTAAAGTACAAGCGAAAAAGGAAATGTATCGTCTCTTTCCAATGGTTGCCATAGGATCTTTGTCACTAGTAGTTAACCAGTTTCGTAAACCTAAAATGAACCTTAATTTGTAGGCTTTTTGAGCAGGCCTGAATCCTGATGACATGCCTTAGGCGCCTTGGCGGCTAATATTGTTGTATAGAGTTACAGTGTTATCAATCGATTCAATTCAATAGAAGATTCATTTGTTATCATGCATGAAGATTTGTTATGCAAGAATTCCCTCTCTTGATTTTTTTTACAAAACATGCTGGAAACATTTTGTTTATTTTAGTGAAGCATTCAATTTTCACAAATTCTATCATGACTTTGTTCATAGATCTCTAGTGTCTCCAGTACCTATTAATGTCAGCTATGCATTGAACCTCGTAGGTTTGCACAAATTTTCTCCTTTTCTGTTCTCCAAAGCACCCTAAAAATAGAATAACACCCCTAAAAGTGAAGTTAGTCCTTATGATTTGTATAATATTCTAATATTTAGAATGTTTATTAATTTTGAATTACGTAACGAAAAGGTTTATAGGTAAATAATGAATTAATCAAATTATGTTTTATCATGTAATTTATATGATCTTTAAATTCATGGGTCGTTTTCGGGTTTGAGTAAAAAAGTAATTGACCATATCTGGATTGATGCAGATTTAACAAGTGACCCATATTGTTATCTGTTTCTGTCTCTGTCTCTGTCGTATAAGTATTGACTGGTAGAACCTGCTTTTGCGGTGTTCGTGTTGTTGGCCAGGACCAGTTTATTAACTTCTCCTTTTCAATTTGCTTCTAACTCATCAATTTATGCTAAATGCACCTTTCTCCGCCGCTGCTGGTGGTGGGTGTGTTTTAAATTGTGAAAACTGTGAGACTTAATGGTCCAAAACAAACAATACCGCGTGAGCGTCGGCTCAGTCTTTACGTACCTTAGTAATACTAAGTTACTAACCTTAGTATGTTGTGGGATAAGTCCGCTTGCCACCAAGCAAACACAAGTAGATAAGTGGCTTAACACATGTCATAGTAATGACATGTGTTGTATTGTGGCAATAATATGTGAAAATTGTAATAATGATCCCTGCTTTTCTTACCTAAAAATAAAATTTTCTAACATTAATTGAAATATATATATATATATATACCTCTTGCTTCCTTTATTATTTTATACATTGTGTTGAATTCTGAAGTTATGTAAAAGATTATTTTAGCTTTTATCTTGTTTAGTTTATAACAAAATTAATTTTATTTTTTCAAATGATACCTTTAAAGTTAAAAGAAAAAGAGAGAACCACAGATAATCATAACAGGACAACAAGTAAGAACACATATAAGGGAAAAAGGCACTCATATTTGTCATCTTCCCCTTATAATGACTCTTTTGAACCAATCCACTAATAAAAAAGTGAGGAAGCAGTAGAAGAAGAAGAAGAAGTGAACAAAAAACAACAGTAGAAGTAATAATTAAGTGATTCTTCTTCTTATATATGTTGTCAACTCCGTAGCAATTAGCAAAGCCAAAAGCATTTCCATAAATAAAATGTCAGGCCACCAATGCTGACCATAAACTTTTGACAGACCACACCACTTACCAGTTACCACGAACCTCAAACTTTTCAGAAACCCACCCTCTCTTTTTCTTTTTTCTCGAAATTTTAATAAGATTTAGATGAATTTTATATATACACAGTTCTTTGTAAATGGTATATACATATTAATTAAATTTAGGTTTTATATGTATAGGATTTTTAGGGTATTACATATTTCTATGATTTAATGTGAATTTTGTTAAAATAGGATTTTTTGTGTATGGTTACATGTTTTCAATAGAAATAGAAAGTCCACCTATGTATATCCATCACCTCAAAAGAAGTTTTAGATCATCTTCCATGCTAATATGAATTTAGAGAAAATTGACTGTCATATAGGATAAATAGTTAAAAAGTTAGAAAAACTATCTCTAATACAATTATCTAACTTTAATATGGAGATGATACGGTAAAAAAAAGGTAAAGAATATATAGTCGATTTTTTATTTCTATAAACCCTCGTAGAAATACTGACTGAAATTTTTAACTCCTTCCACCAACAATATTAAACTTTATTTAATTGTAAAATAATGAAAAGAGAGAATATAATAATTGTTTTAATATGATTGATCATAAAATAGACATATTTGACTTTAAATAATTGTATTGGAGCTATGAATATTCATTTTTCTATTTTTTTTCAGAAGTGAACCCATAGTAAATATAAATAGCGATATGATAATTTTTAGAAATTCAAAAATGCATATTTTACATTGGAGATGCTCTTGCATTGCATATGAATTATTATTGACGTGATAACAATATTAAGGAATTTGCTTCCTATGTGGCATAAATATAGATTTGATAAACGATCAACTTAAAATTTGGTCTCAAATACTTCCGTTTAAAACACATTTTGTTTTAATTATGTGTCCAATTTTATTTTCTATTTTTTGTTTCTTAACAAAAATAAATACAAAATTATTGTCGGTTTTAATGTTTATTGGAAAAGGACTGTGCAACGGACCATCAAAAAGTGGACGGTCATGTTGACAATATCTAATATTTTTTTTACCATGTGAGTTTGATGTTGAATATGAACGGTTGTATTGGAGATTTTTATTTTTACAGAATATCTATTAATTCTACGTGTCATTTTTTTTTTCACAGACCATATTTACCCTACTCTTAATGACCGTATTCACAAAATGATTCATGAAATAGCAACAATTATACATTTTTTTTAAAAAAAAAAATACTCAGAATTGACATATATGGACTAAACAAAAGAAATTGATGAATATATCAATTAATGTTGGACCCACCGATACCGGTACGGTGAAGTTAACGTCTATTGTTGATGATCATGGTGGTGTTGCCTCACCTTTCTCCTCTCCACCACCGTCTGTTCATGAGAATCACAGACCTGCGTCTTGAACTTGCACCCGAACCTCCTGGTCAACGAGTCCCTCCAACCACCTTTCTTGTCGATTTTATCGATCACCTTCTTCATCGACGAACACTCTCTCTCCAGCTGATGTACCCGCGTCCTCATGCTATCCATGTCTAGTCGTAGCACCTGATTCTCCCTCACTGCTTTTCTCCACGTGGCACCGTTGTTGCTCGCCTCCGCAACAACAACTTCGCCCCCTGTCGTCATCTCCTCCATCTCTTCCTCCACGTCATCGTCTTCCTCTCTTATTCCAGACGCTCTCCCCGCTTCTCGCGGCACCGCAGCATCCGCCGCCAACAGCGTCCCGGCGATCGCTTGGCGTAACTGTAGCTGCTCGAAAAACAGAACCTGAACCACCGCGCGTAACGGTAAACGCTCGTTTTGTGCTGCGTGTGTGCACGCTTCGAGTGTGAGCTTTTGACAGTCTAGTACGCCACAGATCTTCTCGCGCTCTGCCTCCGACATCCATGGATGTGCCTGTAAAACAGCAAAACCAGAATTACAGATAAAAATAAAAATAAAAATAAATCTAAAACAGATACTACAATCACAATAATATTACCTTAAGATACACATCAACGGCTCTGTAGAGACCGTCATCGAAGAGTCTTGCTTGATCGGGAAGAGAAATTGATAGATTGTAGAATTTGTCTGGTTTGAGATTTGAATCCGATGCGATCTCCGCAAGATAACCGTCGAACAGTTTGCCAACCAGCATCAATGGTGGAGATCTGGCATTGTTATCTTCTTCTTGTTGCTGACATTGTTGAATTTGCAGACAGTCCAAGAAGAAACCTAAGATCCTTTCAATGCAATTAACATCATACAAAGTTTCGTTGAGATACGAATAGCTTGGGATCAGAAGATCATCGAGTGTAGCTTGATCGAGTTGAGATCCGATTTTCTTCTCCAAAGCAGAACGACACGATTCGGATGCGTTTAGTATGTTCGCGGTTTTCAGCAATCCAAACAAAAACCTTGTAGCAGTTGAAGACGTGGAGGAGCTGCTTTTCTCTAATGGAAGATTCGCGATCACAGTCTCCAAGAGCTCTCTCTGTTCGTTCTCTGAAGGTATTGTTGAAGAAGACGAACTAGGTTTTCGACTGGACCTTGATATTCCTGGAATGTATTTCTTAGCGTAATGCATCAAACAGCTCTCGATAATGTCTGGATTCAGATCTCGTTGTTGCATTGCAGAAATCAAACGCTTCAACAATGGCAGACTCAACAGCGATAGATCTTCAAGCCAGGACTCTGCATTTTTTGTGGCTTTTCTACGTAGACCGGCTTCGATTCCGTTCCACAAAGCTTGATTCGAAGCTCCTCCTCCTCCTCCTCCTTCAGTCACCGGCCAACCAAACAGAGTAGGATCTGCAGAGGAAGCTCTGGAAGCTATTGAATCTATACATCTTTGAATAATGCTCAAAGACTCTGCTAAAGACAATACGATTTCGCAGGATTTCAAGGCGTTGATTGAGTCCTTCAAGCTCTTGAAAACGGATTGAGAGAAAAACCTCTCCGTCTTGGAAATGAGATTATCTTCAGAGTAATCGTCCGTCATTTCGAGAAACTCGGCAGCGCAGCGAAGAGGAGCGACGTTGGAAGACGACAGCTCCATCTTCACGCCGTAACACCACTTCGCCACCATCTCGAAAGTCTCCGATCCTCCCGGGAAATCCGGGAGGCTGATGTGGCACTCCGCTTGTTCTTCTTCAACTTCGTCCTCTTCTTCTACGATTTCAGTCTCATTATTATTATTAGCTACATCATCATCGCCGTCTTGTCTCGAAGCGGTGACAGGATTTGTCTCTTGCTCTGTTATCAACTGGTGCAGCTTCCTGCTCTTTGACATCAAAGGAAACTGGTACAAAAAAAAAAAAAAAAAATCAGTTGAAGATTCCCTTCCGTTTCATTTCAAATCCGAAGAGTAAAAAAAAATAACAAACTACTAACCTTATGAAGATGAAACGACATTTCATCGACTTCAATCACAATGTCGCTTGGTAATCCAGTAGTACAAAACCTGCAACAAATTTATTCAAATAATTTTAAAAAAAAAAATCAATGAAAAGAGAAACAAATTAAACTTGCTGTATTTGACTAACTAACCATGCTTGTCCTTTAGAGCTGGACTTCTCTGCTGCCATTTCTTCTTGCTTTGCTTTCTCTAACAGTTGAAACTTCACAAACTATTCCAGATCCATGGAAAAGAGAAGAACTAAAAGTGAAGTTTTGAGTGAGTGTGTATGCAGAAGAATATAAAAAGAGAGGATTCAGATTTCAGAGTTTTGGAATCCGAAAAAAACTGAGACGGGACAAATGAAACTTGAACAGATTTCGAAAAAGTGGATCATTCATATATGATCATTGCTTTTTTAACAAAATTTTATCAGACCAGAATCTCAACCACTAACTCTCCTCTCGAGAAAAAAAAATGGAATAAAAGAGAACGACTTTTTCTCTCACGAGCTTTTATACAGAATTAGAATAATCAAAAATTGCTTGCCAACTGGTGTAGTGTGTATTTACCAGACCTTTTGCGTAAATCATGCAATCTCTTCTTCTTCTTTTTTATTTAAAGTTTTTTCATTTCATTATTTGCTTGATAATCAAGTCAAAGAACATGAATGTTGTGTCTCTAATGACTCTAATTCAATCAATTGGCTTGATGAAAAAGAAAAACACATGAAAATTGAGTTTAGTTGTTATAATTAATTCACGTTTATCATAAGAGAGTCAAAATAAATCTCACTTAGTCAAAGATAAGATTTATATTATTAATTACCCGAGAATATATATTATTATTTTAGTACATATCAGGTTTTACGTCTTATTACACAATTAATACATTCTTATCTAAGATTTTATACCAGTCACGTACATATAATTTGATAATAATCGAGAATTCGAGATAGAGCTAGTTAAGCAATCATAATTAAGCATATTAATCATAAATGTTAATCATGTAACAAGAGCTCCAAAAATATCCAACGGGGTGCACAAGCACCATTTTTCATCGTACAAAAATCTGGTTAAATTTTCATTAATTAGAGATTGTTAATTAGTTAAAAGCCAATACAATTAAAGAGTTGAAATTACAGATTTGGCCCTCAAGAATAAACCATAAAAGTTAGAGGTCCATTAAATACTATCTAGTAAGATCTTTTTGGGAACATAAATATTCACATGCTGTACATGACCCACATTGATATAACAATCTTTGGAAACTTCAACTTTTATTTAGTTTTATTTTTTAAAAAAAATTGACATCGACATATAAAATTCTAAATAACTTATGGAGATAAAATATACTAAAAATATTTGGGTACCGTGATAATGATCCCTCCAACGGAATCTTGTCACTTAACTTTTTTTTTTTTTTTGTAAATTATCTAATAAAAAGGTCACGTGTCATCGATCGGTGATTATTGTTTATTATATATTAACTTTTAGATTATTATAGAGAAAATTTAAATGTATATTTTGAAAATCATATAATTAACTTATAGTATAATTTTTATAATATTATATATAAAAAAAATTATATTTAGAATATCATATTATTCATGAGGTAGGGAAGATGAACACCGCTTTAACTAAGATTCAACGTTGAAATCCTAATGCTCTCAAAAGTTTTGAACATTAAATGTGGAATATTGGAATTTTTGGTCTGAACATGGAAAAGAAAGAAGATAGGGTAGCTGGGTTTTCATTTATAGCTAACATATCTACCCTTTGAACCCAGAAATGCTTGCATTTATGACTCTCATTAATGGGTGGGATGAAAAGGATGTAATCATTTATTTTTGAAATAATATTGATGTGGTCGTGTGAATTGTGATGGGAATTTTTTTAAAATTTTGTTGTGTGCCCACTCCCCAGTCCCCACTAATAAAAAATTTGGATATTAATTTATCTATAACGACATTAGGGTTCTTTCTTCTTCTCATTTTCATGATTACTTATCTACTAAAAACTTTTTATAATTAACATTGAATTATAACAGCCTGATGTACCTTTATTTAAAAAAAAAAACCCACATGGAATAGGAGACAACTAAATGTACCGGAACAATAGTGACAGATTTCCCCATAGGTCAACAACAGCGAAGCTGTTAAGAGGTCCGGCTATACATACACCTATAACATCCTGAAAAAAATTCTATTTAATCTTTAAAGGAACTTTTAATATGGGGTAATATTTATATAAGAACGAGAATTTGATAATATTTACATGTTTGTTATTAGGTTTACGTTTTCTAATTCTCAAACAAATATTACTATAAAAATCACCTTAAATTAAAAAAGTAATTAATATAAATTAAATAGAACATTATATATATATTTATTTATATAATACATATAATAATAGATTTCTATGTACAACCAAATATAATTATCTACGTACAAGTTTTTTATGAATTATATTACTGTGTTTAACTTTATCAGCAATCAGATTATTTTGATCATCTCATACCAAACGGTCCCTTAATATTAAGTTTTTTCCTCTTGTATCTCTTTTAGATGAAAATTTTACTATTTCGGTTCTCCCAAAACTTTGTTAATTAAACTTAGAATTCTGATTTCGCATCCACCATGTGAAAGTTGAAACTTGATCTCCACCGCAAACATTGAATGGTAGATGCACATTATTTTAGCTAAAAGAGAATGTGTTCAACAATAAACATAACTTAACAAGTTAACAAAGTTGTGGGTATAATTATCACGGTTTTTGAAAATAGGTCTCTCATAGTCATAGATAAGTAATCAAATTATTGAGCCAAGATTATGATTTGGTGATGATGATGACAAAAACAGTGCCTTATGGAAGAAAATTTCGAAATAATTTAGCTCACTAACCATATGGATTATTATCAAATAATTAAAGTAAGACTGTGATTAGCTAGAGCCTAGAGGGAAGGAAGGGTGATAATTAAAAAAATAATGTTGTAAAAAACAGTGGCAATGATGGATACAAAGAAAACCCCAGTTGTGACTTCCCCCAATTTTTTTATTTTTTTATTTTTAAAAATGAATCTTCTACTAATAAAATTGTGTGCATGCCTTTGAAAAAAATATATAGAATCATTCAAGTCATGAGGAGAGGCCTCTATTTCTGCAAAATTCACATGGTTTTGGTGACTATAATCATTGGAACAAAATGCTCAATGAAATGATGAGTAATAATAATAATAATAATAATAATAGCTAATTCGGGCTCCTTTTATTTGTTCGTGTATGATTTGTGGGGTTGTTTGTCGCCCTTTAATTCCAATCAAAGACAACAAAAAGATGAACAATAAAAAGCCAAAAATGTCTTGCTTTTGGGTTATAAAATGTTATGATGTGGGTCAACATTTAGAAACTTGAGCAAAAAAAATAAAAATTAGACAACATCTTCATCATTTCCTTGAACTTTTCAATCCCTAAATTTCAAATCTCTCACCCCATCTAATATGCACACATTAAATTTAAACCATCATACATTACCATGACTTTTGTCTTACATATTTATATTTATTTATTTTTCAAATTTCATTCGCATCACATAACTCTTTACACCTACATAAACACAACATTAGTGACATAGTCAAATATATTACAAGAATATAAAAAATACAATAAAGCTAGGTTGCCTTCATTTATTTATATGTACTTTGCTAATACATAACATAACATAACATATTTACATTTTTTTTTCAAACATTAAACATACAAATAGACTGTGTTTAGGGTATATAATATTTGAGATTTCGATTTAAGTGATTAAGATATATATATTATATAATCTCTTTTAATCATCATCGAATTTCTTTATCATGCCTACTCATGGGGTTATTTAAATTTAATTTTAAATAATATAATTAATTTCTCATACTCTATGTGACCAATATCCGTGAACCGATTAAAATCTTTATTTTTATAAGATTATACATTCCATATCAACAAGAAATGCTATAACAATAACTAGTGGGTTAGAAAAGTCCAAAAGAAGGGAAGAAGGGAAGAAGGGAATGCAAGATTGCAAGAATCATAACAAACAAATAATTATAAAAAAAACACACACACAAAACCCTACGAGATTAATGCTTTAAGATGAAGCATTTCAAAAAAAGGGTACACACACAATAAGTTATTGGATTCTTTATTTATCCACACAATACACATAAAATAAAAAAAAGGGTACATTAATTGGTCAATAGAATATTGACTACAAATACCCACTTCATATTATTTCAATAATTTATCCACATAAAAAAAAAAAGAGGGTACATTAATTGGTCAATATAATATTGACCAAAAATACCCACTTCATATTATTTAAAGCTGGATTCAACTGTGGTGTTGAAAATAGTAAAATAGTGTTGGCAATGGTGTCCAACTAACCTAAATACATCATTTTAATTTTAATTTTAATTTTTGTGAATTATTTATTCACATATATATAGCCCCACCATGACTCCAACATAACACCTACTGATTCAGCATCCAAAGCACTTCAAGAATTCGAAATGTTGCTGCCTGCCAAAAACAAAACAAAAAAACAACAATTAGTGCGTGACTACACTTCATTTCAAATCAAACAAAACCAAATAAAAGCAGTTTTAGCTTGGATTATTTGTCCTTGTTTTGCAACTTTATGAATTCAATTTGCTAGAAAGATTTTAACACTTTAGTCGCTTTTTTCTTTAACAAAAAAGCAGAACTTTTAAAGTGTACCGGAATGATCAAAATTTACTGTTTTTCTTACTCTAGAAGGTGAGGTGACATATATGCAAGTTAATTAAAACTCATCCTAATCACCAAAAGAAGTTAGATGCTAGGCTTTAATCATCATGTATCAATGTTAATATTTATTTATAAGTTGAGGTGATTCAATAACAATTAACAAGTCATTCACACCCATATCAATAAGATTATGAGTTCGAGTCATATCTCTTTCCTAAATTTATAATACTACGTGTTGTTAACGCATTTTCTCCTATATAGACGAAAGTCAAGACTAGTCTGTGTTGTAAATAAACAAATACTAGTCTTAACCCTATGACGACCCTTTTAAAGATAAAACCATGTGGCTCGTTTGGCCAAAACGGACAATAGCCCGTGGTTTTGACTTAAGAATTAAGACGAAGGAAGTTGTGTAGATGAAGAAATACCGGTAGTGGTGGTTGAAGTTGAAGAAGGTTGGTGTTGAGTAGGTGTTGAGTCAGTTGGGATGACAACGCCAGGCCACGAGCGGCACATGCAGTGCTTGCCCTCCTCTATGCCAGCATAGACGGTGGCGAGGTGTTGGCCGCAACCACCCCACGAATATTTCCCACATTGCTTGCAATCCACCTTAAAACACATGATCAGAGATTGTGTTTTAATTTGTCTAGCAAATATAAATAATCTTTGATGTGGAAGAAATATTTTTTGTGGGGTGGTGTGGTGGTGCCTAATGATCACTTTCTATTATATATATCCATTTTTAAGGTTGTTTTTATCAGTCTGAGATCACTTTGATTTCATCTAGCTAGTGTCTTTGAGGTTATCGATTTGTCATTGTTCACAATGCTAGCTTGCTTGCTTTGCTCTTGTTGAGTGACAAAATTTAGATTGCTTAGTACAATAGCAACTCTTGTCCTTTAGTCCTTGAGTGGATATATCATTTGTCTGTAAGGATATGACCGGTTTGTCGAGATCAATATTCTCTGCATGTACGATTCAGATATCAATTTCCTTAACCTGTAGATATGTAGACCTACCTCGTGTGTATATATATTTTCAGGTCTTCTCTTCTAATCCTATTAATAATTATCATGTTTATGGAACTTTTGATATGTACCAGTTGGACAAAGACTCGTGTTCTCTACAGTTTTTTTCCTTGTGATTAGTTAGTTGCTCAATCAAATCATAAAATTCCCGATGTTGCAGCACAAGTTGTAATAAGATAATTGTGGTCGGTTTTAATTTACTTACCAAATATGCCATTGTTGTCACCCTCAACATCATCACAGTCCAGACCATTCTGCGATGTTGAACTGTGTCTCCGTGGATGGACATGGAAATAATTGCACTTGGAATCTTTGTAAAATCGCTTCATAAAAAATCAATGACCAAATGCCTTGTTGGACGAGCTATTAAAAGAATCTTTTGCCCAAAGAGCTGCCCTCTATTCATTAAATTGAGGACGACCCTAAATAAATGCCCATACTTTCCAGCCTGGCCAATTGCCATCCATAAAACAGCCAAAACTGTAGTGGAGGAGCACTTGGATTTGACAACTTCTTACAAGTTCTTGACGACCACCGAAAACAGAAATCAAATATGATAATTGGTACCATTGAGCCTGTAAATAATCTTCTGATTATGATTGGTACAACACCAAATAAAATACCAAGCATCAGACAGGATAATACTTCTCTATATGATCTTCCAAAGACTCGTTTTAGATAACTTTGAAACATCCACGCTCCTATGAAGAGAAGACTACAACAAGATGCAACAAATGAGTAAATGACAGAACACAGTAAGTAGGGAATGTCAGGCAGCTAGAAAGGATCTATTAAATCAACATTTTAATGGTGAGCTTCCAAAGACCCACCATTGGTTAGAACTTAAAAAGGTTCTAATTATGGACCAAGGAATCCATAATCATTAGCAGATATCAAGCACCCCCTATGGCGCCAATCTATGGGTCCAATGCAGGTTTCTTCATTCCGGTTGATTCTCCTGAGCCTGTACTGGTTGACACTCGCTTCACTCCTCTTCCTACCGTGCCAAGATGTGTAACTGGAGCAGCCGCAGCATTTGTGTGAGCAGTGGAAACAGTTGGAGAATCAAAATCGCCACTGCCAGTAGCAATACCCATCCGTGAAGAGCTCATAGCAGCTGAAGATGCAATCTTCTCATTGCCTTTTGAATTTTCCTTGGCAGCTGCCATCCCAAGGATTTCTGAGAGAATTGACTTTGGGTTCAAGATCATTTGTTGTAAATCTTCAAGCTGCAAATCCAAGAACAAATTGTTAACTAGGGTAACTTAACATATGAACGTTTTTAATTGCTTACGGAAGTTTTAATTACACTTGCCTTCTTTTCCAGTTCCCCAGCGAGGCCAGTGAGAGTCTCAATCTCTGCTTCCTTGTCTACCAGGGTTTTATCATTTTGGCATGCATTGGAAGACTGCTGTATGCCATCATCTAATTCAGAAGCAGCTGATGATGTTGCTGACTCTGCAGAACTCTTTACTTCGCTCATGAGCCGCTGTACCCGTGACTTGCAAATAGATATAGCCTTCTGGCAATATGGAATTGCTTCTTCAAGCTTGGATCCAATCTCCAGACATAAACATATGCGGAAATTTCTGAATAATAGAATTAAGGTAGTCACCAATGAAAGAGCAGATCAAAAATATAATGTGAGAGAGATCAAAGAATTGCTTTATAGTTCAGACAACATAATGCTGAATAAACCTGGAAACTTGAATATAAGCAAATCATTGAAAGTTTTCATATATATTAAAAATTGAAGAGGATACAGTTCAGCTATGAGTCGACTGTCAGGTTCAACCAGTTGTTCTAAGATGGATAATGCTTTCTGGTAATCACCGAGTGAAGTTTCAATGTCCTCTGCATGTTGCATAACAGAGGCATAAACAATGTTAGTCCAGATGAGAAACTTCCAGAAAATCACAGCTAATAACAAGTAAACACGTTAACAAACCTCGTTCTAATGAAACTTCCCCAAGTGCTGATAATATGTCCACTTTCTCCATTGTGTCACCCGAGTGCTTTTCAGCAATTGCCCTAGCAACATCTAGCATTTTCCATGCCAAATCCAAGTCAGATTCATCTTCATCTGCTTCAGCTAGGCACTCATCATCACTAGCCCCTTCATCATCTTCCTGGTCTTTCCCACCAGTAACTGTAAACATATAAAACATTAAGTTTCATATATGTACAATATCTCCAAAACTTAAGATGGAGATAAATTGACAAATAACAACAGGCGCACGTAACAACAATTTATGAGTCTAAACCAAACAATTTCAGGGTAGCAAGTCAAGTCATCTACCACCATCTTAGATCACGTAAAAGCAATATCCCCTCAAGAGCCCTTTCACATTGCAGAAAATTACTCCTGCCTCATCAGATATCTTTTAACAATTGTATGAAAACTCATACATACATACTTGGCTGTAAATTATTCGGAAAATTGAAACAAACATTAACAAAAAATAAAAGCACCAATGAGCATTGCTGGGTATCAAATCCACACACTTGAGTTATAAGAGTTCAATAGAAAATCTATGAATTTGGTCATCAGCAATATGCACTAACAAAAAAATTTATTACATCAACCAGGATTAAAAAGAGGTTAGGTCTCGAGAGAATTAATGTGACAACTGGGACATTCTTACAGAAGTTGGAAAGAATATAACTTCCACTCTTGTAGCATTTTAAAACAGGGATATGATGCACAGAAGAAATATTTTGAAGGGACATATCATGGAGATCAGACTAGAGTGAATTGTTAATACTGAACCTATATCAATTGTCGCAATAAAAGGTAAAATTGCAAGAGAACTCCAAAAGCATCAGAAACTATCTACCACGGAAAATGTAAAGTCTCTCCCATTAGGATTCTACTAATACCTCCAAAGACAAAGTTAAATGCTATTTGGACAAGTAAACCATCACCTATGCCAACCTACCTCACCTTTCTATCCACATCTTCCCTCCAATCCAGAGTAATAGACAAACAAATACGAAAACTTCTAGATTCTGAAAAGTGGCGAGTTTGATTTGGTCATACCCATAGAAAACGTAAACTTCTTTTACTAGCTGCAGATCACGTCTCTAACATCACATGTGATAGGGTAACATAAATTCTGTATTATCTTCATTAAAAACATAAATTCCATTATGATTCCAAACCTGCTCTGTAAAAAATTTAATTGATCATTTTTCAACCATATGACATGTGACAGAAGTAAAAGGAGAATCAAATCCATGTGCATGATTCCCAAAATAATCATATAGAAATGTGAATAGACCACAGTAATAAGTTCAAAACATAATAGTCAGGTTCCCATTTTCCATGCAAAGTAAAATGCTTTACTCCCTTAAGCATTTGCAGGCATTAAACACAGACTCAACTATCACCACCCACCACAAATCGAGACAACTTATAAAAAAAATTCGCCAAAAGCTAGATGAAGTGAGATGCATTTGAATTTGTAAAATCAAATACCTAAACACGTACTAATTTCATCAAGTCACATTTACTCGAGCTCAGACAACCAATGTTTGATATCGCACATGAGAATTCCACATATTTTAGCTAATACCAAAAGGGAAAGACAAAAAAAAAAAACCCTACAGCACTACAACCATGTGGTGGACAAAGGTTATTGTGTATGTGCTATCAACAAATTTCTAACAACCTGTTAATGAAGAGAAGTTTCCTAAATAATACACATGAGATATCACTTTACAAATACAAATTGACTATAGATAAAATTCCAGGAATATGCACCATGTAAGCATGAAAGTATCAGTATAATCCCCTTATAATCACCAGTAATTGGTTAAATCACCAGTAATTGGTTAAATCACTAACAGATATAATTCTAATATAAAAATTCATAAATTAGTTAAAAATCGCACTAGCAAAATACAAACCATCATCTCCTGCTCCTTCCAGGTTGTTTGAACTCCCAGCCTGTTCAGCGTTACTTGAAAAAGAAGCTATGGAAGATCCTCCTGTCACAGCACTCTTAACAGATCCATCTTTGTCAGTATCTTGCTGAGATTCAACCTCCTTCTTGGGTACTGAACCCAATGGATCTGCCTCCTCTTGAGCTTTGTACAGCAGGGAGCGTCCAAATTGATAGTAAGCATTTAGACACTCAACAGCAAGTTCACCATAATGAGTAACCCTGATGATCAAAGATAAAACTTCAAGGATTTGGTAACAACAACACAAGAGGCCAAAAGCTCACTTTACAACAGATTCAGTAAATTAGAGAAGCAGATAGTACATGCAAGGAATGATTCCTTTTCCATCCAAGAGAATCCTAATCTGCATTCATCTATTCTCAATAAACACCCATAAGGCACAAAATTCTAATCTTTAACTTGATTTCTACATGGGGCATGATTGTATAGTTAACAAGCGACCCAACAAAATAACTATCGCCACGTTAAACCGTCTTGAAAACCTTATACTACCAAAAACCCTAAACCCTAATTAACGCAAGCACCCACATTAAATCATTCATCAACATTATGGTAATATGTTAGGGTTTATCTTCTACAATGGAGACGACAAAAAAAATTCAATTCTACATTCTTGAAAGAAACAACAACATGTAGAAGTGAAACAAACCCTAACCTGATCTCAAGAGCACGGCTAAAGCAGTCAGAAGCCTCGCTGTAATCACTTTCTTTCAAAGCTAATCTTCCTCTGTATATCAACTCGTCGGAGAACTCCACCGTCTTCTCTCGATCTTCATCGGCGCTGACGCCAGAGGTTTCGCCGACGTTATCATTGTTGTTGCAAGTCGACTCAGTGGCTCCCTCCGCAGCAGACTCTATAGTGGCTTCCACTGACGCCTTGTTGTTTGCTTCCAAGGTGGTTTCCGTCACTTTCAGAGCCTGTTCCTGTTCTGTCATCGTCACCGACGCTTCTTCCTCCGCCATTTCTCTCTTTGTATTTGTTTACTTCGTAAAAATTTGTTGTTTTGCTTTTAATTTTTCAATTATTCTGGAATCAATTAAAGATTTGATATTTACCTTTAAAACGACACCGTTGTCTGAAACCGAAACAAATTTGACAATATTGCCCCTACTGGTTGGGCCATTTTCGTCCACACACAACACACCACACAAAATGTCTTGAACCACTAGCTCCGGACTCGAGTCACACACCACAACATTTTGTGAAAGAGATTATCAAGAATAGAACCATGGCTGTTTCCACAGTCTCTTCGATTTCACTACAAACTCTATCGCCACCTCGCGCGCGCACTGCCTCGGTGCAATCTCCTAAACCTGCGTTGGCGATTCAAACCAATCGGAGGAAGCTACTGTTCTTTTCGCTGACGGCAATGCCGGTTTTGACGGCGATGGAGTCGTCGTGTTTTGCGACGGACATTGGGCTGTTCGGTCTGAGGAAGAAAGTGAGGCAGGCGGAAAAGGAAGCGGTGAAAGAAGCGGCGAAGTTGGTGAAGGAAGCGGAGAGAGAGATCAAAACGGCGGAAAAAGAGATCAAAACGGCAGAGGTAGAGATCGAAACGGGAGTTGTTGGTTTTGGGGGTTTAGCGCAGGCGGGAGCGGTGGCGGCAGCGGAGGTTGTTGGACTGTTGGCTGCTACTTCTGTTGTCAATGGAATTTTAGCACCTCAAAAATAAAAAATAAATTGTTGTATTTTTTATTATTTTTATTATTTTTTGTTGGATTTTGCGTTTATTGTAATATTTTTGTAATTAAAGAAGTTGAATTATGTTAATTATATTAACATTTGATGTTCTAAACTTCTAAATTTTTCTGTTAAAAAAAAAACTTCTAAATTTCTAATTAGTAGTCATCGATGGTTAAATGTCTTCAATTTTCGATATAAAAAAAATGCCTTTAATGTTCTAAAAACATAAATAAATAATATAATTTATTTATTAGATTTCTATTTTTTTTCATTCCAATTATCAAAATAAAATATATATATATATTATCTCAAAATTTAAGAAAAACTAAAAAAGATGATGATATAAGCAATAAAAATCATTCCAATTTGAAGTTTATAAGTCATATTAAAATGAAATTTGTTTAAACTGTTAAAAAAATGAAATTTGTATAAGATTAAAAATAAATAAATAAAATGAGGATGAATTTCGGAATTTGAATGAAATTCATTAATTCCCAAAAATTACGGGGCCTCCCTATGATTCTCAACCGTAAAATATGAAAAAAGGAAGGACAAAATGGACATTCCATTTCAGTAATTAATAAACACTGACGTGTCAGAGCACGTCATCACATGTAACGAAAAAATACTGACGTGTTCAGCCATATCATCGAATAACAGTTATATAACCGACACGTCATCACATGGTTACCGAATAAGATGTCAAGTGAGCAATGTGATGACGTGGCTGAGCACGTCAACACTTGATACCTGAATAACGTGCTCACACAGGTTCTGTTTTCTTGACTTTCTAAAGTGTATCTGTTTTCCTTGATTTTCTGTCTTCGAAAAATTGGTGAAGAAGGAAGACGATGACTCAAAACGACATGTCGTCTCAGAAGCAGCGTCGACGATTTCTGTATCTGGGTTCGGCTGCTAACCGGCCCCATTTGAGCTTCACTGTTTTTTTCTCGATCTGAGAGGCAAAGAATCCTTCAAAAACCCTAACGATGGCTATAAAAGTGTTCACTTTGTTATTGTTATTAATTTATTATCTCTGTTCTGATATTCTTGTTGGTGTGTTTACATAATTCATTTTCTTTCAAATGAAACTCTGGTTGTGGTTTGTTATTGAATACACAGCTTTGTTTTTGGTGTTAAAAGAAGATTGTTTAATTGGGTGTTTTGAAAATGGGTGTGTCTGTGCTCTGTAAATGAAATTTATGTTTTATTGATGCTCAAATTAATCACAAGTTGGGAGAATTTGAGGAAATGCAAAGGAGATTGGAGTTGATTGCTTTATGGATTGCAGGAAAATGAATTTAAATGGTAATACAATTGAATTGGCTTGGCTCAGGAGATACTTTACTGAAATCTTAAGTAAATATAAATCATTAGATTTAATGCATGTGTCATTGAGTTTTACTTTGAAATTGAATGAATAATTCCCATAATGTATGTTGATATTTTACATGGAAGCTTGTGGTGCACATACGAGCTTATGCTTTTTAAGTAGAACATTTATTTCCATTTGCTTTCTTTTTATTTGATGAGTTTTCTTGGCAAAGTTTCAACGTTGAGAGAAAAAATAGGAGAAAACGGAGAAATTGAGGTTGAGTCCACCATGTTTGATGGATCGATTCCCGTTTTGAAAGCTTTCAAGTTTCAACTTCTCATTAGTTTTGATTGTTAATATTTGTTGGAGTTCTTGTGCTCTCTACCTGGCCAGATAGCTTAGAGATTATGGAGCACCTTGCCCAATCGGATTTCGGGTATGGGGTATGACGATCCGTTGCCATCCCTAGTATGTTAGTTATAGATTTAGAGGCAATCTGATTTGGTGATTGTGTTGTTAACAAGGAATGAGATGATGAGTTGCAAGACAAAACGGCAGGCGGAGAAGGAAGCGGCGAAGTTGGTGAAGGAAGCGGAGAGAGAGAGATCAAAACGGCGGAAAAAGAAATCAAAACGGCAGAGGTAGAGATCGAAACTGGAGTTGTTGGTTTTGGGGGGTTTAGCGCAGGCGGGAGCGGTGCGCGGCAGCGGAGGTTGTTGGACTGTTGGCTGCTGCTACTGTTGTCAATGGAATTTTAGCACCTCAAAAATAAAAAATAAATTGTTTTATTTTTTATTTTTATTATTATTTTGTGTTGGATTTTACGTTTATTGGAATATTTTTGTAATTAAAGAAGTTGAATTATGTTACTTATATTAACATTTGATAAATATAAGTGATGGTAAAATAATCAAATTTACTGCTTGATAGATTTGGTAGATTTGATCATTTTACTATAACTGTCAACAATTAACATGTCACCAATGTATAGACACAAAATGATATATCCATTTTCAGTGTCATTGACATAAACATATACATCACATTCATTGATCGTAAAATCATTTGACAGCATAACATGATTAAATTTCTCATGTCATTGTTTTGGTGCTTACTTTAAATCATATAAAGACTTCACCAACTTACAGACTTTCTTTCCTTGCCCTGGATCGAAAAAACCCTTAGGTTGTTTCATATAGATCTCTTCATTTAGTTCTCCATGTAAGAAAGCTGTTTTCACATCTATTTCATGTACTTCAAAATTTCGCAAAACTGCGATTGCAAGTATCATCCTAATGGAGTTTATTCTCGTCATAAGAGAATACGTATCAAAGTAATCTAGGTCTTCTCGTTGATTGTATCATTTAATTACAAGCATGAGCTTATACTTATCAATTGATCCATCCGATTTCACTTTCCTCTTGAAAATCCATTTGGACATCCCAGAGGAAGGTTCACTAATTCCCAAGTATGATTTTGGAGAATGGAATCAATTTCGCTCTTGATAGCCTATTTCCACAAGAGTCCTTCTGAAGAGTTTACTGCTTCTTTAAAGGTTCGAGGTTCACCTTTTAGCAAAAATGTCAGAAATTTTGGACCAAAAGATGTTTCTGTTCTAGCTCTTTTGTTACGTCTTGGTTCATCTTCAACTTCTTGTTCTTGGTCCTCACAACTTTCAGTATATGTTCGTTTTGAAGAAGTTACTTTTTCAATTTACTTCATCATTGAATTTACATGGAAATACTTCTTTAAAGAAGGATGCATTTCTAAATTCCATTATCGTGTTTTGTGTATATCTCGGATGTCAGACTTATACACAAAAAATCGATAAGCACTATTGTTATGTGCATATCCAATGAATATGCAATCAACAGTTTTCGGACCTATCGTCACCTTCTTAGGTGTAGGTACGACCACTTTGGTAAGACACCCCTACATCCGTAAGAATTTGTAGGAAGACTTTCTTCCTTTCCACAGCTCATATAGGGTCTTTCTACTTTCTTACGGGGTAACTTATTTAAAAGGTAATTGCTAGACAATATAGATTCACCCCACATGTTATGAGGCAATCTAGAACTTATCAGCATTACATTCATCATTTCTTTCAAGGTACGATTTTTTTCATTTTGCAATGCCATTTTGCTAAGGGGAATATGGTGCAGTGGCTTGATTTATGATTCCTTGTTGTGCACAGAATTCACCAAACGGTGTTTCATACTCACCACCTCGGTTGCTTCTTAGTGACAACAGCCACTTGAAGGTTTCACTTTTGGTCATCCATTCGGTATAAATCTTATGCAGACTCACTTGAAGCTCTTGGACTTGACTCATAACTGTCATGGAGTCCCTCATCTTGTAATCAAGAAACCGGCCCACAACAAACCTTTTGGATAACAAACCTTTTGGATTCAGTATCCTTAGTCTTGTATGTCAAACAATAATACTGTCTTTTGGTTGACCAAAATTTTGTATTATTTAGGTCCACACATATCAGTACAACATACTGATATGTCAATCGATCTAATTGTATGTTAATATATATCAACAATATATATAGCATATACAGATTAATCAATAAAATGATATGAAAACCAGTGTCAATACTTAGGATTAAGTGAACTTAATATATATATAATATAAACTAGTTTGTACTTGATTATATAAATATATAATTCTTTTAACGGTTGTTTCAGATATAGACTACAATTCTATATCTCCGTAATATCAAGTGTTTACACAACTCGTGTGTACAACCAATATACTTTTAGAATCACAAAAATATCATATATATTATATTACAGTACCGATATCAATCAGTTGATATCAAAACAATTAATCAACAATATATTTTAGATTTCACAATAGAAATCATAATCAATGTATGATATTTCAAACCCGATTACCGAGTTGAAATCACAATTGATCTCCAAATCAGTGTCTGCTAACAGACCCGATTTGGCAAAATACAATTCAGTATTTTTTTTCCAAGATAAATCAGTGTCTTGAATAGACCCAATTTCCATATATTAATATTATTTATTCTAAATCAGTGTCTTAAAACAGACCCAATTTCCACAAATCGTTTTTAATATAAAAACCAAACCAATGAAGTTTCACGTTTTTACGATCTGTATCAGAAACCAAAACCAGAAAGTTTGAAGCAAATGTTTTTAGAAGTAGATGGATTAAAGAAGAAATTGTCTTAAGATTGTTGTTTGTAATACGTAAAAACAATCTGGTTCGAATCGGCAGAACATAACAAACAGAAACAAAATGTTAGGGATTCGAGGCTCGTATTTCACATGGTGTCCTTAAGACAATCGAAGCTCGTGCGTACACTGCATCGGTGAAATCTTTTAAACCTACATTGGCGATTCAAACCAATCGGAGGAAGTTACTGTTCTTTTCGCTGACGACAATGCCTGTTTTGACGGTGATGGAGTCGGCATGTTTTGCGGCGGATATTGGGCTATTCGGTATGAGGAAGAAAGTGAGCCGGGCGAAGAAGGAAGCGGTGAAGTTAGTGAAGGAAGCGGAGAGAGAGATCAAAACGGTGGAAAAAGAGATCAAAACGGCAGAGGTAAAGATCGAAACGGGAGTTGTTGGTTTTGGGGGGTTTAGCGCAGGCGGGAGCGGTGCGCGGCAGCTGAGGTTGTTGGACTGTTGGCTGCTGCTACTGTTGTCAATGGAATTTTAGCACCTCAAAAATAAAAAATAAATTGTTGTATTTTTTATATTATTATTTTGGGTTAATATCATGTAGGTCTCTATGTTATACTAAAAGATCAATTATTTAAATAAGTTTGTTTGTTTAACAAAATTTTCCCAGACTTTTGAAAAGTATATCAAATAGATCCATTTGTTAGTCAACAGTTAGTCAAACTTAACATTTATAGGGATATTTTTGTCTTAAATCCAAGAACATGTCATGTGTCATAAAAATAGAAAAAAAAATCAATAATATATATACACATATAAAGGAAATAGTTTATATATCATATATATATATATATATATATATATATATATATATATATATATAGTGATATATAAACTATTTCCTTTATATGTGTATATATATTATTGATTTTTTTTTATTTATATTTTTATGACACATGACATGTTCTTGATATATATTAATATTTATATAAATTATAAAAAAATCTGAAAATACAATTTTTTTTGTATATATATATAATTCTAAAATAAAACGTTTTAAATCTCCACCATCCATCTTAGATTTTGATGGTGGAGATTTATTTATTTAAAAAATCTGTTAAAATTGGAATTTTCAATATATATATATATTATTAAATAAAAAAAAAGGTTTTAAAAGATTTAAATAATAAATAATTTAAAATTAATTTAAAAATGGTTAAACAAATATGAAAATCTGAATTTAATTATAAAGAAAACGAAAAAATTATTTTTTAAAAATAAATCATATTAATCACTGATTAGATAATAAATGGATGTTGATTGAATTACATCCAATTTGAAAATATGTTCATCTTTAAATCTGGAAACTAGAAACTTCATTACAACTGGAAATCTGAAAACCTCATCTTCATCACAATTTAATAAAAAAAATAAAAACATATGGAGGTAATAAATAAATTAATATATATATTCAACAACATCCGTTTATCCAGATTTTTTGTTTGACAATCACTTTTTTTAAATTGAGAATCACCATCATCTCCAGATTCTTTTATTTTTTTGACAATGAAATCATATCCAGATTCAATGGTAGAGAAAATCAAGAGAAAAAAAAATCATCAGTCATCAACATCAACCACCAAACCCATAACACACCATCATCAACCACCAAACCCTGAAAACATCATCATCAACATCAAACTCAACCGCAACACAGATCATAGAACATTAAAGGCAAAAAACCATAACCCCCAAATCCTATCTCTTGAATCAGCACCCACACCATCAATCTCCTGAAATCAGTACCCACACCATTAATGGTAAAACCCTAACCCCCAAATCCATCCACCACCTAACCCTACCACCACCAACGACGATCTCCTCTGAACGGAGGAGATCGGAGCTCAAATCGAAGCCGGCAGTCAACTAAAACACAAACCAAACCCTCCCACCACCGAAAAAAAACCCAGCAAACAAACACCCAACACAAATAGAATAGAAAGAGAAGAGAAACATTGAAGAAGAGAGAGTGTGGCCCCTTTTTGCAGCGGCTGTGAACTTCATTTTGTGCTGATCACCATTAACAGGAAACTCCAGAAGAGGGACGGGTCTGAGAGGGAGAGTTTGGTGGTGGTGTTGATGATGGCGAAAGAGGGAGAGAAATTTAGTTTTTTTTAGAGATAGAAAAAGTTTTAGTTTTTTTTTTTAATTTAGACCACCAAATTTCTGTTGGATCTGATGATATGATGACTTGAGTGCACGTGATTTTTACCCACCATGTTTGAAGTTAGCTGGTAACATCAAAGATAAAACAAAATTGGGATTTTTTTAACAAGACTTTTTTTTTTTTACAATTATAATATTGTATTAATTTTTTATTTTTTAAATTTTAATATTTCATTAAATTATAAACTTTTTAATTAAAGTGGAGGGTAAGATAGTCAATTTATACATTTTGTCACGTTTAACGGTTAAAAAAAAGGTCAGATTGACCTATTTGATATTTTTTTCAAAAGTCAAGGAAAACTTTGTTAAAAAAACAAATTCATTTAAATAATCGATCTTTCAACATAATATAGGGACCCATATGATATTAACCATATTATTATTTTTTTTGGATTTTGCGTTTATTGTAATATTTTTGTAATTAAAGAAATTGAATTATGTTAATTATTTTAACATTTGATGTTCTAAACTTCTAAATTTATCTGTTCATAAAAAAATATATCTAAATTTCTAATCAGTAGTCATAGATGGTTAAATGCATTCAATTTTCGATATAAAAAAATGCCTTTAATGTTCTAAAAACATAAATAAATAATATAATTTATTTATTAGTTTTCTATTTTTTTTTTCATTCCAATTATCAATATATAATATCAAAATTTAAGAAAAACTAAAAAAGATGATGATATAAGCAATAAAAATCATTCCAATTTGAAGTTTATAAGTCAGATTGAAATGAAAATTGTATAAACTGTTAAAAAAATGAAAATTGTATAAGATTAAAAATAAATAAATAAAATGAGGATGAATTTCGGAATTTGAATGAAATTCATTAATTCCCAAAAATTACGGGGCCTCCCTATGATTCTCAACCGTAAAATATGAAAAAAGGAAGGACAAAATGGACATTCCATTTCAGTAATTAATAAACACTGACGTGTCAGAGCACGTCATCACATGTAACGAAAAAATACTGACGTGTTCAGCCATATCATCGAATAACAGTTATATAACCGACACGTCATCACATGGTTACCGAATAAGATGTCAAGTGAGCAATGTGATGACGTGGCTGAGCACGTCAACACTTGATACCTGAATAACCTGTGACGTGCTCACACAAGTTCTGTTTTCTTGACTTTCTAAAGTGTATCTGTTTTCCTTGATTTCTGTCTTCGAAAAATTGGTGAAGAAGGAAGACGATGACTCAAAACGACATGTCGTCTCAGAAGCAGCGTCGACGATTTCTGTATCTGGGTTCGGCTGCTAACCGGCCCCATTTGAGCTTCACTGTTTTTTTCTCGATCTGAGAGGCAAAGAATCCTTCAAAAACCCTAACGATGGCTATAAAAGTGTTCACTTTGTTATTGTTATTAATTTATTATCTCTGTTCTGATATTCTTGTTGGTGTGTTTACATAATTTCATTTTCTTTCAAATGAAACTCTGGTTGTGGTTTGTTATTGAATACACAGCTTTGTTTTTGGTGTTAAAAGAAGATTGTTTAATTGAGTGTTTTGAGAATGGGTCTGTGTCTGTGCTCTGTAAATGAAATTTCTGTTTTATTGATGCTCAAATTAATCACAAGTTTGAGGAAATGCAAAGGAGATTGGAGTTGATTGCTTTATGGATTGCAGGAAAATGAATTTAAATGGTAATACAATTGAATTGGCTTGGCTCAGGAGATACTTACTGAAATCTTAAGTAAATATAAATCATTAGATTTTAATGCGTGTGTCATTGAGTTTTACTTAGAAATTGAATGAATAATTCCCATAATGTATGTTGATATTTTACATGGAAGCTTGTGGTGCGCATACGAGCTTATGCTTTTTAAGTAGAACATTTTAAATGGAAATCCATTTGCTTTCTTTTTATTTGATGTGTTTTCTACTTTTCTTGGCAAAGTTTCAACATTGAGAGAAAAAATTGGGGAAAACGGAGAAATTGAGGTTGAGTCCACCATGTTTGATGGATCGATTCCCGTTTTGAAAGCTTTCAACTTGACATTAGTTTTTATTGCTAATATTTGTTGGAGTTCTTGTGCTCTCTACCTGGCCAGATAGCATAGAGATTATGGAGCACCTTGCTCCAATCGGATTTCGGATCCGTTGCCATCCCTAGTATGTCAGTTATTGATTTAGGGGCAATCTGATTTGGTGATTGTGTTGATAACAAGGAATGAGATGATGAGCTGCCAGACAAAACTTGCTATGAGAGAATACATGAAGAACAAAATCCAAAAGGAATAGTTTAATGAATTTTCATATTCCATTCATTTGTTTGATTAAAAGATTTAAATTTACTAGTTCACATGAAGAAAAAATGGTCAACTCGATTTGTTATAATTTTATTCAAAGGGGAGAGATATTTAGGCAACATGTGGCCTAGACAAGATCACAAGTACATACATGGTTAAAAACTGACATTTTTGTAAGCACTCGTCAAGAGATATGTTGTGGCGTGTGCGTTTCTTTTTGGTTTGGGGAAATTGCACCAAAACCCCTAAAATCTAGTTTAATTACAGCTGGAGGGAGAATTGTGTCACGTGCTTCTACCGGGAAAACCCCTTGAGTTAACTTAGTCATTCCACATGTTTTCAACAAATAGAAAGGGAAAGGGATGGTAAGTCCTTCTAATTTGGTGGTGGATCACCTCCTCCTCCCTTGATTTGCAAAGTGGAGTAAATGTATAAACTTTTGCTCCATACATTTCAATAAATGAAATTTTATTGTTTCTTTAAAACCAAATATAACTTTGTTGTTATCATGTATAACTAAATTATCGTAATAGGATATCTCAAAATTGCAAATGCCATCTTATTGAAAGCACACAAGTCTTTTTAAAATAAAATCATATAATAATTGAAGATTAAAAATACAAGATAGTAGACGTATCTAGCTACCATGTTAAAATATCTTCTTTTTCATTATTTTTATTTGTTAATTTTTGAATTAATTTGAGGGTATTTTTAACCTAACATAACTCATAACAACTATTAACTCCAAAATTGTTTTTTTAAGAAAACATTCTTATGTGATCTGTTTGCAATTATCCTAAACCTCAGGGTTGTAAATGCAATATCCCTTTTTGTTTTTCGATTTAAACAGTTGATTTAACTGAGAAATTAACAAAGCAACTGGCGTTATCTTATCTGCGTCAAACAAAAAGCAAAAGCATACGACCCCAGAGCTTTAAACACTTGAATTAGCAGTAACTACTTACTAGAAAATCACTAACAAAATCTCAGAGTTCTCTGTTCATGGCTCGTCTGTGTTCCAACCCAGTTGGTCTTCACAGATTCCGACCATTTTCTCAATCTCCTCATCAACCTTCTCTGCTCATTAAAACCTTTCACCAATCTCAACCCAAAACTCGCCGCTTTCCATCCATTATAGCTTGCCAAAATTCCCCAAATCCATCTGAAACCGAAAAGGTTTGTCTTTTTATATTTTATTTTTTTCTTCTGCTCATCGGCTTTAGTTGGGTATTTTTTCTTTTCAATGAAGCTTTTTGGTAACTTGTCCATTGCAGGAAAAAGTAGTTATTGATAATGAAAATGAGAAGGATTTAATCAGTAATATCACAAACCAAAGTACTAGTCCATCCCCAGATTCTGGTTCTAATCAATTTCCAAACAGAGAATTCAACAAGCGAGTTGCTTTGTTTTCCACTCTTGGGGCAGTTGGATTTTTCATATTTACACGTCTAGATCTTGGTGTTTCTTTGAAGGACCTATCTGCTGCTGCTTTACCTTATGAAGAGGTTTGATTTTCATTTCCAATTCTTAAGACTGCAATACCTGTTATTACATATACAATTGCAGAATTTAGAATCACATTTACAAAGCTTTAATGTTGTTTCTTATATTTCAGTTTTGCTGCTTATAGTTTTCTTTTTGGTTATCTATAGGCCCTTGGAAATGGGAAGCCAACAGTAGTGGAGTTTTATGCAGATTGGTGTGAAGTATGTAGAGAATTGGCTCCAGATGTTTACAAAGTTGAACAACAATACAAGTAATATTCTTTAAGCTCTAATATGTTGATCTATGTCTATTGATATTGTAATTTGTAATGATTATTAATTTATTACAGTTCTCTGTGGAAGATGTTTGTATCTTACCAGTTGTTGGTCCTGTCAATGAAGTCCTTTTGTTTTATAGATGCATCGAACTTGTTTTGCTCGAGGTTGAATATGTTGTTTTGGTATAGGAACCGTGTGAATTTTGTTATGTTGAATGTTGACAACACGAGATGGGAACAAGAGCTTGATGAGTTTGGTGTTGAGGGTATACCGCATTTTGCATTCCTGGATAGAGAAGGGAATGAGGAGGGTAATGTAGTAGGTAGGCTTCCGAGAAAGTACCTGCTTGAGAATGTGGATGCTCTTGCTAGAGGAGAAGCTTCCGTTCCTCATGCCCGTGTAGTAGGGCAGTATACAAGTGCTGAAAACAGGAAGGTGCACCAAATTGTTGATCCCAGAAGTCATGGATAGACACTAGCTTCCCTTTTAAAGTGGCTGATCAACGTGTCAATGGTGTCTGCATGCAAGGTATTGTATTCCAAACAGGCTTTACAAACTACCTTCATGCAAATATTTTCTTAACTTTGAGCAATATACTTCACAGCCAGATTTTTTTTTTTTTTTTTTATCATTGAACAAACTCATTTTGAGGTTATCAAAATTTTCCTTTGTATCACAATTTGAATTGAATCTTGTAATCTACCATGTACATTCGTCTTAACATTTCGCCCCAACAAAATGAGGATGAGATATATAAGCTGTATTGTAGTTAAGAAGTGAACATGTTTGTTATCCCCATAATCCAAATCTAATAGTTCTAAGCTAACATACCGACTGTCTAAAGTAATGAAAACAACTTAACCATTCCTTCATTTTACCTGCAGGTCGAATAATTTATGTGAAATTTGATGGTCTGTTAATGTTTGTTTCTCTTGGGCCAGTGGCAACTACTCTTCTGCTAAGGCATAGTTGGCTCTTTATTACAGGTTAGATTTGTTCCTCAACTGTAAAATTTTCTGGGAGGGAGTTCATGAACCGTGACATGTTGTTTATAAATTCTTCTCTTAATGGAATTCATTATGTTTTCAATATTCGTTCGTGTGTCTTGGAATGAGATGCTTGTATATTTCATGGAAGTAGTAGGAAGAAATATTTTTGTGTAGCAAAGGAATCAAGAGATCAAATCGGATGCTGTAGCCTGTATGTCTTCTGTCCCGATTTTCTTCCTCTAACCTACATGTAGTTTCTGGATGTGCTTCTTTCCTCAAGTTCAGTTACTAAGGGGCCATTGACTGACACTAACTGACGCTAACCTTTGATGTAACTCGTGTGCAGTGTTACGGGTTCAACATTTGAGTCCTACAAAAAAGTTAGAAGACCGAGTCAATAAGTTATTGCTAGTATTGCATGTAATCTAGTATTAACTGTCAATAATCGTTTCCTTTTGTAAGGAGTGGTTGCTAATTTTACTGCTTTTAGTTTATGTTACTGTTATTGGTGACCGTAGTCTGTATAAATTTACAGTAATGCTAGACAACCGAAAAATTTAGCCAAAGTTTCAACCTAAATGATGTGACAAGTAAGTTGTCATCACTATATAAAACATGGGATGATGTGGTTAATGAAATAACTATTTGTCGTATCATTTTAGTTGAAATTTTGATTAAATTTTTGGATTGACTAGCATTCGTTATAAATTTAAGCTATTGAGATTGAACGAGGTATCGCTTAGAATTTCCATTTAAAGAGTAATTACTCAATTAGAGGTACCTGTCTCCCTCGAAGAAGACCATTCTCAACTTCTTCATTTTTTATCCAATTATCACAGCAACAATAGGGACGACTAGGAAAAACCTCTCATTGCTGACCGTAATCTTCTGATTAAAAGACCCAATACTTGATCGGTTATGCATGGAAAAAAAAAAATATAGAGACCGGGTGAGCAAAAGAGAGGTGGGTGAGATTGAAATTATTCTCTTTCTCAAATCGGCACCGTTGAAATCATGAATATATCATCATCCATTGAAAATTTTCAATGTCAAGGATGCTTCAACACTTATTTTTTGTACGTATTTTCCGTAGAACACGTAAATCATACTTAAGCATTCGCAGCTGCAGATACACATGGATGGTACCTTCCATGGTTTGACAATTACCCCAGCAATCGAAGAGCTATCATGCTATTAATGCTAATTTATACACATGTAAGTAACTATAGCAATATACAGCAGAATGTGTAATCACTATGAGCATCAGTTAACATTGTAATTTTTTTTACTGTTAATATATAAATACTTGATCGAGGCATTGTTCGTGCTGTTTCGTAATATCTCGAACAGTTTCTGTAAATAATTGATCAGGGAATGAACTAAAAATGAGGCAGGATCGACACTGTTTTTCTCATAAGCATAATTTTCGGCCTAATGAGTCTATTATGTCTGTGCCCAAAAGATTTGAAGTACTTAACTACCGAGACTTACATTTCCGGTTCTACCTTCGATCTGTCTCATTAATTCTGGACTTTGAAAATTCATAGTAACTGCGATGTTTATTGACTAAAATAGTTACTTTGTTTGAAGGGTACTGCTTCCTCTTAATTAACATGGACATCCATTATCTCTGGCAGCATCTAAACTATTCATGGCTTTGTTCGCTCTCTTGAAAAAGACAGAGCTGCAAGTATACAATCTTTGGTTCAGTACAAAAGCAGAATCCATCTTTACGTATCAAATTCCGCATCTAAAGAGAAGTTACAATCAAACTTAAATTCCTGTTGCATGAATAACAAATGTAATGTGATTGTATGAGAATCGACAAACTTTACTACCGGGTTAAACACTAAAAAGCTCAGAGGAAAAATAATACAGCTTCAGTATTTGGAGCGTCTTTACACGATCACGCTTAACACAAACGACATATCGGTCCAGAATTTAATTTCTCTATCGCTATATATAAATATATTACGTATAATCAATCAAGTGGTGGCTTTTACAATATCCACTCTCAATAATCTAACTACTCAGAGAGAGAGAGAGAGATCATGCATACAAGAAGATATCTATAACTTTTAAGAGATTTATAAGCAGTGAAGTGGAAAGATACTCGTAGAATTCACAAAATTTTACGAAGCCAGACACCCGAAGAACAGCTACTAGGTCACCGCACTAACAGCTACTAGGTCACCGCACTAAATTACCCAACAAGCTATTTGTAGAAGGTGAGCTCTGTTCGCTTAACCAAGGATCCTGTACGGAAACAGGAGAGCTATCTTTCACCTCCTCTAGTTTAGTCAGACAATCAGCAACCCTCGAAGGAACAATCAGCCCGTGACTCCTCAATGTTGCCTTCTTAGTCGACAAGCCACTTAGCGATCTCTCACTTCCACAGTCTGACGATGAACAACACGAAGCTGATGGTGATGCCATGTACATATTCGAGGCCCACGCACTGACCCTGATGTGTTCTAGCTCTTCTGCTACTTCCATCATAGTAGGCCTCATGTCCCTGTGGAATGCTAGACATCTAAAAGCTAGCTCAGCCACATTGTGAATAGATGAGAGTGTCCACGCATCCCTATTTGGCTCCAGGTACGGATCTACTATCTCGTCTATACAACCTCTCCCAATCCTATCAATAGCTAGTGCAGCCAAATTTACCTCACTGTGAGGGCGAGTAAAATCGACCACTTTCAATGCCGTTATGATCTCTACTAGAACTACTCCAAAACTGTAAACATCACTTTTATCGGAAAGATGGAAATATTGATGGTACTGAGGATCGAGGTAGCCCGGAGTCCCTTGTGGGGCTGTTGAGATGTGGGATGATTCGGTCATGCCAAGTCTAGAAAGACCAAAATCAGCTACCTTTGACTTATAGTTGTAATCCAAGAGTATATTGCTGGATTTAATGTCTCGGTGATAAATCGGTGGATTCATGGCAGAGTGAAGATGGGCAACAGCCTGAGCAGTCTCAGTGGCAACGGTGAGACGTATTGTCCATGGAAGTCCTCTGCCTCTCTCTCTTTGCAGATGCTGACATAGAGTTCCATTAGGCATAAACTCGTAAACAAGGATTGGTTCCCCTTCCTCTATGCAGCAACCCAACAAGCGGACTAGATTTGGGTGGCTCACAGAAGAGAGAAGCTTAATCTCATTCATGACTTGATCGATGCTGTCAGTGTCTCTATATCTAAATTTTTTTATGGCAACCCATTTATCGTTGTGAAGTTTTCCTGCATAAACCGTACCATAGGCTCCAGTTCCCAGCCTTTGTTTCTCATCAAAACCACTGGTGGCTTTTTCAATCTCTTTGTATGGATAAAAAGGTACACTAGAGTTGCCCGCAGCTTCACACAGAAGGCGCTTAGCACTCAGCGTGTTTCTAAAAGAAGTGGTCGGCCTTCGGATGCAGTAACAAAAGAGGGCTAAACCAGCCATTAAGGAAGCTCCAGCAACAAGCCCTAAGAATTAATTAAAAAATAATAATTATGAGCAATTATGTTCTTCAAGTTAAAAATGCTAAATGTATAAACACTGTATTTTTTTTTTCATGAAAAGAATAATAAAATTTTATTTGTAATGAAAGTTTAAAACTACAATGGATTATCATATATGGCTCAGATCATGTTCAAGGGTCATTTTCAACTAAGGGAAGCACAAGATTTAAGTTCACAACTTAAAATTACATTTACATTGGAAAAAATATAAGTTACCTCCAACAAGAGCACCAATTCTGTTTCCACACCGGCCAGCTATATAGCTTGAAGCATTGCAATCAGAAGCTGATGCATGAAATGAAGAAAAAGGAAATAAGCAACACATATATGTCTTCCAAAGTAAAAAGACCATAAAATTTCAATCTTGAGTATGCGTTTCATCAAAAAAAAATTGAATCTATAAATGTTTCTCTTTATTGATAACTTATTCTGTTGTATTTGCATTGCACCTGGCAAACTGTATAGGCATTCAGAACAGAATCCAAATAATTTTGTTACTGCTAATAAAATTCAATTGGATTTTGCTAATTATAAAATTCTTAGCAGAAATTAAAGCTTCTGCTTGATCTTTGATTGACCATATGGCAACTCTGCAGAACAGAAGCTAAGAAAAAGAAATCCGCAACCACGGAACGTCAAGGCACCAGCAGCCCAGCAAAAATCAGCTTAAACTGTTGCCAGTGCCTTGAATCACACACCCAGAGAAGGTGCAATCCCTTGAATCACAGAATCATTGACCACCCCAAGCATTTAAATTTTTTCATCAGAATCAGATAATTCTAGAACTAATTTGACACAAGAACTGAAATTCCTTAACCTGTTCATCCCTTGACTTCTGGTTGCTTAACAGTTCAAAAATCTCTCCTTGACTTTTTGTTGCTTAAAATTATTCAAAACATTTCTGGTCTAAGATTTAATAGTTAATATTGCCACTCCATAAATCAAAATAACTGTACAAGACTGGACTGCCAAATTTAGCAATCATGTTCTTAACAGACATAAACCAATAATTACGGTCAGATATCACTATAGGTCTCTATATCATATCAATCAAATTCTCCTTTTATTTTTTTGCCTCATTTTGACCACAAAATTTATAGTGTCTGCATTTTTCCTAGACAAATCCCCCACTTTATTGTTACAATGGAATCCTATTCTAATCCAAATCTCAACCTATAAAGTTATGGTTACCACATCTTGTGCGTGACAAGTCATCATGCAATTCAAGACAGGTGGGGCCTATAATAAATACCTAAATTTATATATGGAATCCCTTGGTTAATGATAACCTAACCACTAATCATACAATTTCTAACAAATTCTAATGACTCAAATCTTTCTCCATTCTGTGCATATCTAACCCAAATTAGAAAACAATAAAAGTCAAATAAAAAAAACGCCCACTTGATTTGGAAACCATAATTGAAAATTCCACTATTTAAAAAATAATAACATTAATTGAAAATTCCACTAGTTTCTCTTATAAAAAAATGCTTTTGGTCAAAAGTCAAGCCATTTCTGAAGAACATAGCAGTATGTATACATTCATATTAGTTCTTTACTATCAATGACGTGTCATTCTCTTATTGGCCGATACATATAGCGAACACCACCGTCCAATTTTACGGTGCCCTTTGTCAGAGCCAATTTCACCGGCCAGTCGCTCACCGGCTCACCGCCACCAAAAATCAAAACCAAATATTGAATAATAATAAAACGAATTTAGTAAATAAATAACCAATAAATGAAAAAAAATGCGAGTTGACTCACTTTTCCGGCACCCGTTACCGGCGGCGAAGCCATCACCTTGAAAGCCTTTTTTACACCGGCAACGGAAGCCTGAGCCGTTGTTGGCGAGCTCAACTGGCGCACAAACGGCATGTTTATTGCAATTACATTTTCCAGGGAGCCACCAGTCCAGCTGAAGTCGGTGAAACTCGAGCGAAACGCCTGAGTCACCTCTCGAGTTAAAAGCAAACGAAGATAACAAATTGCATCGAAACCGATTCAAGTCGTCGAATCTCAGCAAACCAGTCCTGTTTGTTAGAGAATAACAGTACATGCTACCGTCCTGATTACACGACTTCAAATCGAGCCTCTGCTCGATCAAACCTCTCGATATGACGCATTCGTTTGGAGGAGACGAGCAGTTCTGGAGAAGCAAAGTGTTGTTCCGCGTCATCGCGTAGTTGTCTCCGAACAGTGTATCTAGTGAGCTCATGTTGCGGTCGCATTTCGACGGAAAGCCGACGAAGACGTTGTCCGCCGTTATGTTTTGAACTTGAAACTCTCCGATTGTAACGGTCGTGGTGTTCGAGCAATTGAGTCGGATCCGGCAACCTTCCGAGAACCCGAACGGGAACGGTACAGTTTTTAGGGTTTTGCCGACTCCACACTTTTGCTCACAGTGATTGGCTTCGATTGAAGAAACGACGAACACGAACACAACCACGGTTATAGCTAAATTTGCTTGATGAAGAATCATTTTGAAGACGATGGATTTGAGTGTATTGTGATGGAAACAGAGTGATCATCAGTTCATCACCTGTATTCTGCGCAAAAATATATCGATTAAAAAAAAATGAATCAAAGTGTGTTGATCATCGAAAATTGATCAAAAAGGCTATTAATGGAGGAATTAAAGGTGGAGTTCAGGTGCCGTTGGGAGGCCATCTATATCAATTAATGCTCGAAGAGGAGACAGAGACAGACAGAGGTCCATTAATGGTAAATTCAAGTTCTACTTTGATTTTCTTTTCTTTTTTTAAATAAAGGAAGGGGAAAAAAAAAAACGAAAACAAAGAAAGAGTGGTTTGGTCAAAAAATTGTGAACTTACCTGAAAACTGCTTCGATGGACGATAAATGCTCTGCAATTTCCAAGTGAACTGAAAAAGGAAAAAAAAAACAAAAATAGAGTGTTTGAAGAGAGAAAAAGCAAGCAGACCAGACGATCCTTATTTGAGAGCTAGCTCCCTCTTTTTCACGACTCAAGACGTGTCCATTGCATTTTTGTGTCCAAATGTCAAAATTACCCTTACCTTCATTTTTATTTTTTTTATATTTTATAAGAGGTTTCGAATAAAAGGCACACATATAAACGGTCGAATCAGTGATGAAGATCAAACATTACGTCTAGTGTCTGAACTAAGAGTTTGTTTAGTTGGTTTCCGTAAAATCAGTATTAATAAAATATCCGTTTATGATAAATCTATTAGAAATAGTATTTTTTATTTTATTTTAAAATATAATCAGTTAAATAGTAAATTTTTTTAATTTAAAAAAAATCTAAATTTAGATTCTATTAATTATCTGTTTTAAAAAACTTAAGTATCTGTTTCATAAATAGAGACGTGTCCCTGAAAAAAATATATACTATTGATATTCTTCTTTGTATTCCTAAAATATAAAATAGCAATACATAACTGATTGAATATGAGACTGAGAATAACTGAATAAGCCCCACATGTCTGACTCCTATAATTGATCGGATTTGGGGTTAAGATCAAACACTATACGGTATAATCTGCTTTTATAATACATGTGGGAAAATATGCATAGCGTACACCATTGATAACTTTAAATGTATGATACAGACCATTTCAAAATAAACATATATAGGATACAAACATACTTTTTAATGCTTTTAAATTAATAATAAATAAACGAAAATCGAAAGCAGAGGGACGTATATACCTTCAAACATATATTATATATAAGCAACTAAGCAAGTATTTATTTTCCGGTTCTTCCTTACGTTTTATACAAATGGGTTATTAGCACCGGTCCTTTCTGAATTTTAAATGAGTTTGTATTTTACTCTTTAAATTTTTTTTAAAAAACATTAAATCCATTGAACTCTCATTTATTAGTAAATAGATTGGTTTATTTTTTTCTAAACGTTCATTTGAGGGGTGTCTATAATCAGGTTTTGTCAATAAATGAAAGTGCAAGAGTTTAATACTTAAAAAAAAAGTTCAGGGGTAAAATACAAACTCATATAACGTTCAGAAGGAACTATTACCAATACTCCTATATATATACGGTATTTTTTCTATCAATACATATTCAATGTCCTTATATAATTCTATCGGTACGTATTTATGTGAATATTTTCGTGCATAAATATATATATAAAAGATGGAGAGCTTTTTCTAAAACAAAATAAAGGTGTGGAAATGCCGTTGCATGAGAGAGTAGGTTATGTGCTAGTATAGTCAGCACGTAATTATAAAATGGTTTGACGAGGCAAAGTTTTGTGTGGACAGCCTCTCACTTGTGTTTGTTGATAAATACTATAGTTAACATATGATCTGATCTAATCTCATCATGGTGGGAAGGGTGGCCCACCACCATCGTTAGAACAATGTGTTGGGCCCACTTACGTTCCATTTGTTCAAAAGTTATTTGAGATAGGCATCATGTTATATTTAAATACTAAGGAACCTATGTTCTCTTCTTCTCCTTTTTTTTTTTCACTTATAAATTATATTCGGATAAATATAATATAATTAGAGCTATAATTTTTTTAAAAAAAAAAAGTTATTAAAGAAGTCTAAAGTCAACCGGACCAAGTGGGCTCTGGAATATGTAATTTGTGTAGCTTTTATCATGTATCATAAGGTGTGAATTGAATATAGCATATTCACGGGGAAATCCTGTATAGGACTAATGAGACCATATAATCATATTGTTTATTCTATATTAGAAATGTAATGATAAAATTTAAAATATTAAAATTATAAAAATTTAGATAATTTGATTGGACTGTCTCACCATCCGGTAGTGAGATCATTCCATACAGATTTTCTCCATATTCATATACATTAAAAGAGAATCAATTTCAAATCAGTTTATTATAAATTTATATGTATTCATTTGCTCATATTATGAATTAGTGAGTGTATTAGTAGCTTTCTAATGGAAGATGGGTATCCATAGGTATGACAATTTGTAATTAAAAATGTGATATATGTAGACGCGTCTGTGATAAAATAGCACATATAACAGAAGTATCACTCGTTTTGTAAGTAAAATGGTAAGGTTGCACAATCATGTATGTATAAATTTGATGTTTAACGTTGTTACTTTTTAGTTCGTAGCTGAAGCAATTTACTTATTAATTTAAAGGTAAATCTAAATCAATTTAAATTAACAACTTCAATGTTTATCTATCCATTTACTATTAATCTAACGGTGGAGAAGAATAGTAAATGATAATCCTTAAATTTAAACCAAATAAATAGATAGATTATGATATCACATTATTTAAGTTCATAGAGTTTAATCCTTAATTTAATGTTAAACAATAATTTAAAATTAATTTAATGTTAAAATGTTAAATTCATAGAGTTTAACCTTTAATTTAATGTTAAACAATAATTTTGGACAAAATGATCATAAGGGTAGTATTGTCAATATCTGATAAGACTGCCGTCTCTTTCGTCCGGTGATTCTCCGCGTTTTATCTGTGCAAGATTGCCGTATCGAGTAAGGACCGTGGACAATCTGACAAACAAAAGAAAAGCTGGTAATTTAGGACAATATGTCAATAAAGGAATTTGACGATGTTGCCCTTTCAGCTAAAATGGTTGACCAAGAACAGTCATGATTTCAGGTTGTTGACTTTCTAACAAAGGGAATTTAATAACTAATTTTGCTTTTTTTTTCTTCTGACAATTAATGAAAATATGTGCCATAATAATCCGGTAATTAAGGCAAAGTCCAAACATGGGAGCCTTGCCGCCTTGGTCACTGTCTTATTAATTATACTTTTTTGACAATATTTATATATAATTTGAAACTTCAAACTCTAATATAATTTTTCTGCACAGTACCCAAACTCTAATATTGTATTATCTGTATACGAGTAGGACTCATTCTAATATAAGGGAGACTGACTTAATTTAAAGACTGTCCTTGTAAATCTCTTTGGACGCCCCCGTCTAATGTGACTTTCGTGGGAAAGGATAATTATTCGGTCTAATAATATTCTAAGTTTGATCAATACCATGCATTTGGTATATTGAATAAAAAAAACACATTATATGGAAAAAGACAATCAATAAGTTTAATAATATTCTAAGATATTAGAATGAATAGGACTTATTCTAGTGCAATATAACTTAAATCTAAACTACGATGTTGTGAGTTCGAATCGTATTTTTTCTCTAAACTTTGAATTGAATTGACTTTTGTTTTCAATTTGATACCGAACATATTAAAGGTTTGTCGACACTTATCGAAATAAATTACTACATGTATGATTCGAACATTAATTACACATAAACCGTGGGACATTTACGAGAGAAAAAAGAATGGTGATATTTGAAGGAAACGTACTATTCTATATAATTACGAGGATGATTACGATCGAAGTTCATGTTTTGTTGATTTGGTATGGTCCAATATAAGTATAAAACATTAAAAATTAAGTTAACAAATGTATAAAACAAGAGGAAGAACTAGTTATCATTGGAACAGGTGCGACCGTGCAACCACTTGGTGTTGCTGATATGCATCATACATATAACATATGGTTAGGTTTAGTTTTTGGTTGTCCTCTGCCAAGTCTTCCTCTCTTAGCTCATTATTATTAATTTTCTTCATTAGCCATCAAGCTTGCACATCCTCTTCTTGGAATAATCATGTCAAAATTCTTACCAAACTCTCATTTAATTTATAATGTGAAAAAGCTCGATCCTATGGTCTCATAGACTTATTTCTATCCTGTTTCGAATCCCCACGGGATTACATTTGAATATATTTTATATCTGTAATTGGGTTCAAGGATGTGGCAATTGACAAGCTCGTTAATCTTGCACGTGTAGGGGCGGCTCAATAGATTTCGAGATCCTAAGGGAGAAAAAATAGACTCAAATTTTATAAATACAATAAAATTAAAATATTAACGGTAGAATTTGATTAGAAATACCTAACTAAATTTAGAATATCGTAATTGAAAATTTTCTTCTTGTAATATAATATCTTAAGTAATAAGATATACAATAAAAAATAATAAGTAGTAATCATTTTTTTATATATATAATTGGACTGACCTAGACGGAAAAAGCATCACAAGTGATCATATGCTGAAAAACCCCAAGACAATATCCATCAATAATATAAAAAGAATAAAATGAAGAGTAACAAACACCAGAAAAACATAAAAACATAAAAACTAAGGGAAACAATCCTAACAAAAACATTGGCATGCAGGCCATAAAAACAAAAAAACATCAAGAAAAATGAAAAGACTCTCTACCCATGCAATCATTGTCAACCAATAAAGAGTAGAAAGACGGGGAGTTTGCCCACCAAGAATCGACCTCTAACCCCAAAGCATGCTTAGAAAGAGTGTCTGCAACCTGATTCCCCTCCCTAAAGATATGAGAAACCTGAAACTCCATTTTTTATATCTGATAGATACAACGTTGCCAAGCCTGCCGAATCCGCAAAGGAACCTGTTCAGAGCAAGAGGAGAGCAACTGAACCACATAAGAAGAATCACTCTTAAGCCAGATCCGATGCCACCCATTCTGCCAAGCAAAATTAATAGTTATCGAAGCTGCAAGAAGTTCTGCCTCAAATGCAAACACATGATCAAGAGGAACAACAAAACAAACCTTTACAAAAGCTCTACAATTATGAAAAATACCCCCACAACACCCTGCACCTAGAGAACTCAAGGCGGCACCATCAGTATTAACTTTGGTCCAACTAGGAGCCGGAGGTGACCAAATCACACTCTTGATAACAAGGACCCTAGCCGGACGGCCACGAAGATCAAACCGACGAAGAATCAAAAGATCATCTACACAATTACGCATACATCCAATCTCTAATCGATTAGCGTCAGACACCGCACGCCAAACAAAAGACAAAGCAGATCTGAAATCCATAGTCTTACTCTCAAAAATCCTCTGGTTACGGGCAAGCCATACACTCCAAACCACAGCATGAATAGCTGACTTCCATAAAACACGCACCTGTGATCGCTAAACGAAACTAACATGGCCTGTGAAAAGAAAGAAACTTCATGTATCGGCAGAAATAAGTCGCTGAAAAGCTGAGAAAACCGCCTCCAAAAGAGCAACCGCTAAAGGGCATCGAATGAAAAGATGATCAAACGACTCACTACTAACCCCACAAACACTGCATCGGGAAGTTAAGTGAAACCCAGCCCTACATAAGCGATCCTCTGTAAGAAGCCGATTCAACAAAAGACGACATGTCAAAGCTGACCGGGAGGGAGGGATAAAACAACACCAAACATCTCTCCACCAAGGGACTTGCGGAGAATCACGAATCATACAGGAATAAGCCGACTTCTAAGAAACCTGCCCATCCCGAGAATGAGCCCACACCAAAGAATCTGTAACTGGAGAGATAGCAACGTTATCGATCCAAGAACATAGATTTGGAAAACAGACTCGAAAACTATCGTCAAAAACCCACTTACCCTCATAAATAAAATCAGAAACCCTTACCTTGAGAAGGGTAGCCAAGTAATCAGGAATTCCCAGAAGCTCAAGAATGGGAACCCCCAACCAATTATCGTGCCAAAATTCTCGCTGAGAATTCTCTCCAATGAGCCAAATGCCATCTTTGAGAAGATCTGAACAGTGAGAGTGGAAAGAAGGCCAAATCGACGAAGTGACATACCCCCATGAGATTTCCGAAGCTGCGTGAGATACCGCTCCCTCAGAAACGAAAAAGCAAAACTCTTAGAGGTCATAAACTTCCAAGTGAGTTTCTTTAAAAAAGAATCATTCAGTAACCCCAGATCTTTCAAACCAAGACCACCTTGAGAGTAAGGCTTACAACAACGACCCTAAGCAACCCGAATCAGTTTAATCTCCTCACAAGAACCTGTCCATAAAAAATTTCTCAACTTACGATTAACCAACCGTAGCAAAGAAGAAGACTATTTGTAGATCATGAATGAATGAACAAAGGATCCCGTAATGATCGACTTGATCAGAGTAGCACTACCGGCCAAAGAAAGGGCTTTCCCCTTCCAATTAGCAAACTTAGACAGGATTTTATCCGCTATAGGCTGTAACACGAACTTCTTGGACTTTTCTCGAAATAACGGTACCGCCAAGTATGAGAAAGGCAACCTACCAATCTGCATACCAACCAAGGACTGCAATCTACCAATCCGGGAAGGGGAAATAGAAGATCCAAAATAGATAGATGACTTACCCCAATTAACCAGCTGACCTGAACTGTTACCATAAACCTCAAAAGCACTCATGATATTCTTCAGATTCCGAACCGTGCCTCTGTAAAAAATCAGAACATCATCTGCATAAAGCAAATTAGTAGGAGCAGAAAATCTCATCGGAGAAGAAATAGGCAATAACTGAGAAAAAATCACCATCCTCGACAACAATCTACTAAGGAAATCCTCAGTAATACCAAACAAGAGAGGGGATAGAGGGTCACCCTGACGAACCCCTCTAGAACAATGAAAATATCTGGGGACCCATTAAGCAACACTGAAAGACTCGAAGATCTTAGGATGCAGTCAATCCAATCCATAAAAATTTGAGAAAACCCAAAAGCTTGAAGCACTCTACGAATAAAAGACCAATCCAAAGTATTGAAAGCTTTACGGATATCTATCTTCATGGCCAAATTACCTCCATAACACTTCTTATGCAACACATTCACACAGTCATAAGCTAAAGCGATACAGTCCTCAATGTAACGGTCCTGAATAAACCCAAACTAGTGATGAGAGACTATCCTAGCTGCAATCTGAGCTAACCGATTTGCCAAAATTTTGGAAGAGATTTTGAACAAGAAGTTACTAGGCACAATCTGACGAATCTGGTCTATCAAAATAGAATCCTTCTGCTTCGGAATAAGAACAATGAAACCGGAGTTCAATCCTGGAAAAATAACCCCTGTACGAAAAAAGTCCTGAACCGCAAGAACCACGTCACTACCCACCACCTCCCAACAACGCTGATAGAACCTTCCAGAAAAATCGTCTGGCCCAGAAGCAGAGGCTGCATCCATAGCAAAAACCGCATCATGGATATCGTCTGTCGAAGGAATGCTAATCAGAAAAGCCTTTTCCACATCAGTCACCAAAGAAGGAATCACATCCTCCATTACCGAGAAATCTGTCTCAACCCGAGAAGAATCCGAAGAAAATAGATTAGAATAAAACTCGATGATATGATCCTTGATAATCAAACAATCATCACTAAACACCCCATTAATTGAAAGAGAAGACAAAGTGTTATGGTATTGTCTACGTCTGACATAGGCATGAAAGAATGATGAATTACGGTCACTATCTTGTAGCCACTTCACTCTTGACCAATCACGATAAAAGCACTCTTGTCTGCGTAATAACACATCAAGCTCATGATGAACTCGAGACTCGGCCAACAAAAGCTTATTTGAAAAACCCATATTAGACATCTGAAGCTGAATAGACTGAAGCTCTGCTGATTTCCCAGAAATCTTGGAATTTAGATCCCCGAAAACCTCCCAATTTCAAGTATTTAGTGCATTCTTTAACCTCTTCAACTTGTTGATAACCACCTGAGGAAGATTACCCACATAAGAGGAACTCCAAATACGACGAACTAAAGCCATAAAATCTGGGTGATCCAACCACATGCTCTGGAACCGGAAAGGCCTAGGACTAAAGTTCACAATATCCGACAACCGAATCACCAACGGACAATGATCTGAAAATCTACGAGGGAGAGCCACACAAAAAAATGTCCCGCCAACAGGAAATACAACCCTTAGAAACCAAAGCTCTATCTAACCTCCTCTCAACTCTAGTACGGGGATAACGACCCCTAGCCCAAGTAAAACGAGCACCCTGGGATCGAACACCAACCAACTCACAATCCTCAATAACAGACTTTAAATCCTCACAGGAGCTACGAGCTGGAGAATGAAGGCCTAAAGACTCATGAGCTTCCAAAACCGTGTTAAAATCACCCATAACCAACCAAGAGGAAGAAACCAAGCTGACCATGTCCCGAAAAGACTGCCAAAGCGATCTTCAGACAACCGTCGACGACTAGCATAAACAAAAGTGAAATAATGCAACCGAGAGTTAACCGTGATCGAAACAGTAAGCTGCTGCTCATGAAACAGGACAATCTGAGCATCAGAAAAAGAATCACAAGAAAATACTTAAATAGTCGGTAAAAGACCACCCCTATTATTCAAGCCCACTAAATGAAGACCGATAAAATACCATAAACAAGAAGAGATAGAAGTAAAAGCTACCATAGGCTTAGCAATACAAACCAAAGAAGGTCGGTGTAAAAGACATAAATCTCTAAGAACACGCCTCGTATACCCATTCCCAATACCATGACAATTCTAGTAAAGGACCCTAATAATTGGAAATGCCAGAAGAAGTCCGCATCTTGGACTTTAGCTTCGTCAGCCTACGTGTAATCATCGTCGTCCTCTGAGAAATATTGCTATCATCTAATCATTCCGCCTCAGTTTGAGAAGCCCATGAAGTAAGTAGTAATCATATTAAAATTAACCACTTCATTTATCATGCAATTAGAAAAATTTAAACAAAATTAAATTTTGAATTTTGAATTTTGAATTTATATACCTTTTAAGTGTTTGATTTTCTTTTAGAGATAATATGATATTACAACCCGTAAAGATGCAAGTGATGTAACTCTTAAACTTTAAGAGAAAAAAAAAAACTTGTAAGCTTTAAGAGATAAACAAATTATAGCTAAAAAAGAGTTGTAGTTGTATTTGAATTGTTGTAGATAAATGAGAATGATTTGAATTTTTTTTTATGGATAAATTTTAAACAGTAAAAAATTTTTAGTGAGAAGTTTAAGAGTTTTGTTAAGAGTGGTGCTATTGGAACACCTACTAATGAACTATTTATGTCCCATTTTATAAAATTTTGATTTAATTATATAAAATTACATGTTTTTTTTTAATTATTTTGATTTATTTCTTTGATTACTCTTTTACTTATTTTTCAAACTTAATACACCCCATATCTTTTTCAACAAAAAAAAAACACTTCATTTCTAATCTTTATATAAGTTTTCTCACATCTATTCGTAGGACTTGTTTTTTCTTCATATTTCTTATTAAAATCATATTTATTAGATGTTTTTTTTTGTAGTCGGTTGGATTGTTGGTGGTAGATTGTGAATGTGATATTAATCATCTAATGTTTTTTTTTTTTTTTAACGATTGAGTTAGAGTTTTGATGTGATTTTGTTTAGTCATATATTAGATTTTTTTGGTGTGGTTTCGTTTTTTTTATATAAATAACATTAAACTAATTTTAGAAGATCAAGAATAAAAATTACAAAAAAATTGATACAAATTATAGTATACCTGGAAGATCTGAAATAAAATAAAACGAGAAAAAAAAAGTAGCAAATATAGATATGGATTTTGAGAAGAAAAATGAAACAAATATATAAAACAATAAAATTAATAAATACTAATTAAACATGGTATTCTGAGATCGAGATTTGAAAGAAAATATAAATAAAAGTAGTAATAAATCAATAAATACTAAATATGGAAAACATGAGATCAAGATCTGAAACAACATATAAATAAAAATAGTAAACATTCAATGATTTGAAATAATCTATGTCATTAAGGTTTTGAAACAAAGAAAGTGAGGTTTTATTAGTTTTAGTTTGTACATTTTGTTTTAATAAAAATTATATATGTATTTAAGTAATTTGATACAGGAAAAAAATATTAAATAATTTTAAAAGTGGGGCATAAATAGTTCAATGGTGGCGTACCAATAGCACCACTATTTTGCTCTTTTGTTAATTATAAAGATGCTTGAAAAGTGGATTCTCATTAATCATTTATAATGTTTAGAAGTTAAGTAAATAATTATTAATATTATTCATATTTTTTTAGGTATATTTTCCTATAACTAAATAATAATAAAAATAATAACAAAAGACCTATCAATATATTTTTACTAGTATATTTTTTTTTTAACAATATCATCAAAATTTACAAATAAATAAGACCCCTAATTTTTTATCTTTTTTGAGACCCTAAACACATACTTTGCTTGCCTATACTTGGAGCCGATACTGTACACGTGAACGAGAGAACGTATTCATTTCCTATCCTTTTAAACAATACAGATTTGAGTGGTTTTAAACCACATTTTAGTAAAACCGAATAAGAGCTTTTGCAAAAGCAAAACTGAAAAAGCACTTTTGGTTACTTAAGAAGAACAAATTAGCAGCCGTAATTGACGACCGTCGTGTATGAAGTGGGACACCACGCGGGACGCCGAATGCCGGAAAGTGACAGGCTTCATTCTCGGTCATAGTCTCCTGGGAATCTGGGATTTGCTAATTACATTTTATATTTTAAAAGCAAATTGCACAAGTATACCTCGATATTAAGTTTAATTGTGCACATATGAAGTTTTTGTCCAAACTTAGACAAACATCTACTTTGGTTAAGAGCTATTTCATTAATTTATAAGAGTCGAGGCCCGAGGGGTAAAAATATCTCTTTAAATAAGACAAAAATGCTGACTAATTATTTAATAATAGAGTTAGGATTGTAAATGAAATACATACTTACATGAAAGAGGGAGAAAGAAATCATTGATCATGTATTTTCTTTTATATTTATACGTATCGTTTCAATAAGAATCAATGCAAATGTTCTAGATTATTTAAATGTTGCTATGTAATATATCCGATTAAACCCCTTATCATTTCTTAATTTAAAGCATAATCATTAAATAAAAACATAAGTATTATAATAAATAAATGGAAAACGTATCATCGAATGATCCTAAAAAAAATAAAAAATGGAAAGTTTGGCATAACCTTTTTTTATTTGTAATTCTATATTTGTGAATGTGACCCATATAATCTAACTACTAAATGATCTTAGTAAACACTTTAATTACACATAAAAAATTAGGGTTCAAAACATAAATGACATTTTTTTGAGGTGACATTTCAATAGTGTCACTGTTTTAATAACTTATGTTTAAAAGACACATATTATGGTGAACAGACAAAAATACCCCAATAGTTGTTTCATATTAGATTTCTTTTATTCATTTTACAGTGTCAGGATTGTGAAGTAGAGAGAGAGAAAATCTCGTTAAAACCTAAAAAATCACTCGAACGACGACGGAGTGGCACTACGCAGATCCATTCGGAGGTCGAGCCCCCCGTTGAGCTTGCAGAGGGGTAGGGGGCAGCGTCCTCAGAGGTTTTTTTTTTCCTGATAAGTACTTAAAAGATTTGAAATGTAATTACAAAAGGCTCAGAGTCTTTAGTAAAAGTCTCGGAGCCTTTAGTAAAAAGCTCGGAGCTTTGGCAAAAAGGCTCGAACCGAGTAAAAAAAGTTCTGATACTTAACAAAAAAGTTTGAACTCATTAAAAAAAAGCTCGGACACTTAGTAAAAAAACTCGAGCCCTTGTCAAAAAAGTTCGGAGTATTTCAAAAAAGCATCGGACAAAATCTGGAGGCTAAATGTTTATACATGTTCATACAAAAATTGAGACTACAAATCATAACGAATGGATACATTGTTAAACCACATAAATATATGAAAATATATAAACGAATATCACAAATATATATTATCTTATTGTGCAGAATCTGGACAAAGATAAGTTTTTTGAAGAGAGAAAGAAGTTGTAGATCGATTTTCAGACAACTATTTTGGAAAGAGAGAGAGAGAGAGAGAGAGAGAGAGAGAGAATTTATCGTTTTCAAAGTGTAGATGGAAGCACAATGAGAATAAAAAATAGATTATTTAAGGATAATTTGGGTAGTTCATCATAATATGTGTCTTTTAAACTTAACTTATTAAAACGGTGACATCATTGCAACATAAAAAAAATGACATATTTCACAATTTTCACTAAAGAATTAAGTTGCTTTCCCCGTTATGATTCCTAATTAATAAACTCACACTTAAGGTATGAGCGAAAATCTACTCTTTTTAGAATTTGGTTTCCAATACATTATAAACAACTATATACACGACCCTTTTCCCATCAGTGTGTACTGATGGAATTATATAAGGACATTGAATGTGAGCCACTCATTTATAAAAGAGCTTTGACAAGTGCATACAGACCAAGTCAAAGTATGTAAAATGAGTGACTCACATTCAATGTCCTTATATAATTCCATCAGTGCATACTTATGTGAACATATATATATATAAGTGCCAATATTGACACCTTTAAAACTTATTAGTACATCCATATCTTATTACAAAATTTAATTACAAAAATATCCCAATAGAAATTTACCAATAAGAACAAGTTACTTTAGTTAAAAATAAACCAAATACTATATAAACTCATTAATTACACCCATATCTTCAACTATATTTCTTTATTAAAAAAAAACTTACCTTAAAAAAAAATCATGATAAACCGTAACTAAATTTTAATTTTATTTCAAGTATCAAATTTTTTCATCATCGCATGATTATTATATTGCTTTTGTCTTTCTTTTATGTAAGTTATGAACTTTATCAATAAACATTTTTTTTTAAATAATTGCTATAGATATCAACATATTTTTTTAAAGATAGCCTATATATCAAGAAGATTTTTTTTTTAAGATAACCGTATAAATAAGAGAATTACAGATTAAAAATCTTTTGATCCTATACACGGTTCCACGTATTCATTTTTATAAGGCTCATACATTCGAGATATTTCCAAAAGTAAATTGGATCATCATTAAAAAAGGATTTGATTCAAAAAATAATATGATTTTTTTTATATATAACTTGGGTGTGATAATAATTTAAAAGTGTTTATATATAAATAGTTTGTACTAAAATGAATATATTTACTTCAATTAGTGTACTATTGGAATTGAGAAAGTTATAGACAATTGATGGATTTTTCAATAGAATCAAGGGTTCATATTCGTCACCATCTAAACTATATTACATTTAGTTTCCTCTATTAGATTTGATTGGGATTTTTTTAAGACAGCATTTTAAATTAATTTTAATAAAAAAATAAAGATGAAATAATCAACTAGAAATTGATAGAAATTAATTTCCTGCATGAGATATTTATGATTTTAAATAAAAGTTACATACAAGTGTAAGTAGACCTAATGTCTTTTTCATAAGGTAGTCATCTCGTAAAAATTGCCGTGTAAAATAGGTTTATAAAATGTCTAGAAACCAAATGGAGGGACTAGGGAGAGACTTTGGGTTATCTAATTTGTGCACTTTTCAACTTTGTTGTTGTAATATTTGAGCACGTATCTTGTAATATTTGGGCACGTATTGGGAGTTGGGACAAGCTGTGTGGAAATTAACCTAACTAAACTGCATGACTAGCAAGTTTACCTGTCCCCATTTTCAAGTTTGTCTCCATTCACAACTTGACTTCTCCATAATTTTATATTTAATCTACAAATTTGGCTTATTTGTTACTTGTTAGTATACAATAATTCAAGCGCAGTAAACACTTACTAATTTTGTATTCTTAAAAAGCTTATAGGAATTATCACCATGAACGGTTTGTGATAGAAAAAACGTTATATTATTATGATTCTAGATAATACTTCAGGTTTGAATGGTCATATTAGCATATATTATATTTATTCAGGGCTCGGAATTTTAATTGAAATCAAACTATCAAAGGACAAAGAATATGGAATTAATATTAATGATCGGTGTTTGGATAGGAGGAAAATAATAGGGACCGAATTACATCACTTTCTTGCTTTTAGGTGTACTAAACCTATCGTACTGTAAATGCCAAGAATCCATGTGCAGCAACGTACCCTTGACTCCAATTTTCGTTTACTTTTCCACACTTATCGACAATTCTCTCGGTGGCCTTGTCCCATCTTTTTTGTTGAGTACTGGACTAATCTATTTCACAATGATTCACATCGCCATTTCTGCTTCAAAACTGGATATTATTGTACGGAAAACAAGCATGTGGATGCAGATGTAATGAAAAATCCGAGAAGGATAAGATATGTAATTTTCAAACACTTATATGTGTAAGCGTTTTTCAGTTGCCGTTTTTTGAAAATAAAAATAAAAATGAAAACAACGTTTTTGGTTTCAGTTTCGAATTTCGAAAATACGTCTAGTAGCATATACTGAAAGTTGTATTTTGAAAATGAAAACGGAAAAAAAAACGTCTGGTAGATTAACTGAAAACTATCAGAAATTGATTACATAATTAACCAATATAATTTTTGTATTGTAATTTTTAAATTAAACAAAAGTAATACATCAAAAATGAATTCAAAAAAACATATCAAAAAATGAATTAATCAAAACTAAACTCTTAAATTATAAATAAATAATTACAATATATATATATTACTATATAATATATAACATATTATAATAATATATAAAATATAATATAAATAAATAATATTTGATATTTTAATATTATAATATATATGTAATAAATATATATATATATATATATATATTATTGTATGATTGCTTTCAGTTCTAGTTGGAAGTAAATTATTCTGGAATATATATATATATATATATATATATATATATATATATATATATATATATATATATATATATATGGGCACTTTGGTCATTTAAAAATCTTGTCTCGTCTTATCCTAGTCATATGAAACACATAATAGAACTAAATAAAACAAAATGAAAAATAAAATGATTTTTTTTATATAAAAAAAAGTGAAAAACAAAATGAAAAACAAAAACGAAAAACGAAAAACGAAAAACGAAAAACGAAAAATAAGACCCCGTTCTGCAGCTGTTTTTCAGTCCGTTTTAATTTTTATTTTTCAAAAATGATTTCGAAAACGCGTTCGTTCACCGTTTTTCATTTTATTTTCGAAAAAAAAAACAAAAAACAAAATCAGTGTTAAAAGTGAAAGATTTGAAAAACACAAAATACTTGTTTCTTTTTTTCGTTTTTCGTATTTGTTTTTCATTTTTTTTACATTAAAAAAAAATCTTAAACTATTAATTGTACTGTTACGCGTTTGATATAACTAGGACAAAACGGAATAAGATTTTTAAATTACCAAAGTGTCCCTCTTATATATATATATATATTTTATATTTATATTATAGAATATTAATATATTAATATATATATTATAATATATAATATTTTATAATAAATAATATTATATATATAATATTATATATATAATATCAAATATTATATATTTACATAGGATATAATGTCATATATTATGTATTATTATATATAAAAATGTAATATAAAATATATAAAATAATATATATTATAATATATATATATATATATTATAATTATTTATTTATAATTTAAGAGTTTATTTTTGATTTATTTATTTGTTTGATATGTTCTTTTGAATTAATTTTTGATATGTTATTTTTATTTAATTTAAAAATTACAATACAAAAATTAGATTGATTAATTATTTAATCAATTTGCTTATAATTGTAATAATATTAAATAAATTACTAAAATTGATATTTCAAATTTTGATAATTTTTTGTTACCCTATCAGACGCGTTTTTTCCGTTTTCATTTTCAAAATACAGCTTTCAGTATTTGCTACCAGACGCGTTTTCAGAAATCGAAAATGAAACCAAAAAAACAGTTTTCATTTTCATTTTTATTTTCGAAAAACAACAATTGAAAAACGCTTACAGGACGGACCCTAAGTATTTTGTGTTTTTCAAATATTTCACTTTTAACATTGATTTTTTTTTTTTTCGAAAATAAAATAAAAAAAGGTTAACGAACGCGTTTTCGAAATTGTTTTTTAAAAATAAAAACGAAAATGAACTGAAAAATAGTTGCAGGACGAGACCTAAGAAATTACTATCAGTTATGAGAGTTCATATAAATTAAGGGACCATCTTAGAAATTTTCTTACTTGAACGTCGGAGAGATCACACCTGCAGTAACGTCGGGGCTAGAGGTGTCCACGGTTCGGTTAAACCGTTCGAAACCGAACCGAAACCGTAACCGAAACAGTCGGTTACAAAACCGGTTGGAAACCGGATCCCGACGGTTCGATTACGGTTACTGTTATGGGATCTTAAAAACCGAACCAAAAACCGGCGGTTTCAAAATTTAAAAAAAAACAATGAAATGCTGACACGTGGCAGCATTTCAGAAAAAAAAACCGAACGAACCGAAACCGAATCGAACCGAACCGAACCGTTCGGTTTCACAAACCGAAACTGAAACCGAAACCGAACCGAACCGAACCGAACCGTTCGGTTTCGGAAAACCGAAACCGAAACCGAACCGAAAACTGCCGATTCCGAAACCGTCCAAAACCGTCCGGTTACGGTTACGGTTCCGGTTCAGCATTTCCACGGAACCGAAACCGACGGTTCGAAACCGAAACCGAACCCGAACTGAAACCGAACCGTGGACACCATTAGTCGTCCCCCATCAGTCGGCCCCCATCACAACGGTTTTTCTCATTTTGGTTGCTGCTTCGACCGATTTGGGTGGATAATAAACAATAATACAAGTGTGAAATCTGATATCTATATTTTATTTAAAAAGAAAAACAGCCGCATGCGGACTCGATTATAAAAGTGATTATATAAATCTTATGAAGCTGATGAGTTTCGCATGAACTAGTTTAATACTTTTAATTATCTACTTTGCTTAATATAATCAACGTGTTATCATGAACATAGTATTCCCATTAGAAACTTCCTTTTCTTCCATTAATTATCAAATGGTTTTTTTTTCTTATTTACTTTTTTTGTTGTTGTTGCAGTAATATTACATGAGTTGTTAATCACTGAAATACTGAATTCCATTTCCAATAAAAGGATCTACAATAATATTGAAATTTGAAAGTAAAAAAAATAATTATTCTACTTATTAACTATAAAGATTATAGATGTCAGGATATTCTCACTGAAACATCATGTTATTTTTCATATTTTTGGGGCACGGGGAATGGTATAAAAAATATTTTTAATTTTTTTTGTTGATATTTCGATTATTCTACCAAAATTTCCAATATTTTGAATTACTCACAGAAACTGTTATTACTACCTTGATAATAACTATCGCTAGGTTGATCCCGTTAAACCTCTCACACCTGTATCACAAAATTAACGTAATATTAAAAGAAAAAAACCTTAATTGGTTTTTTCACAATTCAGTCGGAAATCGTGTGGTGAAAGATAATTTAGGCCCAATAGAGTATAATATAAGTAATTGGGCTGATATGGGCCAATAGGCCCAATAGAATATAAAATGGGCCTAACTAGCTTTAACACGGGCCCAACTGGACCGGAGTGATCAGTCATATTCAATTTAAAACCCTAGACCTCAAAAATTGTCCAAGAGGAAGAAATTGAGAAAAAAGTGTAATCAAAATGTCGAACAGAGAAAAAGATTACGACTCCGATGCTCCGGAGGAATTCACAGCCGAGCAGGTACTACAATCTTTTCTCTTTTAATTTTATATATTTATTTATTTTTTGTTGTTGAAAACAAAATTAATTTGTTGTTTTTGTTGTTGTTGTTGTTGTTGTGTTGGTTTTGCAGGGAATACATCAAGATGAGGAGATACAAAAAGTCCAGAAAGATAACAAGGCCAGGTATGTTTGTATATTCATGATGTATTTTGATCTTTGGTGAAAGATTCGATTTTGAATAGCTCTGTAAACTGTTATTTAAGCTAGTAGAATTTGTGTAAAAATCCAATACTGGTAGCTGAATTGTTGGATAATTGATTGATGTTTTAGTATGATATGATGGAGATCGAAATATATAAATGTTTTCTAAGGGTTAATTTGTTTCTTTGTTATCAAATTAGTTATAGAATTACTGGGAGTTTAATTTCGATAAACCGAGGAACTACTCCTGTTTGGAGGATCTAGGATTTGTGTTATAATGAGAAATCGACATGTATATGAGTCTTAAACTTGGTTGAGTGTACTGTGGAGCTTAGTTTTGGTGTAGTGGTGTTTAAATTCTATTTATGTTGAATGATGATGAGTAGACATATATATATATATGGTTTTTAGGAGGAATTATAATTTACTGAAGCATGGACTTGAATTCCTTTACATAGGGTTGTTCGTGAAGGAAAAGAACGTCGTAGACTATGGGCTCAAAGGAAAACACCGCGATCTTCTAAAAGAGGTGAAAACAAAGAAGGTGAAGGAATCCAAGATGTAGCAGAAACTGAACCAGAAAAAGTTTCTACGGCTAATGTGGGGATGCTTCCAAGTGACATTGTTGAGTTGCTTGCTTCTCGTGAAAAGTATAATGCTCCTTGCTCTCTGTGTGTGTGGTTTGAATGTGCTAACTCATTAGTTATATGTATCGAACTTATAGCTTTCAGATTCTAACCAAGATGTCGTCTTTCTTCTGCAGACAAGTTTTCTACTCAGATTCTGAAGATGAGAAGGCTGAAGTGAAACACAATCCAACAAAGAAAAAGAAGAAAAGCTCCGGGTAAAGGACTATTTCTTTTACCCATTTCACTCGATAGTAGGAAAAGCTTTTAAAATAGAATTTTTAACCTCCCGTGTTCTCGTTTACAGTTTAGAAACTGTTATCCTCAATGACATGCCTCCTCCTGAATGCTTGAAGAATTCGTTGGAATTCTTGAAGAAAAGGAAAATGCAGGTCGCAAGGTCATATGCAGTTCTGAACAACCCCAACAAAGCTCTTCGCCTCCTTTCAACTTCGGGCTTGTTAAAATGAACACCGGAAATCTTGGGCGTACGTCAATTTTCCGTAATGTAATTTATTTGCCCATAGCTCCATCAGGAGTCTAATTTTGTTACTGATGAGCCAATGAGTTAACTTTGTTATGCCGTTAAATTGCTACTGGTTTTACTACTAATCATGTCTGTTAACTTGAAAAAAAAAAGATACAAATTACTGAGATGTTTGTTGTTGGAAAAAAAAACTGTTATAACGACTTTCATGTGGTAATTATATTATTCTCCATCATCGAATATAGTTCTTTCCTTTTTTTTTTTTTCGTAACTATTATATTAATGATAATTCATGAAATATAGATCAAAGTATCAAACTCATACAAACCCTTGGAAGAGTGAGATTCGATTACAAGATTCCTTACATAATAACTACAATAACTGTCACCAATTAAGGTAACAAATCAAATCTGTTTGGTGGTATTTATGCATGGAAATCTTATCATCCTAACAAGAGATTTTACATTTATGTCTCTATGCCTTTTGACATCTTTAACTTATCCGACTCTGGTTAGATTAGCAAGTGTGATGCCTTGCAAATGATTGAATTGAATACCTGTAGAGTTGTAAATTGATTGGCGATTACCCATTAATCGTTTTTTTTGCTAATGAGTTTTGGTGTCCCGAAAACTCGACTGTGGAACAGGTTTTTGTAACATTTTATCCAGAAATAGCAGTGTTCCCCTTATAGGTTGACCAAGGCTTCTCTGTGCCTGATTTCCCTCGCTGTAAATTTTACATGTTTTCAAGTTTCAACCCTACAATTAAGATTGAACACATCCAACTCTGCCATTTTTTTATGACATTTTGGCAAGACCGGAGACTTGGGCTAAGTGTGGAACTGTAGAAGGGGGTCCATCTCTGCCATTCATTTCTATATTGAGTTTATTTGGGAAGACTGTGAAAGTATGCTCTGTGCTTGGGTAGTTGGGTTGGGTTAAGTGATTTTTTAAAATATTTTTACCATCGGTAGTATTCGAAAACTTATCCAAGTCCCAAGTTCGTCTATCTACCGGTAAAGTTATGTCTATAGAAGTCAAAATATTATATAAAATTTAAAATTTTTCACTTTGCCCCATAATTTTTTTGTTTTTGTATAATTGTTCCCTAAACTTGAATTTGTGCCTTCTTTCCTGAATACGAAGTCAACAAACCTGAGATAGTATTAAAAGTAGTACAATGCTAATCTAATCCTGAGCAACAAATGGAAAGAGTGATTCATGAATGAAACGTCACGTGGGATTGTGTCATTGTGTGTGTCTGTGGAATTTTCATGGTTGGCCAAGATAACAGTCAAATGAGATGGATATATTGATCGATATATAGAGCTAACTTGATTTTCCAATGGATTCTTTGGTCTAACCTTGTGTAAGACTTTATTTAACGGTGGAAATGGTGAGGAACGCCATTTTTTTTTTGTGTTGTAAGGATGTTATCAGTTTAATAACTTATTTTTAAAAGGCACCTATTATGGTGAACTATCCAAATTGTCCTTAAAATTTGTCTGTGTGCTTCCATCAATTGTCTTCTCTTTCCAAAAAAGTTGTCTGAAAATCGATCACCTTATTTTCTTTCATGCATTTGTGACTGGTTTAACAATGTATCAATCCGTGTATGAACATGTAGTCTCCAGAATTTGCACGAGGTTTTTTTTAATAGTCCGAGATTTATTCTATTGTTGCGAGTTTTTTTAATTATTTTTCGAGTTTTTTTTTGTATTGGTTCGGGTTTTTTTTTATATTGGTCAGAGTTTTTTTAATTATTTTTCGAGGTTATTTTTCTTCCTTTTTTTTTCTTCTTTTCCAAGCTTTTTTTAAATTTTTTTCCGAGCTTTTTTTTTCTATTGGTTTGAACTTTTTTTTGTATTGGTCAGAGTTTTTTTTTTTATTGGTTCGAGTTTTTTTTTTGTATTGGTCCGAGCTTTTTTTTTTTCTATTAGTTCAAGCTTTTATTAATTGGTCCGAGCTTTTTTTAATTAATTTTTGAGATTATTTTTCTTCTTTTTCGAGCTTTTTTTTTTAAAAAAAATTCCGAGCATTTTTTCTATTGGTCTGGTATTTTTTTTTTACTAGTTACGAGATTTTTTGGAAAGAATTCGAGGATTTTTGTTAAAAAAAACTCGAACTCATTTAAAAAAGCTCAGACAGTTACCGCAAATGGTTGGACAGTTGACAAAAATACTCGGAGTTTTGAATAAAAAAGCTCGGATTTGGTTTTAAAAAGCTCGACCATATTTCAAAAAGTCTTGGAGATTCAAAGTTAAACAAACATAATTTTCCTACACAAAAAGCTCGGACGTGTTTCAAAAAAGCTCGAAACTGGTTCAAAAAAGCTCGGAAATATTTCAAAATGTTTCGAAAACCCAAAAATTCATCTTTATCAAAAAAATTCATCCTAATTTCACACTCTAACCTAACCCAGAACCATTATCATATCTTTTATCAGCACACAACAAATCAAATTAAAAAAAAGCGTCGGGGGCAACCTAATCTTTGTTGCTTGCCGTTGCTTTTGGGCTACGTTATTTGAACAAAAACTAATAGCTATCAAGATCAAATGCAGATCAAAAGACTTTATTAGAACCACAATTGAAGTTTCCCTTAAGATAATCCACAGCTATCACCCGCAATTGTTTATCATCCAACATTTTGTGGATAGGTGGTCCTCAGATAATCCCCGATTTCATAAATAAGAGGTTTGTGAAATTCGTAGATATAAACCCAACAAATGAGGAAATTAATATAGTTGATCTTTCAACTTTCAAGAATGTGAGAAAATACCAACAGAAGATATTCATGTGGATAGCTGGAGAGACAACTAATGAAAAAAATTAGATCAAAATCATTGGATGTACCAATAATTAGGCGAGACTAATTAAAAAAATTAGAAAATTTTAGGTGTGAATCCACTTATATTAAATTTTTATTTAAATTAATGAAGAGAAAATAATTTTATTACTTGGAGATGTAAAAGGAAGAATGATTGGAATAGTAAATTTATATAGATAAAATATTCCATTTTTAGTCTCCAAAATAACGAAAATTTCCGAGACTGATCGGAGATGATCTTAACCACGTGATCGTGGGATCGATCCCTATAGACTGTCGAAAATTTATATTAGTTTCTTTAACAAAACAAACCACAGACGGTCACGGACCCTAATAAGGGCTAGACCACCCTAGCCTATCTTATTTTTTGTTTTTGTTTAGAAAATTACAGAATAAACTTCGCATTTTGTTTTAAAAAAAAACTGTTGCTCTGGTGGCCTTGGCCTGCCTTAACAATATTTTACCTTTTTTTAAAAATTATCTATTTAGACTTTAGAGCAATTATATAAGTAAATATCATGCATTTACCTTTTTTTTTTTTTTTATAAAAAATATGGTCTAGATAAGTGTAAAAAAAATATATTTGAAAAAACAATAATAATTCAACATACTAAGCTTATATAGAAGAATTTAAGTGTAATAAAAAATCGTAACTTCACGGAAATCATCCAACGGTAAATAACTGAATATTACTTGGTGAAAATGAAATCCAAAGAATACCGACCATGGCAGTAAAAGCAATAATGCTTATTAGCTTTTCGCTGGATGTTAATATTTGAAACGTTTCAGATTCATTAAAGGACAAAATTTCAATCACATTTCCAAATCCATTTGGGACAAGTTTAATTTGGTGCCTGCCGTTGCTTTTGGGCTACGTTATTTGAACAAAAACCAATAGCTATCAAGATCAAATGCAGACCAAAAGACTTTATTAGAACCACAATTGAAGTTTCCCTTAAGACAATCCTCAGCTACCACCCACAATTGTTTATCATCCAACATTTTGTGGATAGGTGGTCCTCAAATAATCCTCGCAATACAACAGATTCGTTCATTCACGGTTTGAAATTTACGGTGCACATAAATGGCGTGTCATAAATGTTATTATTCACGACTTGTGTTCAATGTAAATCGTAACAGTGATGCATAATTTCCCAAAGACGACGTGCATTTATAGAAGAATTTAAGTGTAATAAAAAATCGTAACTTCACCGAAATCATCCAACTATAAATGTAAATAACTGAATATTACATAGTGAAAATGTAATCCAATGAATACCGACCATGGCAGTAAAAGCAATAATGCTTATTACTTTTTTTGTTGGATGTTAGATTTGAAAGGTTTCAGATTCATTAAAGGGTAAAAATTCAATCACGTTTCCAAATCTAATTGGGACAAGTTTAATCTGGTGCCTGCCGTTAATTTTGGGCTACGTATTGAACAAAAACCAATAACTATCAAGATCAAATACAGACCAAAAGACTTTATTAGAACCACAATTGAAGTTTCCCTTAAGATAATCCCCAGCTACAGGCCACAATTGTTTATCATCCAACAATTTGTGGATAGGTGATCCTCAGATAATCCTCGATTTCTTAAATAAGAGGTTTAAGAAATACGTAGGTACAAACTCAACAAATGAGGAAATTATTAGAAGATGATTAAAGAGGTTTAACTTATTATAATGTATATTTGATAAGCTTGACAATTGAACATTGTGATTGTATAAAAAGAGCGGCAGCCTCGTCATATGAAGTAGATATACATAACAATGCTAATTATTATTATTTTATTTAACTGGTTTTTCATATTTCATGTGATCTATTTTTAAATGAAATCGGTGCATAAACAAATAGTATATGATTTTAAAAATATATAACATTTTTAAATTATATATATATATATATATATTATAATTTGAAATTTATATTTATTAACAGAGATGGATATATATGAATATTGATACAAGAACCTAATATAGTATAACAAGACTTTAACCCAACCCAACTACCCAAATAAACGCAATATTGAAAATAAAGGCAGAGATGACCACAGTTGGCCCACGTCTCCGGTCAGCCAAAATTTCTATTAAAAAAAAAAAACACACACACACACAATTACACAAGGTTCGCGGTTATAAATATACGGAGATAATCATCACTCCACTATACAAAACCCAAAAATCATAAAAGATGGCTAAGAAATTGGAATTGGAAATGATACTCTTGCATGTTTTTCTTGTCCTGTTAATTTCTTCAACACCGTTTATGGCTTCTGCTTCTATTGAAGAAGCAAATGCTCTTCTGAATTGGAAAGCCAGCTTTGCAATCCAAACCCAGTCTCGGCTACCCTCATGGAATCTGCTTTCTCACAAACTAAACACCACAAGCCCATGCACTTGGTTTGGAATTTCTTGCAACTCTGTTGGAAGCGTCATCAAGATCAACATTACCAGTTTTGGCTTGAATGGTACGCTTCAAGAGTTTTCATTCTCATCTTTTCCTAATCTTAAATATGTTGATCTTTATATGAATTCACTCTTCGGTACCATTCCATCTCAGATTGCATCCCTTTCCAAACTCATATATCTAGATCTATCCACTAATCACTTCTCTGGACAAATCCCACCAGAAATTGGTCTCCTTTCAAATCTTCAGGTCCTGCACCTTCGCCAAAATCAATTAAATGGCTCAATTCCTCACGAAATAGGTTGTTTAAGGTCTCTTTATGATCTTTCCTTGTCTAGAAATCAACTACGTGGTCCAATTCCCGCATCTTTGGGCAATCTGAAAAACTTGACTTATTTGTATCTCTATAACAATTCGCTTTCTGGTTCCATTCCTCTAGAAATAGGAAATTTGAAGTCTCTTGTCAAGCTAAGCTTTAGATCGAACAATCTTTCTGGTTTGATTCCACCATCATTTGGTGGTTTGAGAAACCTCACTCTTCTTTATCTCGATGGAAATCAACTTTCAGGCCTCATTCCTAAAGAGTTAGGAAATTTGGTATCCCTGACTGATCTTGAGTTGAGTCAAAATCAACTTTCAGGCCACATTCCTAAAGAGTTAGGAAATTTGGTATCCCTGGCTTATTTGTATCTCTATAACAATTCGCTTTCTGGTTCCATTCCTCTAGAAATAGGAAATTTGAAGTCTCTTGTCATGCTATGCTTTAGATCGAACAATCTTTCTGGTTTGATTCCACCATCATTTGGTGGTTTGAGAAACCTCACTCTTCTTTTCCTCAAAGAAAATCAAATTTTCGGCGGTATACCTTCAGAGTTTGGGTTACTAATTAATCTCCGGCAGTTGGACCTATCTGGTAACAGTCTGACGGGGGAGATCCCTCGTTCTATCTGTAATGTTAGTTCAATTCAAATTCTTGATCTTTCTCATAACAACTTGAGTGGCACAATTCCTGAATGCATTGGACATTTTAGCACCAATCTCTCCGTGTTAGATCTACAGAAGAATACATTTCATGGCACCATTCCTGGATCGTTTGCAAAGGGCAATCAATTGCAGACTCTCAACTTCAATGGCAATGGATTTGAAGGGCCAGTCCCGCCATCTTTGGTCCATTGTAAAATGCTTCAAGTTCTAGATCTTGGAAACAACAAGGTAACAGATACCTTCCCATATTGGTTGGGAACTCTTCCGGAATTGCGGGTTTTTGTTCTTAGATCCAATAAGTTTTACGGTTTGCTAAGAGATTTTGAGGGCAGTAATTCATTCTCTAAGTTGCAAATATTTGATCTCTCAAACAACAATTTCAGTGGTTTTTTGCCATCAGGGTACTTTGCAAGTCTTAGTGCTATGATGAATGTTGCTGGAGATGAAAGTACTTTGGAATATATGGGGTACTCCTATTATCAAGATTCTGTATCAATGACGATAAAAGGAAATGAGATTGAAATGGTGAAAATATTCAAAATTTTCACCGCCATAGATTTTTCAAACAATAACTTCTGTGGAGAAATTCCAGAAGTAATTGGGAATCTGCAATCACTTCATCTTCTTAACCTTTCTCAAAATAGATTGACAGGCCATATCCCTTCATCGCTAGGAAATTTGTCAGCACTTGAGTCCTTGGACCTCTCTTCAAATAGGCTTGTTGGAGAGATTCCAAGGCAATTGGCGAGTTTGAATTTTCTGGAAGTTCTAGTCCTATCGCGAAATCAACTCTCTGGACCTATACCTCGAGGCAGCCAACTTGATACTTTTGGAAATGATTCTTACAGTGATAACTTGGGATTATGTGGATTTCCATTATCAAGTGATTGTCACAAAGATGAGGCACCACAACCATCTCTAATATCAGAAGATGATACAGCTTCTGAATATAGGTTTGGTTGGAAAGTTGTGTTGATTGGTTATGGATGCGGGATTGTGCCTGGAATGATAATGGAATATCTCGTTTTTTCTATCGGAAAGCCTCGGTGGCTTGTACGAATTGTTGAGAAGGAAAACCGTAAAAAGGTGAGAAGGCCAAATAACAGACACAGAGGAAGAAGACTCAGTGCTGGCTGTCAATAATTCTCCACCTCGGTGAGTGTTACAATCTTATGGCAACAAATCTGCGTTGTTTGTCATCATCATGTATCATGTAATAAAATTGACAAAACACATTTTGTTTTTATCAGCATGTAAGATGTTCTGTTACTACTAAAACTGTTGAATTTCTGGAAACCAATCACTGATCCCACTTGAATATAAAAGAGTTGAGTTTTTTTCCTTTTATCACCAATTATGACTAATTTCACATTTTTCATTGTATGACCAGAATCTAAAATACAATGATTTAGTAAAAGACAATATGAATGTTTTAGTAAAATTATTGATGGATAATGGATTAATACTAATCTTCACAGCATGACATGTTGAAGAAAGAAATATACAAGTCCTGATTAATGATATTATGTCTTTACAAGAATATAAATTCCATCACCCTAACTAAATATTTAACATCTAAGTTCTAATTTAGTTTTCAGTTTGTTTTTTTTTTCTTTTTTTTTTCTTATTACTTCTGTCAATTTGTGATCTTTGTAATTCTTTTAGTCTTCATTTCTTGTAAACATAAATTAAAAACTTTAATATGTTTATGGTCATGTGATGTGATTTTCAAAAGCATGATAAAAGAAGAACAAATTATAAACTTAACTGTGAATCCATGAAAATAAACAGGTTCCAACTTAAGTTTCCATCCGCAAGCTTTGACCTAAACCATACCTATGTGGATTCTCATCCGAGGGTTTTGTTCAAACTCTAAAAAGTTGTTTAAAAAAATGATAAATATAATAAACAACAAAATAATACAATTTGAACCGTAAATTAAGTCATCTTTAAGTTCAACTATAGACTATAGCCTTTAGCCTATAAATCCATAACAAATACTTTTTTGAACAATGATCACCCATCCTTCCTCCTTTCCTTCTCACTTGCAATTTTCATCACTAATTAAAGGTTTTCATAATATGATTTTTTTAATTCCTACAATATTAAATTGAAAATCAATTTAGTATATATTCATTTAAGATCAAATAGTAATAAACCACTTCAACAAAACAGTCATTTAATAATATGTAAATATATATCGTCTATCAAGATGTTAAAACATTCTTCATCTTTTACAACAAACAAAAAAAATTATCATTTATATAAGATAGGACAACTTTCATATACTGTTGTAAAATTTATATTAACATCTAGTGCAAATTGTTTAATGTGTGTTTTTTTTTTCAAAACACAACTCTTTTTTTCCAATTACAAAATAAATCTAGATATTAAAATATATATATATATATATATATATATATATATAAAGTATAATTTTGCACAAATAATAAAGACATGGCAATTAAATACTTCTAAGTTGATTTCTCAAATTGTAAATAAAAGAAGTCATTTTGAGAAGGTGTAACAAGTACAAATTATACATATTATTAATTAGTCAATGCTCTGTTTTTCCTCTGTTTCGTGCTGAGGTTGGTGCCTTTAGTGGGCGTTTGGGTGCTTGCTCTTTCCGCTGTTTTGTTGTCTGTTGCTTTTGTTAGCTTTGTTAGGCTCCTGATTCTCTTCTTATATTAATAAAGTTTAACAATTCAAAAAAAAAAAAATATATATATATATATATATAAAAATAAATAGATGAACAAATAAAAAGAGCTTCACGGAGACAAGTCCATCCATGGTTTCTCTGTACCTGTGTTCCCTCGCACTGTAAATTTTAAATGCCCAAGGTGATATTGAACTCACTGCCATGAAAATCTCTTTAGAAATTAAGTAAAAGGTCTCTTAAGTGGAAATTAAAGAAGAAGCAAATAATTACATTACATTTGATGGCAGTGTTAACAAAAGTATTCTTACTAGAAACAAAAACAGCTCGAACTCACCCATCAAACCGACTAAAAAAATCAACCTCCTCCTCATTCTTCTTCTTCAACTCATAATAAACTAGTGTCTTCTAGTCATAGTCATGGTCATGCTAACTTGAATATATTTATAATAATACAAGACGATTATGTTCTAACAAATTTAATATATTAATAATAATTTTATTGATTATGGGGAGAGAGACCTTGATCATTTCATGGGGAAGAAAAAGCATCAAACTGTTCCAGCCACTTCTGCTCGTTGTTGTTGCTGCTGCTAACCAGACCTTCAAAAGCGCTTTTGACCTTGTATAAGCACTTAGGGTGCGTTTGGTACGCGGGACGGGATTGGACGGGACGGGACAGGACTGGACAGGACAAGACGGGACAACTTTTTGTTGTCCCACGTTTGATGCGCCGTTAACATGGGACGGGACGGGACAGCATGGGACAAAAACCATGAAAACTTGTCCCACCTCACACCTTAGGCCAGACTTGTCCCATGAATGGGACAAGTCTGGAAAAGACATTTTTACTCTCAAAGCTTTTTAAATTTACAAAACTATCAACTATAAAAAAAAATTACCCTGATCGGCCGCTTCTGTCTCTCTCAAACCCTCATCATCGCCCGCTCGTCTCTCTCTCCCGCTCGTCTCTCTCTCAAACCCACTGGCTGCAGATCCATCTTCTTCGGTGTCACGCGAACTCGCCGTCGTCGGGGTCACTCGAACTCGATGTCGTCGAGGTCACGCATCCTCTCTTCACACAAAAACAGCTGTCGACTGCTTTTGTCTGTCTCTTAGACCCACCGGCTGTAGATCCATCTTTGTCAGCGTCAAGCAAAGTCGCCGTCGTCGGGGTCACACATCCTCTGTTCACACAAGAACAGCCGTCGGTGCCTACCATTTCTCACCTCTCAACTCGATTCACTTCTTTTCCAGTTCAAGCACCGTCGCTGCCGCCGTCCGACCAAAATCAGTTTCTCTCTCACCTCTCATTATCTTGAGTGGGTTATTCGGTAATATTCTTTTCCATTTCATTATTATTTTAGTTAATAATGTGAATTTTGTTTGTGAAATCCATGATTAGTTTAGCTAAATGATTGCGTTTAGCTAAATGATTGCGTTTTTGGTGATTTTTTAAGGTTTTATCATTTGGATATGTCGATTTTGGCTGGTTTATTGGGTTTATTGTGTATGTCGATTCTGTATTAGTTGTGCTTTAGAGTTGTTTGCTGAGAAAAAATTAAACTAGGATAGAACAAAGTATATTTTCTTATTATGTCGGGACTGGTTTGGTGTCGAGTTTGTTGTAGTTTTTTTCACTTCAATTCGCTTCTAATAATCAGATTTTCGGTGTTGAGTTTGTCGGGACTGGTCTGGTGTCGTTTTTGGTTGTCCTGTTCTGATATGTTTTGGTGGCTTTGGGTGTTTTTGTTTCTGTGTGAGGCGTAGATTGATTCATGTTTTGAGGTGTGGATTGTTCTGATATGTTTTTTGTTTGTCTGAGGTGTGGATTGTTCTGATATGTTTTTGGTGGCTTTGGGTGTTTTTTGTTTCTGTCTGACTACTTGCTTCATCTGCAATGAAAACACGAGTCTTTATTATGGCAAATTTTGATATGTAGCGATAACAAGCCAGTAGCCATTTAGATGCTTTATTGAGATAACAAGCTAGAGTGATCATATGCTTTATTAAATTAATTTACAATATATACTCTAATGTTTCTTCTGCAAGACAGTTTACATAAATGCTTTGTTGACATACATGTTGATTAATTAATAAGTAGTTGGCTGTTATTTTATTCCAATTTCATTGTTGCAAATGCAAATCTGTTATGTTCTCACTATATAATCCCATTTGCAGTGGTTGTGTTAAGCTTTCACAGTTTTTGAGGATTCTACGACTCAAGCCTTGTACTCTTTCTGAGGAGGTGTGTCTCATGCAATTCTTGCTCCCTTTTTTGTGACTACAATTTTTGCAAGGCTAATTAGAAGAATTTGTATGCATATTCTTCTTTTAGTTAATCACTATTTCAGACTAAGTGTGGGAAGTTGTATTGTGATTAGATATTAGGTACTTTATTATGTAATTATTGATTATTTTATTTGTTTAAAATTATGACACTACTTGTATTGTTGAATTAGCTTTATTTGTTTGAATATGAGAGAATGCGTGTGTATATATATATATATATATATATATATTCTTCTTTTAGTTAATCACTATTTTAGACTAAGTGCGGGAAGTTGTATTGTGCTTAGATATTATGTACTTTATTATGTAATTAGCGACTATTTAATTTTTTAAAATTATGACACTCCTTGTATTGTTGAATTAGCTTTATTTGTTTGAATACGAGAGAATGCGTATATATATATATATATATATATATATATATATATATATATATATATATATATATATATATATTCTTCTTTTAGTTAATCACTATTTTAGATTAAGTGTGAGAAGTTGTATTGTGCTTAGATATTAGATACTTTATTATGTAATTAGCGACTATTTTATTTTATTTAAAATTATGACACTCCTTGTATTGTTGAATTAACTTTATTTGTCTGAATATAAGAGAATGCGTATATATATATATATTCTTCTTTTAGTTAATCACAATTTTAGACTAATTGTGGGAAGTTGCATTGTGCTTAGATATTAAGTACTTTATTATCTAATTAGCGACTATTTTATTTGTTTAAAATTATGACACTAGTATTGTTGAATTAGCTTTAGCATGATATATGGAAATAAGTCAAACCAGTTGCGCATTTAGAATGGTTTGAATGACTCTTACAAGCCGGATTTCGTGAAGGCAATTATAGAGAAGTGAACATATTTGATATTATAAACATGTTTGAAACTTATGTTTTGTTGGAATTGTGAACATATTTTAAACATGTTTGAAACTTATATTTTGTTGGAATTGTAAACATATTTGAAACTTATATTTTGTTGGAATTGTGAACATATTTGTGTTATGGATTTTGTTATTAGGTTCGTGAACAAATATATAACATTAACTTTTTTGTTGGATCATGTTATAAAGTATTATCCGTAATTTACTATTATGTGAAAAGAAAAGATGTGTGGTTGAATAATTAAAACTTATAAAATATATTTTTCTTTTCTATTATTCACAATTACGAGCATGTAAAATTGAATAATAATTTTAATTAAAATGAAGGAATGACCATAATAATAATAATATTATTATTTGAAAAAAAATCACATGTCTTCCAAAAAATTATTATTTTTAATTACGATATTATTATTTTTATGAAATATGATATATAAAAAATATTTTTTTAATAAAATAAAAGAAATATTGACTTTTCTTGTCCCAAATATTATATATAAAAATATTTATCACTATTATGTGGTAACAAACATTGGATAGGACAAGAAGGACACTCTGGTCATTTGAACCTCTTGTCCCGTCCTGTCCTAGTCATACCAAATATACAATAGTACAGTGAAGAGTTCCGTCTCAGACCTACCAAACACAATATAGAACAGTTTGCCTTGTCCTGTCCTGTCCTGTCCTGTCCTGTCCTGTCCCGTCCCACCTTGTCATGTCCCATGTCAGCGCCAAACGCACCCTTAGGGGTGCGTTTGGTACACGGGACAGGACGGGACAACTTTCTCTTGTCTCAAGTTTGGCACGTTATTAGTGTGGGACGGGACAAGGTGGGACAAAAACCACAAAATCTTGTCCCACCTCAGACCCTCGGCCAGACTTGTCCCATGCATGGGACAAGTCTGGAAAAGACATTTTTGCCCTCAAATATTGTAAAAATTACAAAAATACCAAATATAAAAATAAAACCCAGCCCTTCATTCTCTTCCATTCTCACGCCTCTCTCTCTCTCTCTTTGATCATTCTCACGTTTCTCTCCCTCTCTCTTCTTTGGCCGACGGCGAGGAGCAGAGATCTCAATCTCTCCCGCTTGTCTATCGCTCCTCTCTCTCTCTCTCCGTTTGACTTCTTTATGGTGGCTTTTGTTGATTTCGATTTAAGGTTCTCAATTTGGGGTTCTCAATTTGTCGTCGCCAGCCGCTCGATCGACGCCGTCTATCTTCCTCTCTCGACGTCGCTACATGTCAAATGAGCCGTCTATTTTCGATTTGTTTGATTTGTTGAAGATGATGGCTGGGTTCGATTTGTTCGATTTGTTTGATTTGTTGAAGATGATGGCTGGGTTCAATTTGTTTGATTTTTTGAAGAAGATGGCTGGTTCGATTTGTTTGATTTGTTGACGATGATGATTGGGTTCGATTTGTTTGATTTGTTGAAGAAGATGGCTGGTTTGATTTGTTTGATTTGTTGACGATGATGGATGAGTTCAATTTGTTTTGACGATGATGATATTTGTTCGATTTGTTTGATCGTCCCAGTAATTTTTTATTTTTCCAGATGAATAATAACATATTAATTATTGGTATGAATTTTGTGGAATTGATTTGTTGTTTTTGTCTGTGGAATTTCATTGAAGAAAAAATTAATTAGTATAATTAGTTTCATTGGAAAATTTCATTGAAGAAAAATTTAATTAGGGTTTGTGGAATTTAATGATTTTTATTTACTTTTAATGAAGTAATATTTGATATTTTTCAATGACAGAATTCGAATTTGATCCAAATCTAGAAGGTTTTTATTTTTCAAATTTAATAAAATTGTTATAAACATTAGAAAGGACCAGAGGGGTATTTTGGTCATTTGAACCTCTTGTCCCTTCATATCCCAGTCATACCAAACATATAACAGTACAGTTAACAGTTCTGTCCCAGACCTTCCAAACACTATATAGAACAACCTGTTCTGTCCAGTCCAGTCCAGTCCCGTCCCGTCCCGTCCCGTCCCATTCCATATTGTCCTGTCTCAAGTCCGTGCCAAACTCACCCTAGATTCTGTTTGCTTTAGAGTGGAGCTAATCAGCGGCAGGCTGTTTTGCGGAATAAATTAAACCACCAAAAATAATGTTAAACTCTTCAAATGATATGGACTTGGTACAACTCGCATGAGATATCATTTAGGTATGAATTAGACAAATAATTCACGGAACGTACCATTAATCAATGAATAAATTAAAAAAGTATTATGAGTACTATGAGAACAAAAAACAATTTTAATGTGTTTGATAAACTGAATGTAAAATGTGATATGATCATATAAAATTACTAAAAAGACACGGTTGTAATGAAACCTGTCCACTATAAATTTTTGATGAACTTTTTTTTTATAGGGATTTTAATAATTGAAAATAGAGGTTAATATTTGGAACTAAAATAATAATAATAATAATAATAATAATTTCTCCTTTTCTGTAAAATATAATAATAATATAATGAAATTATAAATATTAAAAGAATCCTTAGATGCATGTACATATATATGATATAACCATTAACTAGTACCCTGGACTAAAATTTAATAATATATATCATACCGGTGCAAATAAATCCATTTGGTAAATTTCATGAAAAACAAATGATAAAATAGAAAGTTTGATAATTGCTTCCCTAGGAAGCAAAATGTAGCTTCTCAAAAAATCAGTTGGAGGAAGCTATCACTTTTAACCCTAAACAGATTAGAAAACAATGTCATTCTGGACCTTAGTAAGATGTGATGAGAGCAGTGAGCATGAGAATTGAGAAAATGTTTTTGGGAGGTAAATGTTATATTACTTATCCGAGTAGTTATCCAATGAGCACCTCTACTTTAAAATCAGCACTTTTTGAAATTGTTTTGATCTTTTAACTAAAAAATATGCTTCAGGTTATTGCAATCAACACTTTTTACCTGATAATTAATTTCCACTCGTTTGTAAATTGTAATATATCTCTCGAATCTAAAAATACATTCCTACAAATAATAACATGTAATATTGGAATATGATAGAATGAGAATTTTAAATTTTAATTTTTTTTATTCAAATCTCATCATCCATATTTTAAACGTATGTATGATAAGTTTAAGTATACATGATAAGTTTTCTTTCCGGTATACATAAATACATAATGCATGATTTTGACAGATTTCGTTGCATCTGTTCTGTACAGATCTTGGGCTGGGCCAATGGGCTGCTCCTCATGGTTGATGAAACTGGGTGCTTTGGCGGCTGTCCAAGGAGGATGAATGTTGATGGGGACCCTAACACCTACTGTAGTGAATCAATGATCTCCTCTATAAGAGCATTGTTTGGTGGTAGGTTTTTCAGGAGAACCTAAGGGTTAAATCAAAACATTTAATTACTTGATTGCTTCATCATCATCATCCAGTCCTATGTTTTTATGTGATTTCCATACATTCAACAATTAAGTCATCAGGCCTCAACATGAGTTCGAGCCTTGAGATTAAACACAAGCTGAATCATTTCTTTATGAACATACATTCTTTCATGCACAAGGTGAATATCATCCATTATCAGTTACCTGATTGTCAATGACTCTGACTCTAAGATACTCTTGTCTATACATTGTATCCAGCATAGCCTGCAGGTATCCTTCAATATACAACTGAAATTTCAAAAATTAACTAATTAGTGAGTGATTTCATAAATAAAATGCTAATGGTAAGTCAGGCTGCTTTAGCTGCCTACAACAACTAAGAATATAATAAGGTGGCTGATTGCGCTGCAGGATATAAAAGCAGAAGCTTCTGAATAATATACTCTACAAAACCTATCTGTTCTTATTTCCGGCAGTCATCCTCCATCTAGTATTCAGGCAGCTGACACAATATCAGTTGCAATACTCTGACCTTAATCATTCATCGGAACAGCAGGAATAGACAGCTCCACCTAAATGGTTTATCTAATCAAGATACTTGATAAATCATTTAGGTTCATCTCAGTTCAATACCTTTCAACTTTTCTCAGCCAGACTGAATTATGTTCAGTCTCTTTGATGCACTCTTATTTGTTTATTTGTTTGTTTTTTAAGTTTCATTTTAAACTTGCATTGCATATACCTCATCAATCCCAGGACTTCGATCAAGTTTTATTTTTCGATCTGGGCCACCTCCCATCAGTGCAGTCCCCAAGAGTGATGGCTCCATATCCAGCTTCAGTATTCCTTGGTGAAAACCACTCACCTTGGAAAAAAGTACAGTAAAAATGTCAATAATAATAACAAATAAGATAATAGTAGTAATAAAAATAATTTGCACAAAAGAGATTCAAGAGCTTGAATTGTACCAATCCATCAAAACCGCTTGTTTCTGCTCCCTTCAGGACAGAGTCTGATATTTCAGTGACAGCGGCAAAAACTACATTAGAGCCAGCTGTTCTTAACTGCAAGGCAACCATTAAGTAAGCTTTGGCAGGTGCAATTATAATAATTACGAAATTGGAAGTATATTAAACTTTTTGTTTTTCCCAGATCACCAAAGTAGCGTTTTGTCACTGAGAATCCTTTATAATCTATACATTTACTAATGAGTTTGAAGGTACCTGTCCTCAGAAGCAAAAACAGAAATCATATTTCAAAACTATAGAAAACTAATGCAACAAGGAACTCGGTTAAAATAAAATAAAATAAAAAAGACAAAACGTTTATGGAGCTGTTGCAGATCCCCAGCATGAATATAAAGAGCTGTTGTGACTCTATGGCCAAGCAAATATATTGACAGAGAGATCGAAAATCTGGTTAACATAACTGCCCACTCAGTATTTATTGCATAATGGTAGTACCTAAAATTAGTATATGAAGCATTACCAAGCAGATATATATTGCCATATTGACAGAACATGAATTCTGTGTCAGCCAAAAAAAAATATATTGTACTAACACTACCCTACTAATAAGTAAAAAATGAATAGTCCCATGCCCAACAGTCCGACACTGGAAACTTGTTTTTTGGGATGCATGATCAATTGACTCAACTAAAACTATCCGGAAAAATATAACTAGAGTCCTTTTGTTGGATACATCTGTTATTGTTATAAACCTCTATATACTTCTTGAAGCATTCTTGAAGCAAGAATCTCGTACCAAAGTCCCAAATCTTTAACATTGGTGAAAAAAGGGAGCAAAGAATAAAATTATAGGGGATTGCTAGATTAATTGTAGAGATTGTAGGAGATTTGATTCTCACACTATATTTCCTCCATATGGAGAAGAATAAATCAACAAACTCTCAATTTGTTCATGGTATCAGAGCCTAAAACAAATTTTTAGGTTCCTTCTCTGTACTGTTTCAAAAAAAAAAAAAACCTCTCTTCGTCCACAGTACTTTGCTACAGTGTTTGTCATCTACAGTACTTGCTACAGTGTTCGTTGTCTACAGTACTCATCTACGGTATTTTATTGTTCCGACTGTCGGTTTCACTGTATCGATTGCCGGATTTACTATTCCGACTACCAGATTTACTATTCCGTTGCCAAATTCTTCGGATATTTTCTTTTCTTTTGCTTCCGCTACTACTATGTCCAACTTAGGTACATTTTATTCTGTTTTCAGTACTTCTACAATTTCTAGTAATAATACTTGGATAATTGATTCTGGTGCAATAGATCACATGACTTTTGATTCTCGAAAATTTAGTCATCATAGTTCAACCGAAACATGTAGTGTGTCATATGCTGATGGTACACCCATTCCGGTTAATGGGGCTAGATCTGTATCATTAACGTCATCTTTACACTTGTTATCTGTTTTACATGTGCATACCTTATCTAATAACTTACTCTCTATCAGTCAGATCACTAAATCTCTTAACTGTATTGTCACCTTCTGGCCTACTCATTGTGTGTTTCAGGACATTCACACCAAGGAGACGATTGGAACTGGTAGGGAAATAGGGAGTTGTACTACTTTAGTACTTCAGACTCTTCACGCTCATCTAGCCAACCTCATAGAGTAGTACAAGTCAACTCTGATAAGGAAAATAATATCTATCTGTGGCATAGACGCTTAGAACATTGTTCATTTGGGTACCTTAAGTTTTTATTTCCATCATCGTTTACTGGTCAAAATAATTTTCAATGTGAAACATGTGTTTTGTCAAAACATCATCGCACTGTTTTTTCTTCCAGTAATCATAGTATGAGCTCTATGCCATTTTCTCTTATCCATTCTGATGTATGGGGTCCCTCTAATGTTGTGTCTGTATCTGGTATGCGTTGGTTTGTTACATTTATCGATGACTGAATACGTATGACTTGGATTTTCCTCTTAGAAAATAAAAGTGATATATATGATGCTTTTCAAAAATTTTATCACATGATCTACACTCAGTTTCACAAGAAAATTCAGGTTTTACGTTCTGATAATGGTGGTGAATATCTCAATCATAATTTAAAAAAATTATGTTTACGAAATGGTATTCTCCACCAAACATCTTGTACACATACTCCACAACAAAATGGCACAGCCGAACGTAAAAATCGTCATCTCTTAGAGGTTGCACGATCTTTACTACTCGAAATGCATATGCCTAAATCTTTTTGGGGTGATGCTGTATTATCTGCTGCATATCTCATTAATCGCATGCCGTCTAGTGTTTTATCTTTTCAAACTCCACTGCAATCATTGTCTCATTACTGTGATGTTAACTCTGTCTTACATATTCACCCTTTGGTCCAGATGTGAATAATGATCGGAAACCCATTAAGTGCAAGAAATAAGAATCAAATTCTATTACTTTACCTTGGTCCAGCTAAAGATAAAATTCATTCATTCACAAGATCATTAATTAAGATTAAGTTTGGTTCACACTAACCTTAATTCTCAGATAGTCTTAATCCTAAAATCATGTCAAATAATCATTCACACTTTGGTCTAGGTGTGAACAAATATTATAAATAATGAGGATTAAGCAGTTAAGAACAATGAATAAATCAAGAATTGAATTGATGAAATAATATTAATCCAAACATGAGCATTCATAAAAGATTCACATTGATTCCTTAGTTATGAAATTAGTTACACATCATAAAAATAGAAAGAGAAGAGAAAGAAAATATAAAACTCATCTTGACCTTCAATGAGTTCTTCCAGTCTTCAATGATGAATTATTCTTCGTCTTCAAATCTTCGATGTGTAAAGATGAATGAAAGTTGTATGGTGATGGAATGGTGAGGGATAGCCCCATTGGTGGCTTGTGACCTCCCTTGGCTTATATATCTCGAAATTAGGGTTTACATGGGGTTTAAATAGGTGTAGAGGCTAAGTCATGTCCTTAAACAACAAGGAAATCAATTCCAATATAGGACTCTACCATTATGCAATTTTATTTCTTTCCTAATCCAATAAAAGACTACTTATTGAAGGAAGATTAGGATTAGGTGTCAAATTGTTTGCAAAAGATTAGGATTTGGTGTTTTGATTGCTCGTTTTTTCTTCCGACCTTCTTGACTTGATGAATAAAGCTTTATAGTTCAAAAAAAAAACAATAATGGATAATTCGATTAACTTCTTATTAACAATAAATCACAGAGTTCAAATATGTTAAGAAAAAAATATAAATCATGAACGGATTCAAATTTGATACAGTAATATTGCTTTATTTTGTCTTCCTTCATTTTCCTTGACTAGGGGTAATTAATTAGTAGGAAAGTTGATGTGGTAAATGACAAGCCTAGCTCCCATATCAATATTAACGAGATTACAAGGTCAAGTAGTATCTTCATCTGTAACTTCCAATTTTGCAATGGTTCAAAAACAAGATTCTATAAAAAATAAAGCTAATTGAAGATCGAATTTAATCTATTTTATTGAGGTACAATATGTAAAATCCAATTTTAATGAAATATATACATCCACTCTTAATAAAATAGTTGTACACGTCTTATTTACTTCTGTGATAGGGTTTGAATCTTATATTTACTCATTAAATCATAAAATGTGAAAAAAATTATCCCTAATTGTGGATTTATAAAAGTTGTATTCCAAATTTTGTTTACAGGGTTTCATATTGTCAGGTTCTCAAAAAAATCTGTTCCCGTTGATATTAGATTTTAATAAAATAAAATAAAATAAATTAATGAAAAACAATATGCAAATTTCGTGTTTACATCAGATTAAACCGAAGGAAACATACGTATAACTAACCGTGACATGGCTCGTCTTGTCTTAATTTCTAGTTTTCTTCAAATCTGCTCCAAATTAAAGTGTTCTTTAATTATCTCCAAAAACCACCGGCTGACATGAATTGAATTTGTCAATTAATATTATCAAATTATTCCCATTCGTCCACAGGTCAAAATATATGGAAAAAAAATCATTTAATGTGTGTGGAATTTTTATGGTTAGTCAAAATAACAGTAAAGTGAAATGATGGTCTTACTATTGAACAAGGGCGTACTGCAATGGAAGTTTGACCCGGCTGTAGCCTGGACAGCTATTTGTAAAAATAAAAAATTATTATTAACATCCTCTCACCACTCATCTCAAAATCCATCATCTATCTCTCTTACTGTCTCAGGTCATACGTCCAACCAACTCCCAACTCCCAACTCCCAACGGTCTCTTTCTCTCTCAAAGTCACTCTCAGGACTTTCAAATCTCAATGAATATAAGAATATATTCATATTCTTTTTAAACCAACAAAATAAATATTCATATTCTTTTTAAACCAACAAAATAATAATCATATTCTATTCTTTATTTCATGTAATTTTAGTTAAAATTTATTTTTTCAAATTTACAATTTAGAGTTTTGAATTTGTTTCATAATTTTAAGTTAGTGTTTTGTTATTTTTGTAATGAATTTATTTTCTAATATCAATTTATCATTTATAGTGTTATATTATAATTTATAAAGTGCCACTTTAATCAATTTTTTGTTGTTGATAATTTTATGATACAATGTGAAACATTCATACTTTCATACTTTGGGTAAAAAAAACAATCAATTATCGGGTTGGGGTAAATCAAGTTGTTCACGTAATGTCGGGGACGTGGTTCAAGTTTGTCTTCTTCATTTCAATAGAGTAAAAACAATGTTATTTTTTTGAAATTATATATATAGTTTTGTTTTAGCCCGCTCAAATTAAAAATCATGGGTACACCCTTGCTTTTGTACCTCTAAACAAGTCCGGACAATTAATTGAAAAATCGCCCCATTAGCGTAGTTCAATTGGTAGACGAGGATGTTAGATTTGAAACGTTTCAAATTCATTGAAGGACAAAAATTGAACCACGTTTCCAAATCTAAGTGGGACAAGTTTAATTTGGTGCCTGACGTTGCTTTTGGGCTACCTTATTTGAACAAAAACTGATAGCTATCATGATAGCTATGATTAGTGCCGTAATTATGGACCGGCCCGAGACAAGTCGTTCCGGGTGGTACACTAAGCGAAACGGGTTGTGCCAAGCACCGTCCGTGAAGGAGGCAGGCCAGGCAGAAGCCCGGTCCGTGACAGGCTACGTGCCGGGCCGCTGGTACTAGGTCCGGCAGGCCGGCCCGCCACGGCAAGCCTAGCCTGCGTGCTGGTCCGTCAATTCGACTGTTTTTTTTAATATTCCCTCCAACGGCTGGATTTTGAATTCCAACCGTTGGAGGCTCTAAAAATTATAAAAAAACCCCTAAAATCTTTCAAATTAAATTTTGACCCATAAATCAATTTTTTCTATAAATACTTCCATCCATTTCATTTTCCATTCACTCTCTCTATCATTCTTTCAATCTCTTATTCTCTTAAATCTCAATCTCTACATTCTCCAATTCTCTACACTTTTTCATTCAATTTCATTATTACTCTCTCTACACAATTCTCTAAATTTTCCACCAACACACCAAATTTTAAAGGTACAATTTTCTTATTACTTTTGTTCAAACATTTTTTGATAGTAAATTTATATTTTTATGTTTAGAATGTGGTTACTAAATGAAAATTGTGAGTGATATTACATAGAAGGGTAATCAGAAGACAAACAACAAAACAATAGTATTGTTACCAAGTCAATCTCGCTGCAAAACAGAGCAAGGAAAGGGAAAGTTAGAGTCAAGCAAATTTGCTACTATGCTAGTCTTTCCAGTGAAGTCAAACAACCAAATTACACAATCTTGATTATTCTAATCAGACGGTGGAAGCAACATTGCTGTCATGAAGATTAAACTCCTGGTAACAGAAGATCATTGCTGGAAAACTTCTTGGCGGGAATTCTGTTTTTTGTGATAACAGAATTCTCTTATCCACAACCTTATCCAAATCTTAGTTTTGTAAGTGGACTCTCATGTATAAATATGACCTTAATGTCATAATCAGGAGTGTGTAAAAAATATACAGAATTCTATTAGAACATGAATTCTCTTTCTCTACTTCACGTTCTTTTGTTTTTCTTCAACTCTATTTTTGTTTTTCATTGAAGCATTAAATCAAACACTTGTTATCTCATATGGTATCAGAGCTTTAGAGGACTAATCGTCCATGGAGTTTCATTCTGATTCAGTGTCAAGCTGCGGAGAAGATGATTCAAGGCCTGGAGATTTCACGTCACTTGCAAAGTCAATGCATTTCAATCTTCAAGTTAAACTTGATAGTGATAACTATGTGCAATGGAAAGCTCAGGTATTGCCTGTTATTAGAGCCTTTCAATTGTTTGATTTCATATCATAATCACGCTCAATTCCATCGAAATATGTTGAGATACAATCAACTAATGGAGAAGATAAACAATTAATCATTAATAAAGAGTATATTACCTGTCAAAGGTCTGATCAGCTACTTCTAAGCTGGTTGTTCTCTTCAATAAGTCAATCAATAATAGGTCAAGTGACAAACTGTACCAGTTCTTATGATGTCTGGAGCACACTTGATAATTTTTTCTCTCAATAATCTTTGGCAAAAGTCTTACAACTCAAACATCAAATGCAAAATGTAAAGAAAGGAGAGAGTTCAATAACTGATTTTGTTCTCAAAGTCAAGACAATTGGAGATAGTTTGAAAGCAGCTGGTCAAACAGTTAGTGACAATGATCTCATTTTGAGTATCTTGAATGGAGTAGGACACGAATACGACTCTGTTGTAACAGTAATTACCTCTCAAAGGAGTTCCATGTCTCTTCAAGAAGCACAATATTTGCTTCTGAATCATGAGCAGAGAATTGCTCAACTTAGCTCAACCAGTGAACTTGATATATCTGCAGCAAGTGCAAATTTCGTGACTACTCAAGGTCAAAATAAAAAGAGAACTCAAAGAGGAGGTTCAAGCAACTATAACGTGAATAACAGGTCTGGAAACAGAGGTCGAAACCGAGGCCATGGGAGGTATAATAATAACAACAGGCATGTGCGCCAAGTTTGTGGAAAAATTGGTCATATTGCCATGATCTGTTATCATCGTTTTGACAAGAACTTTCAGAGTAACTATAGTCAAAATGGAGGTGCAAGTCACAGTTCACAAGGTCAATTCCAGAATTCAAACTCTCAGTTTCAATCAACTAATGTGCCAGCTCTGACCAACTCTCCACACCAGTCGCAGTTTCAACAACAAGCTGTGTATTATGCCACTCCTGAATCTGTTTGTGATCCTGCATGGTATACCGAGAATGGTGCCACCAATCAGGTGACATCAACTCTATCTGATCTCTCTTCCTATTTTGAGTATCAAAGTACTGATAATCTTGTAATAGGTAATGGTCAAAAGCTTAAAATTACACATATAGGAAAGTCTTTATTTTACTCTCCTAAATCGCCCACCAAGTGTTTGTTGTTAGATCAAATACTACTTGTGCCTTCTATCACGAAGAATTTACTGAGTATATCTAAACTTACCTGTCATAATAATGCTTTTGCTAAATTTTGGTGTGATTTATGTGTCATAAAGGACAAAGTTACCAAGGAAAATCTTCTACAAGGGAAGCTTGAAAATGGCCTCTACAAACTAAGCATGAAGAGAGTACTGTCAAGTCCAGAAAACTGGAATCAAAAAGATAAAGTACTACAAGTACAAATAGTTCAGTTTTAAAGAATAAAAGTTACAGCCCGACTTGTGCTTACAAACTTGAGGCTAATAACACATGTAGTAGATTTCAGAATAAACAGAAGTCTCATTGTAAATATGCTCATAGAGTCAATAATAATTGTAACAAAGACCACTTGAATGAGAATATGTGGCACTTAAAACTTGGACATCCAGCTCCATTGATATTAAGAAAGGTAATGAATAGCTTACATTTGATGCAAACATTCTTTTTTGTGATGCTTGCAAAATTGGTAAGCTACACCAACTGCCCTTTCAAAGGTCAGATTACAAGGCTTCAAAGCCTCTAGAACTTATGTTTACAGATGTCATCTATGTCAGACCACCGATATTACGTAATTTTTATCGATTCTTATTCTAGATTTAGTTGGCTATTCCCTCTGAAATTAAAGACAGAAGTACTGGACACTTTTCTTCAGTTCAAAAAGTTTGTGGAACTTCAATTTGATAGCAAAATAAAATGTTTACAAGCTGATCTTGGCACAGAGTTTAAGCCATTGTTGCCTCATCTTAGAAAATATGGTGTACATTTTCGTACGTCTTGTGCATACACACATCAACAAAATGAGATACCAGAACGAAAACACCGTCATGTGGTTGAAACTGGCTTGACTTTACTTACTCAAGCTAACATGCCACTAATGTTTTGGGTTGAAGCCTTCCAAACGGCTGTGATGCTTATCAATAACCTACCAACTCCTATTCTTCAGATGAAATCACCTTATGAAGTACTATATAAGAGGTTGCCTAATTATAATTACTTCAAGGTTTTTGGATGTAGCTCTTTTCCATATCTCAGGCCATATCAGAATCAAAAATTCAACTTCCACACATCTAAATGTGTTTTCATTGGCTATAGCTTAAATCAAAAGGGTTACAAGTGTCTTCATCCTTCTGAAAAAGTCTATGTGTCACGAAATGTGATTTTCAATGAGTTTGAGTTTCCATATCATTCTCTGTTCTCATCAAAAAGTAATGCTAAAAACTCTACCAATCTTGGAGGATTGTCTACTTCATTTCTACAACATGTTGTGTCTCTTCCACGACAGATGTCACCAAAATTTTCAAATCCAATAATGCAACCAACTTTGAATATGGAGATACCAGGTATTCCTTTTCATGTAGACCTTACTGGTCAATCACAACCAGTTGTTTCAGCTGCTCTACAATGCATACACCATCAATTTGTGCCAAATCCATCTCATCCCATGGTCACACGCTCAAAATCTGGTGTTATTAGGCCATGAGCTTATACTTCTATTAACAATAAATTGGGTGATTCAATAATCACATCCGTACCTAAAAATGCAAAGGAAGCATTGACTCAACCACATTGGCATAGGGCAATGATGGAAGAGTATTCGGCTTTGGTTAAAAACAATACTTGGTCGCTTATTCCACCAACTAGATCCATGAATTTGGTTGGATGTAAATGGGTGTTTCGGGTAAAATACAGGTCGGATGGATCCGTTCTCAAACACAAAGCTTGTTTGGTGGCAAAAGGTTTTCATCAAACACCCGGGATTGATTTTCATGATACTTTTAGTCCAGTGGTCAAGGCTGCCACGATTCGAATTATATTCACCATGGCCGTCACGTATAAGTGGGACATACAACAAGTTGATATTAACAATGCTTTTCTTAATGGTGACCTTCAAGAGGCTGTGTATATGGAACAACCTATTGGTTTCATTGATCTTCAACGCCCTTCTTTTGTCTGCAAGCTTAACAAAGCTCTTTATGGCCTGAAACAGGCACATAGAGCTTGGTTTTTCAAGCTGCGTCATGCCTTATTAGGTTGGGGTTTTGTGTCTTTGGCCGATGCCTCACTCTATATCAAACGACAAGGCTCTCATGTAATTTTTCTCCTAGTTTATGTTGATGATATCCTAATTACCGGTAGTAATCCCTTTCTTATTCAACATACAATTGATACTCTTCATTCTGCCTTTGCGTTGAAGTCATTGGGTTCAGTTGGCTACTTCTTAGGCTTTGAGGCTGCACGTTCCTCAGATGGCATGTTTTTAACTCAAACAAAGTATTTTGGTGATCTCTTGAGGAAAAAAAACATGGCAGATTGTAAGCCTTGCTCATCTCCACTTTCTTCTGGTATTAAACTCACCAAAACTGGGGCACCTTTTTCTAATCCTCATCTTTATAGAAGCACGATTGGCGCCCTTCAATATCTGACTTACACCCGACCTGACATTTCCTTTTCTGTCAACAAGTTTAGTCAATTTTTGGCATGACCAATCGATGATCATTGGAAAGCTTGTAAACGTCTTCTTCGATACCTTAAAGGAACATCAGAATTAGGATTACGTTTTCGGGCTGCTGAGTCGCTTAATATTGAGGTTTTTACTGAAGCTGATTGGGCGTCTTGTGTTGATGATAAATGGTCTACAAGCGGTTGTTGTGTCTATGTTGGTGGAAATCTAGTAGCTTGGAGTTCGAAGAAGCAATCTGTGGTTGCTCGTTCCAGTTGTGAAGCTGAATATCGGGCTCTTTCATCAGCTGTAACTGAGGTCATTTGGTTCAAGTCTTTGTTCTCTGAGATGGGGTTCCAATTTGAGCAGTGTCCTATTATTTGGTGTGACAGTCAAAGTGCTATTTCTCTTGCTCATAACCCAGTTTTTCATGCTCGAACTAAACACATTGAAATCGAAGTTCACTTTGTTTATGAGAAGATAGCTGCCGAAATTCTAAAGGTTCAATTTGTGTCAACTTCACATCAATGATATATTTACCAAAGTTGTGCCTATTTCTAAGTTTGACCATTTCCGTTCCAAGCTGAATCTCTGTGTCTCACCTAAGTTCAACTTGAGGGCGGATGTGAGTGATATTACATATAAGGGTAATCAGAAGACAAATAACAAAACAACAGTATTGTTACCAAGTCAATCTCGCTGCAAAACAGAGCGAGGAAAGGAAAGTCAGAGTCAAGCAAATTTGCTACTATGCTAGTCTTTCCAGTGAAGTCAAACAACCAAATTACACAATCTTGATTATTCTAATCAGACGGTGGAAGCAACACTGCTGTCATGAAGATTAAACTCCTAGTAACAAAAGATCATTGCTGGAAAACTTCTTGGCGGGAATTCAGTTTTTGGTTATAACAGAATTCTCTTATCCACAACCTTATCCAAATCTTAGTTTTACAAGTGGATTCTCATGTATAAATATGACCTTAATGTCATAATCAGGAGTGTGTAAAAAATATACAGAATTCTATTAGAACATGAATTATCTTTCTCTACTTCACGTTTCTTTTGTTTTTCTCCAACTCTATTTTTGTTTTTCATTGAAGCATTAAATCAAACACTTGTTATCTCATAAAAACATTTTTATTTAGTTAGTTAGTTTATCAATTTTTGTGCTTTAATGTTAATATTATTTGTTTAATATATTAAGATTTTTAAGTTTAGTAGTAATTTTAATATTTGTTATTAGTAAATTTAGAAATTTAATTTTTTTAATAAGTAAATTATGAATGTTAAGTGTAGTAGTTAAGTTTAATATTTTTTGTTCATAAATTATGAATTTTTAGTGTAGTTATTTATTTTAATATTTTTTATGAGTGTATTATGAATTTTAAGTGTAGTGAATAATTTTAATAAGTTTTATTAGTAAATTAAGATTTTTATGTGTAGTATTTAATTTAATATTTGTTGTTAGTAAATTTATCAGTTTAATTTGTAGTAGTGAATTTAATATTTTTTGTTAGTAGATTATGAATTTTTAATGTAGTGGTTAATTTTAATAAGTTTTATTAGTAAATTAAGATTTTTATGTGTAGTATTTAATTTAATATTTGTCATTAGTAAATTTATCAGTTTAATTTGTGGTAGTGAATTTAATATATTTTGTTAGTAGATTATGAATTTTTAGTGTAGTGGTTAATTTTAATAAGTTTTATTAGTAAATTAAGATTTTTATGTGTAGTATTTAATTTAATATTTGTTGTTAATAAATTTATCAATTTAATTTGTAGTAGTGAATTTAATATTTTTTGTTAGTAGATTATGAATTTTTAGTGTTGTTGTTTATTTTAAAAAAATTAAAGTAAAATAATATTTTTAAGTGTCGTATTATTTTTATTAATTATTGTTAGTAAATTAAGATTGTTAAGGGTAGTGATTAATTTAAAAATATTTTGTTAGTAAATATTGACTTTAAATTTGATTATTAATGACTATAGTGCTCATATTTTTACTTCAGAAAATGGATCATAACCAGCAGCCTTATTTTCCGGACGGTTTGAACATACTCAACGATGAATTTGATATTTCGGAGCCGACCCATACTCAAGCGGGACCTTCTGGTTCCACCGTTACACCAACATCACGTCCTAGAAAATTAACATCAGATGTGTGACATTGTTTCAACATAGTCCAAATAACACTCCCAGACGGGACGTCCGGGCCCCGAGGTAAATGTAAGTTTTGTCATAAGGATTATGCCATAAGTAGGAAGGGAACCGGACATTTGAGATGGTATATGTACAAATGTATGTCTGCACATGGACAGGTAGACATAACAACCCAGATATAACTACAACGGCACCCAAACGGGTCCGTTACGACTTGGCAGTTCGACGCCTTGCACGCTAGAGAATGCTTGGCACGATACATTGTACAAACTGATCAACCGATCAGTGTTGGTGAGAGTCTATTTTATAAAGAATTAATCACATCTGCATATAACCCCTTAATTTGAACCTGTTTCTAGAACCACCACTAAAAATGATTTGATAAGATTGTTTGAAACCTAAAGAGATGACTTGATTGCTGAAATACAACATTTAAGTGTCTCTGTTGCATTAAATTCTGATATTTTGAATGCATGTTCCAAACAGAACTATTTATGTGTCACGGAACACTATTTAGATTCTAACTGGAGGATAACAAAAAAAATTATTGGTTTTCGTCCTATGGATTTTGCATACATCATAGAAAACATTTTTAATGTCATTATTTATGTCTTAGCTACTTATGAAATCACGCATCGCATCCTTTTGATCATATTAGATAATGCATCTGCAAATACTAGCTCTATTGCATTGTTTGTTACAAGAAATATCCCGCAAGATGGAGGTTATTTCTTCCATCAACGGTGTGCATGTCATATTATAAATTTAGTTGTACAAGTTGGTTTAAAGCAGGTAAGCGACCAAATAGATCGCATCAGAGATGCCATTTCTTGGATTTACAGTTCTAATCCTAGATTCAGTGAATTCAAGAGACACTGTAAATTAAACGGTTTCAAACCCCGACGATTCCAAACTGATATGCCGGTAAGGTGGAACTCTACTTATTTAATGTTGGAAAATTGTTTGGAATATGATACAACCATTACATGTTTTTATAACATGAAATTGGCCGAAACAGGTCGTCCTGAAGCAAAAACACTTACCACAAACGATTGGTATGTTGCAAGGGTTTTTGTTCAATTTTTAAAGATTTTTTACATGCCACTGTAACTCTTTCCGGGGTCTATTACCCCACATCTTTCCAAGCAATCCATCAGATAGTGGAAATTTCTAAAGTGTTAAACATTTATAGATAAAATAAACATCTAAGCACTGCAGTTGTTGACACGGAGACAAAGTTAAAAAATATTGGGCTATCATTCCTCTACTTTATACCATAAGTGTTATAGTAGATCCTAGGGTTAAATTATCTGGTTTAGAAGTTTTGTTTGAGTTTAGTGGTACTAATTTGTCAATAGATTATTCAAAACAAATTACTGACATTCGAACCAAGTTGTTCGAGATTTTTCATATTTATGAGAGCAGGTTTGACAACATTGACACCCTCCAATCAACGCAACCGGAGACATAGCCGAAACAAACAAGTTTGAGCCTTCTGAAACAGTGAAAAAAGGACAAATCAGCCAGTACTTCTTCAGGGCAAAGATCTGGCCCATCTTTTTGTACTGAACTGATTAGGTACCTTGAAGCACAGTTCGATGTTGTTGAAGACAAGGAAGAGTTTGATTTGTTGTTATGGTGGAAGAACTATACGTACAGGTATCCACTTCTATCACACTTAGCACGTGACGTACTGGTAATTCCCGTGTCAACTGTGTCTTCAGAACAAGCTTTTAGCACCAGTGGACGCATAATTGAACCAAGAAGAAGCTGTTTATCTCCGGAGATGGTGGAGGTATTAACATGCCTTCGGGATTGTGAGCAAGCTAAAAAAAGGTTACAAAATCAAACTGTAGATAAAGAGCTTATTCTAAATTTCAACAATCTATATATTGATGAACCTGCAGGTAGTGGTCAGGGCCAGAACTAGGTTATACTTTTACATATGTATTTAGTATTTACTTATAATTGTAATACGGTTGCACTCTTTTTCCCTTAACAAGTTTTTATCTCACTGGATTTTTCTTGGTAAGGTTTTTAATGATGCAATCATATAAATATGTAATACTGAATTCCATAAGTGAAAAATAATTAAATAAATAAATAATTGTTCGTTTTCTTTATTCATTTTCGGATTTAAAATCCTAAACCCTAAATCCAAACAAACTTGATTTAAAATAATCGAATTTAAAAATGAATATGGATCAGGCCCGTCGAACGGCCTGGCGCGGCCTGTAGGCACGGCCAGCCTGAGGCAGGCCCGACCAGTTTCCAAAAATGGACCTGACCAGGCCGTGCCTAATGGGCCGGGTCACTCCATTAATACACCATTAGCTATGATAGCTATCAGGATCAATGCAGACCAAAAGACTTTATTAGAATCACAATTAAAGTGTCCCATAAGATAATCCTCAGCTACCACCCACAATTGTTTATCATTCAACATTTTGTTTTGTAGTTGTACATATTCCTCTTTAATTCCCGTGATAGAGGAGTGGTCGCAGCCACGAGGTAAGGGGAAGGGCGTTTCAAAACTCACAAGTTGGGTTTGGTTTGGGGTGGTGGGGTGGTGGCGGTCGGATGTGAGGCATGTAAGATTTTTATAAAATTGTGAGTAACATATGCCATTATATTTTGAGTTTATAAAACTGAATTAGTGTTTAAGTAAGTGAGAGTTGATCAGATAAAGCCACATTATTAATGTGATCAATATTGTTGGGCTCAGTGCACCTCAGCTATATTAAATATATGTAGGATATGGTATATGCTATTGTATATGTATGGGCCTAGTATTCCTTTTAGGACTAGCCATCATATTAGGGTTGAGAATCTTGTATAGATTAGGATTCTAGAAAGTTATACTATTTATAGCGGGTCCCTACTCTCACTCGTAATGTGTGTTACAGAATTGTCTCCCCATTAGGCAATCTGAGAAAAGTGAGAAAAGAGTATAAGACTTTCAAGAGAGTAGAAGACTTTCTATTGTTCTTTTCTGGTTATTGTGTTTTTATGGAGTCGAGATTAAGATTCTCTATGAGTTGGATGGTTTCCGCTGCGATTTCATATACGCGTCTATTTATACTTATGCATACAATACGAGATTTAATTATCTTTATACGTAATACTTACGGTGGTATCAGAGTCGATCACATTGTTGCATATGTTGAATCTATTTATGTTTAAACACACTAGATTGAATTATGTTATTGTTGATATTGATTTTGCTTTGATTACTTCACATGGGTGAGACGTTAATTTAAGCTTGTCAGTCATTGTATGCGTACCGACATATTATTATAGCAAATTAAATTCATGTTTGAATTGTGTGTCGATTTTACACATTGTATGTCACTATGTTGTTTGGTAATTAAGACGGTGCTATTTTGGTATCACTGTTGTAATTGGTTAATGAATGGAGACCCACAGGTCTCACTTGCCATGAACAATGCACACATCAGAATCTAATTTCATTGATTGTATGAGTCATCAAATTTTGATTTGTTAGTGAATTAAATTATTCTTACGATTGTTAAAAATATCTAGTACTGTTTTGTTTGTTGTGTGCGAACCCAGTGATGGATGATGTTGTGTGAGTTCCGTTTATAGCGTGCACTGAGGAGGGTGGGCTAGTTTTTCCTTGACCCGAACGAAGACATGGGTTGACCAGTCTGCACCTTACCATTGTCTTATTGGCGATGGAGTGGTCGTTGTTGGTCGTCAAACTTTCGGCCACGTGGCGAGGCTTACCGCCGTTGTAGAGATCCGCATGATTGTGGATCTCTTGTTAGGTTTTATGATTCAGGATTGTTTACAGATTGAAAGATTGGAACATTACTGAATGAGGTGGCTTTCCGCTTCTATACCGACTGTTGTTGCCGCTGCTTTGGTAGCCAACGAAGCAAGGGCGAACGACGGTGTAAGAAACCTAGGGTTTCTTGGTTTGATTTTGCTTTGGGCCACCTTCTGAGAATTATATTAAGTTTTGGACTGTTTTAAAATTTTTCTAGGCCCTGTTTTAATTAATTATAACATTGAGGTATATATACGTAATTGGTTATGTGTTGAGGCAAATTTATAGTTTCAGAAAGTAATTGGGCCAATTTAATATTTTGATAAATATAGGGGTCAATTTGAAATTTATCAAAATCATGAGGTAATTTTAAAAATTTCTAAAAATTTTATAATTGCAGTTCATAAATAGTTATTAGGATTTCGGATGATTATGTTTCACGTAGTGACTAATCATTGAGTTTTCAAAATAATTTTTAGTGTTTTAAAATTAGTAATCGATTTTGAATATTCTCATGAATCGGATGACTATGTTTTCACGTAGTGAACTAGTCATTAAGATTTTTGAGAATTTATCGGCTATCGATTATTAATGATTTTGATTCAATAATTGATAGAATTTTCTCGTGAATCGGATGATTATGTTTCACGTAGTGACTAATCATTAAGATTTTGAGAAATTCATCGGTTATTGATGAGGTTAAAATGAATAATTTGTTTTGAATTTTCTCATAAATCGGATAATTATGTTTCACGTAGTGACTAATCATTAAGATTTTGAGAAATTCATCGGTTAACGATTATTAATTTGGTAAGTTTTAATAATTGATAGAATGTTCTCATGAATTAGATGATTATGTTTTATGTAGTGACTAATCATTAAGATTTTGAGATGTTCGTTGGTTATCAATTATTAAATTTGAACTGTAAAGATGGAAATACATGTTTTAATCATCTTCGTATGAGGGTTATCACATGTGATAGGTGATGTTCTTCTCTGTAGGAGTTTCATCATCTTGAGGTATTCATCTATAGAACTGCAATAATGGAATTATATGCATGTGATGAGTGATGTTCTTCTCTGTAGGAGGTTCATCATCTCGAGGTATTCACTTATACAATATGTTGCGAATGTTAGACGCATGTGATGGGTGATGTTCTTCTCCATAGGAGGTTCATCATCTTGGGGTATTCATTTATATAATGTGACATAAATATTAGAAATTTTGAAAGTTACCTATAATATATTTCCATTTAATTGAATGAAAAAGTTCAACACTTATTGATGCCTACATATTCTATATGCTCACGGATAATATCCACTCAACATGAATTTAATAAGGTTTTATATTTCTCATTATTTTGCATGATTTTAAAATAAAAATTATATGTGACCGTGTTGGATTGATTAAGAAAAATATATAAATTTTTGTTGTATATAATGATATTGGATTTGTAATTCTTCGCTTACAAATGTATAACCAATGAAATTATTATGGAATTTGATAGTTACGTTTCTACGTAGTAAACAAACCACTAAGATTTCATTATGATTTGTTTATTTAATTGAGGAAATTAATTGATTATATTCTAAATTATTATAAAATTGGATGGTTATGTTTCTATGTAGTGGATTGACCATTAGGATTTTATAATGATCGTTTGTTAAAATTATATAATCAATTGTGTTTGAATTATTTATGGGGTTGTATGACTAAGTCTTCACGTAGTGAACTAGTCGCTAAGATTCCACAATATTCGTTGGATTATCAATGATTAAAGTTTTGAACTGTATTGAGGTAAAACTATATATGTGTTGATCATCTGCCTAAGAGAGTCATCACTTGTGTGAGTTTTGTGAGCATTGAAGAATAAAAAGTGATGTTCATCTCCCAAATAGGTTAATCACTTGTAAGAAAGTTTTAACACGTGCGTTGTGGTCTTTGTCTCAAAGTCAAATCATGATGTTGTGTTGGATTTCTATTAAGGTTAAATCATCATTTAAAATGATTATGGAAATCGGTGTGAACATGAATATACTGTGATTTAATTCTTTTTAAACACCTCTACTATTTTTAAATACATGTAATTAAGATATTGGTGATATACTTTTTTGATAGATTAGATTAGACGCTCCAATTGGTTTTTACCTTAGTGAGAATTAAAGGTTAAATAAAGTTTAGTGCACCCACTGTTGAAAGTTTTGTTAAGTTCTATTGCTTTAGATTAATCTATTCTATGAAATTATGTCTTTTATTTATATTTTTTATAAAAAGTGACATGGTACGAACACCATATGAAGTAGTCTGAAAATTTTAACAATTCAACATAGCAAGTCAAGGAAAATACTAAGGACATAAAATAATTTACTATCGCAAGAAAATGTACTCCTTCATTTATATTTTGAAATATTTGATTGATTATCAATTAAAAACTTAGTGGTTTGTTTATTGTGATACATTTTATATTAAAAATTCTTCTAATGAACTCAGTATTTAAGAGAGACCAAGTAGTTTAGAGGTTTTATTAGAACTCCATTGAATTCATGGTAATATTTAGAAAATCTTTAACCTAAGTTTTATTGGATGATATTTTCAATTTTGGTATTGTAATGCATAGTACAATTTTCATAATAAGACTGAGAAATTAAATGAATATCTTAAAGCTTATTCAAGATAATACATTCTTGTTTATGATTTTACCTAACGAGTTATATGGTGATTTTTTTAAATAATAATCTTTTTGGTTCTAATTCGAACTCTTCTCATATTCTAAATTCTACTTTTAAGTTTTAAAATTAGATTGATGATTGTTCTTGTTCTTTAGATATAATCATTTTAATCACATGACCAAATGAAGAACGTAAAAAATTGATTCTTATGACATTTTGATTATTTTTAAATTCTCAGTTTTAAGTCTTTTGATTAATTGTATTAAAAATGTTCTCATAAAAGATAAGGAGAGAACTGCAAGAGGTTAGAAGCTATTGGTAATAGTTTATAGAATATGTTATGTTTTATTTATAAGAATAATTGTAATTATGCATTGTACATTCTTAAGGGGGGAGAGAGTGATGTTAAGAATGTATAATTTCAAAGACTTGCGTTTAAGAAAGAAATCTTGTGCTTGTGATGTTTATATTGAATAAATGTCATGTTTATTGAATTGTAATTTTGGATGTCATTGGAGTTTGAGTTTTGACTTAGTTGTCAAATAGTTGCAAACCAATTGGTTGAAAATGATTTTTCAAGATAATAATATTTTCAGCTGAAATGTTGAAAGTTATGTGGTCAGATTTATGGTTTGAAGGTTTTATTTGAAAATTAGTATTAAGTTTGCATACTTTAAGACTTCATTGACATAGTTAATCAAGTTTCTAAACAAATGGTGTTTAGTTTAATAAAGTAGTGACATTTTATGACTTTGTTAAAATGTTTTATTTTGCCATTAGATGTAACTGAGGGTTAATAAGAGTAAGTTTGTTTTCTATGTGCTATGTGTTATCAATTGTGTGACATTAAGAATTTTATTTCTAGTACTTCGATGTGAAAAATCTCAAACAAGCTTATTTTGATAATGTTACTGAGAAAATATATTAAACGAGCACTTAAAAGATTGATATGATTACAAGTTTACTTGTTTGAAGTAAAAGTGATAAACTTATATAGTTTTAATTCCTCAAAGTAAATTGGTGCATTCTCATAAGAAAAGGTCATGTATGTATCTGCAAATGATATTTTGTTGTAAGTGGATTTCAAACCAATTTGGCATGTATCATTGGATAGTAATAAAATAAAAAAGGTTGTTTCATCGTATTTGTAGAGGTTAACTGTTTCATGTTTACTTGTATGTATGAATATAGAAATATATGACTTTATATATTCCAACTCTAAAGAATTTTCATTGTGAAATCATATTTTTGAGGTAGATTGTGATAATTTCATTGTATTTATCTTCTCAATTTATGATAAGAGATCTCGGAGGTTTAATCATATGGATATTACGGTGAGAGAAGATTTAAGATTTGTGAGTTTCTAATAGTCATAAGTAAAATAACCATTGATACACTAACCAGGTTATTTGACTCCAGAGGTTTTGTGGAGCATGTTGTATCCTGCGTTGAATGATTGAAATTTTTGATGTGTTTGGTTAGTGGGAGTTTTCATTTATTAGATTAACTGCATTTATCCTAGCATGTTTGTTTTATATTCTCGAGAATATATTGTATATGCATGTTAAGATGTTTGTCATATTTGTTATTGTGTGTACACGGATGGTTTGTTATGACAAGAAATCTCAAGCTTTTAGCTTGAGGGGGCAGTTCACTCATAAGGTTTAAAGTTTTCACCGATAAAGGAACATTACTTAAGACTGAAAGATTTGCCCTTCTTAAGGGAGGTTTAACTCATGGTCAAAATGTTTGGCTAGTCAATGTACGATGTGTAAGGCATTAAGTTTGCTTGTCTTATGCTACTTCGTATAATGCAAAGTTGGACCTATATGGAAATAGGCATGATGATCACATTTGCATGTAATTTTCATACCACACATACATACCATTTTACCCGGGTAGGAAAAGCTAAGGGTATTTTGATTACATAGGGTTTTATGTTGATTAAAGATGTAATGATCTATATAGTTAGATACTTACGTTTCTATTGGAGTAAGGAGAAGGAAGGTGTTACTCTCTTAAACATTCTTTGTGGCCGCATATAATTATTTCTCAATTCGGAGAGTCCTTTACTAAAATGAATTTTTAAATTTAAAATAATAATGTCTATGTAGCTCAAGTGGCAGAATGTGAGATTTTTATAAAATTGGAAGCAATATATGACATTATTTTTTGAGTTTATGAAAACCGAATTGATTTGAGTGTTTAAGTAAGTGAGAGTTGAGCGGATAAATCCCCGTTATTAATGTGACCAATATTGTTGGGCTTGGTGTACCTTAGCTACATTAAATATATGTAGGATATGGTATAGACTATTGTATATGTGTGGGCCTAGTATTCCTTTTAGGACTAACCATCCTATTATGGTTGAAAATCTTTTATGGGTTAGGATTCTAGGAAGTTATACTATTTATAAGGGGTCTCTACTCTCACTCATAGTGTGTGTTACAGAATTGTCTCCTCATTAAGCAATCTAAGAAAGGTGAGAAGAGAGTAGAATACCACCTATTGTTCTTTGATTAAACGTTTTTTCCGTTGTTAATAAATTGTGAATCAAAAGAATATTTATAAAAATTCCAACACAATGTGCTCTAAAGTTTGAAAATAAGTAAAGCGGCAAGTGAGGGTATCGTCCACAGGGATAAGTCATCCGTCAATCGTATCATGTTCTATAGTTTATTGAAAGCAATGTAAATAGCATGCGGAAGGGTTAGAGTGGTATGTGAGAGGTGTATGCATAGTGCGGGTGTGTGAGAAGAAAATGTTAATGAAAAGAATGCAAATAAAAACAAATGAAATATGGAGGGTGAGAATCGTGATTAAAGTGACAAATAATAAAAGGGTTTATAGGAGAGATGCATAAGAATGATCACACAAGGTTCATAAAGCTCACCATATATAAGTGCACAAATAGTTGTTGTTAGGCATTAAAGACATCCTATTAGTTAGGGGATCGTTCTCATGATTAAGGAGTTCCGAAATCAAATCATCTCTTGTTCAGAATCATTCGTTGATTAAGGAATACCGAAATCAAATCATCACTACCCAAAGGTCATGGATAGAGCAATTGTGTCTTAGGTCAAAGATCCATTAAGCACAAGAACCTAGAGCCAACCTAAGGCATTAATCACTTCTAATTCAAGTTAAGGGCTTGTTCCCTCAATTGAGAGATTCACAAACATAAATCACTCCCCACGGTTATGGCTAGAGCAATTATACTAGTAATCTCAACTAAGGGATTCGAAAAAACGAATCACTCCCCAAGGTCATGGCTAGAGCAATTGTGTCTTAAGTCCCTACCATTAAGCATATGAACATAAGCCAAAACCTACTATAGCAAGGTCATGCAGAGAACAAGTTTCATCCATTCTTTAGAGCTAAGTGGTTAAGGTTATACCCGGATTGGTCGTCCTAGGCAAAACCAAAAACCCACAAACACTCAATACCTATCCATACGTGACCTTTCGACCTTCTAAAGACATACACTCACAAATGGGATATTTGATTACAACTACTCCTACAATTACATTAATCTATTCCTAATCCCATCCATGAACACATATCAATTTCCAATCTCCACACACATGCATATCAAGATAAGAGATTAATCAATAATAGCAAGAATAAATCAAAACCCAAATGAATATAAAAACAACCAACATATATTGAGCACAAATAAGGTTTACAATATTTCCTAAGTGAGGATTACACAATCAAGAAAACATGAAATACAAAGAGAATGAGTTCAAAGGAGACAACCCTTGAAGAAATCCCTCTAAGAGCTCCATGAATCCCTAGCTCGAAATTGGTCATAGACCACTCCTATCTCTTTGCAATCAACTCTCAAAAATGGTGGATGATGGGTAGAAATGGGTAGTGGTGAGCTTCCTATGGAGGAGGACCTCCATGGGAGCTTTGGAAGCTTCTCTCTCTCTTGATTTGTGAAGAAGATAAAGAAAATAATGGGTTGTTCTTGTCTTTGCTAGGTGTAGAGAATAAGAGAAAATGATGTACTTATATTTAAGGAAAGTTTGTGAACGAATTAGGGTGTAAAAGACACATTTGCCTCTCTAAAAATGGCCTAAAGTCGACTTGTCACAATCTAGAATCAAGTGTGTCATGGTCTTCCAAGGGTACACACCAAGCGACAGTAATTTTCACGGCTCAAGTGTCGCAGCCGCGACACCAGTTTTCAGTCTCGTGCACTGTTACCAAAATGCATATATCTCCCTTTAGAAAACCCAGAATTACAATCCGTAAAAACCAATGGAAAGAAGACTTCTGGGCTTTCCAAAAATATATGGTATAAAACCTATTTCAATCTGAGGAGAGAGATATGGTCTCCAAAAGTTGGGTGTTCTGCATAAAGCTCTTTGCCGCTGTCGTGTTTTTAGCCTTGCGCACCGTTACGAAAACACACATATCTCCCTCTAGAAAACCCAGAATTGAGATCTGTAAAAACCCCTAGAAATAAGACTTCTAGGGATTTCTAAAAATAGGTGGTACGAAACCCATTTCAATTTGAGGAGGGAGATATGGATCCCGAAATTTAGCTTCCCAGCTATCATTTCAGCTTAAATACCATATGTAGAGAATATGTACCTACACAAGGCTCAACAAACACATTATATCCAAAAATACGCTCGAAAACGTGAACAAATGATAGGTAATGGGGACCTCAAATAGGTATAAATATCGTCTGATCATTCTTTCCAGGTTATTGCGTTATTATGGAGTCAGGATTAAGATTCTCTACGAGTTGGATGGTCTCTACTATGATTCCAGATACGCGTCTATTCATACTTATACATTCAATACGATATTTAATTATCTTTATACATAATGCTTACAAGGCAACAATGTTATTGTGGTAGATGGGGTTGGCTGGATTTGAGGGTAAGGGTTTGACGATTGAGATGAATGGTGTTGGGTGGTTTTGTTTTAGAAGATGTTGGTTTCTGGTGTTGATCTGGAAAACTGTTTCTTTTTTTTTTTCAATTGATTTTCAATTTCCTGTTTTTATTTTTCTTTTCCATTGATTTTCAATTCTGGTTTGGATTTTGGTCTTGTTGGTTTTTTTTTTTATAGATTTTGGTGTTTTATTTAACTTGGATTATTATGTTCTTAAGAAAAATATATATATATATATTTAAAAAATAAATACTAGAAATATGGGTAAATTAGGTAAAACAATCCCTAAAATATATAATAGTTAATTTATTAACCCTTGGTTAACTTTTGTACACATGGCGACTTTGACGTAATGTTACCCCCTAGTTAACAGGGTGAATAAAAATGAATTCATTTGGTTTTCGATTTCTTAAATGAGGTTTATGAAATTCTTTGGTATAAACTCAATAAATGAGGTTAATAAAAAGATGGTGTTATCAAAAAACAAATTGGTGTTATTCATGTGGATAGCCAGAGAGACTTGAGTCACTTGACTGTTGACACACAACTATTAGCAATATTTCATGGGTGTCCTGTTCGAGTATAAGATGCAGTATAATAGCATGTTATGCAATGCTAAACCATTTTATCACTACTGTAATTTAGTACAAAGTAAAAAAAAAAAAAAACATGTTTCAATGTAGTGTCAAAAGCTATACAAAATTTGACATATGTTAGTTGTATCAAATTTGGTAAAACAACATATGCAGCTATATTTGTTGATTTTTTTTTAATTTTAAATAATAAAAATTTAACAAATTTGATAGGGAAATTGATATTGAAACAATTCTAAAAAAAATATCCAATGCATGGTTGTATTTGTTGATTTTTATAATTTAAAAAAATAAAATAAATAAAAAATAGTATTGGACCATCTCCAATGCATATGTCAATGTTAATGTTAAGTTTTGCACACAAAAATAGTAAACTGTTATATTTGACACATCATTTTAGAATTGTACTTCAATACATAATTCTATCTGAAATGCTATTTCTAATTCTTTATTATTTAAAATTATGAAAATCAACAAATATAATTACTGTATTCAATTTAAATAATATTTTTTATTATTTAAATTATAAAAATCAACAATAAATGAATACAATACAATTATAAAATGATATTTTTATAATTAAAAAAACAACATTTATTGTTATACCAAATTTGGCATGACACAAAGAATAGTATATCCAAAATTTGGCATAATATTTAGCATCGTATTGAAGTGTTTTCGTTTTACTTTGTGCTAAATTATACCATTGACACGTTCAAATTAGGGGTGTGCGGCGGATCGGATCCAATGGATTTACCATGATCCAAGATCCTGTTGGTGGGATGAATGATTTTCAGAACCAATGAATGCGAAACTGTCGTGCCTAGTATTACGCCAATAACTCATAGCAAATAATAACGTTAATAGCAGAAAAATAGATGAGAGAAAGTAAACCAATCACAACACAAAACATACATGGAAAACCCAAATCGGGTAAAAAACCACGGGCAGCACGGGCCGTCAGGACGACAGAAAAAATTCTACTATATGATAAATTGTTACAACCATATATTCCAGGATTGTCTCTCACACCCAAACCCCAAACCATGCTCACAAGATCCTCACCAAGAAACCCCCCCAATATCCCCTAGGTCTCCCCTGAATATCACCCACGGATCTCTTACTTGATCCACTGATATTCCCTTAGATACCTCCACGGATATTTCCACGGGTCTCTCACTTGGATCTCTCACTTAGATCTCTTCACTACTCTCTGATGTTACATGGTGTTCCTTTTGCTCTACACAAAATAACCTAGATACAAGATTTTATTTATACTAGTTACAAAGAGTTTAACATAAGAGGAAATCTTACTCCTAAATGTACAAGAATTATTGTTCCACATAAATACTATTTTCAATTTATGACAAGTTTCTTGTTAAGGAGAAATCCTTTTCCTTCAAGTACAAGACTTTCCTATTCTTCATAAAGACAAACTCTTTCCTTTTTTTGATTAGCACAAGAACTTCCAGAAGAAAATACCTCTCCTATTTTCGTGCAACATTCCTAATTTGGGCAAGATCCGTTATTGCCGTGGTTTGGGTCGCGGTTGGCCACTCGCGCCCAACACCGCGGATCAAACACTGTCAACCACTGCTTCGAATACTGCGGTTGGTGCACTTGCCTCTGCCGCGGTCCGTGCCGCTTTGAAACCACTAGAGTCGACCGCTCCCTGTGCCGCGGTCTAGGCACTTGTCCGTACCGCGGTCCACGCCGTGCCACTTGCCAGATTTCATTTCTTCTGTTCTTCTTCGTCTTCAAACTTCCCTCAAACACCATATTCAACTTTCAAACGTTATTATTTTTTGTTATGAAATAGATATAAATAATGATGCTAATTATTATTTTTTGTTTAACCGTTTTTTCATATTTCATATGTTATATTTATTTTTATTTTTTTGTTTTTGTTATTTGATCCTTGAGAAATATTTATTGAATACAAGAAATGTATAAATTACTGTAAAAAAAAAAGTATGAGTAACAAGACCTGCATATTTGTAATATCTAATAAATACATTTTTAAAGTTACTTTTACATGAAATCGGTGCATAAACAAATAGTACGTGATTTTAAAAATATATAACATTTTTAAATTTCATGTCATCATAAATAATATTAAATATATATATATTATAATTTGAAATTTATATTTGTTAACAGAGATGGACATATATGAATATGGTTCAAAAATTAAATAGCATTTTTTGGAGGTGGCATTTCAATATTGTTACTGCTTTAATAACTTGTGTTTGAAAAACACATACTATGATGAACGAACAAAAATACCACCAATAGTTCTTTTGGTTTCTTTCATTTATTTTTTTACAGTGAGAGTTGTGAAATAGAGAGAGAAAGTTCCGTTGAAACTCAGGCACTACGCAGACATATTCGGGGGTCGAGCTCCTCGCCGAGCTCACGGTGGTCGAAATCAGGTTGAATTTTTTCTTTTACGAAGATGATTTTTCTGGGTTTCTGAGACTTTTAAAACATTTTCGAGCTTTTTTGAACCAAATCCGAGCTTTTTTGAAAGATGTCCGAGTTTTTTGTTTAGGAAAATCATGTTTGTTTAACTTTGAACCTTCGAGACTTTTTGAAATATGGTCGAGCTTTTTAAAACCAAATTCGAGCTTTTTTATTTAAAGCTTCGAGCTTTTTTTTTTTTCAAAGCTTGAGCTTTTTTTTTCAAGTACCCGATTTTTTTGACAACTGTCCGAGCTTTTTTAAAATAGGTTCGAACTTTTTTTCATAAAAATCTTTGAATTCTTTAAAAAAAATCTCGTAAATAGTCAAAAAAAAAATCTTGGACCACTAGAAAAAAAACTCGGAAAAGAAAAAAAAAAGCTCGGAAATAAAGAAAAATAACCTCAGAAAATAATTTAAAAAAACTCGGATCAATACAAAAAAAACTCGAACCAATAGAAAAAAAGCTCAGAAATAATTTTAAAAACTCGAAACAATAGAAAAATTCTTGGACTATTAAAAAAAACCTCGTGCACATTCTGGAAACTACATATTCAAACACGAATTCATACAATATTAAACCAGTCACAAATGTATAAAAGAAAATAAAGTGATCGATTTGCAAACAATTTTTTTGGAGAAAGAAGACAATTCTTTTTCAGAGTGTAGATGAAAGTACAAAGACAATTTTTTTGGAGAAATAAGACAATTCTTTTTCAAAGTGTAGATGAAAGTACAAAGACGGATTTTAAAGGTAATTTGAACAGTTCATCATATTAAATACCTTTTAAACATAAGTTATTAAACTTGTGACATCATTGCAACGCAACGAAAAAATGGTGATATTCCTCACTACTGTATACCAAGACTTTAACCCAACCCAACTATCGAAGCATAGAGCAAACTTGCAACGTCTTCCCAAATACACTCAATATTGAAAATAATGGCAGAGAGGGACCACACTTGACCCAAGGCTCCGGTCTTGCCAAAATTTCTAAAAGGAAAACACATGGATCGTGGTTCTAAATATACGGAGAGAATCATCACTCCACTAAACAAAACCCTAAAATCACAAAAGATGGCTAAGAAATTGGATTTGGAAATTCTACTCTTGCCTGTTTTTCTTGTCCTGTTAATTTCTTCAAAACCATATATGGCTTCTGCTTCTGTTGAAGAAGCAAATGCTCTTCTGAAGTGGAAAGCCAGCTTTGCAAACCAAACTCTGTCTCGGCTACCTTCATGGAATCTGCTTTCTCACAAACCAAACACCACAAGCCCATGCACTTGGTTCGGAATTTCTTGCAACTCTGCTGGAAGAGTCATCAAGATCAACATTACCGATTTTGGTTTGAATGGTACACTTCAAGAGTTTTCATTCTCGTCTTTTCCTAATCTTAAATATGTTCATCTTGTTAACAATTCACTCTTCGGTACCCTTCCATCTCAGATTGCATTCCTTCCCAAACTCATATATCTAAATCTATCCACTAATCACTTCTATGGAGAAATCCCACCTGAAATTGGTCTCCTTACAAATCTTCAGGTCCTGCACCTTCGCCAAAATCAATTAAATGGCTCAATTCCTAATGAAATAGGTCGTTTAAGTTCTCTTTATTTTCTTTCCCTGTCTAGAAATCAACTACAAGGTCCAATTCCTGCTTCTATGGGCAATTTGAACAACCTGACTCATTTGTATCTCTATAACAATTCACTTTCAGGTTCAATTCCTACCACTTTGGGAAACATGAATAAACTAACTACGTTGTGGGTATTACAAAATAACCTTTCTGGTCCAATCCCCCGTGAAATAGGAAATTTGATATCTCTGACACATCTATATTTAGACCAAAATCAACTTTCAGGCCTCATTCCTGAAGAGTTAGGAAATTTGATATCCCTGATTGTTCTTAGGTTAAGCCAAAATCAACTTTCTGGCCTCATGCCTGAAGAGTTAGGAAATTTGGTAAACCTGACTAATCTAGAGTTGTGGCAAAATCAACTGACCGGTTCAGTTCCTTCTTCCTTTGGTAATTTAACTAATCTAGAAGTTATATATCTCAGTCATAACAAACTTTCTGGTCCAATCCCCCATGAAATAGGAAATTTGAAGTCTCTTGTCAGGCTACACTTTGATGGAAACAATCTTTCTGGTTCGATTCCACTATCATTTGGTGGTTTGAGAAACCTAACTTTTCTTTATGTCAGAGAAAACCAACTCGCTGGGTTCATTCCTGAAAAGTTAGGAAATTTGATATCCCTGATTTATCTAGACTTCAGCGAAAATCAACTTTTTGGTGGTATACCTTCAGAATTTGGGTTACTAACTAATCTCAAGCATTTGGACCTATCTAGTAACTGTTTGACGGGTGAGATCCCTCATTCTATCTGCAATGTTAGTTCAATTCAAATTCTTGATCTTTCTCATAACAATTTGAGTGGCACTATTCCTGAATGCATCGGACATTTTAGCACCAATCTCTCCGTGTTGGATCTACGGAAGAATACATTTCATGGCACCATTCCTGGATCGTTTGCAAAGGGCAATCAATTGCAGACTCTTAACTTCAATGGCAACGGATTTGAAGGGCCAGTCCCACCATCTTTAGTCCATTGTAGAATGCTTCAAGTTCTAGATCTTGGAAACAACAAGGTAACAGATACCTTCCCATATTGGTTGGGAACTCTTCCGAAACTGCAGGTTTTTGTTCTTCGATCCAATAAGTTTTACGGTTTACTAAGAGATTTTGAGGGCAGTAATTCATTCTCTAAGTTGCAAATAGTTGATCTCTCAAACAACAATTTCAGTGGTTTTTTGCCGGCAGGGTACTTTGCAAGTCTTAAAGCTATGATGAATGTTCATGGAGATGAAAGTGAGTTGGAATATATGGGGGACTCCTTTTATAAAGATTCTGGGATTAAATATGTAGGGGAATCCTTTTATCAAGATTCTGTAGCTCTGACTATAAAAGGACATGAGATTGAAATGGAGAAAATATTAAAAATTCTCACTGCCATCGATTTTTCAAACAATAGCTTCTGTGGCGAGATTCCAGAAGTAATTGGGAAGCTACAATCACTTCATCTTCTTAACCTTTCTCAAAATAGCTTGACAGGCCATATCCCTCCATCGCTAGGAAATTTGTCAAACCTTGAATCCTTGGACCTCTCTTCAAACAGGCTTGTTGGAGAAATTCCAAAGCAATTGGCAAGTTTGAAATTTCTGGAAGTTCTTGTCCTATCGCGAAATCAACTCTCTGGACCTATACCTCGAGGCAGCCAACTTGATACTTTTGGAAATGATTCTTACAGTGATAACTTGGGATTATGTGGATTTCCATTATCAAGTGATTGTCACAAAGATGAGGCACCACAACCATCTCTAATATCAGAAGATGATGATACAGAGACTGAATATAGATTTGGTTGGAAAGTTGTGTTGATGGGTTATGGATGCGGAATTCTGCCTGGAATGATAATGGGATATATCGTATTCTCTATCGGAAAGCCTCGGTGGCTTGTACGAATTGTTGAGAAGGAAAACCGTAAAAAGGTGAGAAGGCCAAATAACAGACACAGAGGAAGAAGATTCAGTGCTGGCTGTCAATAATTCTCCACGTTGGTGAGTGTTACAATCTTATGGCAACAAATCTGCGTTGTTTGTCATCATCATGTATCATGTAATAAATTCCATCACCCTTACTACATATTTAACCTCTAAATTCTAACATAGTTTTCAATATGTTTTTTTTTTCTTTTTTTTTTCTTGTTACTTCTTTCAATCTTCGTAATTCTTTTAGTCTTCACTTATTGTAAACATAAATTATAAACTTTAATATGTTAATGTTCATGTGATGTGATTTTCAAAAGCATGATAAAAGAAGAACAAATTACTTTTGGCATTAAATTTATATTTTTTTTGGATAAATATTATTCACGAGATGTTACCAAGAACCTTTAAAATAGTTCAATACAATCCGGTGCAATCTTCATTATTCTTTACCATGAAAAATCTTTAAGGATTCGAGTCATGGGATCATTATATGTGCACACAAAAGCATATTTGTCAAACCTCGAACAAATGAAATACCAGTGAAATCGAGTAAGATAGTCTCCAAAAGAAACTTTACCGAGGGTGGATGTAGCAAACAGAGCTTGCAAAGCACACTTCCAACAACAGTAAAGAGACCTTGCAAAAAAGCACTTTTTAACCTAAATTATATCCTGTCCTCAAACTACGTACCCTTCCCATTTCCAAGCCCACCATCTTTCTTAAACCAGAAGCACATGGTATATCATAAACAAAAACTGTAGAAATTCAATTATATACACTTTCTTTAAACCAGAAACATATCAGAGTTCTACTATTATATAAAAATAAAACAAATAAAAAGTAGAATTTATAATATCTCATATTCGAATCGTCACCACGTAAGGTTTAAAAAAAATAACACCTAAAATTAATTCATGTTGTGTCTTAAATTATCTCATCGCGTTTTGAATTTACCGAGCTAAGTCTCTCCACATGCAAACGCATATATACTGCAATGATGCATTTATATTTTCCTTTAATTTCACCGGCCACTATCTCGTCACATTTTTCTAACACTCCATTGTCCTTCAAAAAAGATGGTGAACAGCTGTTTGTTATCGAAATCCTAGTCAAAGATCCTGTCATTCCTTAAAATTTTGACACTAAATTTGACTGCAAACTTATAAAAATAAACGGGTTTCGATTCGATCAGCGAGTTTTGGCTTTTGGCCTCAGCCATACCTATGCGGGTTCTTGCCTGATGGTTTTTTTCAAACTCCTGAAGGTTGTTAATTTTAAAAAATAATAAATATAATAAACAACAAAATAATACAATTTTAACCATAAATTAAGTCATCTTTAAGTTGTAATTTATATAAGATATCACAACTTTCATATACTGTTATAAAATTCTTATTAACATCTAAGTACATATTGTCTAGTGTGTGTTTTTTTTTTCCAAAATATAATTTTTTTATCCAATTACAAAATAAATCTAGAAATTACAAAAAATAAAAATATAAAAGTATACTTTTGCACAAATACTAAAGACATGGCAATAAATATTTCTAAGTTGATTTCTCAAATTGTAAAACAACAAAGTCATTGTGAGAAGGTATAATTAGTTTTTGATCTGTTTTTCGTTTTTTTTCTCTGTTTCGTGCTGAGGTTGGTGCCTTTGGTGGGCGTTTGGGTGCTTGCTCTGTCCTCTTTTTTGTTGTCTGTTGCTTTTGCTAGCTTTGTTGGGCTCCTGTTTCTCTCCTTATATTTATAAAGTTTAACAGTTCAAACAAAAAATAATACATGAATAAATAGATGTACAAATAAAAAGAGCTTTACGGAGACACCGTCCATCCATGGCTTCTCTGTACCTGTGTTCCTTCACACTGTAAATTTTAAATGTCCAAGGTGATATTGAACTCACTGCCATGAAAATCTTTTTAGAAATTAAGTAAAAGGTCTCTTAAGTGGAAATTAAATAAGAATCAAGTAATCACATTACATTTGATGGAAGTGTAAATAAAAATATTCTTACTAGAAACAAAAACAGCTCAAACTCTCCCATCAAACGGACTACAAAAATCAACCTCCTCCTTCTTCTTCTTCTTCATCAACTCATAATAAACCAGTGACTTCTAGTCATAGTCATGCCAACTTGCATATATTTATAATAATACAAGACGATTATATTCTAACAAATTTAATATATTTATAATAAAATTAATAAAGAGAAATTAAATAAACATCTGGCAAAAAATAAAATATATAAAAAACTTTTAATTTTTTTTATGCCAACCATCCATCACAATCAATTACGATTGGATATTAAACAAAATTAAAAATGAAAAGCAGAAAAAAAAAAAAAAAAAACTTTGTTAATAATAGTTTCCACCGATCAAACAAAAGAGCAAACTTGGTGAATGGCCTCAGTATTATATTGTTTATCAGTCACTGATAAAAACAATCAGACAATGTCAGCAAATGTGGCATCATAGGCGAACCAAATGTGAAAAGAAATCAAAGAATATTTTTAGTCAAAATAATTTCTACAAAGTAATGGAAAAACAAAAAGTCAGATGCTGGGGTCCAGAAAGCGCCAAAGTTGGTGCTCAAATAAGACACTAAAAAAAAAAAAAAAAAAAAAAGTGACACTACAACTAGCATCTAGAGCCTTCTAGTACACTGACGAAGGTCATCAATACGACAATGCAGGCAATTCATAAATTTTCATAGGCCAACATAAAGGAGGTACCGACATTTTTATAAATATCTTTGAAAAAAATTTATATTGATAAAAGAAATACAGGCTAAACACTAAATACATGAGAAGAAACTTCCCAGTTGCAAATTCAAATAATAGGAGAAAAAATTGATCATCAAGATACTTACTAACATATCGACGCAATATCCCATCAAAAAAATTCGGAGCAAATCTACCCTTTAATTTACAACCAATCTTTGTTGTCCATCAAGTGATCCACTTGTACCCAGTTCAGCAAGCAAAAATGCCTGCACATGGTCTGCATTCCGATGCATGCTATACATTTTTCCCAACAAATGTTAAGAATATTATCAACAGCTAAATGCACAAAAAAAAGGGTGAACCATAATTAGTACCAGCATATCTTTAAAAAAAAAAAAGTAATATAACTGCATAAGCATCTTCATGATGGCAAAAAGCAAGCAGAGAGATATCATGAAAGATCATGTTCCTTCACAAACTAGCCAATTAAAGTAACCCAATAATCATGATTAATAAATATAAATAACATTTATGCTAATAGTAACCAAAATGCTTAATTTACAACTAGATAAAAGATCAACAAGTGTGCCAAGAACTATTCAAGTAGAAATCGGTTCCAATCAAATAAGTGATATACGGATACCTCCTCATATTCATAGTCACGGTCGCTTCCTTCTGCAGTTCTGCTGCAAGATCTGAATGGACAATAAAATAGTAATTCTTAGATTCCATAAAAAAAAAAATAAAAAAAAAATTAACCACAGAAAAATGTAAGTCAAAACAAAACATGGAATTTGTAAACTCGGGTACGAAATTAATTACTAGCTTTTAAGATGAAACTTATTATCATCCAAATCCTCTCCTCCTGCTTCCACAGACACAGACACAGACTCGTCAGTTAATAGACTGGCTTCAGCCTGCAATTCCACAAAAAGAATTGTGTGAACTGATGTATAGTAAACATCTATCGTTGAAAAACAGAAGAAGGTAAAAGCCATCAGACTTACTGATTTCTTCTTCTTCTTTTTCAAACCAGTGAAAGTACTTTCCAGCCCCCCTGAAACTGCAAGAGTTGAAAACGAATTAAACCCGAAAGTGGAACAGAACAGAACTGTTGAAATAGGAAATACTGTGTTTTGTATATTTGGTAGAAAATATCTGATTAGAGTTCTTCAAGGGATGTGCTGCATTTCCGTACTGAGTTATTACCAAAGCACTTCAGCCTTAAATATATATATATATATATATATATACATAAAAACTTTTAATATTTGTATTGTGAAAGGTGGATTTCCACCAAACAACTCTAACATTTTATATTCATTAAACCATCTTAGTTGAAGATATTTTGCTTTAACCTCATCCAAGTAGGCTTTCATTTGCCTCTATATTTGGCTTTCAATTGTAAAATAAGTTGATCACTGTATTCTATATATTAATAAAAAGAGCAGAAGCTCTGTTTCGCTCATGTGTTTCTTCGCCTATATTTCTTTCTTTGTTTTTAATCTATCTTACTTTCTCTTCTTTGTTTGTTATTTACTCATTAATTTACAACACGTTATCAGCACGAGTATAGATTAGGCATTACTAAGTATTAATTTTGTTCCGGTGAGAGTTCTTGGGAGTTTTAATTTGGTTTTTGGTTGAGTCCAGAATTTTCGAAGTGTTCGAATCGTTATTCGAAGGATACCGTTGTGTTCCTCTCGGAAATACGATTACAACGCCACTGGCGGCATCTCAAACGGAGCCCAAACGAACCCTATAGCTTCGGTCAAAGTTAGGTCAACGCTGAAAATTTTTCCAGAATTTTTCTGCAGCTTTCCAAGGAAGAAGATGACCACATCATCAGCCACGTCATCGTCCAGTAAGTGCCACGTAAGCGTATCACAGTGCCACATCACCGGTTGGGGAATATTCTGTTACCATCCAAGTATATTCCATTACTGTCAGGGAATATTCCGTTAGCCGAGTCAACGCAGTCCATAAACGTTGTGTGCCCAACTCAATGTAATTTTCACCCGTTTTCAACAGAGTCGAACCTATTTCCTGTTATTTCGACCGTTCCGGACGCAACTGTGCTATCAGTTTTAGTTAATTTTTCTTGTAAGTATTGTTTTGATATATTCAAGCTTTATTAACTTTATTTTCAGGTGCGAAGAAAAATCATGATATCCAGTACAATTGCGTAAAAGTAACCTGATAGGTAATTTACTTATATCTCAATATTCTGGATATGTATATATAGTTCCGTATAACAAGATGGCTTATGCCGTCAACGGAAATCATATATATAATTCTGGATTTGTTTAACTGAAATGTTTTAAATTTATGCTCATATCAGGAGAACTCATGTCCCTGAAATGTTTTAATTTTATGTTCATATCGGGAGAACTTATGTCCTCGATATATAAGACTGGCTTCGACCGTGTCTTGGGACTGGCTTATGTTGTGTCTCCAAATAAATTGTTTAAATATTCAGTATTTATTTGTACATAATATATGAGACTGGCTTATGTCATGACTCGGGTCTGGCTTTGGCTGTGTTTTAGGACTGACTTCGGTCGTGTCTCCAGATAATTGTATAATTATTATGTTCTTTAAATATTCGTATTATTCACTTATACGTAATATATATATAAGATTGACTAAACCAACTAACCAGAACTTAAAGTTTCTGGATTTATGATATTTAAGTTGGTACGGTTTTAAAAACCGATGAGAATCTGGAATTTTGGATCTAGTGTTATATACATGAATGCTATACGATACGGTTTTGAAAACAAATAAGAACCTGGAGTTTTGGATCCAGTGTTATATTCATGGAAATCATACTTTATTATTTGGAACCTGGGGTTTTAAACTCGTTCAGAATATGAAGTGTTCTCATGAAGTGATATGTTTACATGTTATTCATTTGAGAAAAATGATCTACACATCCATCAGGATATTGTAAGTATCATAAAAGGATTTAAGATTCTAACGAATAAATGAATTTGGAAATAATATGTTATCCATTTCATACACATCCATCAGGATGCTGTGATTATCATAAAAGGATTTAAAATCCTAATATCACGTATATTGTAAAGGTAATTTTATCTATTTTATACTTGCTCTTGAAGGAGTAAATATCAAGAGTAAATTTTGATATATTTAAATTTATTTGATATCAAAACATACCCCAAGAGTTGATGTTTGTAAATGACAAGAGAAAATGGTTTATAACCTAAAAAAAGAAAAAAGGACATTATTATTATTTCAGATGAGATATAAAATGACATTACATATACTGTCTATAAAATTTCTAGAAGAAAAATAAACATCTTGTCGAGAGTGCAAAATGATTTATACAGTTTCTACACAGTCGGATATATTTTATGAATTTGACTTTGCTCTGAGCAAATGTTAATATTGTTTTCAGATCTAACGGATCTGATAGAAAGCTCTAAGAGGAGCTACGATATTGTTGTCAAATAATACTAAATTATGTATCAGATCCTACAGATCTGAAAGAAAGCTCTGGAAGAGTCACGATATTGTTATCAAACAATACTAAATTATCTATCAATGATACTTGATATTATTTAAATAGAACATAAAGAAATATGTTTATTTCAAGGGTATATGAGGTTAATACCAGATCTGATTCAACATATCTGATTAAAGGCTCTAGAAGAGCCACAATCTTATTACCATATGATATTTGATTGTGTATCGATGATACTTTATATCATTCAAACAAAATATAAAGGAATCTATTTAGTTTTAAAAATATACAGATGTATGAATATCATATTGAAAATATGAGTAATGAGAATAATTAATATATATACATTACTTCTCATAATTCATGCTAGGAACTCATTACAGAAAAGCTGTATGCTTTATCATTTGAATTATATTACACTATAACAAAGAGCGTAGATGTTTATGCAGTTATGAATCAAAAGTTTCTAGATCTCAAAATGTTTATATTTTGGTGTGGCCGTATCAGTCACCCAGAATCTACAATGATACGTAGAATCATTGAAAATTCTCATGGATATCGATTAAAGAATCAGAAGATTCTTTATCGAATCATTCCTATAAAGAATTCAAGGAATATATATGGACATATTCATCCACCAATGATCCATTTCATTATTATATGGTTTTAGTTGATGCGTCTATGAGATGATCACATGTTTGTTCATTATCAAACATCGCCATATTACTTGATTGATTATTAGTTTTTTAGGTATATTTGTTGGAAAATTTGTGACAAACTACCGGTTTGAGAGGTTATTTGAGTATGATCGGTTTCATGAAAATTAAAGATCAATGTATATTCGAATTCTCCTTCTTGAGAGCTTCGAAGTGGTATACTCAAACTCACAAATCGATTAATTAGTGAATGAGAAATTGAGTCTCAAAGTGAACCCATTATGTAGGGAAAATATGCATCGCACATTGGTTGGGTAAAATACTTATATGTGGTATATAAGTAGTTGTGTGATAGTATCTTATCAACATATGTAAGGGCACATCCTGCGTACACGAATGCTGCTCCGGTTGAACTGTGAGAGTACAACCGAATTTTTGCTACTATGTTGAATTTATTTTTTTCTAAATCAGTTTGTTGATAAGGAAAGAATTATTTATTTTCCCTAAGTCAAACGTTTTAAATAAATGATAAGGAAAAATGGAAATTTCCATTTTTGATTAAGGAAATTAATTGAATTAAGGAAATAGTTGATTTTCGTTTTGGATTCTGATACTTACTTGATCACTAAGTTATCAGAATCAATGATCAATCAGGAATAAATCTTGTAGAAGATTATTTTTTAATTAAATTTCCGTTATCATTTAAAACGTAGTAATTAAGCAATTTCCAAATTGATCTCTTTGACTTCAATTACATAAAAAAAAAACCTAGTCTACACTTCCAGAATTGAAATCATTCTTGCACTCACGAAATCAGAAGTTTTTTTTTCTTCTTTCCTTCTCGGTTTTCTTCTTCAGTGCATGGTAAGTTCGAAACTAATTTGAGTTCGCTGAAAGTGGTTGTGATTCGCACTTCCACTATTGAATCGTTGTATCCTGGGAGACAATCGCTATACATATACGGTGTTATATACGGCGAAATTGTCTTAAGGACATAGTGTGAAACACGGGCCTCGATTCCCTAACGTTTTGTTTCTGTTTGTTATGTTCTGCAGATTCGAACTAGATTGTTTTTGCGTATTACAAACAACAATCTTAAGACAATTTCCTTATTTTCCCCTTCTAAACTCTTATCAAAAGCGTTTTCTACAAAAACGACTTTCTGGTTTTGGTTTCTGGTTCAGATCGTGACAAACTTGAAAAAAAAAACGGTGGAAATCGAGTCTAATTCTAGACACTGATTTCACATAATAATCTGATTTAATTTTTGGAAAATTGGGTCTATTAGCAGACACTGATTTAGAAATCAATTGTGATTTTAACTGGGTAATCGGGTCTGTAATACCAGAAACTGATTGTGATTTGAATTGTGAAATCTAGAATCAATTATTGATTCACCGGTTTGATATCAACTTATTGATATCGGTACTATCATATAATATATATGATATTTGTGTGATAATAGTATATCGGTTGTACACACGAGTTGTGTAAATACATGATATTTTAGAGATATAGAATTGTAGTCTATATCTGAAACAACCGTTAAAAGGATTATATCTTTATATAATCAGGTAAAAACCAGTTTATATATATATATATGAGTATATATATATATATATATATATATTAAGTTCACTTAATCCTAAGTATTGACACTGGTTTTCAAATCATTTTATTGATTAATCTGTATATGCTATATTTATTGTTGATATATATTAACATACAATTAGATCGATTGATATATTAGTATGTTGTACTGATATATGTGGAACTAAATAATATAAAATTTTGGTCAATCAAAAGACAGTATTATTGTTTGATATCAGTGTTAGATATCAATTGGAATAAATTGATTATATTATTATATAATCTTACCATGTAACAGCACTGCTTTATAAATATACATATTATATTTAAAGTGTTAGAATAGTGTTTGAAACACTATATTTGATATATCAGTTATTGATATATTGTTGTACACGGATGTTGATATATATTAACAAACTGATTGTGTTATATCAGTATATGAGATTGTTATATATATATATATATATATATATATATATATATATATATATATATATATATACCGGATGTGATAGATCAATAGTTTATATCATTGTATATATGTGGTTCAAAAAAAAAATTGGTTTTCTATGTAAGATAACTGCCAAATCAACTATGAACCTGAGCGTGGCTCAAGAGAATCCGGTGGTCAACCCAATTGTGGGCTAGTTGTCCGACCCGATGGTTAACCGTTTTGTGGGTCAAATGAATACCAAAACGGTGAATTCGTTTGTATCTCCAGTTTCAGTTATGATGAATCATATGGAAAAACAAAAGAAATTCAGTGGTATGAATTTCAAAAGATGACAACAAAAGATGGCAACAAAAGATGTTGCTCTGACTGACCACATTGAATCTTGCGAGATTCTTAATTGATGAGGCTCCTAAGACCAACAGTGGTAATGAGTTGGTTATGTAAGTTTAAAATGATGATTATTGTCAAAATTAATTATTTGAACTTCAAAATTGTAAGTATCAATTTCATGATGATTTATTTCAATTATTAATTCCGGATTAATTGAAATAATAAATTTTGAATTCAAAACAAACTGATTTGACTTTAATGTTGCTAATTTTAATGAGAATTAATTTTTATATTAATTCAGTTGATCTCCTCATGATACTATGGTGGATAAATCAAACATGAACTTGAGCGTTCCACTAGAAACTTCAAATGATAATCCAAGTATAGGATTAGATACTTCTGGTGTTAATTCTTTGCTTGTGAGCGAAATGCCTATTGTGTTGCCAAGTGTGGCAACATTGACTCCGGCCATCAACTCATTCGTGAGAAACATGGTAGAACCAGTGATGAGCCAATGTGTGAGTCACACGAACTTTTAGTGGTGGCAGCAAAAGATATTGTTTTGTTTGACCACATTGAACCCAGCTAGGTTCCTGACTGAAATAGTGATGAAGGGCGTGATGTTCAGGTATGGAATGCTATTGATGCATGGAACCATTCAGATTTTTATACTGAAACTACATACTGAACGGGCTGTCAAATTCGTTGTATAGCGTATATTCTTTAAAAGAAAACCAACCAAAGAACTGTTGGAGTCATTAGACCGGAAATACAAGACTGAGGATATTGGATCCAAAAGGTTTGTTGTAGGCCGGTTTCTTGAGTACAAGATGAAGGACTTCATGACAGTTATGAGTCAAGTCCAAGAGCTTCAAGTGAGTCTGCATACGATTCATGACAAAGGGATGACCCAAAGTGTAACCTTCTGGTGGCTGCTGTTGATCGAACGATAATTATACCTATTTGAAGTCCACATTACCTATCATTTATTCTCATTTTCGAGCGTATTTTTGTATATAATGTGTTTGTTGAGCTTTTTGTAGGTACATATCCCCTACATATGATATTTGAGCTTAAATGACAATTGGGAAGCTAAATTTCAGGGTCCATATCTCCCTCCTCAAAGTGAACTGGGTTTCGTACCACCTATTTTTAGAAAGCCCCAAAAGTCTTCTTTCCATCGGTTTTTTTGGATCACAATTCCGGGTTTTATAGAAGGAGATATACGTGTTTCCGTAACGGTGCATAAGGCTGGAAACAAGGCAGAGAGCTTCATGCATAATACCCAACTTTCGGGGGCCATATCTCCCCCCTCAGATTGAATCACGTTCATTTCTTTATATATTTAGAAATCCCCAGAAGTCTTCTTTTCATTGGTTTTTACGGATCGCAATTCCGGATTTTCTAGAGGGAGATATGCTTATTTTTGTAACGGTGCGCGAGGCTGGAAACTGGTATTGCGACCGCGACACTAAGTCACGAAAATCACTGTTGCCCGGTGTGTCGTCTTGCAAAACCGCGACATGTCGGTTTTAGGCTATTTTTAGAGGGGAAAATGTGTCCTTTTGCACCCCAATTCATACCCAAACTTTCCCTAACTATAAATACATCATTTTTCTCCTCTCCTCTACAACAACAACAAAGACAAGAGATCATCATCTTCATCATCTTCTTCACAAATCAAGAGAGAGAGAAGCTTCCAAAGCTCTCATGGAGGTCCTCCTCCATGGGAAGCTCACCACCACCCATTTCTACACATCTTCCACCACATTTTAGAATAGACTGCATGGAGAAAGGAGAGGTCTTGGACCAATTTCGAGCTAGCAAGCAAGGAGCCCATGGAGAAGATCATCTTCAAGGGTTGTCTCCTTTAAACTCTTCTCTTGTATATCTTGTTGTCTTTTATATGTAATCCCCACTTGGAAAATATTGTAAACCTAATTTGTGCTCAATATATGTTGGTTGATTTTATATATTCATTTGGGTTTTGATTTGTTCTTGCTATTATTGAATAATCTCTTATCTTGATATGCTTGTGTATGGAGATTGGAAATTGATATGTGTTCATGGATGAGATTAGGAGTAGATTAACTTAATTATAGGAGTAGTTGTAATCAAATATCTCATTTGTGTGTGTATGTCTTTGGAAAGTCGAAATTAACTTATATAGATGGGTTTGGGTGTTTGTGGGTTTTTGGTTGTGCCTAGGAGGACCAATCCGGGTCTAATCTTAACCACTTAGCTCTAAAGAATGAATGAAACTTGTTCTATGCAAGACCTTGCTAGAGTAGGTTTTGACTTATGTTCATATGCTTAATGGTAGGAACTTAAGGTACAATTACTTCACCGGGACCTTGGGGGTGGTTCGTGTTTCAAATCCTTTAGTTGAGATTACAAACACAATGATTTGAGTTTGTAAATCTCTCAATTGAGAGAACAAGCCCTTAACTTGAATTGAATGTCCTTAATTGAGAGGGATTGTTCATTCATGTGATTGGAGAACGCCGTAGTCGTCCAATGGTAAGGACATCTAGGATTGACACCCTAGAAGACCCGGTGTTCGATTCCCGGTTACGAACGATAGGTCTCCTTTCTATCCATTTTGTATCCTTTCCATCCATTTTGTATTCTTTCCTTGTATCTTGAATTGGATATCCTTAATGCTTAACAACTATTATTTGTGCACTTATTATTGGTGGGCTTTATGAACCTTGTGTGATCATTCTCATGCATCTCTCATATCCACCTTTTTATTATTTGTCACTTTAATCATCATTCTCACCCCTCCATATTCCTTTGTGTTTATTTGCATTCTTTTTAGATTCATTTACTTTGCACACACCTACAATATGCTTACACTTCACACACACCACTCTCACCCTTGCCATGTTCTTATTTACATGCTTTCAATAAACACTAGAACGTGAAACGATCGACGAATGACACCTCACTGTGGATGATACCCTCGCTTGCCGCTTTACTTGTTTTTAAACTTTAGAGCACATTGCATAGGACTTTTTATAAATATTCTTTTGATAATCGCAATTTGGTAACGACACAAAAAGCGGAGTATCAGCTGTCACTAAAAAGCAACCGAGGTGGTGAGTATGAAGCACCATGTGGTGAATTATGTGCATAACATGGAATCATACATTAAACCATTGTACCGTATCAGCAAAACAAAGTTTCTGAATAGAAAGATCATTCCTTGAAAGAAATGATAAATGTAATGCTGATAAGTTCTGAATTGTCTCAGAACATGTGGGGTGAAGCTATATTACCTTTTAAATAAGGTACCCCGTAAGAAAATAGACAAAACCCCATATGAGTTGTGGAAATGAAGAAAGTCTTCCTACAAATTCTTACGTATGTGGGGGATTTCTTGCCAAAGCGGTCGTACCTACACCTAAGAGGGTGAAAATATGTCTGAAAATCGCTGATTGCATTTTCATTGGATATGCACATAACAGTAGTGCTTATCGATTTTTGGTGTATAAGTCTGACATCCCAGATATATACAAAAACACGATAATGGAATCTAGAAATGCATTGTTCTTTGAAGATGTATTTCAATGTAAATCCAATGATAAAGCAAGTTGGTTAAAACAAACACATGTTGAAAGTTGTGAGGACCAAGAACAAGAAGTTGAGGATGAACCTAGACGTAGCAAAAGAGCTGGGACAGAAAAAATCTTTTGGTCCAGATTTTTTGACCTTTTTGCTAGAAGGTGAACCTCGAACCTTTAAAGAAGCAGTAAGCTCGTCAGAAGGACTCTTGTGATAAGAGGCCATTAAGAGCGAAATTGATTCAATTCTCCAAAATCATACTTGGGAATTAGTGGACCTTCCTCCGGGATGTAAACCACTAGGGTCCAAATAGATTTTCAAGAGGAAAATGAAAGTGGATGGATCAATTGATAAGTATAAGGCCAGACTTGTAATTAAAGGCTACAATCAACGAGAATGCCTAGATTACTTTGATACGTATTCTCCTGTAACGAGAATAACCTTCATTATGATGATACTTGCAATCGCAGCTTTACAAAATCTTGAAGTACATCAAATGGATGTAGAAACAACTTTCTTATATGGAGAACTAGATGAAGAGATCTATATGGAACAACCTGAGGATTTTCCGCTCCAGGGTAAGGAAAGAAAGTCTGTAAGTTCGTGAAGTCTTTATATGATCTAGAGCAAACACCAAAGTAATGGCATGAGAAATTTGACAATGTTATGATGTCAAATGGTTTTAAGATCAACTAATTTGACAAATGTTTTTAGGTCAAATCTACCAAGGAGATGTTGAAATCAAGATTTGATAAGAAAGATATGGGACCAGCTGATGTAATGTTGGGAATAAAAATCTCAAGGACATCGAACGGACTCATTCTAAGTCAGTCACACTATGTTGACATGATTCTTGAAAAAATCAACAAAAATGATTCTGGAATATCTAGAACACTAGTAGATACAAATCTACACCTATCCAAGAATAAAGGTGAGATCATCTCTCAACTAGAATATTCTAGAGTGATAGAAAGTCTGATGTACTTAACAAGTTGTACTAGACCAGACATAGCTAATGCAGTCAGCAAATTAACTAGACATACAAGTAATCCATGAACTAATCACTGGAAAAGAATAGTAAGAGTACTGAAGTACTTGTGATTCACTCGTAATTATGGGCTGCATTATGCCAGATATCCTGCAGTCCTATAATGATACATTGATACGAACTGGATATCTGATATAAAAGATTCAAAATCCACTAGTGGGTATGTATTCACACTAGGAGGTGTGGCTGTATCTTGAAAATCCTCCAAACAGAAATGTATAGCCAAATCCATAATAAAATCTGAGTTTATCGCTCTAGATAAATGTGGTGAGGAGTCTGAATGACTACGCCTATTCTTAGAGGATATTCCTAGATGGCCAAAGCTTGTGCCAGCGATTTGCATCCATTGTAATAGTCAATCGGCAATAGGAAGAGCGCAGGGCAACATGTATAATGGGAAATCCAGACATATACGTCGAAGACATAATACCATTAGACATCTAATCTCAACTGGGTTTATCATTATTGACTATGTAAGATCAAAAGATAACATTGTGGATCCACTAACTAAAGTGTTAAACAGAGAACTAGTTGAGACATCATCGAGAGGAATGAGACTAAAACCCATTAGATAAGAAGTCGATACAATGGACACCCAACCTAGTTGACTGGAGATTCCAAGATCTAGGTTCAATGGGACAACCAATTTGTAAGACTCAGTTGGATCACTGTGGGGGTTACCCTCAAGTTCATTCCTATAATGAAACAGTGATTCCCATAGGAAAAGGTTAAACTATGTTTTTAATGATTCTTATGCATCGAAATTCCTAGCTATGGAAATCCGATCAGAGTAATACGGGTTACTCTTAATTAAGAAATCACCTATGCGAGAGAGAAGTGGGGCCGCTTCTAAAAGAGAATAGTGAAGAGCTATATTCTCCAGAGACTCTCACAGAATTAGGCACATGTTCATGGCCAAAATGAACATAAAAATGAGAACAGAATCGGGTCAGAAAGATACTTGTGTCAGGTGTGTGATCGTTTACACAAAACGGCAGAACAGTTCAAGGATATCACATCTACTGATCAGCCAGTAAAGTAAGCACACCTCTACAAGGGAATGTTCAAAGGGTAACACCTACCTATCCTATGCAAGTATCGACCGTTTGAACTTACCAAAAGGTCATCTCTCGTGTCTCCTAGGTCAATTTCATTCATGTGGGGGATTGTTGGAAAATTTATGACAAACTACAGGTTTGAGAGGGTTATTTGAGTATGATCGGTTTCATGAAAATTAAAGATCAATGTATATTCGAATTCTCATTTGTGAGAGCTTCGAAGTGGTATACTCAAACTCACAAATCGATTAATGGGTGAATGAGAAATTGAGTCTCAAAGTGAACCCATTGTGTAGGGAAAATATGCATCCCACACTGGTTGGGTAAAATACTTATATGTGGTATATAAGTAGTTGTGTGATAGTAGCTTATCAACATGTGTAAGGGTACGTCCTGCGTACACGAATAATCATCACAAAATTCAGCCAAGGTATTGTTATCATGTGTGAACCTAGATATGCTAAGTAAATTCTTAGCTATATGAGGAACAAGACACGATTTGGCTGTGTGAAGTTATTGCCATATCACCAATGTTAGCTATATCCAATTGATCTCCACTACCAACAGCTAATTTCTCAATGCCAAAATAAGTAGAGTAATTAAGAAGGTTACCAAGATCAGATGTCACGTGGCTAGAAGCGTCGCTATCTGCGTACCACGATGGATCAATCACGGATTCAGGTGAAGCAATATAAGCAGAGGTCTGGTTATAATGAGCCTAAGGATTGATGTTGGTGGAGACATAGTGACCTTGATTGTCAACGGAATTTGGTCCTTGATGATTGCTTTGAAAACTACCACGAACTTGTCCGGAATTGTTCCCATTAGAGTTTGTATTGCCAGAAGTTGGACTTTGAAAGTTCCTATCAAATCTGTTGTAGCATCGAGAAGCAATATGTCCAACTCTGCCACATATCTGGCAAGAAGGCCTATTGTTATTATTGCTCCAGTTACCTCGACCACACCTTCCTCAATGTCCACCATTTCTGCCCAAAATTACTACCTCATCTATTATTTCCACCTTTACCACGTTGTTGTTTGATGCAAAGTTTGCAAATGGATTGACATCCACTTGTGCAACAATATTAAGATGTTCAATTCTTTGCTCATAAAGCAGGAGTAGATACTAAGCTTCATGTAGAGAGATTGCATTCTTTTGAGATGTGATGAAGACCATGACAACATCAAACTCATGGCCTACGCCATTTACCACATTTAGAAGTGACTCACTATCAGAAACTTTATCACTTGTTGTTCTCAGATTATCTCCTATACTCTTAATTTTTAATATAAACTCATCTATGGTACTCGATCCTTTCTTTGCAATGCCAAGTTGTTGTCTCAGCTGCATGGCTTTGGCTAGAGATTGTTGAGCAAACAATCCTTCAAGTGTCTTCCAGGCTGCAAGAGTAGAAGAACACTCTGTTACTTGTCCAATCAGACTTTCACTTGTAGTTGATAGAAGCCAGACCAGCAGAACTGATCCAGAAGCCTCCAAGTAAGAAAATTGTTAATAATCACCAGATCTTTCTCATTGTTGCTAGGATCTAGATTTGCAACAAAACTGTTTGGACATAGACTAAATCCATTGATGAAGTCCTCGAGCTCCAAAGCTCTTATAGCTAGCAACACTAGTGCTTTCAAGTGGACATAATTGTCTCTGTTGAGCTTGATAGGAAGATTGTAGGTGAGTGATTTAGCAATCACAGGTGACTCAATTAACGGTAACGTTGATGAAGGCAAACCTGGATTCAATGGCTGAGATGACGAAGGTGAAGAAAGACTAGCTGTAGGTGATTGATCCATGTTGATTTGATCAAGAACAAAGCTCTGATACCATGTAAAGATTGTGCACACAAAGTGTTTGTAAAGAGTGCTAAAAGAAAGATACTATCAGCTCTCTAAAACGGAGTCTGATCTACGTAAACGAATTGTAATTCAATAATTAGCATTTCTATAGATTACAGATATATATACTCTTCAAGTGTTTATGGAATCTTTTTCTAACAAACCTAACAAACTTTATCAGATTAAATGAGAACCAATAATTTTGCCAGCTCAGCTATTACAGTTATATTTTGGGCGCGAAACTCTGTTTTGCATTTTGTAATCTTGAGCCGTTGTTTCACGCTTGATCAAGCTTGATCGCACGACTGGTGTTGCTTTCTGAAATTGATTCTTGACTCTTGATATCATGCGAAAGTATGGTTGTGATCTATAAATCAAATCATCACTTGACCTTGGGAAGCTTGGCTTGGTCTATTATTATCCTAGCTTGTAATTGACAATTGAATCCATTTCTCGATTTTGTTGCTAAGGCTAACAGTGAGACATTCTTCACACATATGCAATACCTTCAAGAGTCAACTCTTTCTCAATATCAGAAATCACCTCCCAATTGTTTCTGACAGAAGATACAATCAAGCGATCGTGGTTGAAATTAAAAGTTTAGTTGTTAAGCATTTATAAGCATTAAAAGGCTACGAAATAAAAACTGAGGGCAGATTAAACATACCTCACCGAGTGAGCTTTCCTTTAGCTGAGAGAGATACTCGGTTCAGATGTTTAAGGAGGTATTGTTATTGGTAAGATCTAAAGAAATGATGAGTCAGCATAATTACCTAAATATGCGGGAGTCAGAGATGCCATGTCACCAAAAGTCAACTAGACTGAACCAACATAAGTTCATCAAAGATAGTCTCACAACACCCAGTCGGGGCTACCTAAACGATCGGGTAGAGATAAACCAACAAAGGTGATTAGATTGACCAGGTAAAAATGACCCGATCGGGATTATCGAGATGATTAGGTCAAAGCCTCCGGTCGGGATGGAATCATTGGCCGGGGAGAATGAGGTTTGGTCGGGTCTAGCTAATGGTCAGTCGAGCAACATGTTGACAACGTTGAGTTCAGTGCAATCACAACTCAAATACGTAAAGAATGATTCTTACTGAAATAAGGTATCTCGAGACATACTTTGATAAGGAAACAAACTTCCTTAGTGGTATCAGAGTCCAGATTAGGCAAAAGATCTGATGCATGAAGAATACGAAACATGAAAGAAAAATAAAATGACTCCAATACGTCAATTTTCTTTACTTGTATAACACGAATTAGGGTCATATGTGTGTATAAATAAACGCTAAAAACACCATTGAATGGTTAACCTGAATAGGCATACAAGAGAGTAAGAGGGATTAAGTGTGTAACAGAGTAATCATAGTGAAGTCATTTGCTCGTTGTCTCTGGCAACCGTGGTTTTTTTCCTTTCTTGGGTTTTCCATGTAAAATTGTGTGTCTTGTGTGCTTGATTTACATTCCTGTTTTACATCTTAATTGCTGATACGTATTAGCTTGTTCGACACGTGGTTAATTCTACATAATCCAAAAACCACTGTCAATAATTTTAACTTGATCAATTTCATAAGGATAATAATGACATTTAAAAGATTCATTAAATTCTGAAATAGATTATTTAATTATCACTTTTAAAAAGTAACCCCCTGCCTACTTCTCAAAATCACGGTCAAACTTGTTATATTATCAATTAATCACTTTTTAAAGTTTTACTAAACATCATTTTATGTCAAAATTATAAAATAATCTGATTTTAACTTTTCAAAAATAATATCAAACTGACCCTTAATCACTACCTCTTCTCAACTGTGATTTCCAATCTACCATGTATAGAACGTTAAACTTCATTAGTGGCCCTATATTGTATATTAAAAATGTATGGGAGCCCCTATGATATGGAGTAGGGGTGAGGGTGGGGTGAAGAATAAAACGTTAAACTTCATTAGGGGCCTTATATTGTATATTAAAAATGTTTATGGGCCCTATGATATATCAATTGTCAGCTATCACTTTTTTTAAAAAAAAAAAATCTCTTTAGTTTTGAAAAATCTGATTGCTTTGCTTTCAACAAAGAAAAGGTGATCGATTGTTTTACTTATTTAAGGAGGCTGGTTTTAAATTTAAAAAAAAAAAAATTAAGATTACAATATGTTAAGGAGTGTCCGATTTATATATCATCTCTTACTATAGAGATGGTCGTACATCTCCTTTCTATACCTAAACATGTGTGAGTAGTTTTATCCGATTTTCTATATATTATAAAGTTGTCTAACCTATATATATATATATTTATTTGTTTTTCATTCCTATTACTGCAATTAAATTTTTTGTATTCTTCGGTTCATCTATCTTTATAATTTTATATACGAGATTACAAATCAATAAATATTTTAGGTTTTTATTACTGCAACCACTGAGAGATCGTTTTCAGCTATGTGTATTGACAAGACTAGGCTTCACAACAAGATGAAATATGACTTTCTTATAAACTCTTTGATCATGTATATTGAAAGGGAAATCGCAGAGAAACTTAGTATAAAATATTCAATTATAGATGATTTTAGAGATTTAAAAACGGGTTCCATTTTGATTTTAAAGTTTGTGTCTATTTTGTTTATTAATGTCTATTTTAACATTACATATTAGAGTAGACGCTATTATATTTGTTTTTTTAATAAATTAGTTTTTATACAGAGGCGAAGTCAGAAATTCAAGATTTGAGGGGCCGATATATAGAAACAAAAAATTATAGGGACCAAATTGAAAAATTTATAACTATTTTATAATTTTTCTTAAATGAACTATGAAGATTTTGTTTGGGGGGGTGGGCAATGTTATATATTAATATATTTGTCTGGTGCTAATTTGAATTTCTTGTTGACTTTTTAAAGCTGGTGTCTATTTTGTTTTTTAATATGTTTATTTTAGTATTATATATGAGAGTAAACGCTATTATATTTGTTTTTTTAATAAATAAGTTTTTATGTATTAGCATATTTGGCTAGTGTTAATTTGAATTTCTTTTTAACTTCCCCCTCCCCCCGGGCTAAAATCCTGGCTTCACCCTAGATCTTGAAGTTCAGTCTCATGGTTTAACTTAAGATTCCTCCTTCTATTTCGTTGATGGTTGATTTTATATGTATTATTTATTGATCTGATCTTTTATATAGTAATTCTATAACAATTAATCATATAACGTGTATGTTTGTGTTAACAATAATAGACGGTTCGATTTACTTCTTATTAACAATAAATCACAGAGTTTAAATATGTTAAGAAAAAAATATAGATTATCAACTAATTCAAATTTGGTGCAGTAATATTGCTTTATTGTGTCTTCCTTCAGTTTCCATGACTAGGGGTAATTAATTAGTACAAAAGTTGATGTGGTAAATGACAAACCTAGCTCCCATATCAATATTAACGAGATTATGAGGTGAAGTCGTATCTTCCTCTGGAACTTCCAAATTTGTAATGGTTCAAAAACAAGATTCTATTAAAAATAAATCTGATTGAAGATTGATGACTTTAATCTATTTTAACGAAATACAATATGCAAAATCCAAATTTAATGATTTATATGCATCCACTTTTAATAAAATGGTTATACACGTCTTATTCACTTCTGTGATAGGAATTCGAGTCTTATATTTCCTCATTAATTCGTATAATATGGAGAAATCTATCCCCAGTTGTGGACCGGTACAAGTTGTATTCCAGATTTTGTTGGTAGCTTTTAATCTTGTCAAGTCCTAATAAAATTTTGACCCAATTGGCGTCGGATTTAAAAAAATAATAATAATTAATTAATGAAGTACAATATGCAAATTTCGTGTTGACATTGCATTAATCCGAAAGAAACATACATATAACTAGCCGTGACATGACTTGTCTTCTCTTAATTTCTAGTTTTCTTCAAATCTACTCCAAATTATAGTGTTCTTTAATTATCTCCAAAAACCACCAGCTGACAAGAATTGAATTTGTCAATTAATATTATCAAATGATTCCCATTCGTCCACAGGTCAAAATATATGGAAACAAATCATTTAATGTGTGTGGAATTTTCATGGTTGGCCAAAATAACAGTTAAGTGAAATAAATACTGATCGATATATAGAGCTAACTTGATTTTCCAATGGATTCTTTGGTCTAACCTTGTGTAAGTCTTTATTTAATAAGTCTTGGTCTTGCTTTTGAACCTCTAAACAAGTTCTGACAATTAAATGGAAAAGTCGTTACAGTAATATAGTTCAGCTAGTAGATAGATAAGTCTTGGGTTTGAGTAAATGACTGTCAAATTAATTGTTCAAATCCTACCAATGATAAAAAGCTTCAAAAACAATAAAAATTCAACATACTAAGCTTGTATAAGAGAATTTAAGTGTAATAAAAAATCGTAACTTCACTTAAATCTTCCAACGGTAAATATTACTTAGTATATATACAATTCAACCATGGCAGTAACATTAAAACAATAATGCTTATTAGCTTTTCGTTGGATGTTAGATTTGAAACGAATGAAAGACAAAAATTCAACCACGTTTCCAAGTCTAATTGGGACAAGTTTAATTTGGTGCATGTCGTCGTTGCTTTTGGGCTACCTTATTTGAACAAAAACTGATAGCAATCATGATCAAATGCAGGCCATAAGACCTAATTAGAACCACAACTGAAGTTTCCCTTAAGATAATCTTCAGCTACCACCCACAATTGTTTATCATTCAACATTTTGTTCTATAGCTGTACATATTCATCTTTCCCGTGACAGAGGAGTGGCTGCGGCCAAGAGGTAAGGGGATGGGCGTTTCGTAGGTTGGGTTTGGTTTTAGGGTGGTCAGGTGGTGGCGGTCGGATGTGAGGCAACAATGTTATTGTGGAAGTTGGGGTTGGTTGGATTTGAGGGTTATGGTTTGGTGATTTAGATGAATGGTGTTGGGTTTTGTTTTAGAAGATGTTGGTTTCAGTGTTGATATGGAAATCTGTTTCTTTTCTTTTTTTTTTCAATTGATTTTCAATTTATGATTTTTATTTATTTATTTTTCCATTGATTTTCAATTCTGGTTTGGATTTTGGTATTGTTGGATTTTATTTTATTTTTTGGATTTTGGTTTTTTTAACTTGGATTATGATGCTCTTAAGAAAAAAAAAAAATAACGGAAACATGGATAAAATAGGTAAAATGATCCCTAAAATATATAATAGCTAAGGGTCCGTCCTGTAAGCGTTTTTCAGTTGCTGTTTTTCGAAAATAAAAATGAAAATGAAAACAGTATTTTTGGTTTCATTTTCGAATTCTGAAAACGCATCTGGTAGCAAATACTGAAAGCTGTATTTTGAAAATGAAAACGGAAAAAACGTGTCTGGTAGGTTAACCAAAAACTATCAAAAATTGAAATATCATTTTTAGTATTTTGTTTAATATTATTACAACTATAAACAAATTGATTTAATAATTAACCAATATAATTTTTGTATTGTAATTTTTATATTAAACAAAAGTAACACATCAAAAATTAATTCAAAAAAACATATCAAAAAAATGAATTAATCAAAACTAAACTCTTAAATTATAAATAAAAAATTATAATATATATATTATATAATAAAAATATAATTGTATATCTTATATTAATATATATAAATTATAATTATATATATATATATATATATATTATTTTATTTATTACAAATTATTATATTTTTTATATATGAATTATTATTATATTTTTATATATTATATAATATATTATTATATATTTATAAATATATATATATATATATCATAATATATATAGTTTTAATATATATATATTATTACATATATATTATATATATAATATTTTATTATTATATATAATAATATATAATATATTATTACATTAATAATATATATATATATATTATAGAATATTGTTTTGTAATATTTACATAATTATAAAATATTATATATTATAATATATAATATTTTATATAATATTTATATATAGTAATATTATATATATATGATATAATATAATATATATATATATTATATATATTATATGATATATAATATATATTATTGTAAATATTAATTTACTAATTATGTAAATATTATAAATTATAATATTTTATATAATATTTATATATAGTAATAATATTATAATATACATAAAATATATTTATATATATATATATATATATATATATTATTGTATGAATATTTTTATATATAAGATGGGCACTTTGGTAATTTAAAAATCTTGTTCCGTCTTGTTCTAGTCATATCAAACGTATAACAATACAATTAATAGTTTAAGATTTTTTTTTAATATAAAAAAAGTGAAAAATAAAATGAAATTAAAAAACGAAAAACGAAAAACGAAAAACAAGTATTTTGTGTTTTACAAATCTTTCACTTTTAACACTGGTTTTGTTTTTCATTTTTTTTTATTTTTCTAAAATAAAATGAAAAACGGTTAACGAACGCGTTTTCGAAAACGTTTTTGAAAAATAAAAACAAAAACGGACTGAAAAACAACTGCAATACGGGACCTAATTTGTCAACCCTTGGTTAACTTTGTACACATGGCGACATTTGGGGAGGGAAGTAATGTTACCCCTTTGTTAACAAGTGTGAACTAAAATGAACTCATTTAGTTTTCAATTTCTTAAGTAAGAGGTTTATGAAATTCGTTGGTATAAACTCACCAGAAGAGAAAATTAATAAAAGATGATGTTATAAAAAAAAAGGTGTTATTCATGTGGATAGCCAGAGAGACTTGAGTCACTTGACTGTTGACACACAACTATTAACAATATTTCAACGTTTGTCTTGTTCTAATATAAGAGCATCTTAAGCAAAGCTAAATCATTGAATCAATACTATAATTTAGTATATAGTAAAAAAAACATGTTTCAAAGCAATGTTAAAAGCTATACTAAATTTGATATATGTTATATTTTGTGTCAATTTTGACACAACAATAAATACAACCGTATTTATTGAATTTTTTTAATTTTACATAATAAAAATTTAACAAATTTAATAGGAAAATTGATATTGAAATAATTCTAAAAAAAATATTTAATGCCTTCATTGAATGCATGGTTCTATTAGTTAATTTTTATAATTTTTAAAAATAAAATAAATAAAAAATAGTATTAAACCATCTCCAATACATATGTCAATACCAATACTAAATTTGACACACATAAAATAGTAAAATGTTTTATTTGATTCATCATTTTAGTATTATACTTCAATATATAATTGTATTTAAAATGTTATTTTTTTGTTTTTTATTATTTAAAATTATAAAAGTCAATAAATATAATTACTGCATTCAATTTATATAATATTTTTTATTATTTAAAATATAAAAATCAACAATTAATGCATTTCATACAATTATAAAATGACATTTTTATAATTAAAAAAACAATATTTATTGTTGTGTTAAATTTGATATGACACAAAGAACAACATATACTAAATTTGACACAACATTTGACATTGCGTTGGAGTGTGTTTTTTTTTTTTACTTTTTGCTAAATTATAGCATTGACGCACTAAAATAACATTGCATCGGAGATATTCTAAGATAATCTCTAACCCATTGCATTAATTTGGTGCAACTTTACAGTAAATTGCAGTAACTTCCATATCAATTTTTTTTTTATCTCCAACCCATTGCATCAGATATTACTCTAAAAAGAATATTCCTAAAATATTTCTTTTTTTATTATTTCTCAACAATTAACATACCACCCATTAATTAATATAATATTACGATAAGTTAAGAAATTAACTAAAATATTAACATAATATCATGATAATTAACTAAAATATTGCATTCAGTGTTTTTTTATTAACATTTAGTAATTTTGTATTATATACTTAATTTTAGTTTATTATAAATAATAATTAAATTAAAACAAATATAAATTACATAAAAGCATTAGATAATAAAAAGGGATACAATTGTAACAATTTTATTTGATTAAGGATAAAATTATGATTAAACAAAACTTTTAAATAATGGATACAATTAAGATAGATTTGATTGCATGATGCTCAATCTGTGATTAAGTATAAATTTAGGGACTAAACAAAAAAAAGGACCAAAGTAGTGCACACTCTTGATCTGCGCTTGATCTGGCGCAACAAAGGGAGTTGCTGCAAACTAGCGCACATATAGCGCATGAGTTGGAGAGGAAACTTTGCAACAAATTGGGGAACGATGTATGGGTTGTTGATGCTCTAAGAACCTTGTTATTTACTGAGACAGTCTAATTTATTATAACGTGCATCACTTTTTAACAGAATTGGTAGTGCATATTCATTCCACATAAGTAGTGAGGGATTCAAAGTGAAAATTTCTAAAAATAACCATATATAACATAGAAAATTAGTTTTAAACGAAAATTTATTCATTAATAACCAATTTTTTAAGAAATTAATTAAATGTCCTCATATAAAAATCATCCTCAAACACACTCTCTCTCTTTTTCTTTTTCTTTTCTCTCTCCTCTCCTCTCTCTCTCCCCCCGATCTCTCCCTCTCCTCATCGGTGTTGTGCCGACGAATCATCATCTGCACCGTCGCCAAGGCCGGCGAATAGTCGCCGGCCTCCTCTCTCTCTCACCGAACCTCTATTTCTCTCTCCCGCACCTTTATCTCCTCTCATTCTCTCTCTCTCTCTCTCTCTCTCTCGCACCTCTCTTTCTCTCTCCTCTCCTTTCTCTCACGCGACATCGCCGGCTTGCCGGAGTGCCGATGTGCATTCGTCTGGGCTTCACAATCGTTCATCATCACTGTCGAGCTTCCCCTTCGCCGGTGATGAGATCTGTAGAAAAAAAAGGGAAAGAAAACAAAAAACCTAGAAACCAAGAACATTTCAAGTTTTAACATTTCAATTTAGTCAAGATTTCAAGTTTCAACATTTTAATTTAGCCAAAATTTCAAGTTTCAAAATAAAACGAAAAACATAGAAACCCAGAACATTTCAAGTTTTAGCATTTCAATTTAGTCAAGATTTCAAGTTTTAACATTCTAATTTAATCAAGATTTCATTGTTTTAGGCAAGAGTTTCAAGTTGTGATTTCAAGTTTGGTTACAGATTTTAGTCATGATTTCAAGTTTGCTTCCAATTTTAAAGAAAAAATCAAGTTTAGGGGTATTTTTATAATTTATGGATATACAGTGATTTTTTTTTTTAAAAAAAGTGGCTATTAACGAATAAAATTTTAAAAGTGATTTCAAACGAAAGTTTAATGTTTCTCATAACTAATTTTGGTTTTCTCTCGGGATTCAAATCCTACCATGCGTATTTTATAAGTATGTGTGGGGAGTTTTCTTCCCGAGTTGTGGGAATAGTTATCTTATGTTATGTTATTAGTTATCCGAACCGCACATGTATTGTTTGATATCGGCAGGTCCTAACAGTCCTATTGTAATACTTAAAAAAATAATATTATTATAATGCATATTTGATAAGCTAGACATTTGAACATTGTGATTGTATAAAAAGAGTGGAAGCCTCTTGATATGAAGTAGATCGATGTAATAACGATGCTAATTATTATTTTTTGTTTAACCGTTTTTTCATATATTCATGTGTTATATTTATGTTTTTTTTTTTTTTGTTATTTGATCCTTGATAAATATTTATTGAATACAATAAATGTATTAGTTACCGTCAAAAAAAATGTATGAGTAACAAGACCTGCATATTTGTAATATCTTATCCCTTAGATGATAAATAAATACATTTTTTAAATTATTTTTACATGAAATCGGTGCATAAACAAATAGTATATGATTTTAAAAATATATAACATTTTTAAATTTCATGTCATCATAAATAATATTAAATATATATATTATATAATTTGAAATTTATAGTTGTTAACATATATATATATAAAAACCTTCCCAACCCAACTACCCAACCATAGAGCAAACTTGCAAAGTCTGCCCAAATAAATTCGATATTGAAAAAATGGCAGAGATGGACCACACTTGACCCAAGGCTCCGGTCTTGCCAAAATTTATAAAAGAAAACACATGGATCGTGGTTATAAATATACGGAGATAATCATCACTCCACTCTACAAAACCAAAAATCATAAAATATGGCTAAGAAATTGGATTTGGAAATTCTACTCTTGCCTGTTTTTCTTGTCCTGTTAATTTCTTCAAAACCATTTATGGCTTCTGCTTCTATTGAAGAAGCAAATGCTCTTCTGAATTGGAAAGCCAGCTTTCCAAACCAAACCCAGTCTCGGCTACCTTCATGGGATCTGCTTTCTCACAAACCAAGCACCACAAGCCCATGCACTTGGTTTGGAATTTCTTGCAACTCTGATGGAAGCGTTATCAAGATCAGCATTACCAGTTTTGGTTTGGACGGTACGCTTCAAAAGTTTTCATTCTCGTCTTTTCCGAATCTTAAATATGTTGATCTTAATATGAATTCACTCTTCGGTACCATTCCATCTCAGATTGCATCCCTTTCCAAACTCATATATCTAGATCTATCCCAAAATGACCTTTCTGGTTCCATTCCTCTAGAAATAGGAAATTTGAAGTCTCTTGCCAAGCTAAGCTTTAGTTCGAACAATCTTTCTGGTTTGATTCCACCATCATTTGGTGGTTTGAGAAACCTCACTCTTCTTTATCTCTATGGAAATCAACTTTCAGGCCTCATTCCAAAAGAGTTAGGACATTTGGTATCCCTGACTGATCTTGAGTTGAATCAGAATCAACTTTCAGGCCTCATTCCAAAAGAGTTAGGACATTTGGTATCCCTGACTGATCTTGAGTTGAATCAGAATCAACTTTCAGGCCTCATTCCTAAAGAGTTAGGAAATTTGGTATCCCTGACTGATCTTGAGTTGAGTCAAAATCAACTTTCAGGCCACATTCCTAAAGAGTTAGGAAATTTGGTATCCCTGGCTTATTTGTATCTCTATAACAATTCGCTTTCTGGTTCCATTCCTCTAGAAATAGGAAATTTGAAGTCTCTTGTCAAGCTAAGCTTTAGTTCGAACAATCTTTCTGGTTTGATTCCACCATCATTTGGTGGTTTGAGAAACCTCACTCTTCTTTATCTCTATGGAAATCAACTTTCAGGCCTCATTCCTAAAGAGTTAGGAAATTTGGTATCCCTGACTGATCTTGAGTTGAGTCAAAATCAACTTTCAGGCCACATTCCTAAAGAGTTAGGAAATTTGGTATCCCTGGCTTATTTGTATCTCTATAACAATTCGCTTTCTGGTTCCATTCCTCTAGAAATAGGAAATTTGAAGTCTCTTGTCAAGCTAAGCTTTAGTTCGAACAATCTTTCTGGTTTGATTCCACCATCATTTGGTGGTTTGAGAAACCTCACTCTTCTTTATCTCTATGGAAATCAACTTTCAGGCTCCATTCCTAAAGAGTTAGGAAATTTGGTATCCCTGACTGATCTTAAGTTGAGTCAAAATCAACTTTCAGGTCACATTCCTAAAGAGTTAGGAAATTTGGTATCCCTAGCTTATTTGAATCTCTATAACAATTCGCTTTCTGGTTCCATTCCTCTAGAAATAGGAAATTTGAAGTCTCTTGTCAAGCTAAACTTTAGTTTGAATAATCTTTCTGGTTTGATTCCACCATCATTTGGTGGTTTGAGAAACCTCACTCTTCTTTATCTTAATGGAAATCAACTTTCAGGCCTCATTCCTAAAGAGCTACGAAATTTGGTATCCCTGGCTCATTTGTATCTCCATAACAATTTGCTTTCAGGTTCCATTCCTCTAGAATTGGGAAATCTAACAAATTTACTTGTACTATACATTGCATCCAACAGGCTCACTGGCCCTATTCCTACCACTTTGGGAAGCATGAATAAACTAATTGTGTTGTGGGCAAACAAAAATAACCTTTCTGGTCTAATACCCCATGAAATAGGAAATTTGAAGTCTCTTGTTCAACTAACCTTTAGTTCGAACAATCTTTCTGGTTTGATTCCAACATCATTTGGTGGTTTGAGAAACCTCACTCTTCTTTACCTCAAAGAAAATCAAATTTTCGGCGGTATACCTTCAGAGTTTGGGTTACTAATTAATCTCCAGCAGTTGGACCTATCTGGTAACAGTCTGACGGGGGAGATCCCTCGTTCTATCTGTAATGTTAGTTCAATTCAAATTCTTGATCTTTCTCATAACAACTTGAGTGGCACAATTCCTGAATGCATTGGACATTTTAGCACCAATCTCTCCGTGTTAGATCTACAGAAGAATACATTTCATGGCACCATTCCTGGATCGTTTGCAAAGGGCAATCAATTGCAGACTCTCAACTTCAATGGCAATGGATTTGAAGGGCCAGTCCCGCCATCTTTGGTCCATTGTAAAATGCTTCAAGTTCTAGATCTTGGAAACAATAAGGTAACAGGTACCTTCCCATATTGGTTAGGAACTCTTCCGAAACTTCAGGTTTTTGTTCTTCGATCCAATAAGTTTTACGGTTTGCTACGAGATTTTGATGGCAGTAATTCATTCTCTAAGTTGCAAATATTTGATCTCTCAAACAACAATTTCAGTGGTTTTTTGCCATCAGGGTACTTTGCAAGTCTTAGTGCTATGATGAATGTTGGTGGAGATGAAAGTAAGTTGGAATATATGGGGGACTTCTATTATCAAGATTCTATATCACTGACGTTAAAAGGAAATGAGATTGAAATGGTGAAAATATTCAAAATTTTCACTGCCATCGATTTTTCAAACAATAGCTTCTGTGGAGAGATTCCAGAAGTAATTGGGAAGCTACAATCACTTCATCTTCTTAACCTTTCTCAAAATAGATTGACAGGCCATATCCCTTCATCGCTAGGAAATTTGTCAGCACTTGAGTCCTTGGACCTCTCTTCAAATAGGCTTGTTGGAGAGATTCCAAGGCAATTGGCGAGTTTGAATTTTCTGGAAGTTCTAGTCCTATCGCGAAATCAACTCTCTGGACCTATACCTCGAGGCAGCCAACTTGATACTTTTGGAAATGATTCTTACAGTGATAACTTGGGATTATGTGGATTTCCATTATCAAGTGATTGTCACAAAGATGAGGCACCACAACCATCTCTAATATCAGAAGATGATACAGCTTCTGAATATAGGTTTGGTTGGAAAGTTGTGTTGATTGGTTATGGATGCGGGATTGTGCCTGGAATGATAATGGAATATCTCGTTTTTTCTATCGGAAAGCCTCGGTGGCTTGTACGAATTGTTGAGAAGGAAAACCGTAGAAAGGTGAGAAGGCCAAGTAACAGACACCGAGGAAGAAGATTCAGTGCTGGTTGTCAATAATTCTCCACCTCGGTGAGTGTTACAATCTTATGGCAACAAATCTGCGTTGTTTGTCATCATCATGTATCATGTAATAAATTCCATCACCCTTACTACATATTTAACCTCTAAATTCTAACATAGTTTTCAATATGTTTTTTTTTTCTTTTTTTTTTCTTGTTACTTCTTTCAATCTTCGTAATTCTTTTAGTCTTCACTTATTGTAAACATAAATTATAAACTTTAATATGTTTATGTTCATGTGATATGATTTTCAAAAGCATGATAAAAGAAAAACAAATTATAAAATTGACTGTGAATCCATAAAAATAAACAGGTTCCAACTCAAGTTTTCATCCACGAGCTTTGACCTAAACCATACCTACGTGGGTTCTCATCAGAGGGTTTTGTTCAAACTCTAAAAAGTTGTTTTAAAAATTGATAAATATAATAAACAACAATTTGAACTATAAATTAAGTCATCTTTAAGTTCAACTATAGACTATAGAATTTAGCCTATAAATCCATAACAAATACTTTTTTGAGCAATGATCACCCATCCTTCCTCCTTTCCTTCTCACTTGCAATTTTCATCGCTAATTAAAGGTTTTAACAATATTATTTTTTGATTCCTATGATATTAAATTGAAAATCAATTTAGTATATATTCATTTAAGATCAAATAGTAATAAACCACTTCAACAAAACAGCCATTTAACAATATGCAAATACATATTGTCTATCAAGATGTTAAAACATTCATCTATTATAACAAACAAACAAAATTGTCATTTATATAAGATAGTACAACTTTCATATACTGTTGTAAAATTCATATTAACAACATCTAGTGCATATTGTTTCATGTGTGTTTTTTTTTTTCAAAACTTAGTTCTTTTTATCCAATTACAAAATAAATCTAGAAATTAAAAATATATATATAAAAAGTATAATTTTGCACAAATACTAAAGACATGGCAATTAAATACTTCTAAGTTGATTTCTCAAATTGTAAATACAACAAGTCATTTTGAGAAGGGGCAACAAGTACAAATTATACATATTATTAATTAGTCGATGCTCTGTTTTTCCTCTGTTTCGTGCTGTGGTTGGTGCCTTTGGTGGGCGTTTGGGTGCTTGCTCTTTCCGCTGTTTTGTTGTCTGTTGCTTTTGCTAGCTTTTTTAGGCTCCTGTTTCTTTTCTTATATTAATAAAGTGTAACAATTCAAAATATATATACATAAATAAATAGACGAACAAATAAAAAGAGCTTCACGGAGACAAGTCCATCCATGGTTTCTCTGTACCTGTGTTCCCTCGCACTGTAAATTTTAAATGTCCAAGGTGATATTGAACTCACTGCCATGAAAATCTCTTTAGAAATTAAGTAAAAGGTCTCTTAAGTGGAAATTAAAGAAGAAGCAAATAATTACATTACATTTGATGGCAGTGTTAACAAAAGTATTCTTACTAGAAACAAAAACAGCTCGAACTCACCCATCAAACCGACTAAAAAAATCAACCTCCTCCTCATTCTTCTTCTTCAACTCATAATAAACTAGTGTCTTCTAGTCATAGTCATGGTCATGCTAACTTGAATATATTTATAATAATACAAGACGATTATGTTCTAACAAATTTAATATATTAATAATAATTTTATTGATTATGGGGAGAGAGACCTTGATCATTTCATGGGGAAGAAAAAGCATCAAACTGTTCCAGCCACTTCTGCTCGTTGTTGTTGCTGCTGCTAACCAGACCTTCAAAAGCGCTTTTGACCTTGTATAAGCACTTATGGTGACGGATACGTCTGAGGACAGCTTTTTTATCTGCCGGTGCTGATGATCTCAAAAGAAGCTGTGTTGAAACGGGACTAACAAGTGAATCTTTGTTGTCTGTAGTATGAGTATTATCTTCTTTTGAGTGGTTCATCAAATTCATCTTCTGATCAGAGGAGTTGGAGAAAGAAGAAGTTTCTGCTTTTGATATCAGAAAAGCCATTTCTTTTTGCAAGAAATTATAAAATTTAGTATTGGGAGAGATTTTTGGAGAAATGAAACAAAGTGGGATAAATGGGAATATAATGATTGAGTTTCTATACATATATAAAGAAGGAGCTTCTTTTGGTTTGGTAATTTAGTGCTAGTAGTTTATTGGTTTTGTTTTTTTCTTACTTGATTGCTTGCATATGGTTTTTTGGGTTCCACAACAAAACAGTGGATTTTGTTTGCTTTACGGTGGAGCTAATCAGCGGCAGGCTGCTTTGCGGAATAAAATAAACCGCCAAAAATAATGTTAAACTCTTCAAATAATACGTAGTTGTTACAACTCACATCACATATTATTTAAATATGAATTAGATAAATAATTCACATAATGTACCATTAATCTACGAATAAATTAAAAAAAAGAACTATAAGGTTTAGATCCGTCCAGTTTGATATTGTTGTGTTGGGGTCGAAAAGTTATATAGCACTTTTTAGGTATAGATTTGTGTTATTGGCACTGCTTTAATAACTCTAATTTAAATAGCACTAAAGATGGGATTTGGATAAAAATACCCCCGCTCATCTATTTTTTCTCTTATCAATCCTTTTCTTTTTTAATTCAGAAACCACCATTGATGGAGCTCAGAGCTGAGCTCCATCAATGGAGTTGTCGCCGTCGATCGGTGAGTTGACAGATAAAACCATCGAAAAAATTAAAAAAGGAATTAGACAAATAATTCACGGAACGTACCATTAATCAATGAATAAATTAAAAAAGAAACTACAAGGCTTAGGCCCGTCCAGTTTGATATTGTTGTGCCGTGGGGGAAATCGCTTTTGGATCTGCTATAAAGAGAATTGTTTTTTTATTTGCTGTGGGAAGAATCAGCTGAGTGTTTGGTAAACTGGTTTGTAAAAGTGCTATGAGCCTATGAGAACAAGAAACAATTTTAATGTGTTTGGTAAACTGAAAGTAAAATGTGATGTGACCATATAAAATTACTAAAAATACACATTTGTAATGAAACTTGTCCACTATAATTCTTTGATGAACTTCAATATAATTTTTTTTATAGGGATTTTAATAATTGAAAATGAAGGTTAATATTTGGAACTAAAATAATAATAATAATAATTTCTCCTTTTCTGTAAAATATAATAATAATATAATAAAATTATTATATTTTATTATTTTTTATTGTTTTATATAAATATTAAAGGAATCCTTAGATGCATGTACATATATATGATATAACCATTAACTAGTACCCTTGACTAAAATTTAATAATATATATATCATACCGGTGCAAATAAATCCACTTGGTAAATTTCATGAAAAACAAATGATAAAATAAAAAGTTTGGTAAAAAATCATTAGAAAATACACTGTATAGCGTTTTCAAAATTGTTTCTCAAGGAAACAAAATGTAGTTTCTCAAAAAATCAGTTATAAGAAACTACAAGTGTTCAAAAACACTTTCCTATAATTTTACAAAACACTCTATCACCGGTCAAGAATCACTTTTTAACCGTAAGGACAATTTAGAAAACAATATCAATCTGGACCTTAATAAGATGTGATGAGAGTACTGAGCATGAGGATTGAGAAAATGATATTGGGAGGTAACTGTTATATTACTTATACGAGTAGTTATCCAATGAGCACCTCTACTTTAAAATCAGCACTTTTTGAAATTGTTTTGATCTTTTAACTAAAAAACAAGCTTCAAGTTATTGCAGTCAACACTTCTTACCTGATAATTAATTTCCACTCGTTTGTAAATTGTAATATATCTCTTGAATCTAAAAATACATTCCTACAAATAACATGCAATATTGGAATATGATAGAATGAGATTTTTAATTTTTTTATTTAAATCTTATTGTACGTATTTTAAAAATATATATGATAAGTTTAAATATATATGATAAGTTTTCTTTCCGATATACATAATGCATGATTTGGACAGATTTCGTTGCATCTGTTCGGTACAGATCTTGAGCTGGGCCAATGGGCTGCTCCTCATGGTTGATGAAACTGGGTGCTTTGGCGGCTGTCCAAGGAGGGTGAATGTTGATGGGGGGTCCCCATCAGTAAACCCTAAGACCTACTGTAGTGAAACAATTTTAGTACTTTCATGTGCCGATGAACACTCCCAACAAAAAAAAGAAAAAAAAAAGGGGTTTCTTCAATCAATGCAATTGAATGAAACACATGAAATAGAATCATAGATAGAATAGAAAGGACGAGCTACTGAGTTTGAAAATGACAAGGTGGCAAGTTCCAAAATATATTAATTAAACAAACCATGGGCAGTTTCAGTTGTTTTTGGTTTAATCTGGGGGCGATGAATGATAAGGCTTTATTTCCTTCACTTTCCATTCCTTGTAAAAGTTAAACAGGATATAGACAATATAATTCTCTGTCTAAAACTTGTTTGAAATTTACCTGTATCCCCCAATTCCTAACCTGTACAAAAATTTTGGTGAACAAAATACATTATAGAATGAATGTACAAGAAACCACGATAGTATGTGCAAGAAATATGCTTCATCAACTATCATTTTTGTCAAGAAAGCTTAATAAAAAGCCACCCACAATCCGTCGTGCGACAGGATTAGGGATGGTGCGACATAGCCTCCCATCAATATATGCTATGACGCCTGAGAATATAAATTTGCCGATGCCCCATTTCCAAATAAACTTCAACTTCTGCTCGTCTTGTGCTAGGACAACTGCTTTATCATCACTCTCCGGCTCTTTCTTCCACTTGATGCCCCCGGCTATAAGCTTATCCGCTTGCCTTCTCAGCATGCGGATTGCGAAGCTCACAAAGAGATGTTCACATAGTGTCAATACTGTTGGTCCAATTTTCCATTCCTGTTGTAATATTTTTATGTTTAGTAATTATTATTCCAATGGATATAATAATGAACTTTTTTTTTTCTGAAATATTACAATAATTCAGGGTTTTGTGGGGGAGGGACGATTGACTCAAACCTACGACCTTATAGTGTGGGTGTGAGGAACTTTACCACCAAGTGAACCTCGTCTTATCGATATAATAATGTACTTAAATTGATATTCAAATACCATACATAAATATGCCAACTTTCCGAGGCCTATTGGCACCCATAGAAATGATATACAATCAAAGGTATGAAGCAAATCTACTTGTTCATATTTGACCACTTTTTCATTTATATGAACAAAAAAAGTGGATTTTAAACTAACATCCACAATGCGTAGAGATAGATAAATATGTTATTCTTTCTGAGTAAATATTTATGACTAGATCATAGAGTCAAACATCAAAAAGTTGGGTAAAATATTAATTTGAAAAGTTTCTGCTCATGTAAGCATGAGGTTGGAGCCATTAGTTTTAGCATGAGAGATGACATAAAACAATAGATCATGCTCACATAATAAATATTATGAAACCAATAAAGGGAAAAAACAAAGTGGCAGATGAATTCAGGGCGCTTACACTTTCTCCTCGGAGATGACGTAAGGGGCGTGAAGTTGTTGAAGGATCTCCTTTCAATAATGCCTTGCTTACGAGGAACTCCTTCACACGATCCATGATCTCCTCTATGAGGGCATTGTTTGGGGGTAGGTTTTTCAGGAGAACCTAAGGGTTAAATCAAAACATTTAATTACTTGATTGCTTCATCATCATCATCCAGTCCTACGTTTTTATGTGATTCCCATGCATTCAACAATTCAACAATTAAGTCATCAGGCCTCAACATGAGTTTCGAGCCTTGAGATTAAACACAAGCTGAATCATTTCTTTATGAACATACATTCTTTCATGCACAAGGTGAATATCATCCATTATCAGTTACCTGATTGTCAATGACTCTGACTCTAAGATACTCTTGTCTATACATTGTATCCAGCATAGCCTGCAGGTATCCTTCAATATACAACTGAAATTTCAAAAATTAACTAATTAGTGAGTGATTTCATAAATAAAATGCTAATGGTAAGTCAGGCTGCTTTAGCTGCCTACAACAACTAAGAATATAATAAGGTGGCTAATTGCGCTGCAGGATATAAAAGCAGAAGCTTCTGAATAATATACTCTACAAAACCTATCTGTTCTTATTTCCGGCAGTCATCCTCCATCTAGTATTCAGGCAGCTGACACAATATCAGTTGCAATACTCTGACCTTAATCATTCATCGGAACAGCAGGAATAGACAGCTCCACCTAAATGGTTTATCTAATCAAGATACTTGATAAATCATTTAGGTTCATCTCAGTTCAATACCTTTCAACTTTTCTCAGCCAGACTGAATTATGTTCAGTCTCTTTGATGCACTCTTATTTGTTTATTTGTTTGTTTGTTTTTTTAAGTTTCATTTTAAACTTGCATAGCATATACCTCATCAATCCCAGGACTTCGGTCAAGTTTTATTTTTCGATCTGGGCCACCTCCCATCAGTGCAGTCCCCAAGAGTGATGGCTCCATAGCCAGCTTCAGTATTCCTTGGTGAAAACCACTCACCTTGGAAAAAGGTACAGTCAAAATGTCAATAATAATAACAAATAATATAATAGTAGTAATAAAAATAATTTGCACAAAAGAGATTCATGAGCTTGAATTGTACCAATCCATCAAAACCGCTTGTTTCTGCTCCCTTCAGGACAGAGTCTGATATTTCAGTGACAGCGGCAAAAACTACATTAGAGCCAGCTGTTCTTAACTGCAAGGACACCATTAAGTAAGCTTTGGCAGGTGCAATTATAATAATTAAGAAATTGGAAGTATATTAAACTTACAGTTTTTCCCAGATCACCAAAGTAGCGTTTTGTCCCTGAGAATCCTTTATCATCTATACATTTACTAATGAGTTTGAAGGTACCTGTCCTCAGTAGCCAGAACAGAAATCATATTTCAAAACTATAGAAAAGTAATACAAGGAACTCAAAGTTAAAACAAAAATGAGAGAAAACGTTTATGGAGCTGGTGCAGATCTCCAACATGAATATAAAGAGCTGTTGTGACTCTATGGCCAAGCAAATATATTGAAGATAGATCGAAAATTGGTTAACATAACTGCCCACTCGGTATTTATTGCATAATGGTAGTACCTAAAATTAGTATATGAAGAATTGCCAAGCAGATATATATTGCCATATTGACAGAACATAAATTCCGTGTCAGCCAACAGAAAATATATTGTATTAACACTACCCTACTAATAAGTAAAAAAATGAATAGTCCCATACCCGACAGTCCGACACTGGAAACGTCTTTTTTGGGATGCATGATCAATTGACTCAACTAAAACTATCTGGAAAAATATAACTAGAGTCATTTTGTTGGATACTTCTGTTATTGCTATAAACCTCTATATTCTTCTTGAAGCATTCTTGAAGCAAGAATCTAGTACCAAAGTCCCAAATCTTTTACATTGGTGAAAAAAGGAAGCAACGAGTAAAATTTATAACCAGTGTCCCAACCACCCTGGTTCCAGTGATATAATCCATGAGCCTACCACCTGTTTCCTGCACATCCCAACTAACACCAAATAATACATGTACACACATGCCGCACTCAAAGCAGACACACAACTGTGTTTTCAGAGATCTAACACATAAGTCTAAAACCTATTCTATACACTATGGCATACCAAGCAGAGTCCAAGATAAAATAGACAGAGAAATACTTGCATGCACACATAGCATACCAGAAAAAAAATGAAGGGGATGAAACATGGTTTCTTTCATAGCAGTCACAAAGCAGGATCAGTATCACTAACAAATGTTTCAAAAAACTCAGTAATATACTACTGAGAATTATGGGTGAAGGAAGTTTTATTTATTTCAAAATGAATGAAGATGAAATATATAAATAAAGAAATATGCATGTAAGAATAATGTTGAGAAAGCGGAAAAAAAAAACGAAATGCTATACTGAGAAGTTACCTAATGTTACACCTGGAAGATTCATTGATCCACGGGAAGGGTCAAAGAAGACATCAAGAGAGGATGACGCTGAGTCATCAAAAATGGAAGCAAAACTGGGTGGAAGCAACGGGCTGCCTTTAGCAATGTAGATTGACCTCATGGCATACCTGATATCAACTTTTGGGTATGACTTAACATGTTAAATAGATCAAAAATCAAAAGAAAACATATAAAATGATTACCATAAATAATGCTGTGCACATTTGTTTAACAATTCACGTGTTGTAAGCAAAGCATGAGTAACCAGGACGCCATTGAGCTCTACAACCATATTTTTTATGGAGGGGACCTACAAAGCACAAAATGAACTCAAACATTGATGGAACAGATATATGGTTCACACTTCTATATTTGAAAATATCAACTTTAGAATATATATATATATAATCAGAAAGAGTGTTTTTCACACCTTTACCACACTATGCAGTAAAGACCTTAGAGTCTCCTGAGCTGAGTTATAACTTGAATACGAGTCCCCGGGGAGAAAGTTAGCAGTAATCTATAAGTATATATGCAAAACAACACAGGTCAGTTCCAACTTAATATCATAGTCAGAGCAAAGGCAGAGTAAAACATCAAACCTTTATTGGGTGAATCTCAAAATGATCAAAGTAAAACTGCCGACTCTGAGTATTTGAGTCACTAAGAGATGTTCTCCAAAATGAGGCAAATCTCATCAAAGTCTCCTCATCAATGTTCAAATCAACAGGCTGCATGGCAGAGTTACAAAATTTAGGCTGCTGAAATCAAGGTGTGCATTTCTACATAACCTAAGGTATATTAATTCTTCCAACAGTCTCTCACCAACCATTGGTTGTAGAATCAAACAGCAACCAAAGACAGTAGAAACAAACAGAATATAAACTTGGTCACATTGTAAGAACACAGCAATCATGCCTGATTATACCTGCAGAACAATTGATGAGTATTTAACTTGTTTAACATTTGATCTGGTTGAAAGCAGGACACAGACAATCTTGAATACACAGTCATCTGAGTCACCATTGTCCAGTTGATGTCTCCGAAGCATTGCCGCAAAAGGAGCTCCTAGCCACTTATGTTCAACATTCAGTGACTGCATTGATTTGAAAATTGAGCATCTATCAATATTAAGTATTAACCATGAAAACATGCCTCAATCATTGCTCCAGGACTACAAGAACTAGAAGATGATAGTAAGTGAATGACAGCGAGACATTTAAACATAGAAAAATTATTACCTGTACACAAATCTGGTTATATTTCTGTTGATCAGTGAAAACAGAATCTAGATTGATATTGCCAAGCCTCCCAACTATGATTGGTGTATAGGATAACGCATCACTTTCATCTAAATCCTTAAAAAAATAATAAAATCATATCAAGATAGTTAGATAAATGTCATTCTCATCGTTAAGTTACAAAACGAATCACTCATTTCCAACTGATACATGTAATTGTGCTTAGATACGATTGTTTGGGCGTTTACCTACCAACTTGAGCTTTTTAGCAGCACTTGGGTGGGAGTCTCCTCACATTTATGTATTTGTATTTGTTATATGTGTTTGTTCTATATATGAATTTGTGTTTGGTCTTGGTCACCTGACAAGTTCATTTGTCTTTGCCTATTCAATGATAGTATAATACAGTGACACCATATGATGACTATGGAGATCATAAAGGAAGTACTTTAGAGTTTAGTATTATCATAAAAAAAAGTTTAGGGTAATGCTAGATTGTCCAACGGATGTTTGTAACTAACATGCCACTCACCACATCATCTCATGATTTATATGATGTTGACAACTCATATACCACATCATTTGGACAAATATTTTAGGCAATCTAGCATTACTCAAAAGTTCAATACAGTCTAGTGGGAGGAAACTATAAATCAATCATCAATATGGTTATAATATATACCACGAATTTGTATAGTGAAAACCATTGCTGTGAAGCAATGAAAAGAAACCAGGTTGATGAGTATCCTTATGGAAAATTTGTTGACAATAAAAACATTGTATATTAGCAAAATTAATATGTTGAAAAGGGGAGAAGACATACTATATTAGAAGAAACAAAAATTAATAAAGGCCATAATGACCTAAATATTATATAATTAACACTGACCTGCTTCCTAGGTTCAAGTAGGTGGATTGCAAGTTGGGATATTCTTAGCTGAATCTTAGCAGAGAACTGAATAATGCTGTCTCCCTTAAGACAATCTGAAAACTCACAAATTCGTAAAACTCGTGTGGGACCCTCTGCACATACTTCATAGCCCACATTTACCATCTCTATTTCATTAAATTCACCAAAACTAGTTCTCCGGTCACCCAAAATTTTGCCCAATGGTAAATGAGATGCCAATCGTTTGTGTTGCTTAAGTTTGAATAAGGGCTTCCATGGCCGCACCTTGTCCAAATTAATTTCACGTAATTGATGCACATCTACAAATCAAATCAATATATTCATAGAGCTTTAGTATGCCAATAACCAGGAATTGACTAGCTATGGTATCAGATTATAGTCGATCATTGCCATTTAAATGAACACTTAATATGTGAAATGACTATTGCACACAACATGAGTCTGAAAAGTGTCAGAAACACCCTTCTAATATACAAACGCAGTTTAAACTACAGACGGTACATGTTAAAGAATCCTTTTTGCGAGGCACAAATTTACCTAAACATATTCCATAAATTAACACAAACAGACTTAATCTACTCCTAGACTTGGGTATGCGATATAAAAGAGAGAAGACTGATCACATCATGCCATGCTGGGGTTCACTGTCTAAAGGAAGTGTAACCCCTACCTGATCAACCCAATGAAGAAGAGGAAACATAAAGAAGGGGCAATGATTGCACCATGGCTAATATTGGCTACTAAAATACAATACTACACTTAATGAGCTAAACACCTAAATTTATTACAATTAAATGTGCTCACATCAATCTAATATTTTGTGCCCCAAACACCCAAGAAGATAGGTCACATAAACAAGTCACATTTCTAGAAATGGATAGATGACTATCTTTGTACATGCTGTTATTGAAATGAACAAGGACAGAGATGATATTCATGACAAAATTGACAAGCTTCTTAAATATGAGCACTTCATATTTACTATATTCATTGTGGAATCATAAACAAATTAATATATTTTTTTTAAAAAAGTATGAAGGTCATTGATTACCATTGATTAGAACAACCAATTTATGGGGAAGAGTCAAATCGTCCCAGACATAATCAATAGTGCATTCAGATCCAAGAACCTCCGGGTCCGATGAATCCTGGAAAATTCTCCAATAAAATTAGATAAAATTAAGACACATAATAATTCCATTCCATGTTCAAAAAGATAGAACTTGACAAGTACAAAAGAAATGGCACAACAAGACAACCTTTTGATGGTAAGTGATAGATGCACCATGCAAGCAGTTCTCAATCCGGTATGGTAGGTTGACATTTGGTGGCTTGTGAAAGTGCACAACAAGAGTAGAGCCTTCTTCTGCCACATGAACAGCTGCAAATTCTGTTATTTGTTTGTCTTGAGCTGTCACTTGATTTGACTGCTTTCTAAATTTTAGGAAAAAGCGTCCTAGTGAAGAAATGCATAATGGCCCCGACCAAACAAACTCTGAGTCACTTGGTCGAAACTGGATGAACATCAATGATTTATCATTATCATTTCTATGCTTTCTAATGAAATTTTCAAATAAACTGAATTCACTCTTCCTGTTAACTACATCTCGCAATTGTAATGTTGTTCTCTGCTTACTATTGATCTGAATCATGCCTTCCATGTTATCCTATTAAAAGAACAGGGGGAGAGGGGGGTGTTACACAAGCCATAATAATCTACCAAAAATATCCACAAGGAAATGACACCTCAAGAATTAATGAATTGAAAGCAAACCTCCAAATAACATTGACGGACAATGATGCTTTCCTCTGACTCATTAGCTAGAACATGTCTTGGGACAATAGTTGTTATTTGAGATGGAACTACTATTTTGCTTAAAGATGGTCCTACAGACACCCCAAACTTAGTGATATATTTGAATCTAGATTCTTCCTCTACTACCAAGTTTATCTCCGCAAGGCCTGATATAGCATCCAAGTCTAACAATGCTTCAGATGAATGATCGTCTAACAATTTGAGCTTCACTTGGTGCGATCTGACAAACATTAAGCAATTTTAGGCATTATAAAGGAAGAAAATGAACTTTATGCATTCATACAGAAAGGTCAAAATTGTTCTCTTACTTTGAAAACCACGATCTAGTTGACTTGGGAGGCAAAAGCAATCCTAACTCTGGAGGAATGCTGGAACCAAATTTCTCTACTTCATCCCTGCAAATACTTGAGGTTAAAATACACAAAAGAGCAGACAGTAGAACGGTTCCATCTCAATCATTGTAATGACTACCTTGATAGAGGCTTCTGATTAGGAGCATAGAGAAATAGCGAAACGTCAGTTTCATTCTTCAGGGTATATGAAGTAAAGATGGTAGCCTGCAAACAGATAAACAATCAGCAAGATGACTGAAAAAAAACACACACACAGAGTGTGTGTGTGTGTGCGCGCGCGTGTGTGGAACTGCACATGATCGGAAATTTTCACATTACAACCTCCAATATGCCTCTGTGCCCACGAGATAATCTTAAAGAAGCATAATACTTTCCAGCACCAAAATCCAGATCAATGTCCAAACAGCGAACATCATTCTTATGCTTAAGTAACTTCTTTACCCAATCACTGCTGTTTACTGGTTTGCAGCTTGATCTAAATTTAGCAAAAGTAACAGTGAAGTACATTATGGCTGGATTAGCATAAAAATTTGTCATTGATCCACACGGTATAGTTGCCTGCTTCCCAATGTTTTCAGAGCCAGTGCTAGTAGATAGATCTGCAGAAGGATGGAAGTTATGACAGTTCTATAATACAAAAATTATTATTCCAGTTTAGTTCATGCTCTTTACCAGTCTCAGTTAAAAGCACATGTATCTCCAAGTGCAATAAATTAGACACTCGCACAGTAGGAAGAAGAAAAATTTCCCTCAGCTCTTGCAATGCGATGGGCAAATTTTTATTCTCGAATCTGTCACTAGATGTATCAGGTTCTATTATAGGCACATTTCTTCTGATACTTTGAATTAGAAAATGCATGCTAGCGACACATGTATCCTTTGATTTGAGAGCACAGCATGCCGTGCTAAAGGAGTATTTATCTGATTCAACAGATAAAGCTTTTCGGACTTCATAGCTTAATTTATCAAAAATTCCAGAAAGACAGACTGCCTTTCCGCCTTTAAGCTCGTCTGACCATTCCACTGAAAGTGAACTCTTAGAGTTGATCAAACCATCAGGACTATCTGGCCTAAAAGAGAATAAGAAGTTTCCTGCAAAATTACCAACCACAATAATTTCAGGCAATTTCAGACAATTTCAGGATACAAGAAGAATTAAGAGAAAAAAAAATGAGCAAGTTCTAACTTCTTGGACTCAAACTACAAAAAGGCAAGATTAAAGAGTCAAAAGAAAGGAAAAAGACACTAGTTGTTTTTCACGGAAAGAATCATAATTATTACCAAGAGAAACTTAGTGAAACAAATTCAGAGAACTTTTACTGTGACAAACTTGGGGAGGTTTACATTGGTCATCCCGACTCAGTAGCAAGATCCAAACCCTAGGTTTCAAAACCATCCTTTACTAATGAACTGGGTAATCTTCAGCAAATTTAATTTTAGTTTCTCCCACAAAGACTAGAAACAACAACGCAAGATAATCAGAATCCTGTAAAGTTGAACTTTTAGCACAAACCATTATCATCAAAACATCTTTTTTGTGCATTGAAAGTCTAAACACTCAATATTAGACTAAATTAAATCCTCTCCAATATAGTGCAGTGCACACTTCATTTGTTTATTCTTTATCCAGTGTTCAGGTTCTGCCATTTGTGAAGGTGGGATCTTATATAGTTATGTTAGTTGTGAACTGTTTGTTCACCCTACATTTTTGTTTCCCTATGAAAACAAGGTCATGCAGAAGTGCGGACACACTAACACACACTCTTATCCCAAATGTCCCCTTGCACCAGTATTGATCTGTGCCAACTCTCCATACGGATCATACCCACTCTTGATCTATGCTTCAAATGTGAAAAATAAAAATCTACACAGAATAATGAAAATAGTAGGGGCAGAAGGAGAAAAAATTGCAGAATAAAAAAAAAATAATAGCTAAATTAATGTTGAAGTTGGATACAATTAAAACAATAAATCAACAATGCATACCAACACTCAAAGACATTAATGCCTTCTTTAATCCACCAGAAAAACTTATAGCATCGAACATAGCCATGGAATCATCAATGCTATCCCCCGGCTTTATCGAAACAGAAGCAAACTCATCTCCCTTCTCTTGAATTCGTCGAAAGCGTAGATCCATAGAGAATTCAGTTTCATTGTGTATTCTTACTAAAGGAGAAACCACAACTGACAAACCATCCTACAAGTCATCACAATATTTAAAAATGATAGAAGTTATCAACATCGAAATAATAAAAGTGTTTTTCATTGTTTCCTTAAAAATAACACTGGAATAATAAGAGTATCTGTGAACTTGAGCAAACACCTCAGATTTCCTTGAAACGTCTACCACAATGAATGGCCCGGGGTAAGTTTTTGAATCTGTTCAATAATAAAAGAAACTAAGTATATAAGTAACATGGGTTTGATTTCTAAATCATTTGCGGAACCTCAAAGAATAGCACACAAAATCTGGTTGATTGATTCAAGGAGGTTTTTCATGATCATCAAATCTAATTTCACCAAAGATATACTAGAGAGGATCACAAGGTGATTTTTTGTTGAGTTCAAATATAAAGAAGAGCCACGACATATGCAAACTTAAAGTCGATAACTTTAATGGTCATTCAACCAGCTTAAAAATCGCACAAATTCCACCTGTGACACATAGAGGAGTCCGAACATGGGCAACATAACTTGGGACTTATAACCGAGTAACTGATGCTGCCTAAGTAATGGATACAAAAAATGAATTCATGACAAAGAATCTGTACCCAGTAGTTTATGTTTGGCTGTAATGACTCTAATGGTCCTCCCATATTGTCAGAAGTTTCTCAAAAATAAAAAAGTAGGCCAAGTAATACAATTTTGTTGCATAGAGCAGATAGAAATTCTTACCTTGGGCTGATAGTATCCGGGTTCTCCAAGCAAGTGATCGAGCTTCCAAAAGAGAGAGATTAATTGAAGTTGTAAAAGCTCCAAGAACTGAGAGTTGAATTGAAACAACAGATGAAATATCTGAATGTTGATTTGCTGAAGTTGAGTGCCTTACAAACAGCAAATGACGAACTTCAATTAGAAATTATTTCTGGAAGGATAAATCCAGCAGTCACTGTGCTATTGTACCGATCTATTTAGTATTTTAGTCTAGGTACCTTAAAAAAATGGAAGCAGACTGTTTTCTGCCTATTGTCACACTTTGTTGATTATCGAACTTACAGTGAAGATTTAAGCCAGAATGGTTTTCCACCTACCATAAAAAAATATGTTTATAATACATTTCAAAAAACCACAATCGAAATTTATTGAACGGCTTATAAGATGAAAAAGAATGAAGATAGAAAGAGAAGAACAATAGAGGTGATTAATCCAACCAATTCAGGCTTCTCCATATACAGCTGTTAATTGCACTAAAAATGAGACCAAAAATAGCAGTTGAATACTAAATATATAAGATAATTCAGATCCAATTTTATACCATGGCTGAAGCGTCAAATCAGATTTATTCCCTTACAGTCACACAGTGCTTCAGTTAAATTAAATAAAGTGATTAATAACATTGCCAATCCAGCTAACTTTCATACATGAATATGGACTAAAAAGTAATTTTCAATCCAGTGGTGGATCAAGTTCAGGCATATCAGCATCCAAATTAAATCTTTAACATGCACAAGCTAATCTAAATATGTATGACAAGGTCAAAGTGGTGAAAGATTGACAATCAGCAAAAATAAATGATTAAATATGTATTGAACTTATCCATAAATGAGGTGAAAAGGCAACATATGACTGTGATTGTTTCACAGAAATCACCATATCCAAGCCATCCAGAAGATTGCATTTTTGGCATTCGTCTCTATAAACATCTTATGTTTCTGTAATTATTTAGCAGAGTAGAACTGAGATTTTCTTTCTTCTACCAATGAACCTCCTTAACAGAGTAATAAAGAAATATTAAGCTCATCATACATTGATGATAAAGTAAAGAATGTATAAAAGATGTGAATGAAACATGTCTTGTGAAAGATATGTGCATAAGCATATGCACAGCACACAAGTAGATGCATACGTACATACATACATATAATCACACGCAGATACTAGATATACAAGAAAGACACCAGAACAAACTACCCCTGCAACACACTAAAAACCAAACACAGATGATTAGAGAGAGAGTGAGAGAGAGAGAGAGAGAGAGTTATATGAAGAAACTACATATGGCATAGAAAACCTTGCAACAGTTGGCCAGAATTCTGGAGCTTCTGATTAAATATGGACCAGCCAAATTTAATCTCCCAATTACAAACAGAAGAATGTCCAGTGAAAGCTCAGTTAGAAATATCTCCAACTGCTAATATGCCACAACACAAATCATTAGAAGTATCATAAGTGATAAAAAAAAGTCTTCAAAGGAAATAAATTTCAAAATTCTGACCTCTTTAGTTTTGCAATAGATGTGAACTGGCACTCTGTGCAAAAGAAGTTCTGACCCCTGAATTTGGGAACTAGAACGGTGGTAGATACATATTTCAACCGGGCGAATAAGTTCTCTCCTATAATTTCAATAAATTGGTGTTTCAGAGGTAAAAAGATTTTGAAGAGAAGAGAAATATAGTAATATGAAATAAGCTTTACCATTTACCTCAAAATAGATACTCACCATAAATTGTTTTGGGCATCAAAGTACGATAGCAAGGCAGTTGATGTGTTAATTACCCGGGTTTTCGTAGATAGAATTTGAATAGTAAGCTGGGTATTACTTATGCAACCACAAAGGAGAGGAATCCTGTCTTTCGTTTTTAAAAGTTCATGGACAATGGTCAGAGTAACTTTGTCAATTGTCATATCAATGCAAGGGAGATGTCCACTCTTCCCAGAAGTTCTCCCTTCATCTTCACTTTCAATACGATTACCAACTGAAGCATCCAAATATCTCTCTGATGTTACAAAGTCGGAAGCCATAGGAAGGTTATGGAACACTTTGAACTTGAATGGATTTCCAGGCTTCCTAACAAATTCTGGAATCCCACCAATGAAAGCAACTGCACAGTCGTTCTTCTTGTTCACCAGGTAAAAGGTTTTTTTAACCAATTCATTGTGAGGCTCCCAGTCTGCATCACCCTTGTCACTATCAGGTTCACAAGGAAACATTCTCCAAAGTGCTGGTCCGCTATCGTCAGTGCAGGAAATGTCAACAAAATAAGATCCTGACCGATAGTTCAATCGCAATGGTTGCCCCGAATCATTCTTAGCATACAATGATATCAAAGAGAACCACAGAACTGATGACTCCCATCTCCTCTGTTTATGGTACTTGACCTACATATATGTTGGAGAAGATGTTACAGAGTAAACAAACAAGGAGACATCTATCTTGAATCCAACAAATTATAAGTTCAATCACAGAATGGATGGTAAATGAATCGGTGACCATTTTTAATGCTTCTTAGTATGGCATATCCTTGCAGCTACTGCTATGTAATGTCAACTGCAATATATATCTGTTTTAGGTATAGTTTAGGATTTATGTATGATCCATTTTAATTCTCCCATTTCTAGTATTTCTGTCAGAATTATTGTTCTAGCATTCCTCACTCTCATTTCTTTGTCTCTTAAATTGTTTCTCATTTCCTGTCGTGTATCTATAATATAAGCAACAGTGCCTGTCAACTTAATTATTTTCTACATTCTAGGCTTTCTAGCTGAGCTACAATGAATATAAGCTACAAAAGTAACAAAACTATGACATAAATCAAGTACAAAGCACCTATAAATCTGAGTCCTAATGTAAACAGCTTCTCATGACATAAAAGTTTAAATTGCAAATTATAATCTTTTAGAAAATTGTCAATTTCCAAGGCCTTCAATACTATCAAAATGTTAAGCAATTAGAATTCCTTACCCTGAAAAGTGCCCTTTCTCCCACAAGAGAATAATGAATTGCACCCACTAGAGTATACTTTCTTTCTTTACCTTCAACTGTAAAGTACGTATGTTGGTTTACATCTTGAATTGCAACAATTGCTCCTATACAGATCGATAGTTACATTTAGCTTAAATTAACATAACCTGCAAGCAAAATATTTAAGCTTCGAAAAATCAAACTACCATCAGGAATAATAGCTCTCAAAATGTTGTCAGATCCTTGGTTAACAGACCAGTGCCTTTGTGTCATTTCACTAGTCACTTCTTTGCTGGATATCCCAGAGAAGGATGAAACTGTAGACAAAATCATCTGATGTACAAGATAAGATTAGACCCCATGATTCCCTAAACCTTTGTAAGCACAAAACAATGTAATCATATGCCTTAAAAGTTAAAAACGGTAGAAGTACAAGTATCAGCAGAATGAAAGAGACCAATAACAAAGACAGGCCCAAAAATTTTCAAAAGAAGCTAAAAATGCTATTGCATCTCGCACCTGTAATTCCGAAACGGAAATTGTCATGTCAAAACCTGAAATAGAACCACTGCCAACCCAATAATTCTCAATCTTCTCAGCCGATACAAAAGCGCTGAAGTGTTTCAAGATATAGTTTTGATGACTCAAGTGGAAGAAATCAGAAGCACAATTGTCCACTGCAAAATCATTTTTTGAAACATAATTCCTTGAGCAGCTTGCACCATCAAATGGACCATTACTATCATTATACCGAACTGTTGCAGGGCGTTCTTCAGTTGCTGAACAAGAAGATGACTCATTTGATGTGACAGAAGAGAAATGAGGTAATTCACTTTCATTCTCCACACTTTCTTGAAGAACTTGAGAAAGGAATGACAAGCGAGAAAAGTCAATTGCAAACTTCTTTTGCATGTTTGTCATCTCAAGGTTTACACGGGCATCAACCTCTAGCACAAGTTCCCGAACACCACCTACATAAATGGACTAATTATTAAAGTTCATTTGGGCTAATTATGGTTTAGGACTAAGGAAGGGATGTATACCATCTTCAACGTCAATAACAAGAACAAGAGAAAATTTTGACATGTCTACGGTAAAGGCTTCAAGTGATCCTCTTTTGGCTTTACAAGATGTCGGGAGTATTTCTTGGCGTGATCCCTCCACAAAATGATTATTTGGTCTAGTCATGTCCGCACCATGCTCATCATTTTCAACATGCTTAGCAACTGTTTGTAAAATGGATAATAGATTTGCAAAGCGATCAAAGTATAAAGAAAAACAGTAAACAAACATCTCCAGAGCTGTTAATTCAAGGAAAAGAACTCCACCCTGCCAATAGCATCAAGGGTAACTTCCATTAAAAAGATATGGGACAATCAGAATTCATGAGAAACTTCAAAAGCATTTAAATAATTTAAATATATATACATATATTTTTATTTTCATTTTTTAAAAAAAGGTTTCAAATTTTGATTGTCTGAGCAAGCCATAAAAGACAAAGGAGAATATTAATTTTCTAATCCAGAATATTTTCACCTGGATTCCCCAAGAGACTGTTTGAAATTCTCCTCCCCCCACTGAAAGTGATGACAGAAGCTTATCAACTTGATGTGCTCCAACCAGACCATTTCTTGTTGAGCACCTTGTCATTAAAACCTCACCAAATGCAACGTTTATGAGTATCCAGTGACTAGGGGCCAGCGTGAAGATGTCTGGAGTGATCCCCAGTTTCTGAACAAAACGGCAAGACCAAACGTCTGATTTTTCAGATTCACTTGTTAATGGTGAAGTCTCCATTGAATGTGATATATTTCCTCCAGAATTAGAACTACCAGCTCTGTCACTCACAATAGCCAGAGATGAGGCATCATGAGGGCAACCGAACCATAAAGAAAATATGCAGTTAGAGAGAAATAGCTCATGTAAGCAATTATGTGACTGTAGCAGAAAATTTCTAAGAACCAACTGATCAAAATGCTTTCCCATATAATCTGCGTATCTGAACATCAGAGACATAATTCCAGATAAATTGATGAGTGCTTCCATTTTCTCTTCTTCACAAAATATGTCCATACATGTTTTATGAACAGAAATCCAAAACCCACAATCCAGTAAATCATCAGGCAACTTTTTGTCACTTGAAGCATCAATATTTTGCACAGAAACTATCTTATTACTCATCCTAGAATTATAAAATATTATATCCATTGACTTGAGCTTAAAGGTTCCATTAAGTGAAAGCAGAGTGCTCGTACATATCAAAGATGCTCCTTTTAAAGCAGTCTCCTTGTTCTCATGTTCCAAAGATACCATATGACGCCTCATAAATTCTTCAAAGGGTAAGTTACCAACATAACTTGGGCTACTGAAAGCATCAGACACTGCAGAGAGCAAGTCTACAACCATCTGGGATAAGAGTATTGTTTAGTCACAAATTGGATTAAATTCATATGAGTATGTAATATAAATCAAGAAATCTAAGTTTGAGGAAAAGATAAGAACAGCAAAAGGCCCTGACTTCTGTTCCTTTTAGAAATAATTATAATCATTATCTTTGTTGTTACCACACTAAAAATATCAAATACAATTAACAATAAGCCTAGCGTAACCACTTCTTTGTGCAAAAGCATACTGACATAAATGAATGCCCTTCACTTAGTCGAGATTTTCTTATCAACCCAATTATGAAATCCTTCAACTATTAAAAAAAGGAACTCAGAACCACATGGGTATTCTTCTACCAACAGAACTTTCTGAAAACTACTCAAGTATGGACTATACAGAACACATTAATTTCTGTTTCAGACTTAGAAAGACCATGTTTTCAAAATTGACATTATGTGAGAATAAATTTTGTTAATAGCTTTGACCTTCAAATAATTTATTTCTGATTCCAAAATAGCAAAGTCTGTTCACAAACTTATGTATTGAAGGGGACACCAGCATCATAGGCATCAAGTATTAGTCATTAAGTTGCCACTTAACACTTGTGATGACCTAGTTCTTGAACTGATTGTTGTTTTCAGTGTATTTCATTAGTTTTTATATACATATATAGTGCTCTTTTCCTTCTTTCTTCTTAGATTTTGGACTGCTTTTCACTTTCTTTTTAACTTTTTCTCTAGTGATTTTGTTACAATTTCTACTTAATGTCCAGATAAACAATTCCATTTTTTCTTTCACATCACCTGTTATTTGGGATAGGAGTGTTCAAGGTGTATAAAACATAAGAATGTATGACGGTATGAAAAAACAAATATATATATCATGCTGACTAAATGAATAATGCAGCACACATATCAAAATATATTCTCTAATTTAATTTGATAATAATGAGAATCACCTTAAAGAAAACATACAACTCATCCATAAATGACATAATCATGAAACCGGATGCCATCCCACCCAAAGCTGCTGAGAAGGCAATAACTGTTGTGGTCAATGAATGAACAGAGTCCCTGCAATAGATATATAATACTTTCACCATCAGGGGAAGATAGACAGTCTTCTCGGCAGAAATACAAAATAGTTTTCTTCAATCAATTCATAACTCTCATTACCAACCGATTTTTTCACATATGTGGAGGTAAAGAAATCAATAAGTTTTAGCAAGCATCTCCAAAAGACATGAGTCTGGATCTGGAAGAATTGCACTCCGCATAAATAAAAAATAAAAAGGAGCAAGTAGAACTACATCTCAGAATGGAGTCATATATATAAACCTCCATATCAAAGAAATTACTTTTTGCTGTTTCCATTGGAAAGCCTAACATATATTTTAAAGAAAAAAATATGAGATTAGGGTAACTTTTCCAAACGAAAGAATTTTAGTGAAAGAAAAAAAAAAACTTAAAGAGTGAAGGAAGAAAAAAATGAAGGGAAATAATAAATAAGAAAAAATGACACCTTGCAGTACAAATTATGAGATGCCTAGTTTTTACTTTTTCTTGTGGTGTGGGCTAGGGAGTATGGAATGAGAGAGAACAACCTTCCTTCATTAGCTAAATGTAACTACTTCAAAACACACAGATATATTCCAACTTAACCAGAGTTTTCAGATGAAATTTTATTGAAGTGAAATCATATAGTCAAAATCCCTACCTCAAGGATGAAAAGTGGATGGTTATTGGCTTCAAAGCAAAAATTTGATTATGCTGTTTTTCCACTGGGTGTGCCAAGTAAGCATTCAAACCATCAACTCTGAGGTAAGCACTAAGTAAAATCCGTCCTTGAGATGCATATTTTTCGTTATCTGATTTAGGTATATCAATTATCTGAGGTTCCGTCAACCTGATGCACTCTAATTCTGCATCATCAGATGCAGAGAGTCTGGTAAAGGGCGTGAAATCTGATTTTGACGCCGGCAGGACAACAAATTCAATGTTGTGAACATCAAATTCAAGGTGAAAATCATCCTGATCAACTGAAAGATTAATGGCTTCATTTCCATTGAGAAGAAACCCAACCTTCTTCAATGGCATTTGGATGTGAGGACCAGCTATGAGCACTCCAACTTGGATATGTTTCTCTGGAAGCATTCTGAGCAAGGCCATCTTTATTCCATTAGCATAGTGCTCGTACTTATCACATGAATTGATTTCTGGTTCACCATCATCAGTTGAAATAACCCTTGACTTCCCAATATCCCCATCCCAACATAAAGCATGCTTTATCTGCTGAAGAAGAATAGTGATTGACAGTATAGATGAATATCCCAAAACGAAATTCAACTTTCCCACAGCCAAATTGCACTTCCAAAACCCAGAATCTGGATTATTTTGTTCTGGATATGTCAAAAAGCTTTTAATCTCACAAAGAAGCCAGGGATTTTCAGAATATTCTATTTCGCTATCTTCAAATTTCTTGCAAGAGCTTTTCCAATTCAACCACATTTCCCCCAACAAATTTTCCAGAACCGAATTACATTCACCTTCAGCATGACCAATGGGAATGGTTTTACTAGTTTCAGGAAATGGAAACATTTGTGCAGGTTCACTCCGCAGTATACTGTTAACATTGTTAACCCTCCCCTTCCTATGTCCTCTCGGAGATGCATTAAAAGTCTTTGAGCTGCTTTTAATAATAGGATCTCTGATAAAAGTTGAGGATATAACCTTCAGCTGCCCACAGGAAATGGACAAAGACTTTTCAGAAATGTCTTTTAAGAACATCAATATCAGTGCATCAACCGAAAGACTGAATGAAAGGAAATCAGAGTATGAAGTTCCAATCTGTGATTCTACTCTTTCACTAACAGGCTTGACTGAGTTTTCTGGGGAGAAACGAACTAAAACTTTTTCAAGGTTTAGAATGAAGCAGTGTTGTGGACAGGAATATTCGGAAACAATGCCCAGATGCCCAGCAGATTCTGATTCTTGAGTAAAAAATGTCAATAAAAATAGAAAGTGCAGAACTATGTAGAACATTCTGTAAATAATTTTCCAAATGAATGCTAGTAGTGGAAGGATCTTGCTGAAAACTTTTAAGTGACTGTATACAGAGGATTCTCTATGACTATCTTCAGCATGTTGAACGTTGGACGCAGATCTATAACGGGCTATTCGCCGTGCCTGTGCAATAGCTTCAGGAGGCAGCTCTTTCTCAATATCAGAAATCACCTCCCAATTGTTTCTGACAGAAGCTACAAACATTTTATCACAGGACATCTTAACAACAGATCTTCTTAGTAAGTGGTCAGCAGAATATCCAACTAAGATCAGTAAAGTCTCATAGGCATTGACATAACGTATCCATAAACTAACAAGCTCAACTAAATTATGAAATGACAAACTAGGAGCTGAAATTACATAACCAATTCTCCGTAAAGCTAGTTTCCATAGTAAGCGACCATTCCTAGCATGCTTTGACTCTTTTGATGATAATTTGCCAAGAAATGCCAAAACTCTGACATCAAATGGAGAAAATAAAAAAACTAATTCTGGAATGCGGAGATGAAAGTCTACAAGCTGAAGTTTATCCAATTTAACACGGGTGAACAGCTCGTTTGAAATACAAACATGGTTCACGTGATCATTTCTCTTATAACCAATCTCAAAACCACTGCCATTAATGACAAAAGAGCTCTCTTTCAGAGGTCGAAAAAGTGCACCAACGAAACCTCTCAAAAGACATCCTTGCTGAAAAGATAGAGATTCTGCATTAAGCTCCTTGATTTTCGAAATATACACAAAGGAATCATCAGAAATGGGGAACTGCAGTTGCAGATCAAAACTAAGCATCTGTAAAAGACAATGATTGAGAAAAAGATTTAGAAAAGATGTTGCAATTCGATCTCTTGAAGGAGTGGTGTTCAAGATCCTTTCCAGAACATCATGCAGAGCACTACCCTGAAATAGATTAAGAGGTCTTAGTGATTATGGTAAAGCATAACAGAACAAATTAGCATACAAGCTTCACATGCCTGCGTTAGTTAGGGAGGGCAAGTGCTGACTAAACTAAGGCTTTGCCCAAGTTTATACCAAAACAAGTTGGGTATTCACTAACCACCATTTGTTTGTTTATCAAATTTTCCATTTAATCTCTCTTTTTTTTAGAAGAAAACAATGCTTTGATTGAATATCTACTTAACAAGCTCCTTTAAATTTGTAATGCTACCTTCGTACTCAGCCCTTTAACGTTATTAAGAAATGAATTAGTAGTAATAATTATCACAACACAAACAACTGAAAGTCAATGTCGCTTAATTCTCCGTAAAAGCATAGGATTCAACCACAAGCAATGTCAATTAGCAACTAAAAATAAAACAAAACACGAAACACAAAGTTACCTCAGGATCAATGGCAGAAATACTATTCTTTGCATCCTCTGAAGCCAAACTACTTGATTTCTGATCCCTTCTCGACCTTTCCTCCTTTATTTCTCTTCAAGAATTTATCAAACAAAAGAAAATTTAAATAAACAGAATAAAATAAATTAAAAAAAAAGAGAGATTAGAGAACATGAGTCGAACACACTGTGTTTTGACGATGAATCACCTAACAGAGAGTGTAACATGGACGCCGCGAACTTCGAAATTGAAGGCAGGGACCGACCAGTTGGAGAAGCGAAGGCTCAAGTGTTCGACATTGACTTCTTTGACGCATAAGCTACTGGACTCGTCGTTTAGGAGCTGATCGAGAGCCAGAGTGCTCAAACTGAAGTTGTTGAGAATCGCGAGAGAATTGATGATACCTAATTTCAGTTCCAGCTCCGGCTCGTCTCGCAGCCATGGTCGCAAGAGAGCGGATAGTTTGCGATGGATTAAATTTGTTAAAACCATTGCGGATTCATTAGTAGATGAAATTTTCCAATTAGAAAAACCGTGAAAGGTTTTCTCGAGAAACAACCAGAAAGTGTATGCCCTAATACAGTCGTGACTGAGGTTCAGGCGGAGCGGGAAAAATAACTGACACGAGATATATATACAGTCGACTACGACCGTCTATTGTTCTTTTCCGCAATATAACGTTTTGTTTTCTTTATATCTTTTTTCAGGCGGTGGTTCTTTTTACTCCTCTTTTTTTTTTTTAATTGTCTTTTCACTCATTTTAAGAAAACAAGGCCCCATTTTAAAAAATGATTTAAGGCCCAATTTATTAAAAAAAAAACGGGTATAAAGTCCAAAGTTTCAAAAATAAAGAAGCAATTACTGGGAACTTAGCTGAAGTTTGCTGATTTACACTTCAAAATAACTCTATGAACAATTAACATCCGTGTGTGTTGACCATTATATTTAACAGTTGATTTTTAAAAATAAAAAAAAACTAAAAAAATGAATCTACACCAATACATATAATTAAAAAAATTACTAAAGAAAAATCATTAAATATATAATTTATCAATAGAAATAGTAGTACCTTGGTGTCCATTTCTTCTTCATCTAATTCTTTTTATGGAGCTTGCAAAGAGACCACGTAATTCATTATATATATATATATATATATATATATATATATATAAAACATAATATTAATATAATATTTTTGGTTGCTTTTCCATGGGTTGCTTCCTCTTCTGTCTGTAACTTATTTTTTTATGATAATGAATGATGATGATGCATGATGTTGATAATGTGATGAGGGATGAGAACAATGTCGAAGATGAAGGATCCATGATGCTGATGATAAGAATGAGAATGGTGCATGACGATTGTGATGATAAATGATGATGATGAATGATGTTGATAAGGACAGTGATGCAGTATGCATGATGCTGATAATACGATCCTCATCCTTTGCTGATGAACGGTGGATGATCAGTGACTACTAGCACCACCAGCCACAAGAAGTTGAATTCTGCAACAAGAAGTTCCTGCAGTACCAAGCATTACAGAAGATAAAATATTATAACCTTAACTAGACCAATAATTATGAAAGGAAAAAATAAAAAGCAAACCATATTTGATCTATATCCAACATTTCAAAGTTCAACATACTGTTTGGCCACTCTCCATATAACTGCAAAATCCAAAGAACATGTACAATGACTGTCAAAATCAATGATTTTTTTTTTCTTGTTTTCATAATTTCATTTATATTATAAATGTAAACAATTCAAATAATTCCATAAAGAAAAGCAACAAAAATAAATAAAGTGAAGATGTGTCACATGATCACGTGGAGAATAAAAGTTCAAAGTAGGAAGAAACCGGGTTGAGACTTGTGCCTATATTTTTCCACTGGTGATGCGCTATGATGAATGAAGAGTGCATAGGAATGAAGAGTGCATAGGAATTTTGTGTAATGTTTTGAGAATAAAAATCCATAGGAATTCAAATAAACACACCAAAGAACAAAGATACAAAGTTCCCCAATAAACAGTAGAAGGAACAAGTTTTGTTAATAGCGAAACACGCATGGCTCACTCATTGCTAAGAAAAATTCAAACAAACAAAATCAGGTAAAGAGGAATTTAGATTGGTAGAAGGAGAAAGTGTTCTTTTAACAGAGGTGCCTTGCGTTCTTCCAGTACTTCTACATGTATATGTCAACAAATAAGCAGCATTATAACCTAGGTTTGAACGATAATGAGTATATATATACACTACTTTAAAAAAAATACTCATCCGATTCTAGTATTTAGAGAATGCTCAAATATTATTCTGTCCGGCAGGAAAACAGAAGGCTGAGAAGCAATCCAAACATCATTGTAAATATTCATATCTTGTCTAGGTTAGGCCACGTGCTCATGAAGTTGACTACAGAACTACACAATAACAAATGCTCCCTTTGGTCCTCCACCACCATAGTTCAACGCCCGGATGCGTGTATATATATATTATTTGTCCATCCTTGGCCATTAATCCCAAATGTGGGTACCCTCTCTTCTACTGTGGGAGTAGTATTCTGGGTTGTTCTAGCACAGTCGTATTTCAGCAATTGTAACTTCAAAAAAAAAACAAAAAAAACAAATGCTCCCTTTGGTCTCTAAGACAAAAAGGATAAAATTTTACGTTGTTTTCAGCTTTTTAGGGAATCAATTGTACATTAACATTCAATCTTTAAGAAAATCACAGCTTCATAGAAAAAATTTGATTCCTCAACTTATAAAGTAACACAAAACTCACCTCACTATCCAATTCTTAAACAGTAACCATATGATGCATCACTACAACCACACTTAATAATATCTGTTGAATCCAATAACTGAAAAAGCAATTCAAAAAGGAAACAATGGGAAATGTATATCTTTTTGGAGATAATTAAAATAAATTACATAGGTGGCTACTCTCAAAGTTTAGAATAAAAAGAAAACTATGTTGACTCTCCTCCAAACTTGATTTAGATTATTTAAAATCATGTTCTTTTTTCGTTCAAGTACTCTTTCTACTTATTTGTTTTTGTTAAAAACTAAAATGATATCTTCATTAGCAAGACATGAAGGTCCCATTACTGGGAATAAATTACTCCACTGTTTAATATTAAAAGCATAAAAAGATTAAAAAAAAGTTAAAAAAAAAAATGAAGAAGAATAAGAAGAAGAAGGGGAAGAAGAAGAAGGAGGAGGAGGAGGAGGAGGAGGAGGAGGAGCTGATGATGAGCAATTGAGTAAGAGAGATGGAGAAATCATTAGCTCCACTTCAATCAGAGTGTACACAAAACAGCAGTCTGAGAATAGAGCCTCATTTTTAAACTAATGAGAGTCATATAAACACCAATGCTCGGATCTAATCAGCGGCTCATATTCGTCATCTAACAATTAGAACGAAACCTCACTTCACCATGGCTGCAACAACATTTTCCTGGCAACTGCCTCGCCATGTGAAGCAAATGTCTCCTACCATCTGATTGTCTTGACTTCTCAAAAAACTATTATCACTGCCTCATTCTTGACACCCAAATTTTAATTTTACAAAACTATTGTCAGATGCAATGGATTGTATGAATCTTTTTATGAAAAGTTTTGAGATTATACCATAATCATTATAAGACATACAAAAAAAAAATGCTTTACATACAAAATTATGATAGTCTTAATAAAAATTTATAGAACAAACTTTCAGAGTAGCTACAAGAACGAAACCCCACATCATTCAAAACAAATTGTAAAAACTTTATAAGGTCCTAACATTGTTTTGAAATAAAACAAATTGCAAAGGAGACATTGTTTTGGTACTTGAACAAAAATAGAGTACCATTAAAACAACTCTTCATTAAGACATATATAGAGTTGATAAAGAATTGTGTCTTTGTGTGTGAGTGTGGCCGTGTGGGTGCATACTGCATAGAGCACTTGACATAGCAAGAGAGAGAGAACTAACATGTAAAATTGCACCAGAGTTAGCCAAAGAGGCAAAGTGACAGTCAATGGTTCAGTTTCCACAACAAAATCTGCAAAATCAATCGAAGCTTCACTGAGAAATCCTATTTTTGACGATCCCTGCAAGAATCACACACAACAATTAGAGACATAGAGACAAAAACAGAATTCAAAGACTGCAAATCTTGAAAAAAAAAAAAAGGAAAATTGGAAAGGAATAAAATAATGAAGAGAGATGGACTTGCGTGGGTGTCTTGCGTGACAAGACTGAGAAGATCAATTGAAGAAGAAACAGTAATGGCGCACTAACCGTTTAAGAGTTTATATATATGGATTTGTGGCGGTGCGTCAAATTTAAGTTTTTTTTTAGGCGTCAATTTAAAGCGCAATCACAATTTAATTACCGTTAAAATTAATAACAATAAATTATTCTCTTATGCACTCTTAATGTTTTTGTCTATGACCCAACTTAAAGTGCTTTACGGCACACATAGCCCAGGCCCAAATTGTTAAATCCATACGGCTTAGGCCCAAATGGTTAAAATTTATAATCGCCTAATCATGGATTAAGTTATTTTATCTTATTAGAATTCCTTATTAATACACGTGCTCTTAATCGTTAAGAATCGACAAGCATTAAAACATTACACGAAAGCTGAGCCTCCAATGTAAAAGTGTACTTAAAACATTTGTAATATTGACATACGGATGAAGAATAAATGTTTATTTTCTAATTTCTAATAATATCATGGAATTTAATTTACAGAAATTTCGAGTAACTTTGCTTAATAATAAGCTCTCGTTGCTATATGGAAACACTGGTTTTAACTTTGCTTAATAAATGTTGTCCATAAACCGATCACTCGAACTTTGCATTTCCACCACTTCTCTGTTTACAAATATTTAGAGGTTTCATTACTGCGTCATAGTTTGTTTATTTACACCAGAGATGGCAGTATATTCCGTGGGGCTGGGGCACTGTGGGGATCCGCCCCGAATGAGGCGAGAATGGAGATGAAGTCTTGTCCCCAAAGGTGAAGCGGGGCCGGGACGGGAGACCGGGGGAAAGACTCCACGCCCCATCCCCGTCTCGATATATATATATATATTATAATATATAATATTCAAATCTTTAATATCATTTAAAATTAATTTTTAATATAAATAGTTTTTTTTAAAACTAAACTTTAGAATGTGGTTTATTTTATAAAATCTTTGATTTTGAAATAAATAAGAATTTCTATTTTTTTCTTTGTTTTGAGTTGTCATTTTTATTTTTATTTTAGACGAGGAATGTAGCGGCTATGGGGAAGGTCCCCCCAACAGGGAATTCCCACCCCCGCCCCCCGCTTCTCTTAATGCGGTGATAGGGATGGGGATGGAAAATCATCCCTCGACCCGCCACGTTGTCATCCCTAGTTTACACATTTTAAACTTATAACATCTATAAGGGACTCCTTAAATCCCCTCTTTAACTAAAATAGGGAGTCAATTTGGGTTTTGTGCACTCCAAAGGTGACACAACGGGGTATAGCAAAAATAAAAATGATCACTTTGTCGAACCCTGAGACACACTCAGACGAACCTTGACGCAGCAACCGGTAGTTACCCAAGCATGAACTGTCATGCAGAGGCCATCATTCCCTAATCTTCGTTAGAAAATGGTGCTCTCGAATCCTCAAAAAACATGTCAATTCCACGATAGATAAATGTTCCAAATGAATGATTTTATTAAAATCAATCAAAGGTTTAAAAGTTACAATAATTGAAAATAATAAGACTATTTATAATAACCTAATCCTAATACAACTCGAATATGACATTTCTTAAAAAAGACTAAAACAATAAAAGATCAAAGCTAATAAGAATCTTCTAAGATTCATGACTCCTAACTTGACTGGAAAACAAAGATCAAATCTTACCCAAAAGGTAAGTTTGATTTATTTCCAAAACCTAAATTTAATTCCTAATCAAACTAAAATAAATAAACTTACTAAACAAGAAAAACCCCAAATTAACAAAATAAGAAAATAAATAAATTGTTCGACATGGGTCGTGATTCATTTATCTTTGTCCTACATCAAAGGGACTCTCTATTTTAAAAAGCCTCTTAGTGGCTCTCCAAATATAGGGAGCTCCCTATTTTCTCTTTCTTAATTTTTTAATATTTTAAAACTGATTTTGGAATTAAAAATGATATAATTATCCATTATTATCTGTTAAAAGTTTGAAAGTAGTAGGCTCTTCGAATACAATTTAAAACAAAATTATTTATATTTTAAATTTAAAAAATATTAAAATATTAATAATTAGCTATAATAAAGAGCATGGTTGGAGTGATCTCATGAGATGTGGCTAGTTAAAATAGTTTTTTAGTTAAAATAGCTAAAATTTAGTTAAAATTTAATGAGTCTGATTGGAGATGCTCTTATACGTGTATGTATATATATATGTATATATGTATATGTGTGTATGCACATGTGTATGTATGGAAGACCATTCTAGTGACATATAATATGAAATACACGTTTAATTGGTTATTTATATCATATGATATGATATTATTCCTTATACACAGTAGATTAAAGATTTTATCCTAATTAGAGGGTTACTTTTGTAATTTGATGAAAAGGACGGTGCACAAAGTTTATCTCCGAAAACAGTTAACAAATTTCGGCTTGACCAAGACAAAGGTCACAACTTCCTCTCATTTGCATAAAAAATCATATAGTTCAAGCCTTTTCCTGGTATTCTCCAGACCACATTACCACAATCGTCCACTTTCCGTTTCTTCCGTTACCAAATATAACCAGAATAACCACCATCACATTCCATACCATCAACGGCCTACCTTGTTCCGTTGCCAGCTAACACTCCTTTGGACAAAACAGTCATTTCCTTACGCTCTATACCAACGTGACAGCTTAAAATTGGCAACTCAAAAACTAGAACAAGATTACAAACCGGAAACAACAGCAGGAGATCATTACTCTCCATTCTCAAACCGTGCCACGTAATCTTAACGATACAACTGAATAACGGCACCGTTGATTGGTCCTGTTTTAATTTTCATTACAACGACCAAACCAAATCTTCTCCTTCTTGTCTCTCTCTCTGAATCTCTCTCTTTTAATATTCTTCTCCTCTCTCGCGATCTAGTTTTCTTTTTTCCAGCTCATAAAATTCTTTGAGTTTTCATTTTTCAATCAAATCACATCATGAAAAGTTCACTACGAGGAGGCCGAATATTTTCGGACGAAGATCACAGCGTCCGTGGCCAAAAATTTGGAAGATTAAAGAACACAAATGATCCAATGGAGGAAGATCTCACAATCCCACATGGCAGTAGTATCAATAACAATAACTACAGCAATTCGCCTCCGAAATACGGCCAAGAACGACCTTCAACGGGAGATTACAATGACCCATCTTCTTCTCCGTTTTCCAAGTCACCATGGTCCTCTCACGTGTCTCTACCCCAACAAAATTCATCAAGAACAGAAGACGATGGTCTCTCAACGAATGTTCTTATAGGGTCATTGGTACGTGAAGAAGGTCATATATATTCACTAGCTGCCTCCGGTGATCTTTTATATACCGGATCGGATAGCAAAAACATCCGGGTATGGAAGAACCAGAAAGAATTTTCTGGGTTCAAATCAAATAGCGGGTTGGTTAAAGCCATTGTTATTGCTGGTGATCAGAAAATCTTTACGGGTCATCAAGATGGAAAAATCAGAATCTGGAAAGTTTCAGGCAAAGACACTAGTATTCATAAACGTGTTGGAACTTTACCAACATTGAAAGATTATATAAAAAGTTCAATGAATCCAAGCAATTACATTGAAGTTAGAAAACATCGAAATGCATTGTGGATTCGACATTTCGATGCGATTTCGTCTCTAAGTTTGAGTGAAGATCAAAAACTCTTATACTCCGCTTCTTGGGACAAAACATTCAAAGTTTGGAGAACTTCAGATTACAAATGTTTAGAATCCGTCGTGGCACATGACGACGCCGTTAACTCTATAGTATCTGGATTTGACGGTTTGGTTTTCACAGGCTCAGCTGACGGAACCGTTAAAGTTTGGAGAAGAGAGTTACAAGGGAAAGGCACGAAGCATTTCTTTTCACAAGCTCTGTTAAAGCAAGAATGCGCCGTTACGGCTCTTGCCGTTAACCCAAACGCTACCGTCGTTTATTGTGGGTCGTCTGATGGGTTGGTGAATTACTGGGAACGTGAAATGCATCTGTCACACGGCGGCGTTTTGAGAGGGCATAAGTTGGCGATACTCTGTTTGGTGACAGCTGGGAGTCTGGTGTTTAGTGGATCGGCTGATATGGGGATTTGTGTGTGGAGAAGAAAAGGAAAGGAGCATTTGTGTTTGTCGATGTTGACGGCTCACAGTGGACCGGTGAAGTGTTTGGCGGTGGAGAAAGACCATGATGGCTGCTCGATGGGTGGTGGTGGTGGTGGTGAACAACAGTGGATTCTTTACAGTGGAAGTTTAGATAAGTCGGTGAAGATGTGGCGGGTGTCGGAGCTAGCGTCGCCGATGATGATGATGGAGCAGAACTATATTAATAATAATAATCTCTCGTCGTCATCGGACGATGGTTGTGGTGGTGCGGTGGCCGAACCTACGTCGTTGCCATATGCTCCTAGCTTCTCTTCTCAAGCCAGAATTATGTAGACCAAAATTTAATTAATCAAGAATATGGGGATCGATTGTAAATATTTTGGTTGATTTCAATCCGTCGTGATAGATTAAAAATTCGATTGGGTGTGATGTGTGTACGTAAGGTGAAAATACTAGAGCATGCATGTTGGGTATTTTGTATACGAAATTTAATGTGATTAATTTGTTATGTACAAATTAACTGGGAAAAGTTTCTCAAATTTTGATTGATATATATTTTGACAATTATTTAAAATTCTCGTTGCAGTTCTTGATTTGTTTTAGCTTACTCTTGTTTTCATTCTACAAGCTTGAATCAAGTGTGTTATTTGGTTAATGTTGATTTGATTACATCCATTAATTATTTATTTACTTTTATTTTACTTTACTTTTATTTTTAGAGTGTTTTGTCCATTATTTTCAGTGCCAGAGGATAGGGACGTCAGAAATTCTATTGATTGTTTAAGAATTTTCAGGAATCCTAGACAGCGAAAAAGATTAAAAAGAATCCGAATCCAGATGATCATCTTCACACATACAACTTGGTGCTGCAGAAAAATCTGATTATTCGTTCTCCACCTTTAATTGTTTTTAACTTTAAAATTGAAATTAACCGTATGTAATTAGTGGAATTTTTATTTTTATTCAATATTAGTGTCGTGAAAAATACCCTTAATGATTTCTCATTTTCAATTAAACATATCAGTTTTCATTAATTAAATACTATCAGTTTAATTTCTAGTGTGTTTTATCTGATACGTGAAAAGTTTAATGAAAACAATAAAAACACTCATTTCGGACAAAAATATAAACCATTTAAAATTTTGGTTAATAAGTGTTATTTCTTCTTATTTTAAAAGAATATTCATCTTATGAATTATACGCAGAGTTGTCTTAAGACCGAAAAGGGTTTGGATGGTACCGAAAAACAATTTCATAAAATTACAGATCTAAATACTGAAATTGGCTTTAAGACCGTACTTTTCCATAAACATGATGTGACCATGTGAACATAAGTTACACAAGCAACAAAAAAAGTCTTTCTCTGAATAATGGAGCTGTTTCTTTGTTTAGACTTGTGCATGCAAGTTGTTAAATATAATTTTCATTGAAAAATAATACGGATTGCACATTGGACGGCTTTAATTAATATGTGAGCTCTATCATTTCAAAAATAAAATAAAATATGTGACCTCTAGTCGTCAAAGAAGGAAGACCAGTTAAGTCCAAGAAAATCAAGACCATATATAATTAAAGAACAAAAATTACAATATAAAATTAAATAATCTACTGTGGACCATGCAATGAGCAACAATTCTATTTTATCTGGTTTGAAGTTGGAAATTAATAAATGAAGAATGAAAACAAACCAGTTGATTTCATTTGTAACCACGATTATTAATTCCAAAAAGAAAAACCAAACTTCGAAGTTTCTAAAGTTAGCCGACCAATCTGAAAAAAAAAACCCACAACCAGATCTGTAACTGTTGTAGTGACTTAGTACCAAAGTATTTGAGGTAGGTAGACCGACTTTTATATTGTGTTCGGTTGTGTATCATACGTTGTATTTTATTTTATAATATACACAATCTTAAATTGGTATAAATAAGTTAATTAGTAGACTACTTACATATACGTACGTGGATGAAAATACAGAGGTTGAAACAATTTTGAGAAGTCTAATTTTAAAACAAATTGGTTATATATATTTTACATGATGATCATGATTATATTGTATGATTGGAAACTTGGAATGTTATTGGTTTTTTGAATTATTGCAATCAACAATTCACTGGAGTTACGAGAGATATATGATTCGAATTCATAACTTTAGATATATAGATGTGAAGATATATTACCGAATAGATATTATATCGTCACCTTATCTCGTTGATTTGGAACGCTCATTTGGAAAGTGTATGAATGTTCTAATGCTTGTGTTTAATTAACACAATGCAATGATGCATGTTCTTGTTTATAGATGACTATTATATATGGTCCATAAAGTGACCAAAAAAGGATAAGACCCAGTTATGGAAAATAGGAAATGATGTGAAATTACTTATCAAATAAGCAAATATTAGGTAGATAAGTAGATATCAAGCAACATCAAGCAAAATTGGATAAGTTTGTTGATTTTTTAATTATTTTTTTTGGTGTTTGTTGAATGTTTGACAGATATATTCATATCAGCCGACTATTAAAACTTCAAAGCCTAACTAATCTGCAGACTGGAATAGCAACAAGTCTCAACTTTTCAACCTTGGAGAAAGTTTGGTTTCGGAGGGAAAAGTTGATAGAAAAATAAAATAAAATAAAATAAACAAGCACATTCCTAAACATGACCTAAATATTAGAGATATATTATATATACAACACAAGGAAGTAAATACGAGTTTCGGTTAAGATATCATAGATTTAAATTTATAAAAATATCGGTGGAAAAATCAATATTCTCAAAATATTAGGATTCTTTAAGATTAATGAGCCAAATTGTAGAGTTCTGGTATGTACTTTCTCCCCCTTCTATGTACTTTTGTGTGGTGAGTGTTGAAATCCACCTTGCAAACGAGCAAGTGTGAGGCGACTTCTCACATCTTGTGTGAGAATAGATTTTTAAACCGTATGTACAGTAGTTGATTTCGATAGGTTTTGAATGATTCTTAATCGGTCCAATATAGTCAATTTTTTTAAAAAAATTAATAATAAAAAAAAAATTGCAACTCATGAGGCACAAATTTGGGCATGAACCCTAAACTGCTTACAGGTAAGGGCTCATTCCATGTGCTTTGCAGCCCATTTCCACCGCCATTGTTTCTTCTGTACTTTAAAATCCGGTCCATGGATGATCCAGATTCCAGAGTGATTGAGTTTTCATGTAAACAGTAATCCACTCTTCAAACACTGATGCTCTTCTTTCAATTCATTAAATATTGATTTTGGTCGTCAATTCGTTATAATTTATTAGTTTCTGGATTTTAGGGAGGTAGACATGACTTGAAACAACAATTTCATTACGTGTGTGAATGATATATTATTAGACCAACTTATTTCAATTCATCAGTTGAACATTGTTCACACGATGTTTACGAAAATAAAATATAAACTTGTGATTTGTAGTTAAAAAACAACATTTTAGAAATATTGGTATTGTTTTGACGGCATGGCTGAGCGGTAAGGTAGGGGTCTGCAAATCCTTTTTCTCCGTTCAAATCTGGGTGTCACCTAATTAACAAAAGATGGAATTTTTCTAGCAAAACACTAAATATTATTAATGTATTAACCGTGACCATAGTATCACGCGTCACAAGATTTTTCAAATTTTATAAGAATTGGTGTCAGTATAAATGAATCTTTTCTTGCTTGTGTTGATATATAGTATTTTCATATTAGTGCGATATTATACATATTTTTTTAATTCATAAGATCATGCATCTTCATATTTATTTTTAAATAGATTGTCTGGATATATATATGTTATGATACTATTAATTATCGTCTAACTTGATGGTAAATAATATTCATTCATTCGAGTCACTTTGTCCACGGTGGTATATATCAAGAAAAAAAAATGTTATGATACTTGTCTTTAATTTATTGATGAAATAATTAACTTTTCCATCTAATGATCACAGTTTCAATTTGTAAAAATACTCTGTTTTGTCTTTGTTTAAATACTTTGCTTTGTCTATTCTATATTAATTGGATTGTTCACCATCGATTTAATCATCTTAGACTATATAGATAATAGATATAGTATCTCACCCAATAAAATAATATGGTACTATTATAATTTTATAACATATGTTTTGGTTATATGTTAAGATGATTATATAATGTTACATAGCTAGTTATATAAAACACAAATTGTTACAACCCCAGGACATTAAGTTAGTAATCAATTCAGCCCAGGTTAGGCTAGCTTTCTAAAAAAAAAAACAATTAATGATTATGGTTTTTTTTTTTAATAATAGATAAAAATGCAAATGAAAGTCATTTACAATATTAACGTTGCTTAATAATTTATAAAATTAGTATAGTTTATAATTTAATTTAATTGAAATAGGTTCGTTAGAGTGATATAATTAATATTTTATTGAGACTTAAATACGTTGAAGTTTCATTTTTTTTTCTTCATTCTTTATTATTCTATCGGAACAAATATTTAATTTATTTCATTTGTTATTTGTTTTTTTCAATTGGGTTTGTTTTAAAAACTTTGTACCCTCGTCTAGTTAGATGTAAATAGCAAATTACATTAATTTAGTATGATTATGTCCTAAATTCAAATCGATGCACCGTATGAAGTATATAAAAAATAATACTTAATTTAACACATCGAGCACCGGTTTCGCTCAAGGTTTGTCGGTTTGATGTGTAACATACGTAAATGAGATTAAAAAAAAAAACATATATATTTCCCAATGCTATACACAATCTTTGTGTGAATAAATATAAATGTCGAACTCTTTTTATTTATTTAAAATTATTAACCTATATTATTTAAATACGGTCATTGGCATAAAAAGCTCCATGCCTCCATTGGATTAGAATCTTTTTGAACAATTAGATATTTTGAAATGATTGGTCAAATCTAGACGGAATTACTTTATTGTACAGCGATGTTTCAAATTAACAAGTAAATATAACAATCATAGCAGAAAAGAAAAAAGAAAAGAAAAAAGAGAACCATATAATCGATTCCTTTCCATTTCTCACGCAAACTAGCAACAAACAGCATAAAATGTCTATGCGCGCCTAATGCTAGTTAATGCAATCACAGTATCAGTATCGCTTCCATCCATTTCAAAGTGTGTACCAGACCTGTCAGTAAGTAGCAGCCTATAGAACACACAGGCCAGAACTGGCTGTGCCTGTGCCTGTGGTGGTCCTTTAGCCTACACAAACACGTTAGAGATAATAATCATTGGATATGAGATTCTATATTAATTCGTAATATATAACTTACGAATCAATTTAGGTACGTATGTATGAATAAAGAAATTAATCAATTATCTTTTAACTCGTATAAATATACCAGATACTGATTTATATCTTATTATATTACTATTTAAATTTTATAATATTGTAGAATCAACTCATAAAGTAGAAAAAACATAAATGTTAGTTCATTGTTACGGTCCTTTAAATGGTTGTGTAAATTCAACTCTACACGGTTATTATATAAAACTTTGATATTTAGGAACCATTCTATTGTTAAGTTAGTATGATAAAGTTGTTTCCTAAAAAGAAGTTTGTATCATACAAATGTTTTTTTTTTTAAGTAGCGTAACTAAATCCTCAACTCTAATATATTACAATTTTAAGTAATTTTGTAACGCTACATATTAAATTCAATAAAAAGCAAAATGACTCTCGTACACATTCTATTCTTTATAAATTAATAATTATAACGGTAGAATTTCACCTGTTTTTCTTACGTAGTATTTCGACTGTATAACATTAAGTAATAACTCTGCATAATAACTTTGAACGACTATGTAATGTTAAAAATGAATTACATCACCGAAATCGAAATCGAATTTATACACGTTACATACTGTACGTGATACACCCGGACCCAAAGATGCCAATGACAACAGTAGAACACCATCAAAAAGACAAAAGTTATGTGGACCCCACGTGCTACTTTCTCCCAACGACAATTTAAATAAAGTTAGGTTAAAAAAAATAAAAAAACTAAGCAAAGATTCCTCACTGGCTCACTCCCAAACCAAAACCAAAACCAAAACCAAAACCAAAAACCAAAAACCCAAACCCAAACCCAAACCCAAACACACCAATTCTCTCCGCCTCCCTCGCTCGCTTTTTTTTTTCTTGCTTTAGCTGTCATTTTCCATTCGCTCTCACACTTACCCACAACACATTTTCCTGCCTCCCAAACACTTTCGCTTTACTCTTCTCTCTCTCTCTCTCTAGCATGTAAATCCAATTCCGTTTTCTCTTTCTTTTTTCCATTTTTTTTTTGTTTTACCTTCCTTGAATCATTATCAATTTCTATAAGACTTCATTTTTACCTCTAAAGTTTTTTTTTTTTTTTTTTATTTACACGAGAAGAAAGAAAAGAAAAAAACTGTTAATTAGATTAGGTCAAGTGTTTTTTGTTTTAGTAGTTGCTTGTTTTCGATTTTACGGCACGATTTGGATTTGGAGATATGGATCAGTCTTAGGGTTGGTTGCTGTGGAGCTAAGAAAGGTTTCTATTAATAATCAAGGAAACAATGGCGCCGGAAATTACGTCGGCTCCGGTGGCTGAAGATGGGATCCAGTACTCCTTCGCGGCGGAATACAGAGGTCCTCCGGTACCGTACGATCTTCCTCGAGCTGTTCCGATCAACGTTCAGAAGATACCCGTGGCCTCGGTGGTCAAGCAAGTCACGCTCTCGGATAAGCTGGCGCTTCCGGTCGTCCAGCCGATAGTATCGGCTGATAAGTTGAGTAAGAATTTCTCGAAAGAGCTTATACCTACTGCGGTTGTTTCTTCGGTGGTCGAGACTCATGACGATTGCTGTGTTTCGAAAGAGGCCGGAGTGAAATCCGAGACGACCGTGTCTCCGACGTCTGTCATCGAGAGAGCCGCAGATAATGCCAACTGCGTGTTGTCCGGTGAGTTGAGTAGCTCAGGTGCTTTAGAGTTCTCCAATTATGCTTCTGGTGAGTTAGTTAGTAGTTCAAAAGTATTTGATCAAAGTAATGAGAATTTGAATTCTAGCACAATAGAGTTTTCTGGTAGTTTTACGAAATCAAGAGTGAGTTCGGATAGACTGAGAGAATCTATTGGTGGTAAAGAGAGTTTTGATTTTAATGATGAATTAATTCAGGGTGATTGGGAATCAAGTGACTCTGTCTTGAGTATGGATTATCCGTCTTCGCGGGTTTCATCTCTTAAAACAGGAGATTGCATTAATAAGAGTAATAATGACGATGATGTTGATTATATTGGTGATGTTAGGAGAGGGCCTGTTGTTACTTTTCGTGATATTACATCAGATGATGAGGATGATGATGAAGATATTGATGAAGAATATAGTATGGAGGAGCCAAGAATAATACCTAGAGTGAAGAGAGAGCCTGAAACTAGAGGCAAGAAAGGGTCTTGTTATAGGTGTTTTAAAGGGAACCGGTTTACAGAGAAAGAGGTTTGCATTGTTTGTGACGCAAAGTATTGTAGTAGTTGTGTGCTTAGAGCAATGGGTTCAATGCCAGAAGGAAGGAAGTGTGTTACATGTATTGGGTATCCTATTGATGAGACTAAAAGAAGGAACTTGGGAAAATGTTCTAGAATGCTTAAGCGGTTACTTAATCAGTTGGAGGTTCGGCAAATAATGAAGGCTGAGAAGTTGTGTGAGATTAATCAGTTGCCGCCTGATTATGTTTGTGTGAATGGGACACCACTTTGTCATGAGGAATTGGTTACATTGCAGACGTGTCCAAACCCGCCAAAGAAGTTAAAACCTGGAAACTATTGGTATGATAAAGTATCTGGTCTATGGGGAAAGGTGAATATAATAAATTTTAGATATTTCATTTATAGTGTGTTCAATGCATCATTATAGATGTTGATGGTTCTACTGAATTCCACAGGAAGGACGGAAGCCATTGAAGATAATTACTCCCCACTTGAATGTTGGAGGTCCGATCAAGCCAAATGCTAGCAATGGAAACACACTAGTTTTCATCAATGGTCGGGAGATTACAAAAGTTGAGTTGAGGATGCTGCAGGTGAAGCTTCTAGACAATCAAAATTCTTTTCTGAAACTAATTAATCTGCTTGGATTGTTCAGACAGTTTTCTTTTGGATGTTTCAGTTGGCAGGAGTTCAATGTGCTGGCAATCCACACTTTTGGGTGAATGATGATGGCTCTTATCAAGAAGAGGGACAGAAGAATACTAAAGGATTTATTTGGGGCAAGGTACTGTTAGCGTGTTGAATTCATTTCTCCACTAATCTTTTTAGTCTTTCTTCATAAATTTTCATTTCATTAATTAGGTATTAACTAAATGTAACATTGCTTTTCAGGCTGGGACTAAGCTTGTTTGTGCTGTCTTGTCACTGCCCGTTCCTTCCAAATCTTCAAATATCAGTGGTGAACTGGTGAGCAGTCAGATGAGTAGAAGTGTTCCTGACTATATTGAACGGAGAACACTTCAGAAGTTGCTTTTAGTTGGATATCATGGATCTGGGACAAGTACCATATTTAAGCAGGTGCTTCCTGGCCTCTAACCTTGTATTACTATTGCCATTCTATTTATGTCACAATATCTGTTGTATACTGAATGCCACATGGCTTAAGTCAGTGTCATATTCTTATCTAAATTAGGAATTCTCTATCATGTATTTAGAATTGATATAATTGAATCAATCAAAATAATGTCCTGGTATTACATAAGTGAAGAAAACCAGGTTCTGGCAGGGTTCTAAAACTATTTAAGCCCATTGCAACAGTGTTGATACAGAGTCTTTGGATATAATGATAAGCCTATTTCATTTTCAGACAGCCTAGCAAATTTGTGGCGTGACTTCTGTGTCGGGTTGTCCACACTTGCTCATGTGTTGGAATTAAATTCCACTCTATCCTTTGCCTTAAAAGAATCGATTCTGATTAAGTCGGTGTAATATGATGAAGGATGAGTTATAGGTTGGAGTTAATGGCTTGATCATACAAGCCGTTTGTGATTTTATGTGCAAATTGGAAAAGGTTAATTAACACACTCGTTTTCCATACATCGTTGTATAGGTGTCTCTGAGCCAAATCATTTTGATCCTGTTGCTTCATTGGGTCTATAAAGGAATGTTTCTGGTTTAAAATATGCTAATTGCTGATTATACTTGAATATATTAATAAATTTATTAAATCAAATGTTGCAGGCCAGGATTCTTTATAAAGACATACCATTCTCGGAGGATGAGCGTGAGAATATTAAGTTGAAGATCCAGAGTAATGTGTATGGCTATCTTGGTATACTCCTTGAAGGGCGTGAGCGTTTTGAAGAGGAGATTTTGGTTGAAAGGAAGAAGAAACAGTCTTCAGATGACACTGAAACCGCTGGTATGAAAGTATATTGATTCTCTTCTTTCCCTTTTATCTGTTTGACTTTGTATGTAATCTCTTGTTCCCATATGCATGCCATTTCTACTTATATGTGCCAACGCATGTTACTTGTTCATGCCCATTGTCATGTCAACTTGATACAGTTGCTTCACAAATTTAATTGCCGGTGTCACATAAATGGCTGAAGTGATCTTATTGCCTAAATCATTAGATCTCTTGTTTTATGGATTAATCTTTCTCATACCAATCATGGAGAGGGAATCAATTTAATTTGTGTTTCTGAATTGCTGAGCGGAGTTGGAGTGTGAGGGAAAAAAAACTCAAGTTAATCACTTCTATGATACGTTAACTGTTAAAGATTTGAAATTGTTAAATGAATGCCAGTTAATCCCCCCAAAGGATTTATGAGTGATGTTATCATGTATGCCACATTTATTGAACTCCTTTTTGGCTTGTGAAGTGTTTTCAACTGGGTAGAAAATCTCTAAATTATAGTGTCATGAGCCAGTAGCATGACTATGACCTTATAGTTTCTTGTATATTGCATAGACTTTGAAAGTGTCTGAGAAGAGTTGTTGGACAATGACAGGGAGTTCAGATGGCAATGATGGTAAAACTATCTATTCCATTGGCCCAAGATTTAAATCCTTTTCTGATTGGCTTCTAAAGACTATGGTGTCGGGCAATTTGGAAGCCATTTTTCCAGCCGCTACTCGTGAATATGCACCATTGGTTGAGGAGCTATGGAAGGATGCGGCCATCCAGGCCACTTACAACCGGAGAAGTGAATTGGAAATGCTACCTAGTGTGGCTAGTTATTTCCTAGAGCGAGTAAGTTTTTGCTTCTTGTTCCTATGCTCATCTAAATTTGTCAAGTTGTGGACACTTATGCTTCTCAATAATTAATTGCTTAAGTGTACACGTTCAATGGGTAGGTGGGTCCAGACTTTCCTAAAATGTCAGATTTGTTTTGTTGTCTACCATGCATGATAGAAAAATGTAGTGTTAGTATAGCATGACTGAACTTTACAAGCAAAAGTCGAGCTCAAGCTGATTTTAAATATATACTACTTTTGCCTGCCCCTCTGTCAACCTCTCATGCAATCTCAACCAGCATGTTGGCTGCATGTGTGCACCATGCATTCACGTCTTAAATACTTTATTTTCCTTATGATTGTGTTCCTGGCATATAATCCAGGGTATACCTATGTCTGACTGTTGCAAATGCTTTCTGTCATTATCTTTTACTCTTCAGGCCGTTGATGTATTGAGAACAGACTACGAGCCCTCACATTTGGATATCCTGTATGCTGAGGGTGTTACTTCAGCAAATGGGCTTGCTTGTGTTGACTTCACATTTCCCCACTCTGCCTCTGATGATAATATTGACACTGTTGATCAGCATGAATCTTTGCTCAGGTAAAGGTCTAATATTTAATATCTAAAGAAGTAAAGAGGTAAACAGTTGTCTTGGTCTAATACTTTCTATAAAAACAAACTATAAGGTGGTTCTGACTTCATAGAAAGATAGGCTAAAGTCTTCCAAGGATTGTGTACTAATAATATCTCTTTTACATTTACTCTGGGAATTCCTTCTACAATTCTCGTAAGATTAGCTGTACTTGTTGTGTGAGATGATGTGGTCTTATCAATAACAATCTTCAATTCTCTCATACTGACATGGTGACATTAATTTTGTCATTTGAATCAATTTTTTCTTTTGGTTATCACTTATCTTTGTCATTTTGCTTTTTGGACTTGGTTATCAGGTACCAGCTAATCAGAGTACAAGCAAGAGGCCTTGGTGAAAACTGTAAGTGGCTGGAGATGTTTGAAGATGTCGGAATGGTCATTTTTAGTGTTGCCTTGAGTGACTATGATCAATATGCTGTCGATGGGAGTGGGTCTCTCACTAACAAGATGTTGCTGAGCAAGAAATTCTTTGAAAGCATTGTTACTCATCCAACCTTTGAACAGATGGATTTCCTTTTGATACTGAACAAATTTGATCTGTTTGAGGAAAAAGTAGAACGTGTGCCATTGACTCAGTGTGATTGGTTCGAGGATTTTCATCCAGTAATGAGCCGTCATCACAGCAGTAGCAACAGAAGCAGCAACAACATCAATCATAACCCCACACTGGGCCAGCTTGCTTGTCACTACGTTGCTGTCAAGTTCAAGAGGCTCTTTTGTTCAATCACTGGGCGGAAATTGTATGTTTCCCCGGTGAGGGGATTGGAGCCAACAAGCGTTGATACGACTCTGAAATATGCAAGGGAGATTCTGAAGTGGGAGGAAGAGAGAGCCAACTTCAGCCTGAGTGAGTACTCAATGTATAGCACCGAGGCAAGCTCCTTCTCTCATTGATCTTAATAATATGTCCTATAAATGGGTCATAGAATTTGCCGGTGTACATATAATATAGCATGTAAATCAACAAAAAAAAAAGATGATTGCCCCCTTCCATGACCCATAGATGTAAGATTGTTGAGACATGCGGCTGCTATGGCACGATTTGTTGGAGTACTAGCTTACAAATTTATGGTTGAAATATTGAATCTCACTGTCTTGTTTAGAGGGAATCAATCATTTGATATTCGGGCTTGATATCATGTATGTCCAAGTTTGCGACTGATTGATTATATTAATTTGTAACACATGCTAAAAGATTTTACAGTTCAGAGATGATAATTATGTGAATCAGGTTATAGTAATTTAAATTGATAAATCAAATTGTTCTCCAAAACCATCTTCTGGAAAAAAGGAGAGAATCAAAACTCAACAGAACCCCAAAACATTCAGTCATCAACAAAACTGTATCGAGCTTGTTCTTGTGTATTCAACAGAACGTTTTTCGCAGCCCAGCCTAGTTCCGACATTTGTTCATTCAACTGGGACAAGTCTGCTTGGGCAGATCGTTTGCTATCCTCTATCAATTTGGACCATTCCTTCAGATCCGAGTCTGAGGCATCACCATCTCCTATCAAGTTTTCCCATCTACCACTCAAATACATGGCCTTGCGAACGTAACATGCCTGCATGACAGCATATTAAAGCTCATCAATCAACAAACATGGAAAAAGAAATATAGTTAGGATTCTCCTTTCCAGCAAAACTCAATGAACCTGTAAATTATTTTCACAGATAATTTTTTAAACGATTTACCTGCAACAAGCCCGTGATGACATCTGTTGTACTAGCTCCTTCCCGGAGACAAAGAAGAATACCACGCTAGAATTTTACCACAGAAAAAAACAAAAAAAACAGTAAAAAAGGTCAGATCCACATTGTATGTCTGATGGCTTGGTTTAGATTCTTATTGCTATGTACTCACTTGATCAGTTCCGGTTGCACCTCTGTGCAATATCTCCATGCACATGAAGTAAAAATCATCCCCACTTAAAGACTGCATTGCTGCAACCGAAAACTCGGGTACTAGAATCTTCGGATTTAAGCACCCTATTCTGATGGGCCAGAATTCATTGCCTGATCCAAATAACATTAATCGAATTTTAATATGTGCATTAGTTATACGATAACTCATAGTAAAGCACTAAAATGCAGTTGTAAGAACCCACCTTTACTCCACATAAAATCAATGCCTTCTTCTTTACTCACTTCTTCGGGTGTAGGGATGCGTCCCGACTCAATCCATGTTTTAAGTATGATTTCGAGCCTATCCTGAATACATATAAAAATATAAATAGTTAGATGCTGAAGCAAGATACCTTGATATTACCAAATGCAAAAAAGTAGAGCAAATAAACAGATCATGCATTTTATCAAAGCAAATTTGCGTAGTGAAAGGCCCATAGGTGTGTTTGTGTGGGTGTGGTATCCATGAGGGAGTTTATTGTCTGAAAAGAAATTTCAACCCAAATGAAGATGATAATATGTATGATAGAAAATTTAATAATAGAAACAAGGAGGGAGCAAATGCATATTAATTTTTCCGAGTATAAACAAGAAGCAATCATATTTTAAAACTAAAAAAAGCAATCAGATGTCTATCTAATTATAACCTTTTTAGTAAAATCTGCTTGTGAGATAGCACTAGTCTATTAACATAGCAAACAGATTCCATGAATAATGGGTGGGGCCTATGCAATGTATATAAACATCAAATGCAAGACAGAATTATGTTACTTCAGAAAGAAAAAGAGAAGTAGAAAACATAGACAAATAATCACTTCAATTTCTTAAATAACTTGATAAAGACAAGAGCTGACCAACCTTAGTTAGTGTTTGAAGATGGACATACTTCAGCCCTTGATATATTCCAAAAAGGTCAATTGCTGAGAAAATAGGGTATACAACAAAAGGTAAACCTGCTAGCAAGCTTCCACATCAATGACAAGTTAGGAAATAGCTAAACATCAAATACGGGTTCAAATGGCAGGAAGCATCCTTCTTCAGAATGCACGGTTGAAAATTTTAACAGTTTATTTTGATCCACCGAATGTAAACAATTTTGCTTCTGAACTTAATTACATATTAGAGAGTAAAAGAAGAAAAACCTTTGATTGTTCTTCAACAACATATTCAAAGATGCAGCAAGCATGAGGCCAAGATTATCAAAGCACACCGATTGAATCTAATACAAATACCAAAAATCAGAATCCGATACCATATAAAGATATTATATAAAGGACACCATACATGCCAAGAGAATTTATAACCTGGGCTTTAGCTGAAACTTCACCAAGGTTATCTGCTACTGCAAAGCTTCGGTGAACTGCAGACTACTCATACAGACTGATGTCATCAATACTCCACTTGAAGGATTGTAAAAATAACTTAATATTCTCAGCAACAAAAAAAATGCATTTGAAAACAGTCCTTTTAGAATGAGAATCACTGAAGTACACATCGCAAGTACATATTTTTAGTAAGCCAACTCATGAATATAAAACATTAACAAGTGATAGCGGAGGTTAGCAGATATCATGATCAAAGTCATCTCAGCATGGAGCTTTAACTAAAATAATGGTTTACATAAATAGAGAAAACAGAACATAAAAATAATTTCCAAAAAGAAAAATCGAAAAGAATTAATGTAAATTTAGCACTTTAATGCATAATGTATGCTCTGCCTTAATACTGTTCTTCAGAGAAATTTGAAAACATAGCAGCTTATTTTACCAAAAATAAAAAGGAGCATGAGAGTTTATAGAAGACTGAATCCTTACACCGGTTGCCAAGTAGCACGCCAAACTTATTTGTTTAGCAATGTTGGCTAGTGATGCAAGTAGCAAGAAGTACTGGGGAAACGTGGGAGTCAACAGCTCAACGCCAATGCTCACACTAAACATAACGGAAGTTGAGAACCTAACTCTCTTCAAAAGAGAGTACACAAGATTAGATTTTTTATCAAACTGATAAACAACACATGGATCCACAGTTTATGATTTTGCAGTTCCACAATCACCAACATTTGCACTCAATTTTGGGACTTTTGGGATAAATTTATCCAAACACTAAATGCAGTGAAGGTATCAAATCTTAGGAATAAATTAACAAAAGAATATTATAATCGCAAGACCAAAATTTAGAATGAAGTTAAAAGTCATACCTTCAAATTGGTATCAAAAGCAGATGCTAGGCTAGCAGTGTAGATGCACCTACATAAACGTCCAAGCCCATCCTTCAAGACCCAATTAAGCGCAGCTGCTGCTGGCAATGAACGCGAGTAACCAATCCCTATTGCCCGAAACATTGCCTGTATAAATCCATTCCCACATAAGCAACCATATAAACAAAAATTTCATCCCAAGATATATTTTCTTTTTATTGTAAAGCTCGAGTTCTCTCCAACTAATGCACACATACATATGTACAATATCTTTAAAACTGAAATGTTCAACAATTCCACAACACTCAAATAAGTATCAGTTTCAACATTTTCTACTGCTCCATACATGAGACTATTTTACATTCATTTCACTGACCTTGCATATCAATTTCAATCACAGAATCCTCAAATAGTTCCCTTTCTATATCAAAGCAGTTACCTGAGTAGCAAGAACCTGAAGAGCAGAGCTAAAAACACGGTGCAAAAACTTCCACTTAACATACTCCATATAATTCTCACTCACTTGTTTGGGTATAAAAAAATCCCTGACGCTCAAACTACAAATCCTAAACAATTTCCTAAACCCGTCATCGAAATCGAAAGAAAACGACAACGCACCGCCATCAACACTGACCAATTGCAAGCAATTCCCGTCCCAGAAGTACCTTGATACCCGACCCGAACCCCGAACCACCACCGGGAGCTTCGTGGGTCCAGTTGGTTTGGGCCCTTCATCGAGGCTTTCTTCGGGTTCGTAGTTGATTGAGGTTCTTAAAGAATTGCAAGTGAAAGCTAGGGTTTTTATGGGAACAAATTTGAGGGTTTTGGAAAAAAATTCTGGAGATTTCCGGGAATTCCATGGGAATTGAAATTGGCGAGAATTGGAAGTTGGATTTAGAGTGGATTGCATAGAATTAGGATACTGAATTAGGAAATTTTCTGGTTACTAATTTCCCCGCCAAAAAGTTACCAGCTTTGTATTTGTATTACAATGGCTGGTAGTAGGGCTTAGGGTTTTAGAGTTAGAGATTATGAATAGTGAATACTACACTAATTATGTCGTTAAGTTTTAAAATAAACAAATGTCACATGAAAACGACAAAACGGCAGCGTTTGTCTTAAACTACAATGTCATTGTTATTATTATTATTTTTTTCTCTGAAAAAGACAACTACAATGGTTCTATTTGTTAACATATTTTACCCTTTTATTAGGAGCATTTTTGACCTTTTCAAAATGGTTGCAAGCAATTATAATTATATGAAATAAGAGTAATTATGGATAATATCACCAACATCTTTATAATTTTGGGAGATCAGATCGGATATTGATAAAAGTTGAGGTGGTTCGGTTGTAAACTGATATAAATATATGAATTCAAATTAATATAACGATTTGTTTATTTTATTTAAATCATTCTCTTATATGCAATCCTTATATCGATAATTTCACACTTTCACCGATATTTCAATAAATTCGAATGCGATATTATTTATGTACAAAGCATAGTCCTTTCCATGATTAATTTACATAAAACTTGGGATCAAGACGAGGGGTAACAAGAACTTGTAGTGGGGTTGCTTTCACATTTGTCAAGCCAGTGCTCTCAGTCATATCCACATGATCTTCACCACTTGACGGTGGCATAGCAACTTCAAAACCGTGTAACAAGCTAGCAAGTGTAAAATGCACCATTTGTAGTGCAAGTGAGATTCCAGGGCATGACCTTCTTCCAGAACCAAATGGGATAAGTTCAAAATTTTTACCTCTGAAATCTATGTCTTTCTTGCTAGTCAAGAATCTCTCGGGCTGGAACTTGTCAGGATCAGACCACACGTGCCCTTCGCGCTGAATTTTCCAGGCATTCACCATTATGCGTGTACCAGCAGGAACATGGTAGCCTGTCGATGAGAGTGTGCAGTCTTCGATTGAAGCTCGATGAATGATTGGAACCGGTGGGTATAGCCGAAGTGTTTCCTTGATAACAGCTTGAAGGTAGGTCAAGTTCTTGATGTCGGATTCTTCCACTGCACTGTCCTTACCAATGTGGACGTGCAGCTCATTTTGAACCTTTTTCAATTCATGGGGATTGTTTAGAAGTAAAGACACAGCCCATGTCAATGTGACCATGGTGGTGTCAGTTCCTGCTAATATCAAATTCTACAAAACAAAAATTCAACGACAAGTTATTAGTATACAAGCTAGTTAGGCCCTTTTGTTTGGTTTTGGTGTTCAATCATAAAACAATATTATAGGTGTCTAATGGGTAGGTTTGGCCGGACCAGACCGGACCGGACCGTAAATTTTAAAATTTGATCTCAAGTATAGGCTTAAAATTTTTGGTAAGGCTCAATCCTGCCCATGAGACCTCTCCGAAGCAGGTTTACATGCAAGGGTTTGAAAGGTTCAATAGGTTTACTTGCAATCTACATGGATTTGAATAGTCCGACAGATTTACTCGTATAAATTTAAACGGTCCGATAGGTTTTACCTTATTTTATATGTAATATTATTGATTTGTAAGGCCATGAAAACCCGATCCTTTAAAACCGGGCATCAGTCAACCCACTAGCTCAACAGTCTCAGACACGAGTTGGCCCATAATTTGATGGCTGGGATCGGGCCGTCCGGCCCATTCGACACCTCTGTAGTCTGTACACTATGCGGAAAACATTCAAGAAGACGAAATGAATTTTTTTTGTGACTTACCAGGCAAGTAGCCTTGTTAATTGTATCAGCATTATAACCTGAAATCTCAGCATCTTCCAGGATATTCAGCATAACATCCATGAAGTCACTCTCTTCCAGCTTTCTGATCATCTGATGATCCCCTGATAACAACAACAATCTCTTCTGTTTATGCTCCTCCAACCAACCTCCAATTAAACTGTCCAATTCTTTCGCTGTCCTCTTCATAGCTTTCTCATATCCATTGAAATCCCACCACCTCAGAAATGGTATTGAATCAGACAACACAAAAACACCAAATAAAAACACAAATTCTCTTATCACTTTCTGGCAATCATTACTATCCCCAAAGAATCTTTTTCCTCCAACCAATCTCAAAGAAATATTCAAAGTCAAATCTGCAAACCACTGTTTCAAGTCCAACATAAATCCACTTTGAGAACTGTCTTTGGTCGTCGTCCATGTCATGTACAGTTCTCTTATAGCTGTCTGAACTTCAGCAGCTCTTATGTACCTGAGCAAATCAATCCTGTGGTTTGAGAGAAGCTCAGCTGTAGCAATCTTGCGCATCTCACCCCAATAAGAGCTATAAGGAGCGAATCCAAACATTGCATAGTCATAGCCTAGTAACTTGGAGGCTGCCATGGATGGTCTGGTGGAGAAAACTTTGTCATGGATAGTGAAGCAATCTCTGGCAGCTTCCCAACTGTTCAAAACCAAGACTCTATTTGAACCAAGTCTTATAGTGAAAACAGGTCCATATTTGTCAGCCATGGCACCTAGAGTTTTGTGGGTCAGTTGCTGGTCACCAAATAAGTGCATGTGACCTATAATAGGCCAAGCACCACCTGCTTGTGGGGGTGCACTGTACCTGTTGCACCTTCTTGTTCTTTTGAAATGATAAAAGTAGACACCGATTAACAGGGCAAGGAGGCCGGAAATCAGAGGCAACATGAATTGGAAAAAAGGGTCCGTGAGAGGTGGAAGAGTTTGTAATACAGGGTTGTGTGTCTTGATCTACTGTTTGAACAATATCTTTGGTTTTGAACCATGTCTTCTTATGTCTCGTCTTTTTTCTATTGAAGATAAGATCATTGAATTTTATGGTCTTGTCACTAGCTAGTAATATTATTCACCATAAAATAGACTTTAATGAATATGAATTTATAAGATTTTATAACTGGAAAATGTTATTCTTCTTATAAATTTATCTTTAAAATAAATATAATCTGACAATCTAACTCATTTAATAAATTGTTATGTATTTTTTTAGATTGAATTGTTATATTAAATTATATATATATTTGTAGGGAAGCGGCAAATACTCTCCCCAATCTCACTCCCAAGTCAAAAATATCTGCTTGGAAATTAAATGTATTGCAAATTTATTTTATTCTCATAGTATATATATATATATATATATATATATATATATGAATGACTCTCCTCTCCTTGCCATCATTTTGTAGAATAATAGTAGATGAACATTTCCCAAGCATAATTTTCTCTTTTATACTCTGCAGTATTCTTCTCTCGTTGACGAAACTTGCTGAGATTGTGGGCAACGTCTGATCATTCTCAATATCATGTAACGCCATTCTATATCGTTGCAGAGGTCCTATTTGATTTTTCATACTTAACGTGTTCTATTCAATTATTTTGATTTTTTTGTTAAGTATTAAAATCACTTAATGAACCCATAAATCATTTGTTTTTAAAGTTGAAATTTTGTCGCTTTTCACTTATCATAAATCTGATAGAATTTAATACAAAGTTTTAATTTAAAAACTATCCTTATTAATTTAATCTATTTCTTAAAATTCTAATAGTAATTATTAGATTCCATCAGAATTGTTGAAAATATGATTAGTGGTAGCTCATTAGAGTTCATACTTCATAATCAGATTGAATTCGATGTATTTTAGACTGTGTTAATGATGTTATAAAGACTACAAGAAGTAAAAGCTATACATCAGAAACTAAATTTTATTTCACTTTAATTTAAACAGACTCTACATCATTAAAGACAAAAGGAGGTAAAACCTCCAAAACCTTATTTGTCTACTAAGCTACAATCAATTGGTCCCCATAATTTCATTGATGTTCATAAAACTTAGCTTCAAGACATGGAGTCAAGAGAACTTGACGTGGGGTTGCTTTCAAATTTGTCAAGCCAGTGCTCTCGGTCATGTTCACATCTTCATTTGATAGCTTAGCAACTTCAAAACTTTGTAAAAAGCTAGCAAGTGTAAAATGCACCACTTGCAGAGATAGTGAGGCCCCTGGACATAAACTTCTTCAAGAGCCAAATGGAATTAGTTCAAAATTTTGACCTCTGACATCAATGTCTTTATGACTAGTCAAGAATCTCTCAGGAAAGAACCTGTCAGGATCAGGCCAAACACGTTCATCGTGCTGGATTTTCCAGGCATTCACCATCAAATGTGTAGCAGCATGAATACGATAGCCATTTGAGAGTGTGCAATCTTCCATTGCTGCTCGAAGAGCAATAATTGGACTAGGTGGGTACAGACGTAGTTTCTCTATGGTTATCGCTTGAAGGTAGTTCAGGTTTTTGATATCGGATTCCTCCACCTGCCTATCCTTGCCAATGTAGAGGTGTAGCTCTTCTTGTGCCTTTTTTAACTCATGAGGATTGTTGAGAAGTAGAGACAGAGCCCATGTCAACATGACTTTTATTGCATCTCCTTCTAAAATTAAATTCTGCAAGAACAAAGAGCAAGAGCTCATCCTGAGACTTATTAACAATAGAATCATATAAAAACATGATAGAGAAAAATGTTGAAAACAGAAAAGAATTCATGTGATAGACTGCATACAGTTGGGACAAAGTCTACATGAAATTGAGTTCGTACTCACCAGGCAAGTGGCTTTGTTAATGTATCGGCATCATAACCAGAAATGTTGGCTTTTTCCAGGATGTTGAGCATGGCATCCATGAATTCCTGCTCATTCTTTTTCTCCACAGACAACAATCTCTTCTTTTTATGCTCTTCCAACCAACCTCCGATGAGAGTGTCCAATTCTTTTGCTGTCTGCTTCATAGCTTTCCTGTATCCATTAAAATCCAGCCACCAATGAAATGGTATTGCATCAGACAACACAAACACACCACATAGAAAAACAAAATTGCTCATCACTTTCTGGCAGCTCCGCGCCTCTTTGATATCAAAGCAATATTGTGAGTCAAATCTCCAAGCTACTCTTTGATATCAACCATAATTCCACTATCAGTAGCTCTGTCGTTGGTTTTCCATATCTTGTACGGTTCTCTTATTGCTGTCTCAACCTATGAAGTTCGTATACTCTCTAGCATATTAATCTGGTGGTTCGACAGAAGTTCTATTGTAGATATTTTACGCATCTCGGGCCAGCAAGAACCATAAGGAGAATATCCAGACATAGCATAGTCATAACCTAGTAACTTGGAGCCTGTAGTGCTTGGTCGGGTGCAAAAAACTTTGTCATGGACAGTGAAACACTCTCTGGCAGCTTCCCAACTATTCAAAACCAAGACTCTGTGTGAACCAAGTCTTATAGTGAAAACAGGTCCATATTTGTCAGCCATGTCACCAAGAGTTTTGTGGGTCAGTTGCTGGTCACCAAATAGGTGCATATGGCCAATAATAGGCCAAGCACCACCTGCTTGAGGTGCACTACTGCAGCTCGTTCACTTAAAAAGGTAAATGTAGACACCAATTAGCAGGGCAAGGAGGCTAGAAATTAGAGTTAACAGGAATTGGAATTGGAGAAGAGGGTCCATAAGAGGAGGAAAAGTTTGTATCTAAGCAACAGAACAGGTTTGTGTGCCTAAGTTGGACTGAAGACCTTTTGTTTCAGACAATAATATTCTCATGGCTGTCTTTTTCTTTGGAACATAAGAATTGCTATCTCTTGTGCTATTGCCAAGTAATCCCATTATGTTGTTTTATTTGACCTTTCAGATTATTTGAAACAGTAGTATCCAGTTTTCAGCTTTTAGAATATGCAAGAATTATGCCAGTTAGCTGAAATTGAAAGTTCAAGAGTAGTAAATTAGTCCCTTTCTAATAACAGAAACTCTGTAAGCACTTTGAATCTCATCTCAGAATCAACAAAGATTGTTCTTAAATAGAACTATTACAACAAAAATTACATTGGAATCAATATCTCCATTAAGAAGCATAAGAGCAACTGACAAGAAACAATGAGATCGATACACACAACAAAAAAATATAATAACAATAGCTTAATGTAACATTCCAAAATTGTTGTATCTGATACAAGATATATTAAGCTGCCTCACCAATATCTTGAATCCTTAAAAATACATGGACATTAGACATCATCAATTTGACAAGGAGTTCCGGACAGAACTTGTGTAAAGCCTGATGACAGGGAAGTTGGCATACATTCATTCAATTCATTTGATCGTCAGCTATTTCTTGGCAATCTCAGAGGTTTGGAACATCAAATTATAATGAGCAATCAAAATAAAAAGAGTGCCTGAGATGGAGCGTGGATTTATCAAGCTGCTTCTGTATCATGTCTACTCCCAAGGTCACCGAAGTTCTTTTTCCCTTCATCCTCAATAGCTTTTACAACTTCAAAGAAGCGACGCCTGGATGTTGGCAGCCTTGACAATGTTAAGCAAATGCCTTGCAACCTGATTGCAACATAAAATTAAGTATTACTATAATATATAAGAGAGAATGAACAACAAAAGCAACATAACGTCAGTTTTCGTTATCAACCATAACCCATAACTATGCAAAATACATTTCTAACTATGAATATCAAGAAACACAAATAAAAAATTTTAATCGTACCTCCTACTTATACCCTCCAACTGAGCTCTTTTAATTGGATCCTCAGGAGGAATGCCACCATTCTGCCAAGAGTCAATTCTTGTCGTATCACCACTATAAAGGCAAAGTTTGAGGAAATACCGCTCCTCAGTTTCATTTAAATTTAAACTCCTGATTTGCTCTTTCATGATACACATTGGTTCATATAGCCAGTCAAAAACTCTTCCTTCAGGTCTATTCACACTGGTTATTTCAACATTATCACCTGAAAGAAAAATGAAAAATAGGTAATATTCCGCTTCTCATGCCAGGCTGTCATGTACTCAATTTCCATAAAAGCAATAACGAGGTAAATCTCACCAAGGGCCATGTGTTATTCCTCTAAACACTATTAACTTTCTCATGGACCACATTTTAAACATTGAAGAAAAATTCAGGGCAAAAATGACAAAACAGAAAAGAGATAAAACAATTGATTTAAATATTGGGATTTTGTAGTGAAGAGTATTTTGGTTGAGCACGAATCCACAAATCTCCAATCAAACAGAAGAAATATGATTGAGATAACTAGTCATTAAGTTTGTGCACATGAGAAAAATTAAACACACAGATGGAGGTATATCAGCTGAATAATTCTTACGCAAGCTAAAACCCCTGGAACCACTCCTGATAGAGTAGATGAAGCATTCAAGAAAAGCATATGCTGGAATTCCAATGTTCACTATCTTGTTCTTCGAGTGTCGCCACTCTTCTAGATCAGAAATTTGCATTGCTCCATCTCTCAAAAGTTCTTTTCCGATATCCTTGCATGCTGTGAAGAAACTATCCAGTATCTAGTATAGACACCAGAAGCAAAAGTTAGAAATACATGTATCCATTCTCACCCCAACCAACTTGATTCTCAATGGAAGGATATATAAAGAGACTGGAATTGGAGGAGGGGTGGGCATAATTTAAGCAATGAATTGGCCTTTCTCCATTTATTTGATGTCTTACCATTGCAGCCTTCAGTGTCTTATCTTTCTCTGAGGGGGTCCTCATCAATGGTTCACTGGGATAAATAGCATCAAACTGATCCCACAGTCCTTGAATGGGAAGCATCGAAGAATTGGAATCCATCCGCTCGCGATATCTTGGTCTGGCTGCCCAATAAAGTAGAAGGTATCATGCAATTCACCAAGTATCATAAAATTGATATTCATAAGTTATTAATAGTACTAAAAGAGTTGCAGACCTGGGGAAGCAGGAACCCTCTCGCAGGTAAAGTAAATCATTGGTGTATTCATCAAACACAGATGCAGAAGCAATTACATAGAGCAATCCTCTCTTGGTAGAGTTTTCCTGGTATATAACAAAGTAATTAAGCAACAAACACAAGGGAGCAGGCACTCATGCACACACATATGCCCTGAGCATTATGAACTCTAAAATCAAAGAAAGAGCTAAAAGATGGCTACAACTATAATCTGATGATCAAATTCACACCTGATAAGCAACAACAGCAGCATAACAACCAAAACCAACACTTGAAAGCACGCCAACAAAAATTCCCAGCACAACCACAATAGGCCACAACAAAATCCAAAACCCAGCAAAGGGAACACAAACTGTTTCCAGGAATGGGCCCTCCCTCCCGAAAAGATCTTGTATAAGCCGGTACCACCCTTTGAATAGCAATATAGGAGCTTTATACAAAACTATAGCGGGAATAACAATCAAGTCAACCAAAATCCCAAGAGTTGCTGACAGAAAGCAACCAGGTAATATAAGAACCCTGTGAACAAGGAAGGTGAAGTTCGTTATATTATGATAATTAAATACCTGAACTTCAAAGCTCTGTTGATATTATGTAATGCAGTCAGGAATCACAATATCATGAAAGAATAAAGCACGGCTTGAGAGTCCAACAGCTAAACAAACCTTCTTCTTTTAACATAATCTATATACTAAAATGCATGAAATTAAAATCAATTTTGCATAGATTAATACTTGAGTTCGATAGGCTCCTCCCCTTTTGACTCGAGCAGCTCTTCCACAACAGAGAAGTATGAGTGGAAGGAAAAATCTGCAAAATCGCGTACGATGGTGCATGCTCCCAGGACACAGCTCCAAGTGCCCTCCTGTTAAGGAAATACTAAAAGAAATTAATTTTCTCGACTAAGCACAGTGGAATCTCGCCATATTCAAACACAATATTAAAGTAGCTGAAAGACGAAATCATTACCGTGAAGCAATTTTCCACCCTCGTACAAAATGGAACCCCTTCCTTGCTAATAGCCCTGAATGTCTCCATGACAGGCCAAATAAAGCCATACCCCACACCCATAATCATACTCGCAAAAGTTCCTACTACTATATAAAGTACTGTTTGTACTGGAACAAGTAAGATCAGGAGGCACTTCATATATGGGCCAAATTTCTTTGTTCTGTTTCCAATAATACAAAATGAACAAATATAAACAAGTTGTATATATAGAATAGAGTATACTTAGAAAAACAACTAGATGCTCCTCTTATTCTCAATTCAGCTATGATAAAAAATTTAAGAGTGACCTTGCTACGGAGAAGGTACTCCAAAAAAGATGAAGGGGCCATAATCCAACAGCAACTCCGGCATCACCAAAAGCAATTACCATAAACACTAGTGGACTGAATGTAGCACCTGTTCACATATAGTTTTAATGAATTATTTGCAATGAAAGAATCAACAACAATTGTTAATTTTGCATACTTGTTGAATTTTTTCTGTTTATCAGTCATTCATTGGTATATTTTACCTTTGAGGATTCCAATAACGAAGAGAAACGAAAAAACAGGAACGAAGAAGATGGAGTAACAGAGATAGGTCAACAGATCCTTGGCATCAAAACCCATTTTCTATGCTCCAGCTCCTGTGTTATCTGCAATAACATTCACACACACACGCACAAATTACTTAAAAAGAAAAAATCCCCATCTCTATTTTACACCAATTAATCATTTTAGCTATCTGTTTGTTTGCTAAGAAAAGCAAAGTAACAGTCTTTCTGCGTATCTTGCTTGTAAAATAATGAAAGCTAAAATTCCCAGACAAGAATCCCAATACAGTCCAATTTGAGAACCCGGTTCTTCCTACTTTTATTCTTCATAATTTCATAAGTGATCAAATGTAATGGATAAAAAAGAAAAAAAGAAAAAAAGAAAAAAAAAAGCAAGACCCCTAAAAAAGAAAAACAAAACAAAAACAGCATGCTAGAGAGAAGAGAAAATTACAGTAAGTGAAGAAACAGATTTCGAAATCACCAAGTTTTAGTTAGAAAGCAGTTTCATAACCATGAAGATAATTAACGGGTATTGACATCAGTGTCAACTTCCAGCGTATAATATGGAAATTGTACAATGTAGACAAAAGACTCTCTCCCTCTCTCTCTCTCTCTCTGTGCCGTTCACGCTGCCAAGTAGAGATGGCCATTTTACCCCGGCTTCCCCATCCCCATTGGGGGTACTGAGAAAATGGAGGAATAGAAAGATTGGGACCCATTTCTCAATTTTCCCCACGAATTCTTAGAAATAGGGTTGGGGTTAGGGTTAAGTGTCCTCGACCTTATTTTCTAATTTTCTCTAAATAATAGATTGATGTATATTTTTATTATTTTATTTTATTCAAGATAATTATACATACATATTGATTTCTTGTTAAATTACACGTTAAACAAGCTCCATATAATTTATTAACATATTTTACTTACTGTATATACATATTAAACAACTTAACTTTCATTTCAATTTGTATGGACTGTTATTTTGTATTTTAATTTATTGGATTGTAAATTTATGTGTTTCTTTAATATGTAATTTCTAGAAAAATGGAAAAACAGAAAAAAAAACAAAAAAATATGGGGGAAATGGGAAGATGGGGATGGGGGGACCTCCCCAAAAATTACCCCTATCCCATTTTCCCCAAATCGTCCCCCCCCCCCCCCCCCCCCCCCCCCCCCCCATTGGTCATCCCTACTGCCAAATGTCAACTTGTGGTTTTTTTAAAATATAATGGGAAACTTGCAATTCGATCCCCTGACTGTTGATAAAATCACAGATATGATGAAAATATTTTAAAACTACAGTTTTATACACTTAAACTAGTCATTTATTTATTTACTTATTGACAATATTTATTAATTCAAAACCAGGTATTTTTTAAAAAACTTTCACTATTAGTAGGATTCGAGCCGCTGACTTAAGAGTTATTTACCCAAACCCCAAACTCGTCCATCTACCAGCTGAACTACGCCCATGTTGGCCTTTAAACTAGTCATTTACTCTTGGAATTAATTCATTTACTCTTTGAATTAATTATTGACCGTCAAACACTACAAAATGTCCAAATTGCCTCTAAATTCCCTATTTTATTGATAATCCTTTAAATAAATTCTTAAAACAAGTGAAACATTTTAAGAAATTAAAAAATATAAACATAAGATAATAACAATACAAGAATTAATAAAATTAATCATATCGGCAAAAAAAAATTAATTATTTTAAATTATAAATTATATAAAAAAAATATAAATCTCACTGGATCTTACCATATTAGAAAAACAAATCATTTTAATTTTTTATATTATTATCTGACTTTCTTAATTTTAATAATTTATAGTTTTTATTCAATTTTTTGTAATATTTGTATTGTTAACATATATATATATATATATATATATATATATATATATATATATATATATTAAAAACGATAAATATATATATATATATTAAAAACAATTTATCGTTATTTTATTTCTTAAAATTATTTGCTTGTTTTCAAAAGTATTTAAAGAATAATCGATGAAATATATAAATTACGGGAAATTTGAACATTTTATAGTATTTGACAGGATAACAGTTAAATCTAATTTTCTAATGGTTAATACTTAATATCTAGGGCAAGCATATAACTGCAATTGCAACTAAATTTGTGGTATCTTTTTGCAATTTTCCTAAACAAAAGAGATAAACATTAATATGACACCTAAAATCATAACTCTTTCATCACAACATATATGACAGTTAAGGTGTCGATTGGTATGTGAATATATAGATAAGTGATGTAAATCATTATTAACGTGTATTCATTCATCAATTGACATATCAACTGTTACGTGTATTGTGATGGATTAGTTACGATTTTAAATATGATATCTAACGTTACTCAATAAAATATTATTTACGTTTCTTTTCTTTTTTGAAAAGAAAAATAATACTTACTTTATATTACTTTATATATATATTAAACTTTCAAAGTCCAAAATGGTGTCTGGATCCTCGGCCGCTGCAAACAAACATGGAAACACACTGGAACGTGAGATCCAGCGCAATGAACGGGCCCCATGTGACCATACGATCTTACAAACTATTGAGTGATGTTTTCAAAATTATTAACAAAAAGGCAAAAATTTCAATCAACACTTTCACACAGCTCTTTTGAATACATAATGTCTATACTCGTTTTAATTACTCTTTTGACACCTTTTATATAGACTGCTCCATACTTCATTATTGCCCGTAAAACTACGATAACCATGGGGAGACCTCTCTCAACGTTGGAAGCCGATTTACGGTGTTTGATATCGATAGGTTTCAGTAGACATTGTTAAGAAAATATAAATTAATTTTATTTAAATGAAATGACTTTAGAATAATGAAATATGAAAAGATAAACAGGTTGTTTTTTAACAAAAAATTGATATTTCATATCTTTTTACATTCCGTTTTAAAATTGATTTGGTTTATGATAACATTCATAAGCTTTTCGCTCAATAAACAATGATCGAACATTTCGATTTTATTTGGCATGTAATTGGTTTGAGTGTAAAACAAATGATTTAAGAGTAATCATCTTGCAATCTAATGACCAAAAATTTGGTTTATAAATTATTCCTCTCCTCTCTTTACATTGCACAAAGTCCCTTCTCTTTCAGTCAAACGACTCAAACTAGCAAAGTTGATTGAGTGAGAGTGCATGCAATTGCAGATTTCCATTGCAATTAAGTCCCTTTTTGAAGCATCAAACTGTTTTGATCCGATCTGTGGACTCTGGTGATCACTTGCACCTTCATTTCATTGCATTTTTTCCCTCTTGTGCAGATAAATTCAAACAAACATTTGTCTCCTACATTCAGATTGTAATTGTTGTAGAAGTTGACCCATCCCTTCGATATATTAACACGACCGTCCTTCCCCCAAGCAACCTTCACCGGCCACTTCTTTCCCTTTTCATCGTGGAGAGTCATCTCTGTATTCAATTCGATACTGTTCAATTTCACCACATATCCAGAAACATACTACAACCAGCAAGCAACAATAATATGAGACACATTATTGATAACTAAACATTCTAATAGTATACTACTTTGAGTACTAGTATAAAAGACTTCAGATAATCAAATAACTCACCATAGAATATTTTGATCCAATGGTTGCTACAAAATATGGATTCTTTGGGACAACATATGCCGCATTTTTGCGCTTTTTGCGTTGTACAACAGCTGTTACAATACACAGACTGAACATCAAACGTATGGCAACGCGTTGAAATGTAGTCAGAATTATAAGATTGTGAAACTACAACTTACTGCCTGATTTATTAGTTCTTCTGAGAACGATTTCTGAGTACTTCTCGCGGGCATGATCAGGTGCACCGGAAGTATGCTCTTCTTCCGTCTCTTTTTCTTTCTTTACACGAATAACATCCAATTTGTCTTCCTTGATGCATCCATTTCTACCAAATACATTCACCGTAAATATAGAATGTGTATTATTGTATTTGAAAGTTAGAAAGTCCCCTGTCTCTAAAGAGTGTTGAATTGCAAAGCTTTTCCAGCCATTTGTTATAGCTAATTGGCCCCCTTCAGCTTCTTCTAATCTGCAATGCCACTGCCTTCCAGCGTTGTCTTCGAGAATGACATCTTTTGGTATTCTCTCATTCAAGTGCCTGACAAAAGCCGGTGGTATGACCTTCACAATAATGAAGTTAGAAAAGTTTATCATCATCGGTTAGATAATCGAAAGAAGCACAAAAAAATTTAACAGGACACAAGAACCATTCCAAATTAATATCAAACTTAATTTACCCTTTTGTAGGATCAATATTTGCTACATGAAAAGACTGATTTATATCACTCAAGTGCAATGCAATACAAACTATATGAAGAATAAAGCAACTTCAACTTCAACTTTTACTCTCTTTTTTTCTTGTATGCAGTTTTCAGGTAGATTAATGACTGACTTCTAATTACAAAAATTCAATTTCCTATCACAAGAAAGGTCGAATGAATTGAAAATTTAGTATCAAATGCAACTAATTTGTAGAAACATGAAAGGTCAAAGTTCTCACATTCATGCATATTATCTTTTCTAGGAATAGAAGGCCAACGTGTCTTGTGGTCTCTATCTAAGTAGAATAAAACCATCAATAATTCATAGCTTTTTACAAACACTTGGTGGGTGTAAATGCATATTTTTTAGGATAGATTTTTCTTATGGGTTAAGAACAAGAATCTCATCTAAATATTATAAAAAAAATTATTAAAAATAAAAAATCGATTTCAAAATAGTTTAGTTAAAATTATATTAAAAAACAGATTAACAAAACATATTTTTTTAAGAAAGAAAATGTCTCACATTCGATAGTATATAAAAAAATTAACACAAAAAGCATTTTAACAAGGGTATGTATGACCTAACGAGATCAACAACTATAATCACCACTTTCAATATAACTCTCATTAGGCTATTATGGGAGAATGTTTTCCTCAAACTTTGCAATTTAATATGAAAAACTCAATCGAAGAAGTGAATCAAAGCGATCAATCACTTGCTAAGATTGGTTGTGCACAACTTAACCTATTGCACAAATGAAAAAGAAAAAAAAAAAAAAAAACAATAAACATACATTCATGCATGCCCTAAACTCGACAAAGTTACCCTCAGTCATGCCCATTATTGTTGCCATGTATAAAGGGAGACAGAGAGAGTTACCAGTTGCTGAGAACTGAATCTGGGGAGATAAACTTTGAAGAATTCATGTTCATGGTTATCAGAAAAAGACCTATTCCTGCTTGCTTTCACCATTCAAAAAAAAAAATCACAATTCTTCTCTAAATCATTTGTGTTTGATGATTTGTAACATCCCATATATATTATAATTGTGATACGGTATAATTATTTCAAATTAATTGCCACATTTTAAAAAATATATATATTGGTTTGATTTATTCCAATAAAACAAACACGGATTAATTTTCGGTTTACATAGACTTGGTTGAGAGTCCTAAATGAATCCAAATATTTAAAAAAATAACTATAATATATGATAATTAGAATAATTGATTACAAAATTAACGTTGTGTCAAGTGAGTTAGCACGTAACTTCTTTTTTTTTTTTCAAAAACTCTTATGATTATTTCATTAATTATTAATAATTAAGGGGGTGTATTGTTTCAAGATTTTATTAGACAATTTGAGGAAGTAAAAGTCTTGTGATATTGGATTGAGACTTTTTATTAGATAAGTCTGGTGGTATTCGATCAAGGCTTTTAAGATTTTTTAAAAAAATCTATATTGTCTTCGTATTGGATCTAGACTTTTAAGATTTTTTTTAAAAGTCCATATTGTCTTGTAGTATTGAATCTAGACTTTCAAGAGGCAACAAATTGTCTGATGGTATTGGATTGAGATCAAGATTTTTAGGATTTCAAGACAAAATAGATTTTCTAGACTTTTTAGTGATATTTATAAATAAATTGAACCCAAAATTGTCTTGTTATCTCCCTCAATACTTTTTAGACTTTTCTCTCTCACTCAAAATCATCTTCAACATCCTCAACCTCCACACCGCCATCAAATTTGCAGTTTCCTTAACTTCCATACCTCATCAGATCTTCCATACCCCATAAGATCTCCAGCTTGGACGAGTTGTGGTCCACGGATGGGTAATTGGTGACCGGAGATTGAAGATAGGAGGGGGTGGAGTAGTGTAACAATTTTACTTCGTTTTTTTTTTTTACTTTAATTTCATAGAATAGATGTTGACTAATGATACTTAATCGTGACATCTTTATTATTGTTCATGCTCCTTTGATAGGTATAAATAATAGTTTATTTATACATAAATTGTAATGATTAGTGTGGATAAAGATATAGTTGTTTTACTAATATATATATATATATATATAGTGGTTCTATAGTAAGGAAATCTTGAAATTATAAGTTAAGGGTATTCAATCACATCCACACATTCATATTGGGTATCATATTAGATATGGATATTCGTTAATGTGTTGAGAAAATTGAATACTACAATCGACTATTGAAAATCCATATTGATATAAAAGTCTAAAAAGTCGTGAAATAAAATCAAGATAATCCTAATAGTCTATAAATAAAGTCCAAAGACTCTTTCAGAATTCTAAAAATCTAGTCCATATAATCATAATAATACTAAAAGTATAATCCTAATTGTCCTAATAATCCTAATAGTTTTGCAAATCTATAAAATCCTAGATCTCTAAAATTGTCCATTAAAATCTCAATCCAATATACCCGCCTAAGAATCGTGAAACACGTTGCTTATAAAGTTTTTCGTGATATGAAGTATGAACTAAAGGGATATTAAGATTTTAGTCCCTCTAATTAGCGTTATTCTAGGTTTAATTCACTAGTTTTTAAAATTATTAACTTTAGTCCTTCTGTAACAATTTTCGTTAAATGATAAAGTCAGAAGATAAAATGACTTTGTTGTCCTTGGCACATGTGAAAAGACCCTTATGCCCTTCATGAAGTGGATTGTTGGGCCTACTAAAAACACCCCAATCCAGATCCAATTGCACCATAAAACAATCTAGATCCAATTGATCCTCCTTTCCCTCTCCACCAAAACCACTTCCACGTGTCATAAAAATAGAAATAAAATGAAAATAATATATATATATATATATATATATATATACTAATATACATGAAGGGAATAAATTAAAAAATCTTAAAATTACAAATTCTTTCCATCATTTTCTCATATAATCACCAAATTGAAATAACCATCCTATCCATCATTCACACAAAAATTCCAGCATTTTTTAACTCAAAATTTATAGACTTCTTTTACTCAAAATTTCCAAATACTTTCATTCCATCGTTCATCCTCCAAAATATGGAAAGGTCAAAATTTGGAAATTTCTCACTCCATCATTCATCCGCCAAAATCCCACTCCAATCGTTCATCCACCATAAACTCACAAAGATGAAAGTATCTTCTCTCGCTCCATCGTTCATCCTCCAAAATCCCACATACTTTCATCTTTATCAAATATAATCATCATGCCACAAACAAAAAATTTATCTTCAACCACCAATATTTTTTTCTTACATTATCAAACTTTCTTCAATCAAATCCCACAAACAAAAATCAAAAACTAATTCCACAAACCCATATCAATTCCGATAATCCAAATCACACACAATAATCCAAACTAAAGATGCACATTTGGGGAATGGGGACGGATATAGGTCCCCCAATTCCCATCCCCACTTCACATACCCTTCCCCCATTCTCCATCCCCCCCCCCCCCCCCCTCATTTCCCCCAAATGGGGATGGGGAATTTTGGGGGAGGTATATCCATCCCCATCCACAATTTTCTTTTTTTTTTTTCTTCAGTTTTTTCTGTTTTCTCATATCCCCATTTAATTAAAAATTACAAATTAAACTAAAAATAAATAAATATTTTATTACAAATACAAAATAAAATCCATTAATGCATTACAAATACAAATATATATTATAATTATATTTATATATGTTTGGGGAAATGGGGATGGGGGATCTCATCCCCATCCCCATTTCAATATAATTATGGGGAAACGGGGAGATAGGGATAGGGGACCATCCCCATTTCAATTTGGGGATGATTTTCATCATCATCCACCCCAATTTCCCCATTTTCCTAAAAAAAAAACCCCCAAATGGGGATGGGAACGCGAGGAATTGGGACACGAGAAAAAATGTGCATATGTAATCCAAACTTCTCTTTCGAAGAAAACCACATCAATTTCACACACAAAAAAAACCCTAGAAATTCAATTTGGAAAAAAGGAGAAGAAAGCCCACAATGGAAGCGCTCATTATATGTACTCAATCGCACCTTCATAATCTTCCCACTTGCCTCCATCGCAACTGAGGGAGGCTCATATCAGCAAAAAAGCAGAACACCATCTCTATCTAGATGGAGCTGGAGCTAGAGCTCTCGGAGATGGATCTCACTGAGATGGTGCCTATTTTGAGATGGAGGATGGAGCCGATGTAGAGGTCGAGATGGAGATCTCTATCAAAAGAGTTTGATTGGATTTGGGTTTCCAGATATACCCAGATATGGTATAAAAATATATTATTTATTTATTATTGTGCTTGTTGTTATTAATTTTGTTTTTGTTTTTGTTTTTTTTTTTAATGTTTATTTTTAATTATTTTAATTTATTCTTTAATTTTTAAAAATTTTACATTATAAAATATCAATTTTACCCTTGTTTCTGAAAAGCTTCTAGAAGCTTTCGTCGAATTTCCCATATTGTTTTTGTTGACCTAACGAAAGTCAATGGAAATCTAACAGAATCGGACGGTAGGAATATGTATCGTCAAATAAATAGTGGACTAAAATTAATAATTTTAAAAACTAGTGGATTAAACCCAGATTAATACTAACTTGGGGGGACTAAAATCTTAATATCCCAATTAAATGATTGAACCACAGTCCACATATATAAAGTATCTTTGGACCTACATGGGGGGATATAAAAGACATAACACAACAAAGTCCATAATTGTAAATTCATTACACACCATAAATCACACCATAATTATCTATCTCGTATAAAGTATGAAGTATGAACTAAATGATTTGACCACAGTCCACATATATAAAGTATCTTAGGACCTACATGGGGAATAAAAGACATAAATAAAGTTTATAATAAGTAAATTCAGTACACACCATAAATATCTAATCTCATATAAAGCTGCTACTTTTTCGTTTTCTAATGAAAAAACCATTTTTATCATAAAATATTATCGACTTAATGCATTGAAACCTTTAAATTTAAAATGTGTCATAGATTTGTTCGAATATCTATTTCTACGATATAATTAGAAATTTTCCTATATATATATATGTAAAATATACATAACAAGACATAAAATCTCATACTACTCGAGTTATAGAGCAAGTGCATCAAGTTTGATTTTAACCGAAAACACAATACAATTTGTTTTTAAATTAGAATAAAAACCATACAAATAAACATTATTATTATTATTATCTTTTAAATATATACACCACTTAAGGTGACAGCTATTCGATTCGAACTTGTTGTTAACGGAACACATTTATATTACATATGTTTCAATTGGTTTTGTCAAATTTGAGAAAGAAGGTCAATCATGGTAGGACGAGCCTTACACATTGCCTCCAATGGTTGAACCAGGTTCATTGTAAGACCTCCTACTTCACTCATATCAATCTCCTTCTCACTAACTCTCTCCCAATCAAAGCAGTGTATCAACGACCCTAATGTCAAGCCCATAGTCCGATGGGCCAGCCCAGATCCAGGACACGCTCGTCTTCCCAACCCAAAAGTCAATATCTTCTGGGCCAGATCCTCCGGCCCGTTGACGAATCTCTCCGGGTCGAATCTCGTCGGGTCATCCCACAACGTCGGATCCCTGTGTATGGCCCATGCGTTAACGAATACAATCGTGTCACGTGGCACGTCGTATCCTCCGATCTTGCAATCTTCTGATGGCATGTGAGGTAGCAAAAGTGGGGTGGCTGGGTAGAGACGTAGCGTCTCGAGGACGATACTTTGTAGATAACGTAGTTTTGGAAGATCTGATTCGTCGATCAAGCGTGTGTTACCAATCTCACCGTCCAATTCAGCTCTAGCTTTCTTCAAAATATCGGGTCGGTTCAATAACTCCGCCATGGCCCACTCTAGCGTCACCGCCGTTGTGTCCGTTCCGGCGACGAACAACACCTGTACGTTTATTACAAATATATTGTAAAAAATGAATTAATACGAAATTTTTTTGAAACTATTGAATGGAACCAACCAGCACGAGGCCTTTGATCATCTGATCAGTGTAGTATTCAGGTTGAGATTCTTGCAGAGACAGTAGATGGTCAATCAATGTGTTTTTGCTCTGCGAATCGTTCTCCAGCACCTTTCGTCGATGTTCTTCAATCAGATTCTGAAGAAACTCGTCTGTTCTTTGACCAAGTCTTATCAATTTCTTCTCGTAACCAGAGTAATTGATCCATTTCAAAATCGGTAAAAAATCTACTGGATTCGAAGTCTGAGAAACATCCATTACCTCCGCCATCAATTCCCTAAACGTGCTACCTTCACCGCCGTCGTCGCTGCCGTGGAATCGTTTCCCCGACACCATTCTCAAGACGTCATTGAACGTCAACTCCGTCAACAGTGGTCTCAGCTCCACCTTGGCGGCGGCGGCGGCGGCGGAACCTCCGCGAAGCGAATTGCGAGACAATTTCTTCAGCAGCCGATGGACTTCGTCTTTTCGAATGCTATGAAACTTGTTGATACGAGCCGTCGAGAATATCTCGAGTGCGCTTATACGACGGAGGTTCCTCCAGTGATCGCCGTACGGCGCGTTGACGATGTTAGTGTAGTTGTAGCCTATGTGTTTGCCTGCAAGAAACTTTGGACGGTTAGCAAGGACGACGTCGCTTTTGGTAAAACTTCTCTCGACAACTGACGATGACGTCACGACCGTCACGAAGCGGGAACCGAACCGAAGGGAGAAAACCGGACCGTATATCTGCGAGAGTTTGTATAAAGTACGGTGTACAGGTCGTTTCATAAGATGTAGATTCCCAAGAATCGGAATCGGAGAAGGACCTGGAGGGCGGTTCTGGTAATTCTTCTTGTACTCTGTTTTTGAATATTGAAGGAAAAACCTGAAAGCAAGAATAGTAATAGTAGCAATAATAATAGAGAAGATTGAAAACGATGATGAGTAGAAGATGGATGTGAATTCCATGGCTGCTGAGCTGTGGATTCTCTTGTTGTCTCTGTAAATTTGGTTCACAATTCACTGCCCTTTTCAGGCCAATCGACCATCGATTTACCCGCCACCGCCATTGAAAAAAGCCACTTGAAATGTCATGTACTCTTCTTTTTTATTTTTTTTGTCTTTTTTTTTGTGGCCAATCGGCCATTTAAGTTTGTAGTTATATGTTTATATCTAAATTCTGTGTCATTTTAAAACGATGATTGGCATATCATATTGTATCAATTCGGCTGTGATTGTGATGTCTTCCGGTCATAGTTGAAGAAAAAATAATATCTTCGCTCACCATTCCTTTAGTGGACTGCTGGTGCACTTCTTTTATAAATAAATCCTTTATAAAAACAAAGTTTTCAAGTTGTAGATGTTGCAAAAATTTATCCTTTCAGATACTGCAATTCAAATAAGGATTGTAGCATTTGTTGATTCTGTCATGGTTATGAATTTCCTTAAAAAGTGTCTTTATGGTGCTTTTGTCATCTTCCCAGATAGGATAGTCATATGATTTACCCATCAGATCAGTTCACCTATCCCTATGTCGACATCCTTTTGTTACATCTCATCCAACCTTTCTCTGAACCCCTTTTCAGGTTTGCGCATACCAATCCATTGCATTGGGATGTTTTCCAGAGTGTAGCACGATTTGAGGCAGAAGTTGTTGCAATGACTGCTGCTCTACTTGGCAATAAAGAAAAGGCTTCTGGAGGACAAGTCTGTGGAAACATGACATCAGGAGGAACTGAAAGTATACTATTGGCTATGAAATCATCTCGTGACTATATGAGATATAAGAAGGGAATGACCAAGCCTGAAATGTATGTTATTTCCAATATCTCACTTACATCTTTATGCTACTGTTTTCTTGATCGGAGAGTTACAACTGTGATGTTTTTCTTCTTGAGTACAGGATCATATACCTGTATCCGCCCACTCAGCATATGGCAAAGCATCACAATATTTTAACATCAAGCTCTGGCGTGTTCCTGTTAACAAAGATTATCTAGCTGATGTCAAAGCAATAAGGCGACATATTAACAGAAACACCATTTTGGTATATGTTTTTAGATCTTGCGATGAGACAAACTTATATCTTTAGTCTCTCATATGGTTATATTTAGTATTTTCATTTAAATGTTTCATTATAATTGTGGTTTGTCTCATCAGCATTTGGACCTAACTTAAATTTCATAATATACAGATCGTTGGATCTGCACCTGGGTTTCCTCATGGCATCATTGACCCCATTGAGGTGTGCTACAGTTTTATTTTTTTTGCTACTGATGAGTCATATGCATGTGAAACATGAAATTCATATGCAATTTGTTTTAGTTTCTAATTGAATTTCAGTAAATATGGCACTATATTTTGTAGGAGCTTGGAGAACTGGCTCTTAGCTATGGAGTATGTCTCCATGTTGATCTTTGTCTTGGTGGCTTTGTGTTGCCTTTTGCTCGAACACTTGGGTATGTCTGGACGAGTTCCTTATAATCAGATACCCTAAATTATGGTTGCTGGATGTTCTGATATGTTTTTGCAACTGCACTTAATTATTTTCAGACGGCATAAGTTTCTCTGTTTTTGCTTTTGTTGATTGCTTCATTTCACAAATTTAATAGTTTTCCCCCCAGAACTTCTCTGATGTTTGGTTGAATTTTAGTTATGGCTGTGGGTAATCAGTAATGAATGTCCTTTGATCTATATTTATTGGAAGCTGTAGGATTTTATCTTGTATATGATTATACATTAAATAGATTTAGATCAACATTCACCTTTCTTATGTGTTGCAAGCTAATTTATATCAAATGCTATAACATGTTGTCTCTCTCTGTCTCTTTCTCGTGCTCTCATCACACATTATCACACTTTTTGAATGTGTTTACTATGTGGAATGAGATGTTAATATCCACACTCGTTGAATGGGTATTTTTTCATGTGAAATGGGATGATGAACTATATGGAGGACAAGTTTTAACAATATTCTCCTGTCTGCACTGTATTCTTGTTTGGTCATTATTGGCATTCTTTTTCTCTTCTCAGGTACCCAATTCCACCATTTGATTTTTGCGTTACCAGGAGTAACCTCAATATCAGTGGATGTGCATAAATATGGATTAGCGCCAAAAGGAACTAGTGTAGTTTTGTACATAAATCATGACATTAGAAAGGTAAATTTTAAACTCTAAATTTTTTAAAATTTGTGCCAAGTCGTAAATATCATGTTAAAATATGTTTTTAATTGATTAGTTAAAGTTTCTCCCAAAAATTATTCTAATATGCTTTTCTTGTCATGGCATCTTGCTTGGTGGGATACTAATTATATGTCCTGGGTTCCTGGCTTCCCGTTTGCCAACAGCATCAATTTGTTGCTGGTAAGTAATTCCCCAATTCCCCTTCCCAATTAAAATTACACAATAAAACAAACAAGAAGTACAACTCATGATAGCAATTGTAATGAATTCATTATTTCTCTTGCTTTGGTAATGCATTTTTATGTGGATACACAGACTGGTCTAGTAAATATCTCACTTTTCATGTCTGGTAATGTGAAAGCAATTTCTGCTACTATGAGCCCTGGTTCTAAAACTTATGCTTATTTTGCAGTTACCGAGTGGTCATGGGGACTATATGTGTCTCCAACAATAGCTGGAAGCAGGCCTGGAGGTCTGATTGCTGGTGCTTGGGCAGCAATGATGTCTCTCGGGCAAGAAGGTGACAGGATAGACTTCTTAATCTCTGGAATTTGAAGTAATGAAGTGATTATTTTGTGTTTTACTAATCCGAATATATTTTTTTTGCAATGTAAAAAATGTTTGGCTTTGATGCTGATTATTGATGGTTCTTCGACCTACCGTTCAATTATTCTTTAGTTGGTAATGATTGCAAAGGCTGAGTCTTTTTGTTTTTCTTTATACTTTCTTTTTCTTTTTAACGTGTCGTGTGTGGCTCTTTTTGTTTAGGGTTGTTTTCTCCATAGTTCTGTGTGCTTTGTTACTTTATGTCACTCTTAACCTTCCTTCTATCTTAAACATATATAGATAATGTTTATGGATTTTCAGAATATGATCGTTTATGATGTTTTTTTCCCTTTAAATCAGTTCAATTTTAATTTTTTTAAAAAACTTGTTAAAAGATAAAGTTACTTTTTTCAAATCAAATAAATATTTAAATTGAAAATAAAGAAGTTAAATGAAGATGACAATTTCAATAGACAGTATTAATTTATTAAGTAAAGATTTTATTGATTATTAAACATGTTTAATAATTATTTTATAGGTTTATAATTTTTATTTGAATTAATTTTATTTTTATAATTGTAGAAGATGATAATATCCTCAAACAGTTAAATTTCATTGAGAAAAGTTGGAATGAATCATTGAAAAAGTATATATATGGATATGATGGATTGTTTTGGTTAAATTTAAAACAATAAAAAAAAAAGGGAATTATTGTACAAAACCATAGGGACTATTTTGATATTTCTCTTTAAACTTCGCGCAATCAATTGATTTTTTATAACTCTAATTCTTTAGACCGTTAAATCCTAAACCCAGAATCGCAACCATGCGCCATCTCGCGACCTTCATCCTCCACCGCCATAACCACCAGCGTTCATTAATTCATCTCAGTCACTACAAGCCTCAGAAAACTGCGACAGCTCCGGCGCCACCCTTGCCACCAAAACCCCCGAAAAAACCGCAAAGCTTCACATTCCATGACCACAAATGGGAGGATCCGTACAGCTGGATGTCGAATCTGAACGACAAAGTGGCCATGCGGCACATGGATATGTGCATGGAGCAAGAAGATAAGTACACAGAAGCTGTTTTGTCTGACACCGAGAGACTTCAATATAAGCTCCAGTCCGAGATTGCCTCTCGCTTGGCTTTTGACCTTTGTACTCCACTTCGGTGGGGTCCATGGTATTGATGTTGATAAGTAATTTTTTGGAGTTGGACGAAGAACAGAAGGAAAAGAGTTTAGGAAGTTATTTCATTTCTATTCCCTTTACAAATCACTTCCAAGCTTTAAATAAGCCAAATAAAACATGATAAACACATTGAGAATTCACGAGACAACCGCTAACAACTGCTAAACAACTGCTAATAACCAAAAGACACTACTAAATAATAATTATGAAATGTGAGAGATATGGGAACAATATTGCAGTGTTGCACCCATTTATTATTCAAACAACCTAGGACTAAGATATAAGGCATAATCTGCATATGGCATTGCTGTTGCTGCAGCTCTTGTTATATATAGCTTGGAGACATATCAATCCCCACCCCTTAAAACTTTCTTGTCCACAAGGTGAAAGTCGGGATAAGTCTTGGAGAATCGCCAACGGTTCTCCCAAGTAGCATCTTCAACTGGGGTTCCGAACCATTTAACCAGGATTTCTGTCTTCGGTCGATAACAGCCCTTCTGAATTACTCGGGTATCCAAGATAGCCTCAGGTTGTGGAAGAATTTCTGAATTCTCGAAAACAGGAGGAAGGACAATTAAAACAGGAGTGATAGGGCCCAGGTGTTTCTTTAGCAAACTCACTTGGAAAACATAATGAACTTGTGAACCAGCAGGCAGCTCTAACTTGTAAGCCACAGAATCGATGCAATCGAGAATTTTATAAGGTCCAAAGATCCGAGGCGCCAACTTCATTGAGCTGCGAAAAGCGACTGATTTTTGCCTGTAAGGATGGAGCTTAAGATACACATAATCTACGATGTCAAAAACAACCTCCCTACGACGTTGGTCAGCTCGAGATTTCATCCTATCACATGCAAGTGTCAAGTGGTGACGTAAGTCGCGAAGGATGTCATCACGGGTGCATAAAAGAACATCCACGGCTTGAACGTTTGTAGTTCCTGGAACATAGGATAGTAAGTTAGGTGGTGGAAGTCCATACACGGCTTCAAATGGAGAAACTTTAGTGGACGAATGGATTGAAGTATTATAGTTGTATTCTGCCCAAGCTACCCACTCAACCCACTGCTTTGGTTGTGCATGTGTGAAACACATGAGATACTGTTCAAGGGTTCTATTCACCACTTCTGTTTGGCCATCGGTCTGTGGATGATAACTTGAACTCATACAAAGAGCAGTACCTTGCAGCTGAAATAAAGTCTTCCAAAAGGAACTAATGAAGATTTTGTCTCGGAAACTGACAATCGAAGCAGGCGTACCGTGATGTTTAACAACCTGATTGATAAAAACCTTAGCCACCGTCAAGGCAGAGTAGGGATGTTTAAGTGGAATAAAATGTGCATATTTTGTGAGACGATCAACAACCACCATAATGACGCTCTTGCCCTGCGACAATGGTAAACCCTCTACGAAATCCATGGAAATGTCCGTCCAAATTTTTTTGGGAATTGGAAGCGGTTGAAGGAGACCAGCAGGATGTGTGCTGTCATATTTGCAGTGTTGGCAAACGTCACAATCTCTGATGAATTTCTTAATTGTTGGTTGCATGTCAGGCCAACTGAAAGTAGTTTTAATTCGACTCAATGTCTTATGAAAGCCAAAGTGACCCCCAATTGGCGAAGAATGATGCGTTTGCAGGATGGCAGGAAGTAGACTGGAAGTGAGACTCAAATAAATGCAATTTCGCTTGAAGATAACTCCATCACGTAGAGAATACTGATGCTGCAAAGGTGTTGGAATTGAAGTTAATATCTGGTGATAAAAAGAGTCGTCTAAAACTTCCTTTTAAAGCGTAGCCCACCAATCCGCAACCAGTAAGGAAACAACTAGGAATTCAAGTTCAGCTACTCGCGAAAGGGCATCGACACCGCAATTATCTTTTCCTTTCTTATACTGAACAATGTAATCATAACCAAGGATTTTTGGCAACCAATGTTGTTGAGCGGGGGTAGTAATTCTTTGTTCCAACAAGTATTTCAAACTTCGTTGATCTGTGTGAACGATAAATGGTTTACCTAGCAAATATGGCCTCCATTTTTTGATAGCTTTCACTATTGCGAGCATCTCCTTTTCATACGTTGAGAGAGCCAGAGCTGACGGTTTAAGAGCTTCGTTAAAATAGGCAATCGGCTGTTCTTGTTGTGAAAGTATAGCCCCAATTCCTACTCCATACGCATCACTTTCAATCACAAATTGCTGTAAAAAACCAGGTAAGCGGAGGACCGGAGGAGAAGTCAGAGTTGTCTTGAGTTGAGAAAATGAAGTTGCTGTCTCTGTGGTCTAATGAAAACCATCTTTAGAGAGCAATTGAGTTAAAGGAGCAGCGAGACCACCAAACCTCTGATAAATTTTATGTAGTAACCAGCCAAGCCCAAAAATTCGTGAACACCTTTGGCGGTGGATGGAGTCGGCCAGCTCAATACTGACTGAATTTTGCCAAGATCAATAGCCACACCTGCGAAAGAGATAAGAAGGCCAAAATATGCCACCTGCAGAACCCAAAACAGCACTTGGAAAGTTTGGCAAATAAGTGATTATTAGACAAAACGAGTAGGACTGCTCGAAGGTGACAGAGATGGTCGTTCCAATCATGGCTATATACCAAAATGTCGTCAAAAAAACCAACACAAATTTCCTTAGATATGGTCGAAGTAAATCATTCATCAAACACTGAAAAGTTGAAGGGGCGTTTGTCAAGCCGAAAGGCATATCGATGAACTCATAATGTCCATCATGTGTCCGAAAAGCAGTTTTGTGGATATCACCCTCTTGGACACGTACTTGGTGGTATCCAGCACGCAAGTCAAGTTTAGAAAAATACCTGGCCTCGTATAACTCATCGAGGAGTTCATCTATGATAGGAATTGGGTACTTATCCTTAATTGTAATGTGATTGAGAGCCTGGTAGTCGACACAGAACCGCCACCTGCCATATGCCTTTTTGACAAGCAACACAAGTGAAGAGAATGGACTGCAGCTTGGGCGAATAAGACCAGAATCCAAAAATTCCTTCATCGTCTTTTCGATCTCAATTTTTTGATAGTGGGGATACCAATATGGACGAACACTCACTGGTTCCTGATTGGGTTGCAAAGGAATACAATGATCATGAGAACGTCTAGGTGGTTCATCAAACACATGAGAGAACTCGGTGAGGAGCTGTTGCAATTAGGCAGGATGATTGTAGTTGGACATTGTTGTCGTGCGAGTGCTGATTTGGAATAGTAAAGTTGTCCCATCAAGATGACAAAGCTCCTTGTCACTCAAGGCTATTAGAACTGGCTGTTTGAGACCATGAAACAAACACATTTTTCCTCCTTGCTGGAAGGACATGGTAAGCTTGCCATAATCAGTTTCAATGGGTCCAAGTGTAGCTAACCATTGTACTCCTAATACGACTTGACAAGCTGTGACTGGAAGAACATAAAAATCGGCTCGAATTGGAAATTCTTGAATGAGTAGTGTGATCCCCAGGCAACGACCAACGCAATCAATTTTATCTCGGTTTGCAACCATCACTTGAAGGGTCTGATCACGTTGTATAGGAAGGCTGAATTTCGTAACTATCGATTGATCAATAAAGTTGTGGGTACTACCACCATCAATGAGTATCATTACAGTTTTATTTTTTATCTTTCTCACAACCCGAAAGGTTTGAGTATGGGTTGTGCCAGCGATTGCATGAAAAGAAATTTCAGGTATGATCTCATTCACGGGTAGGTCATCATGATCATTTTCGACATTGCAAGGTTCAAACAACGGGGTATCCTCAATCATGAACATCTGTGGCCTCTGACACCGGTGGCCGGGGACGAACTTCTCATCACAATAATAACACAACCCCTTGTCACACCGATCTCGGGCCTATTGAGAAGACAACCGCCGAACATGGGAGGGAACAAATTCATTGGTATTCTGGTTTGTAGTAGGAGGAGGCCCCAAAATTCCAGCGGACCTATTCTGGCTTGGTCGTGTCAACACAGGAATAGATGAGGGTCGAGCAAACGAGTTGGAACGTTTGTGGAGCAAATTTCATTCCTCAGCCAATGTAGACTTCTGTTGCAATCGTGACAATCCTCATAATCTGTTGGACCGAAGCGAAGCAAAATAGCTTTAGTAAATTCGGCCCAAGTCAAGGGTCCTTTGAACTTGGCCATCCAACGATTCCATTGAAAAGCTATTCCGTCGAGATGGAAGGAAGTCAATTGAACTTGTTGTTTCGAAGCAATATTCTTGAAGTCGAAGTACTGCTCGGCTTTGTAAATCCATCCAGTAGGATCCACTCCACTGAATTTTGGAAATGAGAGTTTGAGATGAGAATGGGATCGGTCTGGGTTGGCATTGGTAAGAGAATTAGGTTGTTGGGACGAGGAACTGAGGATGTGACAAAAGGATTGACGTCACGGTCTGGTGAATCATGTTGACTGTACAGGGATTGGATTTTGGTAAGGACTGTTTGTAAGGTGGCATGAACATGGTCGAAATTGGACTCGTGTTTTGCAAGAATTTCATGAACCTCATCTCGAAATTATGCATTCGACTTGTTACGTGTAGCCATGGAACGTTGTGGCTCTGATACCACTTGATAAGTAATTTTCTGGAGTTGGACGAAGAACAGAAGGAAAAGAAAGAGAAAGAGAAAGAGTTAAGGAGAGAGTTTAGGAAGTTATTTCATTTCTATCCCCTTTACAAATCACTTCCAGGCTTTAAATAAGTCAAATAAAACATAATAAACACAGAATTCATGAGACAACTGCTAAACAACTGCTAATAACCAAAAGACACTACTAAATAATAATTATGAAATGTGAGAAATATGGGAACAATATTGCATAGTGTTGCACCCATTTATTATTCAAACAACCTAGGACTAAGATATAAAGCATAATCTGCATATGGCCTTGCTGTTGCTGCAGCTCTTGTTATATATAGCTTGGAGACATCATATTGATGCTAATCTTTTTGTTAATTGTTGGTTTTGATTGTTTAATACATGTAAGTTACTACTTGTTTTTCTTGGATGAAATGAGAATTTTGAACTATATAGACTGCTATTGAAAAGAAAATTTAAAAGGAAAACAATGGCTTAGTGTGGAAAAAGAAAGAAGAAAAAATGTAGTATCTAATTAGTTTATATTGGTTTAATTTTGGGGTAAAAGGATAACAAAGATCATTTCTTTTAGTAAAAATTACTAATTTTGATGCTTGTATTGGTTGAAGTTAGTTTGTTCACATAGACTGTCTTATGCTTCGTCAATGACTTAATGATTGATTGTGAATGAAACGTAGAAGGTTAAAGACTGAGGATGGTTGTTTTGATTTTCTCAAAGTGATAACCCAAAATTTTAGAATCTTTGAGCACATTTTTGTTACTTTGAACTCAATTTTGGCTGTAATAATTTAAGTAGTTTTGGTTTGGAAAAAATGAGTAGCTTTTTTATTTCATAAACCATGGGTCAATAGATGAAATAATGATAGGAAAGTTGTTGTTATGACTGACATGTAGTTTTATGGTTCACCTTTATCACTCATCCCGATGGATCATTGATTATACTGTTTTAGAATCCGAGTGTTCTATTTGACTATTTGAAGGTGAATCTTCATCACCGCATGTTGTACTATAGGCGTGTTGAAGAAGGAAAGCGGTATCCAGTACTGTGTCGGAGACTTGCAAGCCTAAATGAGGAATTCATCTCACATAAATCTCCAGCAGCGGGTTATGATTTCACCTCTGGGAAGAAAATTGGGCAGAAGCTGCTTGATAACAATAAAGAGGCTGAGAGATTTGTAGGTACTGCCTTTGAATGATGAGCAACAATAGCCACTGTTATTACCTTTATCTGATTCTTGCATTTGACAATGGAAAGGAAAATTTAATCTAATGTAATGCTGAAAAAAGAAAAAGAAAGTATTTCTAAGAATTTTCCCTCTACTGACTCCTAGTTCATTTTGTGACCAATTTGGTTCATCATGATGATTTTTTAACAGGTTATGCTTATGAAGAATTATCGGAAGTATCTCCAGATCATCGGTTTCTTGCATATACCATGTATGATAAGGACAATGACTACTTTATGTTATGTGTGAGGAATTTGAATTCTGGTTCATTATGTAGCAAGCCTCAAGCAGTTCGGGTGTCAAATATAGCATGGGCCAAGGATGGGCAGGCATTGCTTTATGTTGTTACTGATCACAATAAAAGGCCGTATCGGTAAGTGTTTTATAAAAAATAAAACTTCTGTGGGTTTTAGCTTCATTTAACTTATTGTATTGACGATTGAATTTCACAGAATAAACCTGATTTTATTCTTATAACTTCAGGATTTACTGTGGCATTATTGGATCTACCGATGAAGATGTGTTGCTTCTAGAGGAACCAGATGAAAATGTTTATGTTAACATGAGGCACACAAAGGATTTCCACCTTGTGTCTGTCGTTTTCAACTAAATCATCCAAGGTATTACTTTGAGGTGGTTTGTTGTCAACTCAAGATATGCTTACCTTAGTTATTTTGACTAGTCGACAATTAATGATATGAACAGACTCGATTGAAATCACTCTTCAAATCTAGTGATCCTATCTTTAAAGAGTGAAGGACAAACTGTAGTAGCCAAAAAAATGGCTTATTGGCCCAACATACAAGGCCTCTTTGAAATGCTAGGTTATCCAGGCCCATTATATTAATCCAACCCATTGCACAGACAAAGGGATTTGAGTTTGAATGCCAAGTCAAATGTCGGTTACAAAACAATGAGTAATTGCTGATTCAATGAGAATTTAAATGAGAGGAAATTTCTCCTTGAATCATGCCAACCTTGAGTAACCGACGTATGAACGTTAGGAAGAGGTTGTTGGCCTATAAATAACAGAGCTCTGGGACAAGTAAGGTGAAGCAGCCGGGTATGACCAAAATAAGAATGATCACTTTGTCGAACCCTAAAGTACACTCAGACGGACCTTGACGCAGCAACCGATTGTTACCCAAGCATGGACCGCCATGCAGGGGGCCATCATTCCCTAATCTTTGTTAGAAAATGGTGCTCTCGAATCTTCAAAAAGCATGTCGAATCCACGACAGATAAATGTTCCAAATGAACGATTTTATTAAAATCAATCAAAGGTTTAAAAGTTACAATGATTGGAAATAATAAGAATATTGATAATAAAATAATCCTAATACGACTCGAACATGACATTCCTTAAAAAAAAAATACTAAAACAATAAAAAATCAAAACTAATCAGAATCTTCTAAGATTCATGACTCCTGATTTGACTGGAAAACAAAGATCAAATCTTACCCAAAAGGTAAGTTTGATTTATTTCCAAAACCTAAATTTAATTCATAATCAAACTAAAATAAATAAACTTACTAAACAAGAAAAGACCCAAATTAACAAAATAAGAAAATAAAGAAATTGTTCGACATGGGCTGTGATTCCTTCATCTGTGTCCTACATCAGTCACCCCATCTTAAAAAAAACGCGCCTCGAGTTCGGTTGAAACACGTGGAAAGACAAGTAAACAAAAAAGAACCCATATTTGTCTTGTGGGAGTGGTGAACGCCAACAGAAAAATCTCTTCGTAGTTCATCCCAAATCCACAACGGCACCACAACAATCGTCCAACGAATTGCAGAAGATGTCCAAGCTATTCGCCACTAGTGATGCCTATTGGTTGCGGCTTGGACCGCTGGACACCTGTAGAGGTTTGGACAATAGCGATTCCTCGTTGCTAGCTCTTCTCATCCCATATAGTATTCTCTTCCTCTTAAAATAAACTCGTCCTCGAGTTTGTCAAGGTTTTGTTTGGGTGGATAATACTTCAAATGTATCATCTTGTCAATCACTGGCTTGAACAAATATACTTCAGATGGCAAGAACAATGTTGGATCTTCCAAATCCAAATCAAGAAAAATAATCTTCAAGTTACCCCAATAAAAATTATGTGGATTTTCAAATAAGTTATCACCCTTGGAAACTTTATCAATAGAAATTGATTTAGTTTCCAGTTTTGCTTCAACCACATCTAAAGTGCAATCAATATCAATGGTTGGATCGCAGTCTTTAACTTCTAAGATTCAAGGCCCATTTTCAATTACTTTGACAATTTTTACTTCATACGAAATATCTTCAATCGTATCTTCTACATGACAAAAACCTTCAAAATAATCAATTGGAACATATTCCTCCCGCATTACATGTTTCATCACAGGCCATGATTGGATTCTATCCATTCCAAATCTTTTCCGATCCTTTTGAAAGTCTTCCCACCAAATTAATGCATCGTTTTTCAAATAAATTTCTACAAGTAAAACTTTCACACTTTCTTCAGTTTTCTGATATGCAAAATATTTTTCAACTTCTTTCAACCAATTAATATATTCTTCAGTTTTCATATGACCAGAAAAAAATCGAAGTCTTGGTTGATAATCATTATAGCTCGAAAAATAATTATTGAAACCAAGAGAACCATTGAAACCCATTGATAACCGAAATCAGAGTCCGAAAAAAAAACGTACCAAAATTTGAACCCTGAGAACTGCTTACGAAAAATTAATTCACTCGCGGCTTCAGGTGTGTGTGATGGTGGACGCAATCTGAAATATCTTGAACTCGTGAGACTGGATTGAAATTTTTGGCACTGTTGAGGTTGATCTGCAAATTGTAACACTGTTGGGCTGATCCATAACTTCTGCTGTCTCTGAGGGTGATTGTTAATCCTCGAAACTATCACACAAACACTCTCATTCATTCTTTTTTTTTTCAATTTCGTTACTCTACTTTTCTTTTTCTTTTTCTTTTTTTTTTCTTTTTTTTTTTATGGGGGGATATAGACGGGTGAATATATGGTGTGTTAGGAAGGTAGTTGGTTGTCGTTTGTGGACACTGAGCCTAGCACAGAGGTAGACTCGGTCCCTCTCATATCAATTGTCACATCGGGGTATGACCAAAATAAGAATGATCACTTTGTCGAACCCTAAAGTACACTCAGACGGACCTTGACGCAGCAACCGATTGTTACCCAAGCATGGACCGCCATGCAGGGGGCCATCATTCCCTAATCTTTGTTAGAAAATGGTGCTCTCGAATCTTCAAAAAGCATGTCGAATCCACGACAGATAAATGTTCCAAATGAACGATTTTATTAAAATCAATCAAAGGTTTAAAAGTTACAATGATTGGAAATAATAAGAATATTGATAATAAAATAATCTTAATACGACTCGGATATGACATTCCTTAAAAAAAATACTAAAACAATAAAAGATCAAAACTAATCAGAATCTTCTAAGATTCATGACTCCTGATTTGACTGGAAAACAAAGATCAAATCTTACCCAAAAGGTAAGTTTGATTTATTTCCAAAACCTAAATTTAATTCATAATCAAACTAAAATAAATAAACTTACTAAACAAGAAAAGACCAAAATTAACAAAATAATAAAATAAAGAAATTGTTCGATATGGGTCGTGATTCCTTTATCTTTGACCTACATCATAAGGTCTCTGCAAAACTGGAGAGAAAAACAAGCTCATTTAGCGCATCAAACTTCTGTTCATATAATTTCTAGCCATTTGAATCGAATGAGATCCTTATTCAAGAATCCTAGCAAAAACAGCTCAGCCCAAGCATGCCTAAGGCTAAAAAACTAACCCCACCATCTATATATTGATTTGTTCTTGTTCTTTTGCAGGTTCGACCAGGAAGTTCAAGGACTAGTCGACAGACTATCTACATTGGTAGGTTCACGAAGGAGGCGACATCCTAATTTCTCCCGGTTCAACCAAAGTTGCCTTGGGCTTAAAACAACCCGACCCGATCCACAATTAGCCGTAGTTCGATCAACTACAATTACAAAAAAAAAATGACATTTCTTATCATTTCCACTTTTCACTCTTGCAAAATCCAACTACTTCGATTACAAAACATTATCAAGTTAATGCATTGAAACCATCGAATTTGAAATGTGTCATAAACTTGTTCGAATATCTACTCCCACAATATGATTAGAAAAGTTTCCATATATACGTGTAAAATACACATAACAAGACATAAAATCTCATATTACTCGAGTTATAAGAGGAAGTGTATCAAGTTTGATTTTAACAGAAAACACAATTTTGTTTTAAAATTAGAAAAAAATCGATACAACAACCTAACCATTATTATTAATAATATTATTATCGTTTATATATACACACCACTTAGGGCGACAACTATTCGATTCGAACTTTAGGTTATCGGTACACATTTATATTACGTATGTTTCAACTGGTTTTATTAAATTTGAGAAAGAAGGTCAATCATGGTAGGACGAGCCTTACACATTGCCTCCAAGGGTTGAACTAGGCTCATTGTAAGACCTCCTTCTTCACTCGTATCAATCTCCTTCTCACTAACTCTCTCCCAATCAAAGCAGTGTATCAACGACCCTAATGTCAAGCCCATAGTCCGATGGGCCAGCCCAGATCCAGGACAAGCTCGTCTTCCCAGCCCAAAAGTCAATATCTTCTGGGCCAGATCTTCCGGCCCGTTAACAAATCTATCCGGGTCGAATCTCGTCGGGTCATCCCACAACTTCGGATCTCTGTGTATGGCCCATGCGTTCACGAACACAATCGTGTCACGTGGCACGTCGTATCCTCCAATCATGCAATCTTCTGATGGCATGTGAGGTAGCAAAAGTGGGGTGGCTGGGTAGAGACGTAGCGTCTCGAGGACGATACTTTGTAGATAACGTAGTTTTGGAAGATCTGATTCGTCGATCAAGCGTGTGTTACCAATCTCACTGTCCAATTCAGCTCTAGCTTTCTTCAAAATATCAGGTCGGTTCAATAACTCCGCCATGGCCCACTCTAGCGTCACCGCCGTTGTGTACGTTCCGGCAACGAACAACACCTGTATAAAAAATGAATCTGATAATCAATCGAAACCATTTACGATATAATTATAAGCTTTTGATCATGAAACTAACCAGTAAGAGCCCTTTGATCATCTGATCAGTGATGTATTCAGGTTGAGATTCTTGCAGAGACAGTAGATGGTCAATCGTGGTGTTTTTGCTCTGCGAATCGTTCTCCTCTACCTTTCGTCGATGTTCTTCAATCAGATTCTGAAGAAACTCGTCTGTTCTTTGACCAAGTCTTATCAATTTCTTCTCGTAACCAGAGTAATTGATCCATTTCAAAATCGGTAAAAAATCTACTGGATTCGAAGTCTGAGAAACATCCATTACCTCCGCCATCAATTCCCTGAACGTGCTACCTTCACCGCCATCGTCGCTTCCGTGGAATCGTTTCCCCAACACCATTCTCAAGACGTCATTGAACGTCAACTCCGTCAACATCGGTCTCAGCTCCACCTTGGCGGCGGCGGCGGCGGAACCTCCGTGAAGCCAATCGCGAGACAATTTCTTCAGCAGCCGATGGACTTCGTCTTTTCGAATGCTATGAAACTTGTTGATACGAGCCGTCGAGAATATCTCGAGTGCGCTTATACGACGGAGGTTCCTCCACTGATCTCCGTACGGCGCGTTGACGATGTTAGCGTAGTTGTAGCCTATGTATTTGCCTGCAAGAAACTTTGGACGGTTAGCGAGGACGACGTCGCTTTTGGTAAAACTTCCCTCGACAACTGACGATGACGTCACGACCGTCACGAAGCGGGAACCGAACCGGAGGGAGAAAACCGGACCGTATTTCTGCGAGAGTTTGTATAAAGTACGGTGTACAGGTCGTTTCATAAGATGTAGATTCCCAAGAATCGGAATCGGAGAAGGACCTGGAGGGCGGTTCTGGTAATTCTTCTTGTACTCTGTTTTTGAATATTGAACGAAAAACCTGAAAGCAAGAATAGTAATAGTAACAATAATAATAGAGAACATTGAAAACGATGATGAGTAGAAGATGGATGTGAATTCCATGGCTGCTGAGCTGTAGATTCTCTTGTTGTCTCTGTAAAATTGGTTCACAATTCACGGCCTTTTTCAGGCCAATCGACCATCGATTTAACACGATGATTGGCATATCATATTGTATCAATTCGGTTGTGATTGTGATGTATAGTTGGAAGTTGGAAGTTGGAAGTTGGAAGTTGGAATAGTTAAGAAACAGGAAATTTCAAAATAATCCCTATAATTTTATAAAATAGGTTTTTTTTTTGTTGTTTCAAATTTGGCTAAAATAGTTTCTAATATTTAAAACATGTTGGAAGGATTAGTTCTTTGATTTTCGAAAAATTACCAAAAATGATTTTTTTTTTGCAATTGGTAAGATAGAAATAAAATAACAACAATTATGGGCATATGGTATAATGAAGTAAATTCATGTGCTATCAAACTATTAGTTTAGCTTGTAAAATTGGAGCTTCGTACTGATTCTTGATGGTTCTCTGTCCCAATCTTCTATTATTTTTTAATTAGTAATGACTGTAAGGATCGAGAGTCTTTTCGTTTTTCTTTATGCTTTCTTTTTCTTTTTGATGTGACATGCATGTCGTTTTCTGTTTGGGGTTGTTTTCTCCCTAATTCTTTGTGCTTTATTATTTTTTGTCACTCTTTACTTTCCTTTTATCTTATACATATATAGATAATGTGTATGGATTTTCATAATATGATCGTTTGTGATGTTTTTTTCTTTTTAGATCAGTCCAATTTTAATTTTAAAAAAAAACTTGTTATAAGATAAAATTACTTTTTTCAAATCAAATAAATATTTAAATTGAAAATAAATAATTTAAATGATGGTGACAATTCCAATAGACAGTATTAGTTTATTAAGTAAAGATTTTATTGATTATTAAACATGTTTAATTTCATTGAGAAAAGTTGGAATGAATCATTGAAAATGTATATATATTTGAACATTATGGATTGTTTTGGTTAAATTTAAAACAATAAAAAAAGAGTAGTATTGTACAAAACCATAGGGACTATTTTGATATTTCTCTATAAACTTCGCGCAATTAATTGAAAAAAAATCTTTTTTTTTTTATAACTCTATTCTTTACACCACGATAAAATTACTTTTTTTTTTTAAATCAAATAAATATTTAAATTGAAAATAAAGAAGTTAAATGATAGTGACAATTCTAATAGACACAGAAGCGAAGGTAAGGGGGGCTTATAGGGTCTATGGCACTCAACCAATAATTTTTTTTTCTATTTCATCTATATTAAAATATAAACTAATAAAAAAACTATATATTGACATATTGTATATCAAATGTGATATATATACAAAGTAGATGATAATATTATCTTGTGTCTTTATTATTTTAATAATATAAATTAATTAATAATTTTTGTTTTCATAATTCCATTAACCATGAAATAAGAAACAAAACCGATCCATTTAATATTTTAATTTTATATTATTTCATATATTAATATCTAATTTGGTATGTATTTCTTTTTTAGATTTCACTAAAACAAATTAAGTAAATATCGAGCTGTTATAGTTATTACCTATATTATTTATTTTGTTAGGCTAATTATTAATATGATTTTGATAAATTTATTTTATTAGTTTATTATTTAAATTTTATTGAAAATTACTATAAGTTAATTTGATTTGACACGAATATTATAAAATTAAATGACAAGTATTTAAATAATTGTGAATTAAATATATTGATGGTATAATGATATTTTAATTAAGTTACTGAAATTATATTTTATGAGCCGGAAACTATTAAAATAATTTTTTCAGTTATGCATACCGTTAAGAATGGGTCTAGGTTTTGCAACAAAATAAAAGATGTTTTCTTATACACTTATTAATAATATAATTGCAATGAAATTTATGAAGAAAATTAGATCGATTTGACTATAAATAATTTTGTAGTTATAAAATAGACGTTTTACATTTTAATTAGTTGATGTTTATTGTATTTATTTATTTGTATCGTTACTTTTAACACTGATCGGTATCACATTTTGTTGAACAGTATCGGATATGAGATTTCACATTTTTTATTATATGGGATTCCTTCTGATATTATTTAAAGAATGTGTGACCTACAATATTAATTTTTATCATGGTCCCCCCAAAACCAAAATTCTAACGTCGCCCCTGAATAGACAATATTAGTTTATTAAGTAAATATTTTATTGATTATTAAACTTGTTTAATATTTATTTTATACGTTTATAATTTTTATTTGAGTTAATTTTATTTTTATAATTGTAGAAGATGATAACATCCTCAAACAGCTTAATTTCATTGAGAAAAGTTGGAATGAATCATTGAAAATGTATATATATTTGAATATGATGGATTGTTTTGGTTAAATTTAAAACAATAAAAAAAGAGTATTATTGTACAAAACCATAGGACTATTTTGATATTTCTCTTTAAAGTTCGCGCAATTAATTGAAAAAAAAATCAATCTTTTTTTTAATTTTTATAACTCTATTCTTTAGACCGTTAAACCCTAAACCCAGAATCTCAACCATGCGCCACCTCGCGACCTCCATCCTCCACCGCCATAACCACCAGCGTTCAATAATCCATCTCCGTCACTACAAGCCTCAGAAAACTGCGACAGCTCCGGCGCCACCCTCGCCACCAAAACCCCCGAAAAAACCGCAGAGCTTCACATTCCACGACCACACATGGGAGGATCCGTACAGCTGGATGTCGAACCTGAACGACAAAGTGGCCATGCGGCACATGGATATGTGCATGGAGCAAGAAGAGAAGTACACAGAAGCTGTTTTGTCTGACACCGGGAGACTCCAATCTAAGCTCCAGTCCGAGATGGCCTCTCGCTTGGCTTTTGACCTTTCTACTCCTCCACTTCGGTGGGGTCCATGGTATTGATGCTAATCTTGTTGTTAATTGTTGGTTTTGATTGTTTAATACATGTTAGTTTCTACTTGTTTTTCTTGGATGAAATTAGAATTTTGAACTATATAGACTGCTATTGAAAAGAAATTTTAAAAGGAAAACAATGGCTTAGTGTGGAAAAAAGAAAGAAGAAAAAGAGTTGTTGTATCTAACTGGTTTATGTTGGTTTAATTTTGGGGAAAAAGGATAACAAAGATCGTTTTTTTTAGTAAAAATTACTAATTTTGATGCTTGTATTGGTTGAAGTTAGTTTGTTCACATAGACTGTCTTATGCTTGTCGATGACTTAATGATTGATTGTGAATGGAATGTAGAAGGTTAGAGAATGAGTATGGTTGTTTTGATTTTCTCAAAGTGATAACCCAAAATTTTAGAATCTTTGAGCACATTTTTGTTGCTTTTAACTCAATTTTGACTGTAATAATTTAAATTGTTTTGGTTTGGAAAAAGTGATTAGCTTTTTTTACTTCATAGACCATGGGTCAGTGGATGAAATAATGATAGGAAAGTTATTGTTATGACCGATATGTAGTTTTATGGTTCACCTTTATCACTCAGCCTGATGGATCATTGATAATACTGTTTTAGAATCTGAGTGTTCTATTTGACTATTTGAAGGTGAATCTTCATCACCGCAGGTTGTACTATAGGCGTGTTGAAGAAGGAAAGCAGTATCCAGTACTGTGTCGGAGACTTGCAAGCTTAAATGAAGAATTCATTTCACATAAGTCTCCGGCAGCGGGTTTTGATTTCACCTCTGGGAAGAAAATTGAGCAGAAGCTGCTTGATTACAACAAAGAGGCTGAGAGATTTGGAGGTACTGCCTTTTCCTCTCCAAGCAGCCTTGCTATTTCTTACATCAGAAGGAAAGGAAAAGAATGATGAGCAACAATAGCCACTGTTATTACCTTTATCTGATTCTTGCATTTGACAATGGAAAGGAAAATTTAATCTAATGTAATGCTGAAAAAAGAAAAAGAAAGTATTTCTAAGAATTTTCCCTCTACTGACTCCTAGTTCATTTTGTGACCAATTTGGTTCATCATGATGATTTTTTAACAGGTTATGCTTATGAAGAATTATCGGAAGTATCTCCAGATCATCGGTTTCTTGCATATACCATGTATGATAAGGACAATGACTACTTTATGTTATGTGTGAGGAATTTGAATTCTGGTTCATTATGTAGCAAGCCTCAAGCAGTTCGGGTGTCAAATATAGCATGGGCCAAGGATGGGCAGGCATTGCTTTATGTTGTTACTGATCACAATAAAAGGCCGTATCGGTAAGTGTTTTATAAAAAATAAAACTTCTGTGGGTTTTAGCTTCATTTAACTTATTGTATTGACGATTGAATTTCACAGAATAAACCTGATTTTATTCTTATAACTTCAGGATTTACTGTGGCATTATTGGATCTACCGATGAAGATGTGTTGCTTCTAGAGGAACCAGATGAAAATGTTTATGTTAACATGAGGCACACAAAGGATTTCCACTTTGTGACTGTAAATATGTTTTCAACTAAATCTTCCAAGGTATTACTTTGAGATGGTTTGTTGTCAACTCAAGATCTGCTTACCTTAGTTATTTTGACTATGATTTCTATAATAATTATGATCATCTTTTAGGTCTTTGTGATCAATGCAGCTAATCCGTTGTCTGGCATGACATTAGTTTGGGATTGTGATGGTCTAGCCCACTGCATAATTGAGCATCATCAAGGGTACCTTTATTTATTTACAGATGCTGCCAAAGAAGGTCAGGTTGTTGATAATCATTATCTTCTTCGTAGTCCTGTTGATGCTTCCTCCAGCCCACGAATCTGGGAGGTTGGTGATGAACAATTTTTCTTCATTATATGTCATAATGGATATTCAGATTATAAAGACTTAGCATAAGAAAGAAAAAGAGATGCTGTACACATCCAATGAATTGCTTTGTGTTATAAAGTTGCTTTAAATTTCTTTTTCGTATATAACCTTTTTCTTGTCTTTTCTTATTTCCTCTTTATGTTATCTAAATGGATGGTTTTTATATGCCAATTTTTCCTGGTTTACTAATTTTAGTGTATAAGTTGGTATGTCCTTATGTTTGCTTAATCTAGATTCTCTGTATCTATTTTTACTTTTTACATGATATCCTCTTTTAGTAATAGACCATCTCATTAACTGCAGAGTGTATTCACTGATAACAAAGATATGGTTGTAGATGATGTCGATTTCTGCAAAACACATTTGGCACTTATAATTAGGGAAGGTTGGAAATTTAGGCTTTGTTCGGTTGCTCTACCTTTGTCAGTTAGCAAGGTAAGACAACAAACAACTATTTAAGTTTGTATTATGCATGAGTTGTAATATGAATAGAAATATCTTGTGCTAGTGAAAATTTCTCATTTTGTCCTACCCTGAGTGGCAGGGACCAGTTCATCTGAAGGAGCTACATCCTTATTTTCTTCCTCTTCCAAAACATATGTCTCAAATTTCACCAGGGCCAAATTATGACTACTACTCATCAACTATGCGCTTTACATTATCATCACCTGTGGTATGTGAGCTCTTGGGATGACTGTTTCTGAAGATGTTTATATGCTTATGTTGCTGTATATTCTCATATCACACCGATCAGTGGTAGTAGTCTCACTTCTGTGCATGATTTTTGATTTAAGAAAGATTGGAAGATGTGAAATAGAATGGGTTCATGAATTCCTTAAAAATATGTGGTTTTTGGTCTTATGGTCACCTGTATGTTATAGATTTATGAGGTTTTAGTAGCCTAGGAGCCAAACATGATAAGAACTGGTTTACTGATTTCTTTCTAAATATGTTATATCAGTTAAACCTAACATACTAACTCAATTTTTGACCCCTTTCTCGAAGAACGGATGGATTGAAAGGTTTTGTGCATTTGGCACCTCTATGATTTGAATTTATGAGGTTTTAGCGTAGCAGGCATGCATGAATTTATGAACACTAAATTTGAACTACCTAGTTGCTCATGCCATAGCATATTGTTTTTTAATTCTAAAATCAATAAATATTTGTGATTATGATTTTTGTATTTCTTTGAGCCATGTATATTAGTTTATGTTCCTGCTCAATTGGGTAAGGCATACATTTTTCAATCGTATCCATCTTTCGATATCTTACGTAGATGCCCGATGCTGTGGTTGATTATGACTTATCAAATGGCAAGTGGAACATCATTCAACAGCAAAATATGCTTCACGAAAGAACAAGAGTTTTGTATGGAACGGCATCATCTGAAAAAATCATTGAAAAATATTCGAATATTAAAAGTTGTGATTCTATGAATGATGTCAAATATGAAGATGATAACTTGTGGAATGACCTCTCTGAGTTTTATGCTTGTGAACATTATGATGTCTCCTCTTACGATGGGATTTTGGTCCCTTTAACTATTGTATACTCGCGCAAATATAAACAAGAGAATCAAAATCCTGGATTGCTTCATGGGCATGGAGCTTATGGTGAATTGCTAGACAAGCGGTGGTGCAGTGAGTTGAAAAGCCTTCTTGATCGTGGTTGGGTTGTTGCATATGCTGATGTTAGGTTTGTTCACCGTATTTAGAAATGGAATGCCTCTTCATTAATGTTTGAATTTCTCTTATGTAATGCCAAATATTCTATTGAAGATATAAACTTTCAACTTCTACTTAGTATTGAGATATTCTACCGCATAATAGAATGGTCTGGATGATCTGTTTCCAGGGGAGGAGGTGGTGGGGGTAAGAAGTGGCATCACGATGGCAGACGTACAAACAAGAAGAATTCCATTGAAGATTATATCTCTTGTGCTAAATTTCTTATCGATAAAGAGATTGTGCACGAAAACAAGCTTGCTGGTTGGGGATATAGTGCTGGAGGGCTTTTGGTTGCTTCAGCCATCAATTGCCACCCTGATTTGTTTCGTGCTGCTGTTTTGAAGGTATACATGAATCTACATGTCTGTTCTTGCTGCATGGTTCTAATTTGCTCGCTTGTAAGATGGGATTTCACCATTCTTTACTCAGAACAATCTCTCGCTAAATTGTTATTGTTAATTTGTTATATCTTCCTAACATTGTTTTGGGATGAGGTTGCGTCTCATCCAACAATGGTAACTAAGTGGAGCCAGAACAATGGATGTTACCATGCTTACTGTTGGACTTGATGGTAAGATGACATGAGTTCATGGTTCTTACCACCCAAGTTCAAGCCATTGCTTGGTAGCATCGTCAATCAAAAAAAAAAAAAAACCAATGGATGTTTAACATCCCTAGCATGTGGCTTTAAGAATACATTACTAAGACTGTTGAGTTTATATGTGTTTAGAACTCTACTAAATAGGCTGTTTGGTTTACATATATTAAACTTAATTTAGAGCTGGCTAAGCTTTCTTATATGTAAAATGTTTAACATCTTCATCTGTTTCAGGTTCCCTTTTTAGATGCGACCAACACACTTCTCTATCCAATTTTACCACTTACAGCTGCTGACTATGAAGAGTTTGGGTACCCTGGGGACATCGATGATTTTCATGCCATTCGTAACTATTCTCCTTATGACAATGTTCAGAAGGATGTTCTATATCCTGCTGTACTGATTACTTCATCTTTCAGTACAAGGTAATTTCCTTGCAATATTATCTTACATTCATCTATATATAACTAACTTGCGCAAGTAGTGGCCATACTATGACCCCGTGTTCTTTCCGCTTTTGGTTTTCTTTTGCATTTTTGTACTTTTAATAAGTGTAGTGTTCTTAACGGCTTGTTTCAGTTTCGGGGTCTGGGAAGCGGCAAAATGGGTTGCAAGAGTACGTGAATTCACTTTCAATGACCCCAAACGTCCCATACTGCTTAATTTAACCACAGATATAGTGGAAGAAAACAAATACTTGCAATGCAAGGAGTCAGCTTTGGAGACTGCATTTCTCTTAAAGATGATGGAGTCTTAAACTTCGAATCCCAAAGAAGAAATTTACAAGGCGTGTCCTCTACTCCAAATTGGCCATCTCTTGCAAACCAGGTTCCAATCAGTGGCCAAAACAACAGATCCTTCGCATTATTTAAAGTCCCATTTGTGGTCACCATGATGTTATTTAGATTAGGAATCTGCATTTATTGAGTTGAACAATCTTAATTGGGTACTTTTTTTAAAAGCATCCAATGTAGTAATAAAGACAAGAAGAGCTTTTAAATGGTGCACGCAGCATATGAGACCTTGGAGTTTTGGTTTGAGTTGCAAACTTGCAATCTCATATCTAGATTTGTTACCTGTACATATCACACTGTACCTTATTTGTTTATTTAAATTAAAGAAGGAGAAATCCAATTTCTATTTGAAAAGTGTCTCTATAAGCTTCCATCTTATAAAATTCATTTATTTATATCAATAATATCCGGTTCATGACTTGCAAAATCTCCAAAATCAAATAGTTTAATTCAGTAGCCAGCCAACTGCATCATCTTTGTGCAGGGAAGTTTGTCAACGGTTCACTGTCACCTACTACAAGAACTCTTAGAATTTATCTATGCAATCTTTTGAATAATATATAAAATATAAAATAAAAATAGATTTCCAACATGAATTTGTTACTTGGAAGAGTTGAATGTAGAACAGGGTAGGTTTTTCTTGTTTTGTTTCTTATATGGCAAAGTAGGTTGATTGATAGGTTTGACTGGTCATCATCATCATCATCATGTTTTCAAAACAGGTTCATCAAAGTGGTCCATATTCATGTACACCAACTTTATATTGCAAAAACACCACAAAGTAATAATATATATAAACTTCACCATTATTGTAATGGGAAACAAAACTATGTGGGTATGGCCCAATTATGATAATTACTACGGGAAAAAAGTGAAACCATAACCTCGAATCAGCCAAACTTCTTTGATTTCTTTAACTTTCTCTAGTTTAATGATGCAAATGGAATATCTGTTTCCTGTAAACATCAATACATCATATATCACTATCTAGTTGGTGCTTGATTTAACCTTTAATCATCCTCTCTCTACAAGAAACCAACCTTAGCCAAGACTCGCAAGTTGAATTGAAACTTATCAGAATCAGAGACAACTGTCTTATAAAGTCAAGAAAATGACAACTATTTTGGTAAAAACTTGATCCTTGACTACTCTCATACATATCCTTATAATCCGGAACCGGTCGTTGCAGGTAAACTGATTAAGACATAGTGATTATCATGAGTTTAAATTGATTAAGACATGATTTTCGTGTCAAACTCTATAAATTAAGACACCAACATTTTCAGCAGCCACAAAAGCAAAGTTAGTTGGAAAAATGCAAACTAAAATTAGAGCAAAGTGAAGATGCCACTGTATAGTATATTCAACTGAAGCAGGCAAAATAAGCTAATTGTTTACAAAAGCAAGAAATTCAATTATGTATAGAGGAGCATATGAAGGATGTTAAGAGAACAAGATTGTGCCCATATATAATTCTGCTTCTGAGATCACTGTGACTTCCTGAGATGATGATGATACATATATGATCTAAAGCCAACTCTACATGTACCCGAAAG